>CAKAIV010000010.1:0-714248 GCA_916610205.1 Griposia aprilina | reverse complement strand
CCTTCAAACCGTGATCTCGGTCGCGAAACACTATACCGACTTAATTTTTTTTTCTTTTATCAGAGCAAGCCAGGCAAGCGAGGGGAAGAAAGCCGCGCCTGTTCGCGGGCTGATGGACAAGAAAGTAATGTGAGGTAAGTGCATTTTTTTTTATAATGAATTTTCAGATGAAAAAATTGATTTTTACCAAGAAAATGTTTGTCTTCAACCGGTGATCTCGGTCGCGAAACACTATCCCGATCATTTTTTTTTCTTTTTTCAGCACAAACCAGGCAAGCGAGGGGTAGAAAGCCGCGCCTGTTCGCGGGCTGATGGACAAGAAAGTAATCTGAGGTAAGTGCAGTTTTTTTTTTTATTATGGATTTCAGATGAAAAAATTGATTTTTACTAAGAAAATGTTTGTCTTCAAACCGGTGATCTCGGTCGCGAAACACTATCAGGTCTATTTTTTTTTCTTTTTTAAGAGCAATCCAGGCAAGCGAGGGGTAGAAAGCCGCACCTGTTCGCGGTCTGATGGACAAGAAAGTAATCTGAGGTAAGTGCAGTTTTTTTTTTTATTATGGATTTCAGATGAAAAAATTGATTTTTACTAAGAAAATGTTTGTCTTCAAACCGGTGATCTCGGTCACGAAACACTATCAGGTCTATTTTTTTTTCTTTTTTCTGAGCAATCCAGGCAAGCGACGGTTAGAAAGCCGCACCTGTTCGCGGGCTGATGGACAAGAAAGTAATCTGTGGTAAGTGCAGACCAAAATTATGATTTCAGATGAAAAAACGTGATTTTATACTAAGAAAATATTTGTCTTCAAACCGGTGATCTCGGTCGCGAAACACTATCAGGACTATTTTTTTTTCCTTTTTTCAGAGCAATCCAGGCAAGCGAGGGATAGAAAGCCGCGTCTGTTTCGTTGGCTGATGGACAAGAAAGTAATCTGAGGTAAGTGCAGTTTTTTTTTTATTATGAATTTCAGATGAAAAAAATGATTTTTACTAAGAAAATGTTTGTCTTCAAACCGGTGATCTCGGTCGCGAAACACTATCCCGATCAATTTTTTTTTCTTTTTTCAGAACAAACCAGGCAAGCGAGGGGTAGAAAGCCGCGCCTGTTCGCGGGCTGATGGACAAGAAAGTAATCTGAGGTAAGTGCATTTTTTTTTATAATGAATTTCAGATGTAAAAAATTGATTTTTACCAAGAAAATGTTTGTCTTCAAACCGGTGATCTCGGTCGCGAAACAGTATCCCGATCAATTTTTTATCTTTTTTCAGAACAAACCAGGCAAGCGAGGGGTAGAAAGCCGCGCCTGTTCGCGGGCTGATGGACAAGAAAGTAATCTGAGGTAAGTGCATTTTTTTTTATAATGAATTTAAGATGAAAAAAATTGATTTCTACCAAGAAAATGTTTGTCTTCAAACCGGTGATCTCGGTCGCGAAACACTATCAGGTCTATTTTTTTTTCTTTTTTCTGAGCAATCCAGGCAAGCGACGGTTAGAAAGCCGCACCTGTTCGCGGTCTGATGGACAAGAAAGTAATCTGTGGTAAGTGCAGACCAAAATTATGAATTTCAGATGAAAAAAACGTGATTTTATACTAAGAAAATATTTGTCTTCAAACCGGTGATCTCGGTCGCGAAACACTATCAGGACTATTTTTTTTTTTCCTTTTTTCAGAGCAATCCAGGCAAGCGAGGGATAGAAAGCCGCGTCTGTTCGTTGGCTGATGGACAAGAAAGTAATCTGAGGTAAGTGCAGTTTTTTTTTTATTATGAATTTCAGATGAAAAAAATGATTTTTACTAAGAAAATGTTTGTCTTCAAACCGGTGATCTCGGGTCGCGAAACACTATCCCGATCAATTTTTTTTTCTTTTTTCAGAACAAACCAGGCAAGCGAGGGGTAGAAAGCCGCGCCTGTTCGCGGGCTGATGGACAAGAAAGTAATCTGAGGTAAGTGCATTTTTTTTTATAATGAATTTCAGATGTAAAAAATTGATTTTTACCAAGAAAATGTTTGTCTTCAAACCGGTGATCTCGGTCGCGAAACAGTATCCCGATCAATTTTTTATCTTTTTTCAGAACAAACCAGGCAAGCGAGGGGTAGAAAGCCGCGCCTGTTCGCGGGCTGATGGACAAGAAAGTAATCTGAGGTAAGTGCATTTTTTTTTTATAATGAATTTAAGATGAAAAAAATTGATTTCTACCAAGAAAATGTTTGTCTTCAAACCGGTGATCTCGGTCGCGAAACACTATCCCGATCAATTTTTTTTTCTTTTTTAGCACAAACCAGGCAAGCGAGCGGTAGAAAGCCGCGCCTGTTCGCGGGCTGATGGACAAGAAAGTAATCTGAGGTAAGTGCATTTTCTTTTTATAATGAATTTAAGATGAAAAAAATTGATTTTTACCAAGAAAATGTTTGTCTTCAAACCGGTGATCTCGGTCGCGAAACACTATCCCGATCAATTTTTTTTTCTTTTTTCAGCACAAACCAGGAAAGCGAGCGGTAGAAAGCCGCGCCTGTTCGCGGGCTGATGGACAAGAAAGTAATCTGAGGTAAGTGCAGTTTTTTTTTTATTATGGATTTCAGATGAAAAAATTGATTTTTACTAAGAAAATGTTTGTCTTCAAACCGGTGATCTCGGTCGCGAAACACTATCAGGACTATTTTTTTTTCCTTTTTTCAGAGCAATCCAGGCAAGCGAGGGGTAGAAAGCCGCACCTGTTCGCGGTCTGATGGACAAGAAAGTAATCTGTGGTAAGTGCAGACCAAAATTATGAATTTCAGATGAAAAAACGTGATTTTATACTAAGAAAATTTTTGTCTTCAAACCGGTGATCTCGGTCGCGAAACACTATCCCGACTTAATTTTTTTTTCTTTTTTCAGAGCAAGCCAGGCAAGCAAGGGGAAGAAAGCCGCGCCTGTTCGCGGGCTGATGGACAAGAAAGTAATCTGAGGTAAGTGCATTTTTTTTTTATAATGAATTTAAGATGAAAAAAATTGATTTTTACCAAGAAAATGTTTGTCTTCAAACCGGTGATCTCGGTCACGAAACACTATCCCGATCATTTTTTTTTCTTTTTTCAGCAATAACCAGGCAAGCGAGCGGTAGAAAGCCGCGCCTGTTCGCGGGCTGATGGACAAGAAAGTAATCTGAGGAAAGTGCATTTTTTTTTATAATGAATTTCAGATGAAAAAAATTGATTTTTACCAAGAAAATGTTTGTCTTCAAACCGGTGATCTCGGTCGCGAAACACTATCCCGATCAATTTTTTATCTTTTTTCAGAACAAACCAGGCAAGCGAGGGGTAGAAAGCCGCGCCTGTTCGCGGGCTGATGGACAAGAAAGTAATCTGAGGTAAGTGCATTTTTTTTTTATAATGAATTTAAGATGAAAAAAATTGATTTTTACCAAGAAAATGTTTGTCTTCAAACCGGTGATCTCGGTCGCGAAACACTATCCCGATCAATTTTTTTTTCTTTTTTCAGCACAAACCAGGCAAGCGAGCGGTAGAAAGCCGCGCCTGTTCGCGGGCTGATGGACAAGAAAGTAATCTGAGGTAAGTGCATTTTCTTTTTATAATGAATTTAAGATGAAAAAAATTGATTTTTACCAAGAAAATGTTTGTCTTCAAACCGGTGATCTCGGTCACGAAACACTATCCCGATCATTTTTTTTTCTTTTTTCAGCACAAACCAGGCAAGCGAGCGGTAGAAAGCCGCGCCTGTTCGCGGGCTGATGGACAAGAAAGTAATCTGAGGTAAGTGCATTTTTTTTTATAATGAATTTCAGATGAAAAAAATTGATTTTTACCAAGAAAATGTTTGTCTTCAAACCGGTGATCTCGGTCGCGAAACACTATCAGGACTATTTTTTTTCCTTTTTTCAGAGCAATCCAGGCAAGCGAGGGGTAGAAAGCCGCACCTGTTCGCGGTCTGATGGACAAGAAAGTAATCTGTGGTAAGTGCAGACCAAAATTATGAATTTCAGATGAAAAAACGTGATTTTATACTAAGAAAATATTTGTCTTCAAACCGGTGATCTCGGTCGCGAAACACTATCAGGACTATTTTTTTTTCCTTTTTTCAGAGCAATCCAGGCAAGCGAGGGGTAGAAAGCCGCGTCTGTTCGCGGGCTGATGGACAAGAAAGTAATCTGAGGTAAGTGCAGTTTTTTTTTATAATGAATTTAAGATGAAAAAAATTGATTTTTACCAAGAAAATTTTTGTCTTCAAACCGGTGATCTCGGTCGCGAAACACTATCCCGACTTAATTTTTTTTTCTTTTTTCAGAGCAAGCCAGGCAAGCGAGGGGAAGAAAGCCGCGCCTGTTCGCGGGCTGATGGACAAGAAAGTAATCTGAGGTAAGTGCAGTTTTTTTTTTATTATGGATTTCAGATGAAAAAATTGATTTTTACTAAGAAAATATTTGTCTTCAAACCGGTGATCTCGGTCGCGAAACACTATCAGGTCTATTTTTTTTTCTTTTTTCAGAGCAATCCAGGCAAGCGAGGGGTAGAAAGCCGCACCTGTTCGCGGTCTGATGGACAAGAAAGTAATCTGTGGTAAGTGCAGACCAAAATTATGAATTTCAGATGAAAAAACGTGATTTTATACTAAGAAAATATTTGTCTTCAAACCGGTGATCTCGGTCGCGAAACACTATCAGGACTATTTTTTTTTCCTTTTTTCAGAGCAATCCAGGCAAGCGAGGGGTAGAAAGCCGCGTCTGTTCGCGGGCTGATGGACAAGAAAGTAATCTGAGGTAAGTGCAGTTTTTTTTATAATGAATTTAAGATGAAAAAAATTGATTTTTACCAAGAAAATTTTTGTCTTCAAACCGGTGATCTCGGTCGCGAAACACTATCCCGACTTAATTTTTTTTTCTTTTTTCAGAGCAAGCCAGGCAAGCGAGGGGAAAAAAGCCGCGCCTGTTCGCGGGCTGATGGACAAGAAAGTAATCTGAGGTAAGTGCATTTTTTTTTTTATAATGAATTTAAGATGAAAAAAAAATATTTTTACTAAGTAAATGTTTGTCTTCAAACCGGTGATCTCGGTCGCGAAACACTATCAGGACTATTTTTTTTCCTTTTTTCAGAGCAATCCAGGCAAGCGAGGGGTAGAAAGCCGCACCTGTTCGCGGTCTGATGGACAAGAAAGTAATCTGTGGTAAGTGCAGACCAAAATTATGAATTTCAGATGAAAAAACGTGATTTTATACTAAGAAAATTTTTGTCTTCAAACCGGTGATCTCGGTCGCGAAACACTATCCCGACTTAATTTTTTTTCTTTTTTCAGAGCAAGCCAGGCAAGCGAGGGGAAGAAAGCCGCGCCTGTTCGCGGGCTGATGGACAAGAAAGTAATCTGAGGTAAGTGCATTTTTTTTTTATAATGAATTTAAGATGAAAAAAATTGATTTTTACCAAGAAAATGTTTGTCTTCAAACCGGTGATCTCGGTCACGAAACACTATCCCGATCATTTTTTTTTTCTTTTTTCAGCACAAACCAGGCAAGCGAGCGGTAGAAAGCCGCGCCTGTTCGCGGGCTGATGGACAAGAAAGTAATCTGAGGAAAGTGCAGTTTTTTTTTTTATTATGAATTTCATATGAAAAAAAAATATTTTTACTAAGAAAATTTTTGTCTTCAAACCGGTGATCTCGGTCGCGAAACACTATCAGGACTATTTTTTTTCCTTTTTTCAGAGCAATCCAGGCAAGCGAGGGGTAGAAAGCCGCACCTGTTCGCGGTCTGATGGACAAGAAAGTAATCTGTGGTAAGTGCAGACCAAAATTATGAATTTCAGATGAAAAAACGTGATTTTATACTAAGAAAATATTTGTCTTCAAACCGGTGATCTCGGTCGCGAAACACTATCAGGACTATTTTTTTTTCCTTTTTTCTGAGCAATCCAGGCAAGCGAGGGGTAGAAAGCCGCACCTGTTCGCGGTCTGATGGACAAGAAAGTAATCTGTGGTAAGTGCAGGCCAAAATTATGAATTTCAGATGAAAAAACGTGATTTTATACTAAGAAAATATTTGTCTTCAAACCGCTGATCTCGGTCGCCAAACACTATACCGACTTAATTTTTTTTTCTTTTTTCAGAGCAAGCCAGGCAAGCAAGGGGAAGAAAGCCGCGCCTGTTCGCGGGCTGATGGACAAGAAAGTAATCTGAGGTAAGTGCATTTTTTTTTTATAATGAATTTAATATGAAAAAAATTGATTTCTACCAAGAAAATGTTTGTCTTCAAACCGGTGATCTCGGTCGCGAAACACTATCAGGACTATTTTTTTTCCTTTTTTCAGAGCAATCCAGGAGACCGAGGGGTAGAAAGCCGCTTCTGATCGCGGGCTGATGGACAAGAAAGTAATCTGAGGTAAGTGCAGTTTTTTTTTATAATGAATTTAAGATGAAAAAAAATGATTTTTACGAAGAAAATGTTTGTCTTCAAACCGGTGATCTCGGTCGCGAAACACTATCCCGATCATTTTTTTTTTCTTTTTTCAGAACAAACCAGGCAAGCGAGGGGTAGAAAACCGCGCCTGTTCGCGGGCTGATGGACAAGAAAGTAATCTGAGGTAAGTGCAGTTTTTTTTTTATTATGGATTTCAGATGAAAAAAATTGATTTTTACCAAGAAAATGTTTGTCTTCAAACCGGTGATCTCGGTCGCGAAACACTATACCGACTTAATTTTTTTTTCTTTTATCAGAGCAAGCCAGGCAAGCGAGGGGAAGAAAGCCGCGCCTGTTCGCGGGCTGATGGACAAGAAAGTAATGTGAGGTAAGTGCATTTTTTTTTATAATGAATTTCAGATGAAAAAAATTGATTTTTACCAAGAAAATGTTTGTCTTCAAACCGGTGATCTCGGTCGCGAAACACTATCCCGATCATTTTTTTTTCTTTTTTCAGCACAAACCAGGCAAGCGAGGGGTAGAAAGCCGCGCCTGTTCGCGGGCTGATGGACAAGAAAGTAATCTGAGGTAAGTGCAGTTTTTTTTTTTTATTATGGATTTCAGATGAAAAAATTGATTTTTACTAAGAAAATGTTTGTCTTCAAACCGGTGATCTCGGTCGCGAAACACTATCAGGTCTATTTTTTTTTCTTTTTTAAGAGCAATCCAGGCAAGCGAGGGGTAGAAAGCCGCACCTGTTCGCGGTCTGATGGACAAGAAAGTAATCTGAGGTAAGTGCAGTTTTTTTTTTTATTATGGATTTCAGATGAAAAAATTGATTTTTACTAAGAAAATGTTTGTCTTCAAACCGGTGATCTCGGTCACGAAACACTATCAGGTCTATTTTTTTTTCTTTTTTCTGAGCAATCCAGGCAAGCGACGGTTAGAAAGCCGCACCTGTTCGCGGTCTGATGGACAAGAAAGTAATCTGTGGTAAGTGCAGACCAAAATTATGAATTTCAGATGAAAAAACGTGATTTTATACTAAGAAAATATTTGTCTTCAAACCGGTGATCTCGGTCGCGAAACACTATCAGGACTATTTTTTTTTTCCTTTTTTCAGAGCAATCCAGGCAAGCGAGGGATAGAAAGCCGCGCCTGTTCGTTGGCTGATGGACAAGAAAGTAATCTGAGGTAAGTGCAGTTTTTTTTTTATTATGAATTTCAGATGAAAAAAATGATTTTTACTAAGAAAATGTTTGTCTTCAAACCGGTGATCTCGGTCGCGAAACACTATCCCGATCAATTTTTTTTTCTTTTTTCAGAACAAACCAGGCAAGCGAGGGGTAGAAAGCCGCGCCTGTTCGCGGGCTGATGGACAAGAAAGTAATCTGAGGTAAGTGCATTTTTTTTTATAATGAATTTCAGATGTAAAAAATTGATTTTTACCAAGAAAATGTTTGTCTTCAAACCGGTGATCTCGGTCGCGAAACACTATCCCGATCAATTTTTTATCTTTTTTCAGAACAAACCAGGCAAGCGAGGGGTAGAAAGCCGCGCCTGTTCGCGGGCTGATGGACAAGAAAGTAATCTGAGGTAAGTGCATTTTTTTTTTATAATGAATTTAAGATGAAAAAAATTGATTTCTACCAAGAAAATGTTTGTCTTCAAACCGGTGATCTCGGTCGCGAAACACTATCAGGACTATTTTTTTTCCTTTTTTCAGAGCAATCCAGGCAAGCGAGGGGTAGAAAGCCGCACCTGTTCGCGGTCTGATGGACAAGAAAGTAATCTGTGGTAAGTGCAGACCAAAATTATGAATTTCAGATGAAAAAACGTGATTTTATACTAAGAAAATTTTTGTCTTCAAACCGGTGATCTCGGTCGCGAAACACTATCCCGACTTAATTTTTTTTTCTTTTTTCAGAGCAAGCCAGGCAAGCGAGGGGAAGAAAGCCGCGCCTGTTCGCGGGCTGATGGACAAGAAAGTAATCTGAGGTAAGTGCATTTTTTTTTTATAATGAATTTAAGATGAAAAAAATTGATTTTTACCAAGAAAATGTTTGTCTTCAAACCGGTGATCTCGGTCACGAAACACTATCCCGATCATTTTTTTTTTCTTTTTTCAGCACAAACCAGGCAAGCGAGCGGTAGAAAGCCGCGCCTGTTCGCGGGCTGATGGACAAGAAAGTAATCTGAGGAAAGTGCAGTTTTTTTTTTTATTATGAATTTCATATGAAAAAAAAATATTTTTACTAAGAAAATGTTTGTCTTCAAACCGGTGATCTCGGTCGCGAAACACTATCAGGACTATTTTTTTTCCTTTTTTCAGAGCAATCCAGGCAAGCGAGGGGTAGAAAGCCGCACCTGTTCGCGGTCTGATGGACAAGAAAGTAATCTGTGGTAAGTGCAGACCAAAATTATGAATTTCAGATGAAAAAACGTGATTTTATACTAAGAAAATATTTGTCTTCAAACCGGTGATCTCGGTCGCGAAACACTATCAGGACTATTTTTTTTTCCTTTTTTCAGAGCAATCCAGGCAAGCGAGGGGTAGAAAGCCGCACCTGTTCGCGGTCTGATGGACAAGAAAGTAATCTGTGGAAAGTGCAGGCCAAAATTATGAATTTCAGATGAAAAAACGTGATTTTATACTAAGAAAATATTTGTCTTCAAACCGCTGATCTCGGTCGCCAAACACTATACCGACTTAATTTTTTTTTCTTTTTTCAGAGCAAGCCAGGCAAGCAAGGGGAAGAAAGCCGCGCCTGTTCGCGGGCTGATGGACAAGAAAGTAATCTGAGGTAAGTGCATTTTTTTTTTATAATGAATTTAATATGAAAAAAATTGATTTCTACCAAGAAAATGTTTGTCTTCAAACCGGTGATCTCGGTCGCGAAACACTATCAGGACTATTTTTTTTCCTTTTTTCAGAGCAATCCAGGATACCGAGGGGTAGAAAGCCGCTTCTGATCGCGGGCTGATGGACAAGAAAGTAATCTGAGGTAAGTGCAGTTTTTTTTTATAATGAATTTAAGATGAAAAAAAATGATTTTTACGAAGAAAATGTTTGTCTTCAAACCGGTGATCTCGGTCGCGAAACACTATCCCGATCATTTTTTTTTTCTTTTTTCAGAACAAACCAGGCAAGCGAGGGGTAGAAAACCGCGCCTGTTCGCGGGCTGATGGACAAGAAAGTAATCTGAGGTAAGTGCAGTTTTTTTTTTATTATGGATTTCAGATGAAAAAAATTGATTTTTACCAAGAAAATGTTTGTCTTCAAACCGGTGATCTCGGTCGCGAAACACTATACCGACTTAATTTTTTTTTCTTTTATCAGAGCAAGCCAGGCAAGCGAGGGGAAGAAAGCCGCGCCTGTTCGCGGGCTGATGGACAAGAAAGTAATGTGAGGTAAGTGCATTTTTTTTTATAATGAATTTCAGATGAAAAAAATTGATTTTTACCAAGAAAATGTTTGTCTTCAAACCGGTGATCTCGGTCGCGAAACACTATCCCGATCATTTTTTTTTCTTTTTTCAGCACAAACCAGGCAAGCGAGGGGTAGAAAGCCGCGCCTGTTCGCGGGCTGATGGACAAGAAAGTAATCTGAGGTAAGTGCAGTTTTTTTTTTTATTATGGATTTCAGATGAAAAAATTGATTTTTACTAAGAAAATGTTTGTCTTCAAACCGGTGATCTCGGTCGCGAAACACTATCAGGTCTATTTTTTTTTCTTTTTTAAGAGCAATCCAGGCAAGCGAGGGGTAGAAAGCCGCACCTGTTCGCGGTCTGATGGACAAGAAAGTAATCTGAGGTAAGTGCAGTTTTTTTTTTTATTATGGATTTCAGATGAAAAAATTGATTTTTACTAAGAAAATGTTTGTCTTCAAACCGGTGATCTCGGTCACGAAACACTATCAGGTCTATTTTTTTTTCTTTTTTCTGAGCAATCCAGGCAAGCGACGGTTAGAAAGCCGCACCTGTTCGCGGTCTGATGGACAAGAAAGTAATCTGTGGTAAGTGCAGACCAAAATTATGAATTTCAGATGAAAAAACGTGATTTTATACTAAGAAAATATTTGTCTTCAAACCGGTGATCTCGGTCGCGAAACACTATCAGGACTATTTTTTTTTTCCTTTTTTCAGAGCAATCCAGGCAAGCGAGGGATAGAAAGCCGCGTCTGTTCGTTGGCTGATGGACAAGAAAGTAATCTGAGGTAAGTGCAGTTTTTTTTTTATTATGAATTTCAGATGAAAAAAATGATTTTTACTAAGAAAATGTTTGTCTTCAAACCGGTGATCTCGGTCGCGAAACACTATCCCGATCAATTTTTTTTTCTTTTTTCAGAACAAACCAGGCAAGCGAGGGGTAGAAAGCCGCGCCTGTTCGCGGGCTGATGGACAAGAAAGTAATCTGAGGTAAGTGCATTTTTTTTTATAATGAATTTCAGATGTAAAAAATTGATTTTTACCAAGAAAATGTTTGTCTTCAAACCGGTGATCTCGGTCGCGAAACAGTATCCCGATCAATTTTTTATCTTTTTTCAGAACAAACCAGGCAAGCGAGGGGTAGAAAGCCGCGCCTGTTCGCGGGCTGATGGACAAGAAAGTAATCTGAGGTAAGTGCATTTTTTTTTTATAATGAATTTAAGATGAAAAAAATTGATTTCTACCAAGAAAATGTTTGTCTTCAAACCGGTGATCTCGGTCGCGAAACACTATCCCGATCAATTTTTTTTTCTTTTTTTAGCACAAACCAGGCAAGCGAGCGGTAGAAAGCCGCGCCTGTTCGCGGGCTGATGGACAAGAAAGTAATCTGAGGTAAGTGCATTTTCTTTTTATAATGAATTTAAGATGAAAAAAATTGATTTTTACCAAGAAAATGTTTGTCTTCAAACCGGTGATCTCGGTCGCGAAACACTATCCCGATCAATTTTTTTTTCTTTTTTCAGCACAAACCAGGAAAGCGAGCGGTAGAAAGCCGC
The DNA here is from genome assembly GCA_916610205.1 of Griposia aprilina. Lineage (NCBI taxonomy): Eukaryota > Metazoa > Arthropoda > Insecta > Lepidoptera > Noctuidae > Griposia > Griposia aprilina. The sequence continues at coordinate 702,876 of CAKAIV010000010.1, read as the reverse complement.
GCCTGTTCGCGGGCTGATGGACAAGAAAGTAATCTGAGGTAAGTGCAGTTTTTTTTTTATTATGGATTTCAGATGAAAAAATTGATTTTTACTAAGAAAATGTTTGTCTTCAAACCGGTGATCTCGGTCGCGAAACACTATCAGGACTATTTTTTTTTCCTTTTTTCAGAGCAATCCAGGCAAGCGAGGGGTAGAAAGCCGCACCTGTTCGCGGTCTGATGGACAAGAAAGTAATCTGTGGTAAGTGCAGACCAAAATTATGAATTTCAGATGATAAAACGTGATTTTATACTAAGAAAATTTTTGTCTTCAAACCGGTGATCTCGGTCGCGAAACACTATCCCGACTTAATTTTTTTTTCTTTTTTCAGATCAAGCCAGGCAAGCTAGGGGAAGAAAGCCGCGCCTGTTCGCGGGCTGATGGACAAGAAAGTAATCTGAGGTAAGTGCATTTTTTTTTTATAATGAATTTAAGATGAAAAAAATTGATTTTTACCAAGAAAATGTTTGTCTTCAAACCGGTGATCTCGGTCACGAAACACTATCCCGATCATTTTTTTTTCTTTTTTCAGCAATAACCAGGCAAGCGAGCGGTAGAAAGCCGCGCCTGTTCGCGGGCTGATGGACAAGAAAGTAATCTGAGGAAAGTGCATTTTTTTTTATAATGAATTTCAGATGAAAAAAATTGATTTTTACCAAGAAAATGTTTGTCTTCAAACCGGTGATCTCGGTCGCGAAACACTATCCCGATCAATTTTTTATCTTTTTTCAGAACAAACCAGGCAAGCGAGGGGTAGAAAGCCGCGCCTGTTCGCGGTCTGATGGACAAGAAAGTAATCTGAGGTAAGTGCATTTTTTTTTTATAATGAATTTAAGATGAAAAAAATTGATTTCTACCAAGAAAATGTTTGTCTTCAAACCGGTGATCTCGGTCGCGAAACACTATCCCGACCAATTTTTTTTTCTTTTTTCAGCACAAACCAGGCACGCGAGCGGTAGAAAGCCGCGCCTGTTCGCGGGCTGATGGACAAGAAAGTAATCTGAGGTAAGTGCATTTTCTTTTTATAATGAATTTAAGATGAAAAAAATTGATTTTTACCAAGAAAATGTTTGTCTTCAAACCGGTGATCTCGGTCACGAAACACTATCCCGATCATTTTTTTTTCTTTTTTCAGCACAAACCAGGCAAGCGAGCGGTAGAAAGCCGCGCCTGTTCGCGGGCTGATGGACAAGAAAGTAATCTGAGGAAAGTGCATTTTTTTTTATAATGAATTTCAGATGAAAAAAATTGATTTTTACCAAGAAAATGTTTGTCTTCAAACCGGTGATCTCGGTCGCGAAACACTATCAGGACTATTTTTTTTCCTTTTTTCAGAGCAATCCAGGCAAGCGAGGGGTAGAAAGCCGCACCTGTTCGCGGTCTGATGGACAAGAAAGTAATCTGTGGTAAGTGCAGACCAAAATTATGAATTTCAGATGAAAAAACGTGATTTTATACTAAGAAAATATTTGTCTTCAAACCGGTGATCTCGGTCGCGAAACACTATCAGGACTATTTTTTTTTCCTTTTTTCAGAGCAATCCAGGCAAGCGAGGGGTAGAAAGCCGCGTCTGTTCGCGGGCTGATGGACAAGAAAGTAATCTGAGGTAAGTGCAGTTTTTTTTTATAATGAATTTAAGATGAAAAAAATTGATTTTTACCAAGAAAATTTTTGTCTTCAAACCGGTGATCTCGGTCGCGAAACACTATCCCGACTTAATTTTTTTTTCTTTTTTCAGAGCAAGCCAGGCAAGCGAGGGGAAGAAAGCCGCGCCTGTTCGCGGGCTGATGGACAAGAAAGTAATCTGAGGTAAGTGCAGTTTTTTTTTTATTATGGATTTCAGATGAAAAAATTGATTTTTACTAAGAAAATATTTGTCTTCAAACCGGTGATCTCGGTCGCGAAACACTATCAGGTCTATTTTTTTTTCTTTTTTCAGAGCAATCCAGGCAAGCGAGGGGTAGAAAGCCGCACCTGTTCGCGGTCTGATGGACAAGAAAGTAATCTGTGGTAAGTGCAGACCAAAATTATGAATTTCAGATGAAAAAACGTGATTTTATACTAAGAAAATATTTGTCTTCAAACCGGTGATCTCGGTCGCGAAACACTATCAGGACTATTTTTTTTTCCTTTTTTCAGAGCAATCCAGGCAAGCGAGGGGTAGAAAGCCGCGTCTGTTCGCGGGCTGATGGACAAGAAAGTAATCTGAGGTAAGTGCAGTTTTTTTTATAATGAATTTAAGATGAAAAAAATTGATTTTTACCAAGAAAATTTTTGTCTTCAAACCGGTGATCTCGGTCGCGAAACACTATCCCGACTTAATTTTTTTTTCTTTTTTCAGAGCAAGCCAGGCAAGCGAGGGGAAAAAAGCCGCGCCTGTTCGCGGGCTGATGGACAAGAAAGTAATCTGAGGTAAGTGCATTTTTTTTTTATAATGAATTTAAGATGAAAAAAAAATATTTTTACTAAGTAAATGTTTGTCTTCAAACCGGTGATCTCGGTCGCGAAACACTATCAGGACTATTTTTTTTCCTTTTTTCAGAGCAATCCAGGCAAGCGAGGGGTAGAAAGCCGCACCTGTTCGCGGTCTGATGGACAAGAAAGTAATCTGTGGTAAGTGCAGACCAAAATTATGAATTTCAGATGAAAAAACGTGATTTTATACTAAGAAAATTTTTGTCTTCAAACCGGTGATCTCGGTCGCGAAACACTATCCCGACTTAATTTTTTTTTCTTTTTTCAGAGCAAGCCAGGCAAGCGAGGGGAAGAAAGCCGCGCCTGTTCGCGGGCTGATGGACAAGAAAGTAATCTGAGGTAAGTGCATTTTTTTTTTATAATGAATTTAAGATGAAAAAAATTGATTTTTACCAAGAAAATGTTTGTCTTCAAACCGGTGATCTCGGTCACGAAACACTATCCCTATCATTTTTTTTTTCTTTTTTCAGCACAAACCAGGCAAGCGAGCGGTAGAAAGCCGCGCCTGTTCGCGGGCTGATGGACAAGAAAGTAATCTGAGGAAAGTGCAGTTTTTTTTTTTATTATGAATTTCATATGAAAAAAAAATATTTTTACTAAGAAAATGTTTGTCTTCAAACCGGTGATCTCGGTCGCGAAACACTATCAGGACTATTTTTTTTCCTTTTTTCAGAGCAATCCAGGCAAGCGAGGGGTAGAAAGCCGCACCTGTTCGCGGTCTGATGGACAAGAAAGTAATCTGTGGTAAGTGCAGACCAAAATTATGAATTTCAGATGAAAAAACGTGATTTTATACTAAGAAAATATTTGTCTTCAAACCGGTGATCTCGGTCGCGAAACACTATCAGGACTATTTTTTTTTCCTTTTTTCTGAGCAATCCAGGCAAGCGAGGGGTAGAAAGCCGCACCTGTTCGCGGTCTGATGGACAAGAAAGTAATCTGTGGTAAGTGCAGGCCAAAATTATGAATTTCAGATGAAAAAACGTGATTTTATACTAAGAAAATATTTGTCTTCAAACCGGTGATCTCGGTCGCGAAACACTATCAGGACTATTTTTTTTTCCTTTTTTCAGAGCAATCCAGGCAAGCGAGGGGTAGAAAGCTGCGTCTATTCGCGGGCTGATGGACAAGAAAGTAATCTGTGGTAAGTGCAGACCAAAATTATGAATTTCAGATGAAAAAACGTGATTTTATACTAAGAAAATATTTGTCTTCAAACCGCTGATCTCGGTCGCGAAACACTATCCCGACTTAATTTTTTTTTCTTTTTTCAGAGCAAGCCAGGCAAGCGAGGCTAAGAAAGCCGCGCCTGTTCGCGGGCTGATGGACAAGAAAGTAATCTGAGGTAAGTGCATTTTTTTTTTATAATGAATTTAAGATGAAAAAAAATGATTTTTACCAAGAAAATGTTTGTCTTCAAACCGGTGATCTCGGTCACGAAACACTATCCCGATCATTTTTTTTTTCTTTTTTCAGCACAAACCAGGCAAGCGAGGGGTAGAAAGCCGCGCCTGTTCGCGGGCTGATGGACAAGAAAGTAATCTGAGGTAAGTGCAGTTTTTTTTTTTATTATGAATTTCATATGAAAAAAAAATATTTTTACTAAGAAAATGTTTGTCTTCAAACCGGTGATCTCGGTCGCGAAACACTATCAGGACTATTTTTTTCCTTTTTCAGAGCAATCCAGGCAAGCGAGGGGTAGAAAGCCGCACCTGTTCGCGGGCTGATGGACAAGAAAGTAATCTGTGGTAAGTGCAGACCAAAATTATGAATTTCAGATGAAAAAACGTGATTTTATACTAAGAAAATATTTGTCTTCAAACCGGTGATCTCGGTCGCGAAACACTATCAGGACTATTTTTTTTTCCTTTTTTCAGAGCAATCCAGGCAAGCGAGGGGTAGAAAGCCGCGTCTGTTCGCGGGCTGATGGACAAGAAAGTAATCTGAGGTAAGTGCAGTTTTTTTTTATAATGAATTTAAGATGAAAAAAATTGATTTTTACGAAGAAAATGTTTGTCTTCAAACCGGTGATCTCGGTCGCGAAACACTATCCCGACTTAATTTTTTTTTCTTTTTTCAGAGCAAGCCAGGCAAGCGAGGGGAAGAAAGCCGCGCCTGTTCGCGGGCTGATGGACAAGAAAGTAATTTGAGGTAAGTGCAGTTTTTTTTTTATTATGGATTTCAGATGAAAAAATTGATTTTTACTAAGAAAATGTTTGTCTTCAAACCGGTGATCTCGGTCGCGAAACACTATCAGGTCTATTTTTTTTTCTTTTTTCAGAGCAATCCAGGCAAGCGAGGGGTAGAAAGCCGCACCTGTTCGCGGTCTGATGGACAAGAAAGTAATCTGTGGTAAGTGCAGACCAAAATTATGAATTTCAGATGAAAAAACGTGATTTTATACTAAGAAAATTTTTGTCTTCAAACCGGTGATCTCGGTCGCGAAACACTATCCCGACTTAATTTTTTTTTCTTTTTTCAGAGCAAGCCAGGCAAGCGAGGGGAAGAAAGCCGCGCCTATTCGCGGGCTGATGGACAAGAAAGTAATCTGAGGTAAGTGCATTTTTTTTTTATAATGAATTTAAGATGAAAAAAATTGATTTTTACCAAGAAAATGTTTGTCTTCAAACCGGTGATCTCGGTCACGAAACACTATCCCGATCATTTTATTTTTCTTTTTTCAGCACAAACCAGGCAAGCGAGCGGTAGAAAGCCGCGCCTGTTCGCGGGCTGATGGACAAGAAAGTAATCTGAGGAAAGTGCATTTTTTTTTATAATGAATTTCAGATGAAAAAAATTGATTTTTACCAAGAAAATGTTTGTCTTCAAACCGGTGATCTCGGTCGCGAAACACTATCAGGACTATTTTTTTTCCTTTTTTCAGAGCAATCCTGGCAAGCGAGGGGTAGAAAGCCGCACCTGTTCGCGGTCTGATGGACAAGAAAGTAATCTGTGGTAAGTGCAGACCAAAATTATGAATTTCAGATGAAAAAACGTGATTTTATACTAAGAAAATATTTGTCTTCAAACCGGTGATCTCGGTCGCGAAACACTATCAGGACTATTTTTTTTTCCTTTTTTCAGAGCAATCCAGGCAAGCGAGGGGTAGAAAGCCGCGTCTATTCGCGGGCTGATGGACAAGAAAGTAATCTGTGGTAAGTGCAGACCAAAATTATGAATTTCAGATGAAAAAACGTGATTTTATACTAAGAAAATATTTGTCTTCAAACCGCTGATCTCGGTCGCGAAACACTATCCCGACTTAATTTTTTTTTCTTTTTTCAGAGCAAGCCAGGCAAGCGAGCGGTAGAAAGCCGCGCCTGTTCGCGGGCTGATGGACAAGAAAGTAATCTGAGGTAAGTGCAGTTTTTTTTTTTATTATGAATTTCATATGAAAAAAAAATATTTTTACTAAGAAAATGTTTGTCTTCAAACCGGTGATCTCGGTCGCGAAACACTATCAGGACTATTTTTTTCCTTTTTTCAGAGCAATCCAGGCAAGCGAGGGGTAGAAAGCCGCACCTGTTCGCGGTCTGATGGACAAGAAAGTAATCTGTGGTAAGTGCAGACCAAAATTATGAATTTCAGATGAAAAAACGTGATTTTATACTAAGAAAATATTTGTCTTCAAACCGGTGATCTCGGTCGCGAAACAATATCAGGACTATTTTTTTTTCCTTTTTTCAGAGCAATCCAGGCAAGCGAGGGGTAGAAAGCCGCGTCTGTTCGCGGGCTGATGGACAAGAAAGTAATCTGAGGAAAGTGCAGTTTTTTTTTATAATGAATTTAAGATGAAAAAAATTGATTTTTACCAAGAAAATTTTTGTCTTCAAACCGGTGATCTCGGTCGCGAAACACTATCCCGACTTAATTTTTTTTTCTTTTTTCAGAGCAAGCCAGGCAAGCGAGGGGAAAAAAGCCGCGCCTGTTCGCGGGCTGATGGACAAGAAAGTAATCTGAGGTAAGTGCATTTTTTTTTTATAATGAATTTAAGATGAAAAAAATTGATTTTTACCAAGAAAATGTTTGTCTTCAAACCGGTGATCTCGGTCACGAAACACTGTCCCGATCATTTTTTTTTTCTTTTTTCAGCACAAACCAGGCAAGCGAGCGGTAGAAAGCCGCACCTGTCGCGGGCTGATGGACAAGAAAGTAATCTGAGGTAAGTGCAGTTTTTTTTTTTATTATGAATTTCATATGAAAAAAAAATATTTTTACTAAGAAAATGTTTGTCTTCAAACCGGTGATCTCGGTCGCGAAACACTATCCCGACTTAATTTTTTTTTCTTTTTTCATGGCAAGCCAGGCAAGCGAGGGGAAGAAAGCCGCGCCTGTTCGCCGGCTGATGGACAAGAAAGTAATCTGAGGTAAGTGCATTTTTTTTTTATAATGAATTTAAGATGAAAAAAATTGATTTTTACCAAGAAAATGTTTGTCTTCAAACCGGTGATCTCGGTCGCGAAACACTATCAGGACAATTTTTTTTCCTTTTTTCAGAGCAATCCAGGCAAGCGAGGGGTAGAAAGCCGCACCTGTTCGCGGTCTGATGGATAAGAAAGTAATCTGTGGTAAGTGCAGACCAAAATTATGAATTTCAGATGAAAAAACGTGATTTTATACTAAGAAAATATTTGTCTTCAAACCGGTGATCTCGGTCGCGAAACACTATCAGGACTATTTTTTTTTCCTTTTTTCAGAGCAATCCAGGAAAGCGAGGGGTAGAAAGCCGCGTCTATTCGCGGGCTGATGGACAAGAAAGTAATCTGTGGTAAGTGCAGACCAAAATTATGAATTTCAGATGAAAAAACGTGATTTTATACTAAGAAAATATTTGTCTTCAAACCGCTGATCTCGGTCGCGAAACACTATCCCGACTTAATTTTTTTTTCTTTTTTCAGAGCAAGCCAGGCAAGCGAGGGGTAGAAAGCCGCGCCTGTTCGCGGGCTGATGGACAAGAAAGTAATCTGAGGTAAGTGCATTTTTTTTTTATAATGAATTTAAGATGAAAAAAATTGATTTTTACCAAGAAAATGTTTGTCTTCAAACCGGTGATCTCGGTCACGAAACACTATCCCAATCATTTTTTTTTTCTTTTTTCAGCACAAACCAGGCAAGCGAGCGGTAGAAAGCCGCGCCTGTTCGCGGGCTGATGGACAAGAAAGTAATCTGAGGTAAGTGCAGTTTTTTTTTTTATTATGAATTTCATATGAAAAAAAAATATTTTTACTAAGAAAATGTTTGTCTTCAAACCGGTGATCTCGGTCGCGAAACACTATCAGGACTATTTTTTTCCTTTTTTCAGAGCAATCCAGGCAAGCGAGGGGTAGAAAGCCGCACCTGTTCGCGGTCTGATGGACAAGAAAGTAATCTGTGGTAAGTGCAGACCAAAATTATGAATTTCAGATGAAAAAACGTGATTTTATACTAAGAAAATATTTGTCTTCAAACCGGTGATCTCGGTCGCGAAACACTATCAGGACTATTTTTTTTTCCTTTTTTCAGAGCAATCCAGGCAAGCGAGGGGTAGAAAGCCGCGTCTGTTCGCGGGCTGATGGACAAGAAAGTAATCTGAGGTAAGTGCAGTTTTTTTTTATAATGAATTTAAGATGAAAAAATTTGATTTTTACCAAGAAAATTTTTGTCTTCAAACCGGTGATCTCGGTCGCGAAACACTATCCCGACTTAATTTTTTTTTCTTTTTTCAGAGCAAGCCAGGCAAGCGAGGGGAAGAAAGCCGCGCCTGTTCGCGGGCTGATGGACAAGAAAGTAATCTGAGGTAAGTGCAGTTTTTTTTAAATTATGGATTTCAGATGAAAAAATTGATTTTTACTAAGAAAATGTTTGTCTTCAAACCGGTGATCTCGGTCGCGAAACACTATCAGGTCTATTTTTTTTTCTTTTTTCAGAGCAATCCAGGCAAGCGAGGGGTAGAAAGCCGCACCTGTTCGCGGTCTGATGGACAAGAAAGTAATCTGTGGTAAGTGCAGACCAAAATTATGAATTTCAGATGAAAAAACGTGATTTTATACTAAGAAAATATTTGTCTTCAAACCGGTGATCTCGGTCGCGAAACACTATCAGGACTATTTTTTTTTCCTTTTTTCAGAGCAATCCAGGCAAGCGAGGGGTAGAAAGCCGCGCCTGTTCGCGGGCTGATGGACAAGAAAGTAATCTGAGGTAAGTGCAGTTTTTTTTATAATGAATTTAAGATGAAAAAAATTGATTTTTACCAAGAAAATTTTTGTCTTCAAACCGGTGATCTCGGTCGCGAAACACTATCCCGACTTAATTTTTTTTTCTTTTTTCAGAGCAAGCCAGGCAAGCGAGGGGAAGAAAGCCGCGCCTGTTCGCGGGCTGATGGACAAGAAAGTAATCTGAGGAAAGTGCAGTTTTTTTTTTTATTATGAATTTCATATGAAAAAAAAATATTTTTACTAAGAAAATGTTTGTCTTCAAACCGGTGATCTCGGTCGCGAAACACTATCAGGACTATTTTTTTTCCTTTTTTCAGAGCAATCCAGGCAAGCGAGGGGAAGAAAGCCGCGCCTGTTCGCGGTCTGATGGACAAGAAAGTAATCTGTGGTAAGTGCAGACCAAAATTATGAATTTCAGATGAAAAAACAAGATTTTATACTAAGAAAATATTTGTCTTCAAACCGGTGATCTCGGTCGCGAAACACTATCAGGACTATTTTTTTTTCCTTTTTTCAGAGCAATCCAGGCAAGCGAGGGGTAGAAAGCCGCGTCTATTCGCGGGCTGATGGACAAGAAAGTAATCTGTGGTAAGTGCAGACCAAAATTATGAATTTCAGATGAAAAAACGTGATTTTATACTAAGAAAATATTTGTCTTCAAACCGCTGATCTCGGTCGCGAAACACTATCCCGACTTAATTTTTTTTTCTTTTTTCAGAGCAAGCCAGGCAAGCGAGGGGAAGAAAGCCGCGCCTGTTCGCGGGCTGATGGACAAGAAAGTAATCTGAGGTAAGTGCATTTTTTTTTTATAATGAATTTAAGATGAAAAAAATTGATTTTTACCAAGAAAATGTTTGTCTTCAAACCGGTGATCTCGGTCACGAAACACTATCCCAATCATTTTTTTTTTCTTTTTTCAGCACAAACCAGGCAAGCGAGCGGTAGAAAGCCGCGCCTGTTCGCGGGCTGATGGACAAGAAAGTAATCTGAGGTAAGTGCAGTTTTTTTTTTTATTATGAATTTCATATGAAAAAAAAATATTTTTACTAAGAAAATGTTTGTCTTCAAACCGGTGATCTCGGTCGCGAAACACTATCAGGACTATTTTTTTCCTTTTTTCAGAGCAATCCAGGCAAGCGAGGGGTAGAAAGCCGCACCTGTTCGCGGTCTGATGGACAAGAAAGTAATCTGTGGTAAGTGCAGACCAAAATTATGAATTTCAGATGAAAAAACGTGATTTTATACTAAGAAAATATTTGTCTTCAAACCGGTGATCTCGGTCGCGAAACACTATCAGGACTATTTTTTTTTCCTTTTTTCAGAGCAATCCAGGCAAGCGAGGGGTAGAAAGCCGCGTCTGTTCGCGGGCTGATGGACAAGAAAGTAATCTGAGGTAAGTGCAGTTTTTTTTTATAATGAATTTAAGATGAAAAAAATTGATTTTTACCAAGAAAATTTTTGTCTTCAAACCGGTGATCTCGGTCGCGAAACACTATCCCGACTTAATTTTTTTTTCTTTTTTCAGAGCAAGCCAGGCAAGCGAGGGGAAGAAAGCCGCGCCTGTTCGCGGGCTGATGGACAAGAAAGTAATCTGAGGTAAGTGCAGTTTTTTTTTTTAATTATGGATTTCAGATGAAAAAATTGATTTTTACTAAGAAAATGTTTGTCTTCAAACCGGTGATCTCGGTCGCGAAACACTATCAGGTCTATTTTTTTTTCTTTTTTCAGAGCAATCCAGGCAAGCGAGGGGTAGAAAGCCGCACCTGTTCGCGGTCTGATGGACAAGAAAGTAATCTGTGGTAAGTGCAGACCAAAATTATGAATTTCAGATGAAAAAACGTGATTTTATACTAAGAAAATATTTGTCTTCAAACCGGTGATCTCGGTCGCGAAACACTATCAGGACTATTTTTTTTTCCTTTTTTCAGAGCAATCCAGGCAAGCGAGGGGTAGAAAGCCGCGTCTGTTCGCGGGCTGATGGACAAGAAAGTAATCTGAGGTAAGTGCAGTTTTTTTTATAATGAATTTAAGATGAAAAAAATTGATTTTTACCAAGAAAATTTTTGTCTTCAAACCGGTGATCTCGGTCGCGAAACACTATCCCGACTTAATTTTTTTTTCTTTTTTCAGAGCAAGCCAGGCAAGCGAGGGGAAAAAAGCCGCGCCTGTTCGCGGGCTGATGGACAAGAAAGTAATCTGAGGAAAGTGCAGTTTTTTTTTTTATTATGAATTTCATATGAAAAAAAAATATTTTTACTAAGAAAATGTTTGTCTTCAAACCGGTGATCTCGGTCGCGAAACACTATCAGGACTATTTTTTTTCCTTTTTTCAGAGCAATCCAGGCAAGCGAGGGGTAGAAAGCCGCACCTGTTCGCGGTCTGATGGACAAGAAAGTAATCTGTGGTAAGTGCAGACCAAAATTATGAATTTCAGATGAAAAAACAAGATTTTATACTAAGAAAATATTTGTCTTCAAACCGGTGATCTCGGTCGCGAAACACTATCAGGACTATTTTTTTTTCCTTTTTTCAGAGCAATCCAGGCAAGCGAGGGGTAGAAAGCCGCGTCTGTTCGCGGGCTGATGGACAAGAAAGTAATCTGTGGTAAGTGCAGACCAAAATTATGAATTTCAGATGAAAAAACGTGATTTTATACTAAGAAAATATTTGTCTTCAAACCGCTGATCTCGGTCGCGAAACACTATCCCGACTTAATTTTTTTTTCTTTTTTCAGAGCAAGCCAGGCAAGCGAGGGTAAGAAAGCCGCGCCTGTTCGCGGGCTGATGGACAAGAAAGTAATCTGAGGTAAGTGCATTTTTTTTTTATAATGAATTTAAGATGAAAAAAATTGATTTTTACCAAGAAAATGTTTGTCTTCAAACCGGTGATCTCGGTCGCGAAACACTATCAGGACTATTTTTTTTTCCTTTTTTCAGAGCAATCCAGGCAAGCGAGGGGTAGAAAGCCGCGTCTGTTCGCGGGCTGATGGACAAGAAAGTAATCTGAGGTAAGTGCAGTTTTTTTTTATAATGAATTTAAGATGAAAAAAATTGATTTTTACCAAGAAAATTTTTGTCTTCAAACCGGTGATCTCGGTCGCGAAACACTATCCCGACTTAATTTTTTTTTCTTTTTTCAGAGCAAGCCAGGCAAGCGAGGGGAAGAAAGCCGCGCCTGTTCGCGGGCTGATGGACAAGAAAGTAATCTGAGGTAAGTGCAGTTTTTTTTTAATTATGGATTTCAGATGAAAAAATTGATTTTTACTAAGAAAATGTTTGTCTTCAAACCGGTGATCTCGGTCGCGAAACACTATCAGGTCTATTTTTTTTTCTTTTTTCAGAGCAATCCAGGCAAGCGAGGGGTAGAAAGCCGCACCTGTTCGCGGTCTGATGGACAAGAAAGTAATCTGTGGTAAGTGCAGACCAAAATTATGAATTTCAGATGAAAAAACGTGATTTTATACTAAGAAAATATTTGTCTTCAAACCGGTGATCTCGGTCGCGAAACACTATCAGGACTATTTTTTTTTCCTTTTTTCAGAGCAATCCAGGCAAGCGAGGGGTAGAAAGCCGCGCCTGTTCGCGGGCTGATGGACAAGAAAGTAATCTGAGGTAAGTGCAGTTTTTTTTATAATGAATTTAAGATGAAAAAAATTGATTTTTACCAAGAAAATTTTTGTCTTCAAACCGGTGATCTCGGTCGCGAAACACTATCCCGACTTAATTTTTTTTTCTTTTTTCAGAGCAAGCCAGGCAAGCGAGGGGAAAAAAGCCGCGCCTGTTCGCGGGCTGATGGACAAGAAAGTAATCTGAGGAAAGTGCAGTTTTTTTTTTTATTATGAATTTCATATGAAAAAAAAAATATTTTTACTAAGAAAATGTTTGTCTTCAAACCGGTGATCTCGGTCGCGAAACACTATCAGGACTATTTTTTTTCCTTTTTTCAGAGCAATCCAGGCAAGCGAGGGGTAGAAAGCCGCACCTGTTCGCGGTCTGATGGACAAGAAAGTAATCTGTGGTAAGTGCAGACCAAAATTATGAATTTCAGATGAAAAAACGTGATTTTATACTAAGAAAATATTTGTCTTCAAACCGCTGATCTCGGTCGCGAAACACTATCCCGACTTAATTTTTTTTTCTTTTTTCAGAGCAAGCCAGGCAAGCGAGGGGAAGAAAGCCGCGCCTGTTCGCGGGCTGATGGACAAGAAAGTAATCTGAGGTAAGTGCATTTTTTTTTTATAATGAATTTAAGATGAAAAAAATTGATTTTTACCAAGAAAATGTTTGTCTTCAAACCGGTGATCTCGGTCACGAAACACTATCCCAATCATTTTTTTTTTCTTTTTTCAGCACAAACCAGGCAAGCGAGCGGTAGAAAGCCGCGCCTGTTCGCGGGCTGATGGACAAGAAAGTAATCTGAGGTAAGTGCAGTTTTTTTTTTTATTATGAATTTCATATGAAAAAAAATTGATTTTTACTAAGAAAATGTTTGTCTTCAAACCGGTGATCTCGGTCGCGAAACACTATCAGGTCTATTTTTTTTTCTTTTTTCAGAGCAATCCAGGCAAGCGAGGGGTTGAAAGCCGCACCTGTTCGCGGTCTGATGGACAAGAAAGTAATCTGTGGTAAGTGCAGACCAAAATTATGAATTTCAGATGAAAAAACGTGATTTTATACTAAGAAAATATTTGTCTTCAAACCGGTGATCTCGGTCGCGAAACACTATCAGGACTATTTTTTTTTCCTTTTTTCAGAGCAATCCAGGCAAGCGAGGGGTAGAAAGCCGCGTCTGTTCGCGGGCTGATGGACAAGAAAGTAATCTGAGGTAAGTGCAGTTTTTTTTATAATGAATTTAAGATGAAAAAAATTGATTTTTACCAAGAAAATTTTTGTCTTCAAACCGGTGATCTCGGTCGCGAAACACTATCCCGACTTAATTTTTTTTTCTTTTTTCAGAGCAAGCCAGGCAAGCGAGGGGAAAAAAGCCGCGCCTGTTCGCGGGCTGATGGACAAGAAAGTAATCTGAGGAAAGTGCAGTTTTTTTTTTTATTATGAATTTCATATGAAAAAAATATATTTTTACTAAGAAAATGTTTGTCTTCAAACCGGTGATCTCGGTCGCGAAACACTATCAGGACTATTTTTTTTCCTTTTTTCAGAGCAATCCAGGCAAGCGAGGGGTAGAAAGCCGCACCTGTTCGCGGTCTGATGGACAAGAAAGTAATCTGTGGTAAGTGCAGACCAAAATTATGAATTTCAGATGAAAAAACAAGATTTTATACTAAGAAAATATTTGTCTTCAAACCGGTGATCTCGGTCGCGAAACACTATCAGGACTATTTTTTTTTCCTTTTTTCAGAGCAATCCAGGCAAGCGAGGGGTAGAAAGCCGCGTCTATTCGCGGGCTGATGGACAAGAAAGTAATCTGTGGTAAGTGCAGACCAAAATTATGAATTTCAGATGAAAAAACGTGATTTTATACTAAGAAAATATTTGTCTTCAAACCGCTGATCTCGGTCGCGAAACACTATCCCGACTTAATTTTTTTTTCTTTTTTCAGAGCAAGCCAGGCAAGCGAGGGGAAGAAAGCCGCGCCTGTTCGCGGGCTGATGGACAAGAAAGTAATCTGAGGTAAGTGCATTTTTTTTTTATAATGAATTTAAGATGAAAAAAATTGATTTTTACCAAGAAAATGTTTGTCTTCAAACCGGTGATCTCGGTCACGAAACACTATCCCGATCATTTTTTTTTTCTTTTTTCAGCACAAACCAGGCAAGCGAGCGGTAGAAAGCCGCGCCTGTTCGCGGGCTGATGGACAAGAAAGTAATCTGAGGTAAGTGCAGTTTTTTTTTTTATTATGAATTTCATATGAAAAAAAAATATTTTTACTAAGAAAATGTTTGTCTTCAAACCGGTGATCTCGGTCGCGAAACACTATCAGGACTATTTTTTTCCTTTTTTCAGAGCAATCCAGGCAAGCGAGGGGTAGAAAGCCGCACCTGTTCGCGGTCTGATGGACAAGAAAGTAATCTGTGGTAAGTGCAGACCAAAATTATGAATTTCAGATGAAAAAACGTGATTTTATACTAAGAAAATATTTGTCTTCAAACCGGTGATCTCGGTCGCGAAACACTATCAGGACTATTTTTTTTTCCTTTTTTCAGAGCAATCCAGGCAAGCGAGGGGTAGAAAGCCGCGTCTGTTCGCGGGCTGATGGACAAGAAAGTAATCTGAGGTAAGTGCAGTTTTTTTTATAATGAATTTAAGATGAAAAAAATTGATTTTTACCAAGAAAATTTTTGTCTTCAAACCGGTGATCTCGGTCGCGAAACACTATCCCGACTTAATTTTTTTTTCTTTTTTCAGAGCAAGCCAGGCAAGCGAGGGGAAAAAAGCCGCGCCTGTTCGCGGGCTGATGGACAAGAAAGTAATCTGAGGTAAGTGCATTTTTTTTTTATAATGAATTTAAGATGAAAAAAAAATATTTTTACTAAGAAAATGTTTGTCTTCAAACCGGTGATCTCGGTCGCGAAACACTATCAGGACTATTTTTTTTCCTTTTTTCAGAGCAATCCAGGCAAGCGAGGGGTAGAAAGCCGCACCTGTTCGCGGTCTGATGGACAAGAAAGTAATCTGTGGTAAGTGCAGACCAAAATTATGAATTTCAGATGAAAAAACGTGATTTTATACTAAGAAAATTTTTGTCTTCAAACCGGTGATCTCGGTCGCGAAACACTATCCCGACTTAATTTTTTTTTCTTTTTTCAGAGCAAGCCAGGCAAGCGAGGGGTAGAAAGCCGCGCCTGTTCGCGGGCTGATGGACAAGAAAGTAATCTGAGGTAAGTGCAGTTTTTTTTTTATTATGGATTTCAGATGAAAAAATTGATTTTTACTAAGAAAATGTTTGTCTTCAAACCGGTGATCTCGGTCGCGAAACACTATCAGGTCTATTTTTTTTTCTTTTTTCAGAGCAATCCAGGCAAGCGAGGGGTAGAAAGCCGCACCTGTTCGCGGTCTGATGGACAAGAAAGTAATCTGTGGTAAGTGCAGACCAAAATTATGAATTTCAGATGAAAAAACGTGATTTTATACTAAGAAATTTTTTGTCTTCAAACCGGTGATCTCGGTCGCGAAACACTATCCCGACTTAATTTTTTTTTCTTTTTTCAGAGCAAGCCAGGCAAGCGAGGGGAAGAAAGCCGCGCCTGTTCGCGGGCTGATGGACAAGAAAGTAATCTGAGGTAAGTGCATTTTTTTTTTATAATGAATTTAAGATGAAAAAAATTGATTTTTACCAAGAAAATGTTTGTCTTCAAACCGGTGATCTCGGTCACGAAACACTATCCCGATCATTTTATTTTTCTTTTTTCAGCACAAACCAGGCAAGCGAGCGGTAGAAAGCCGCGCCTGTTCGCGGGCTGATGGACAAGAAAGTAATCTGAGGAAAGTGCATTTTTTTTTATAATGAATTTCAGATGAAAAAATTGATTTTTACCAAGAAAATGTTTGTCTTCAAACCGGTGATCTCGGTCGCGAAACACTATCAGGACTATTTTTTTTCCTTTTTTCAGAGCAATCCTGGCAAGCGAGGGGTAGAAAGCCGCACCTGTTCGCGGTCTGATGGACAAGAAAGTAATCTGAGGAAAGTGCAGTTTTTTTTTATAATGAATTTAAGATGAAAAAAATTGATTTTTACCAAGAAAATTTTTGTCTTCAAACCGGTGATCTCGGTCGCGAAACACTATCCCGACTTAATTTTTTTTTCTTTTTTCAGAGCAAGCCAGGCAAGCGAGGGGAATAAAGCCGCTCCTGTTCGCGGGCTGATGGACAAGAAAGTAATCTGAGGTAAGTGCATTTTTTTTTTATAATGAATTTAAGATGAAAAAAATTGATTTTTACCAAGAAAATGTTTGTCTTCAAACCGGTGATCTCGGTCACGAAACACTGTCCCGATCATTTTTTTTTTCTTTTTTCAGCACAAACCAGGCAAGCGAGGGGTAGAAAGCCGCGCCTGTTCGCGGGCTGATGGACAAGAAAGTAATCTGAGGTAAGTGCAGTTTTTTTTTTTATTATGAATTTCATATGAAAAAAAAATATTTTTACTAAGAAAATGTTTGTCTTCAAACCGGTGATCTCGGTCGCGAAACACTATCCCGACTTAATTTTTTTTTCTTTTTTCAGAGCAAGCCAGGCAAGCGAGGGGAAGAAAGCCGCGCCTGTTCGCCGGCTGATGGACAAGAAAGTAATCTGAGGTAAGTGCATTTTTTTTTTATAATGAATTTAAGATGAAAAAAATTGATTTTTACCAAGAAAATGTTTGTCTTCAAACCGGTGATCTCGGTCGCGAAACACTATCAGGACTATTTTTTTTCCTTTTTTCAGAGCAATCCAGGCAAGCGAGGGGTAGAAAGCCGCACCTGTTCGCGGTCTGATGGATAAGAAAGTAATCTGTGGTAAGTGCAGACCAAAATTATGAATTTCAGATGAAAAAACGTGATTTTATACTAAGAAAATATTTGTCTTCAAACCGGTGATCTCGGTCGCGAAACACTATCAGGACTATTTTTTTTTCCTTTTTTCAGAGCAATCCAGGAAAGCGAGGGGTAGAAAGCCGCGTCTATTCGCGGGCTGATGGACAAGAAAGTAATCTGTGGTATGTGCAGACCAAAATTATGAATTTCAGATGAAAAAACGTGATTTTATACTAAGAAAATATTTGTCTTCAAACCGCTGATCTCGGTCGCGAAACACTATCCCGACTTAATTTTTTTTTCTTTTTTCAGAGCAAGCCAGGCAAGCGAGGGGAAGAAAGCCGCGCCTGTTCGCGGGCTGATGGACAAGAAAGTAATCTGATGTAAGTGCATTTTTTTTTTATAATGAATTTAAGATGAAAAAAATTGATTTTTACCAAGAAAATGTTTGTCTTCAAACCGGTGATCTCGGTCACGAAACACTATCCCAATCATTTTTTTTTTCTTTTTTCAGCACAAACCAGGCAAGCGAGCGGTAGAAAGCCGCGCCTGTTCGCGGGCTGATGGACAAGAAAGTAATCTGAGGTAAGTGCAGTTTTTTTTTTTATTATGAATTTCATATGAAAAAAAAATATTTTTACTAAGAAAATGTTTGTCTTCAAACCGGTGATCTCGGTCGCGAAACACTATCAGGACTATTTTTTTCCTTTTTTCAGAGCAATCCAGGCAAGCGAGGGGTAGAAAGCCGCACCTGTTCGCGGTCTGATGGACAAGAAAGTAATCTGTGGTAAGTGCAGACCAAAATTATGAATTTCAGATGAAAAAACGTGATTTTATACTAAGAAAATATTTGTCTTCAAACCGGTGATCTCGGTCGCGAAACACTATCAGGACTATTTTTTTTTCCTTTTTTCAGAGCAATCCAGGCAAGCGAGGGGTAGAAAGCCGCGTCTGTTCGCGGGCTGATGGACAAGAAAGTAATCTGAGGTAAGTGCAGTTTTTTTTTATAATGAATTTAAGATGAAAAAAATTGATTTTTACAAAGAAAATTTTTGTCTTCAAACCGGTGATCTCGGTCGCGAAACACTATCCCGACTTAATTTTTTTTTCTTTTTTCAGAGCAAGCCAGGCAAGCGAGGGGAAGAAAGCCGCGCCTGTTCGCGGGCTGATGGACAAGAAAGTAATCTGAGGTAAGTGCAGTTTTTTTTTTATTATGGATTTCAGATGAAAAAAATTGATTTTTACTAAGAAAATGTTTGTCTTCAAACCGGTGATCTCGGTCGCGAAACACTATCAGGTCTATTTTTTTTTCTTTTTTCAGAGCAATCCAGGCAAGCGAGGGGTAGAAAGCCGCACCTGTTCGCGGTCTGATGGACAAGAAAGTAATCTGTGGTAAGTGCAGACCAAAATTATGAATTTCAGATGAAAAAACAAGATTTTATACTAAGAAAATTTTTGTCTTCAAACCGGTGATCTCGGTCGCGAAACACTATCCCGACTTAATTTTTTTTTCTTTTTTCAGAGCAAGCCAGGCAAGCGAGGGGAAGAAAGCCGCGCCTGTTCGCGGGCTGATGGACAAGAAAGTAATCTGAGGTAAGTGCAGTTTTTTTTTAATTATGGATTTCAGATGAAAAAATTGATTTTTACTAAGAAAATGTTTGTCTTCAAACCGGTGATCTCGGTCGCGAAACACTATCAGGTCTATTTTTTTTTCTTTTTTCAGAGCAATCCAGGCAAGCGAGGGGTAGAAAGCCGCACCTGTTCGCGGTCTGATGGACAAGAAAGTAATCTGTGGTAAGTGCAGACCAAAATTATGAATTTCAGATGAAAAAACGTGATTTTATACTAAGAAAATATTTGTCTTCAAACCGGTGATCTCGGTCGCGAAACACTATCAGGACTATTTTTTTTTCCTTTTTTCAGAGCAATCCAGGCAAGCGAGGGGTAGAAAGCCGCGTCTGTTCGCGGGCTGATGGACAAGAAAGTAATCTGAGGGTAAGTGCAGTTTTTTTTATAATGAATTTAAGATGAAAAAAATTGATTTTTACCAAGAAAATTTTTGTCTTCAAACCGGTGATCTCGGTCGCGAAACACTATCCCGACTTAATTTTTTTTTCTTTTTTCAGAGCAAGCCAGGCAAGCGAGGGGAAAAAAAGCCGCGCCTGTTCGCGGGCTGATGGACAAGAAAGTAATCTGAGGAAATTGCAGTTTTTTTTTTTATTATGAATTTCATATGAAAAAAAAATATTTTTACTAAGAAAATGTTTGTCTTCAAACCGGTGATCTCGGTCGCGAAACACTATCAGGACTATTTTTTTTCCTTTTTTCAGAGCAATCCAGGCAAGCGAGGGGTAGAAAGCCGCACCTGTTCGCGGTCTGATGGACAAGAAAGTAATCTGTGGTAAGTGCAGACCAAAATTATGAATTTCAGATGAAAAAACAAGATTTTATACTAAGAAAATATTTGTCTTCAAACCGGTGATCTCGGTCGCGAAACACTATCAGGACTATTTTTTTTTCCTTTTTTCAGAGCAATCCAGGCAAGCGAGGGGTAGAAAGCCGCGTCTATTCGCGGGCTGATGGACAAGAAAGTAATCTGTGGTAAGTGCAGACCAAAATTATGAATTTCAGATGAAAAAACGTGATTTTATACTAAGAAAATATTTGTCTTCAAACCGCTGATCTCGGTCGCGAAACACTATCAGGACTATTTTTTTTTCCTTTTTTCAGAGCAATCCAGGCAAGCGAGGGGTAGAAAGCCGCGTCTGTTCGCGGGCTGATGGACAAGAAAGTAATCTGAGGTAAGTGCAGTTTTTTTTATAATGAATTTAAGATGAAAAAAATTGATTTTTACCAAGAAAATTTTTGTCTTCAAACCGGTGATCTCGGTCGCGAAACACTATCCCGACTTAATTTTTTTTTCTTTTTTCAGAGCAAGCAGGCAAGCGAGGGGAAAAAAGCCGCGCCTGTTCGCGGGCTGATGGACAAGAAAGTAATCTGAGGAAATTGCAGTTTTTTTTTTATTATGAATTTCATATGAAAAAAAAATATTTTTACTAAGAAAATGTTTGTCTTCAAACCGGTGAACTCGGTCGCGAAACACTATCAGGACTATTTTTTTCCTTTTTTCAGAGCAATCCAGGCAAGCGAGGGGTAGAAAAGCCGCACCTGTTCGCGGTCTGATGGACAAGAAAGTAATCTGTGGTAAGTGCAGACCAAAATTATGAATTTCAGATGAAAAAACGTGATTTTATACTAAGAAAATATTTGTCTTCAAACCGGTGATCTCGGTCGCGAAACACTATCAGGACTATTTTTTTTTCCTTTTTTCAGAGCAATCCAGGCAAGCGAGGGGTAGAAAGCCGCGTCTGTTCGCGGGCTGATGGACAAGAAAGTAATCTGAGGTAAGTGCAGTTTTTTTTTATAATGAATTTAAGATGAAAAAAATTGATTTTTACCAAGAAAATTTTTGTCTTCAAACCGGTGATCTCGGTCGCGAAACACTATCCCGACTTAATTTTTTTTTCTTTTTTCAGAGCAAGCCAGGCAAGCGAGGGGAAGAAAGCCGCGCCTGTTCGCGGGCTGATGGACAAGAAAGTAATCTGAGGTAAGTGCAGTTTTTTTTTAATTATGGATTTCAGATGAAAAAATTGATTTTTACTAAGAAAATGTTTGTCTTCAAACCGGTGATCTCGGTCGCGAAACACTATCAGGTCTATTTTTTTTTCTTTTTTCAGAGCAATCCAGGCAAGCGAGGGGTAGAAAGCCGCACCTGTTCGCGGTCTGATGGACAAGAAAGTAATCTGTGGTAAGTGCAGACCAAAATTATGAATTTCAGATGAAAAAACAAGATTTTATACTAAGAAAATTTTTGTCTTCAAACCGGTGATCTCGGTCGCGAAACACTATCCCGACTTAATTTTTTTTTCTTTTTTCAGAGCAAGCCAGGCAAGCGAGGGGAAGAAAGCCGCGCCTGTTCGCGGGCTGATGGACAAGAAAGTAATCTGAGGTAAGTGCAGTTTTTTTTTAATTATGGATTTCAGATGAAAAAATTGATTTTTACTAAGAAAATGTTTGTCTTCAAACCGGTGATCTCGGTCGCGAAACACTATCAGGTCTATTTTTTTTTCTTTTTTCAGAGCAATCCAGGCAAGCGAGGGGTAGAAAGCCGCACCTGTTCGCGGTCTGATGGACAAGAAAGTAATCTGTGGTAAGTGCAGACCAAAATTATGAATTTCAGATGAAAAAACGTGATTTTATACTAAGAAAATATTTGTCTTCAAACCGGTGATCTCGGTCGCGAAACACTATCAGGACTATTTTTTTTTCCTTTTTTCAGAGCAATCCAGGCAAGCGAGGGGTAGAAAGCCGCGACTGTTCGCGGGCTGATGGACAAGAAAGTAATCTGAGGTAAGTGCAGTTTTTTTTATAATGAATTTAAGATGAAAAAAATTGATTTTTACCAAGAAAATTTTTGTCTTCAAACCGGTGATCTCGGTCGCGAAACACTATCCCGACTTAATTTTTTTTTCTTTTTTCAGAGCAAGCCAGGCAAGCGAGGGGAAAAAAGCCGCGCCTGTTCGCGGGCTGATGGACAAGAAAGTAATCTGAGGAAATTGCAGTTTTTTTTTTTATTATGAATTTCATATGAAAAAAAAATATTTTTACTAAGAAAATGTTTGTCTTCAAACCGGTGATCTCGGTCGCGAAACACTATCAGGACTATTTTTTTTCCTTTTTTCAGAGCAATCCAGGCAAGCGAGGGGTAGAAAGCCGCACCTGTTCGCGGTCTGATGGACAAGAAAGTAATCTGTGGTAAGTGCAGACCAAAATTATGAATTTCAGATGAAAAAACAAGATTTTATACTAAGAAAATATTTGTCTTCAAACCGGTGATCTCGGTCGCGAAACACTATCAGGACTATTTTTTTTTCCTTTTTTCAGAGCAATCCAGGCAAGCGAGGGGTAGAAAGCCGCGTCTATTCGCGGGCTGATGGACAAGAAAGTAATCTGTGGTAAGTGCAGACCAAAATTATGAATTTCAGATGAAAAAACGTGATTTTATACTAAGAAAATATTTGTCTTCAAACCGCTGATCTCGGTCGCGAAACACTATCCCGACTTAATTTTTTTTTCTTTTTTCAGAGCAAGCCAGGCAAGCGAGGGGAAGAAAGCCGCGCCTGTTCGCGGGCTGATGGACAAGAAAGTAATCTGAGGTAAGTGCATTTTTTTTTTATAATGAATTTAAGATGAAAAAAAATGATTTTTACCAAGAAAATGTTTGTCTTCAAACCGGTGATCTCGGTCACGAAACACTATCCCGATCATTTTTTTTTTCTTTTTTCAGCACAAACCAGGCAAGCGAGCGGTAGAAAGCCGCGCCTGTTCGCGGGCTGATGGACAAGAAAGTAATCTGAGGTAAGTGCAGTTTTTTTTTTTATTATGAATTTCATATGAAAAAAAAATATTTTTACTAAGAAAATGTTTGTCTTCAAACCGGTGATCTCGGTCGCGAAACACTATCAGGACTATTTTTTTCCTTTTTTCAGAGCAATCCAGGCAAGCGAGGGGTAGAAAGCCGCACCTGTTCGCGGTCTGATGGACAAGAAAGTAATCTGTGGTAAGTGCAGACCAAAATTATGAATTTCAGATGAAAAAACGTGATTTTATACTAAGAAAATATTTGTCTTCAAACCGGTGATCTCGGTCGCGAAACACTATCAGGACCATTTTTTTTTCCTTTTTTCAGAGCAATCCAGGCAAGCGAGGGGTAGAAAGCCGCGTCTGTTCGCGGGCTGATGGACAAGAAAGTAATCTGAGGTAAGTGCAGTTTTTTTTATAATGAATTTAAGATGAAAAAAATTGATTTTTACCAAGAAAATTTTTGTCTTCAAACCGGTGATCTCGGTCGCGAAACACTATCCCGACTTAATTTTTTTTTCTTTTTTCAGAGCAAGCCAGGCAAGCGAGGGGAAAAAAGCCGCGCCTGTTCGCGGGCTGATGGACAAGAAAGTAATCTGAGGTAAGTGCATTTTTTTTTTATAATGAATTTAAGATGAAAAAAAAATATTTTTACTAAGAAAATGTTTGTCTTCAAACCGGTGATCTCGGTCGCGAAACACTATCAGGACTATTTTTTTTCCTTTTTTCAGAGCAATCCAGGCAAGCGAGGGGTAGAAAGCCGCACCTGTTCGCGGTCTGATGGACAAGAAAGTAATCTGTGGTAAGTGCAGAACAAAATTATGAATTTCAGATGAAAAAACGTGATTTTATACTAAGAAAATTTTTGTCTTCAAACCGGTGATCTCGGTCGCGAAACACTATCCCGACTTAATTTTTTTTTCTTTTTTCAGTGCAAGCCAGGCAAGCGAGGGGAAGAAAGCCGCGCCTGTTCGCGGGCTGATGGACAAGAAAGTAATCTGAGGTAAGTGCAGTTTTTTTTTTATTATGGATTTCAGATGAAAAAATTGATTTTTACTAAGAAAATGTTTGTCTTCAAACCGGTGATCTCGGTCGCGAAACACTATCAGGTCTATTTTTTTTTCTTTTTTCAGAGCAATCCAGGCAAGCGAGGGGTAGAAAGCCGCACCTGTTCGCGGTCTGATGGACAAGAAAGTAATCTGTGGTAAGTGCAGACCAAAATTATGAATTTCAGATGAAAAAACGTGATTTTATACTAAGAAATTTTTTGTCTTCAAACCGGTGATCTCGGTCGCGAAACACTATCCCGACTTAATTTTTTTTTCTTTTTTCAGAGCAAGCCAGGCAAGCGAGCGGTAGAAAGCCGCGCCTGTTCGCGGGCTGATGGACAAGAAAGTAATCTGAGGAAAGTGCATTTTTTTTTATAATGAATTTCAGATGAAAAAATTGATTTTTACCAAGAAAATGTTTGTCTTCAAACCGGTGATCTCGGTCGCGAAACACTATCAGGACTATTTTTTTTCCTTTTTTCAGAGCAATCCTGGCAAGCGAGGGGTAGAAAGCCGCACCTGTTCGCGGTCTGATGGACAAGAAAGTAATCTGTGGTAAGTGCAGACCAAAATTATGAATTTCAGATGAAAAAACGTGATTTTATACTAAGAAAATATTTGTCTTCAAACCGGTGATCTCGGTCGCGAAACACTATCAGGACTATTTTTTTTTCCTTTTTTCAGAGCAATCCAGGCAAGCGAGGGGTAGAAAGCCGCGTCTTTTCGCGGGCTGATGGACAAGAAAGTAATCTGTGGTAAGTGCAGACCAAAATTATGAATTTCAGATGAAAAAACGTGATTTTATACTAAGAAAATATTTGTCTTCAAACCGCTGATCTCGGTCGCGAAACACTATCCCGACTTAATTTTTTTTTCTTTTTTCAGAGCAAGCCAGGCAAGCGAGGGGAAGAAAGCCGCGCCTGTTCGCGGGCTGATGGACAAGAAAGTAATCTGAGGTAAGTGCATTTTTTTTTTATAATGAATTTAAGATGAAAAAAATTGATTTTTACCAAGAAAATGTTTGTCTTCAAACCGGTGATCTCGGTCACGAAACACTATCCCGATCATTTTTTTTTTCTTTTTTCAGCACAAACCAGGCAAGCGAGCGGTAGAAAGCCGCGCCTGTTCGCGGGCTGATGGACAAGAAAGTAATCTGAGGTAAGTGCAGTTTTTTTTTTTATTATGAATTTCATATGAAAAAAAAATATTTTTACTAAGAAAATGTTTGTCTTCAAACCGGTGATCTCGGTCGCGAAACACTATCAGGACTATTTTTTTCCTTTTTTCAGAGCAATCCAGGCAAGCGAGGGGTAGAAAGCCGCACCTGTTCGCGGTCTGATGGACAAGAAAGTAATCTGTGGTAAGTGCAGACCAAAATTATGAATTTCAGATGAAAAAACGTGATTTTATACTAAGAAAATATTTGTCTTCAAACCGGTGATCTCGGTCGCGAAACACTATCAGGACTATTTTTATTTCCTTTTTTCAGAGCAATCCAGGCAAGCGAGGGGTAGAAAGCCGCGTCTGTTCGCGGGCTGATGGACAAGAAAGTAATCTGAGGAAAGTGCAGTTTTTTTTTAAAATGAATTTAAGATGAAAAAAATTGATTTTTACCAAGAAAATGTTTGTCTTCAAACCGGTGATCTCGGTCACGAAACACTGTCCCGATCATTTTTTTTTTCTTTTTTCAGCACAAACCAGGCAAGCGAGCGGTAGAAAGCCGCGCCTGTTCGCGGGCTGATGGACAAGAAAGTAATCTGAGGTAAGTGCAGTTTTTTTTTTTATTATGAATTTCATATGAAAAAAAAAAATTTTTACTAAGAAAATGTTTGTCTTCAAACCGGTGATCTCGGTCGCGAAACACTATCCCGACTTAATTTTTTTTTCTTTTTTCAGAGCAAGCCAGGCAAGCGAGGGGAAGAAAGCCGCGCCTGTTCGCCGGCTGATGGACAAGAAAGTAATCTGAGGTAAGTGCATTTTTTTTTTATAATGAATTTAAGATGAAAAAAATTGATTTTTACCAAGAAAATGTTTGTCTTCAAACCGGTGATCTCGGTCGCGAAACACTATCAGGACTATTTTTTTTCCTTTTTTCAGAGCAATCCAGGCAAGCGAGGGGTAGAAAGCCGCACCTGTTCGCGGTCTGATGGATAAGAAAGTAATCTGTGGTAAGTGCAGACCAAAATTATGAATTTCAGATGAAAAAACGTGATTTTATACTAAGAAAATATTTGTCTTCAAACCGGTGATCTCGGTCGCGAAACACTATCAGGACTATTTTTTTTTCCTTTTTTCAGAGCAATCCAGGCAAGCGAGGGGTAGAAAGCCGCGTCTATTCGCGGGCTGATGGACAAGAAAGTAATCTGTGGTAAGTGCAGACCAAAATTATGAATTTCAGATGAAAAAACGTGATTTTATACTAAGAAAATATTTGTCTTCAAACCGCTGATCTCGGTCGCGAAACACTATCCCGACTTAATTTTTTTTTCTTTTTTCAGAGCAAGCCAGGCAAGCGAGGGGAAGAAAGCCGCGCCTGTTCGCGGGCTGATGGACAAGAAAGTAATCTGAGGTAAGTGCAGTTTTTTTTTTTATTATGAATTTCATATGAAAAAAAAATATTTTTACTAAGAAAATGTTTGTCTTCAAACCGGTGATCTCGGTCGCGAAACACTATCAGGACTATTTTTTTCCTTTTTTCAGAGCAATCCAGGCAAGCGAGGGGTAGAAAGCCGCACCTGTTCGCGGTCTGATGGACAAGAAAGTAATCTGTGGTAAGTGCAGACCAAAATTATGAATTTCAGATGAAAAAACGTGATTTTATACTAAGAAAATATTTGTCTTCAAACCGGTGATCTCGGTCGCGAAACACTATCAGGACTATTTTTTTTTCCTTTTTTCAGAGCAATCCAGGCAAGCGAGGGGTAGAAAGCCGCGTCTGTTCGCGGGCTGATGGACAAGAAAGTAATCTGAGGTAAGTGCAGTTTTTTTTTATAATGAATTTAAGATGAAAAAAATTGATTTTTACCAAGAAAATGTTTGTCTTCAAACCGGTGATCTCGGTCGCGAAACACTATCCCGATCATTTTTTTTTTCTTTTTTCAGCACAAACCAGGCAAGCGAGGGGTAGAAAGCCGCGCCTGTTCACGGGCTGATGGACAAGAAAGTAATCTGAGGTAAGTGCAGTTTTTTTTTATTATTATGAATTTCATATGAAAAAAAAAAATTTTACTTAGAAAATGTCTTCAAACCGGTGATCTCGGTCGCGAAACACTATCCCGATCAATTTTTTTTTCTTTTTTCAGCACAAACCAGGCAAGCGAGGGGTAGAAAGCCGCGCCTGTTCGCAGGCTGATGGACAAGAAAGTATTCTGAGGTAAGTGCAGTTTTTTTTTTTACTATGAATTTCAGATGAAAAAATTGATTTTTACTAAGAAAATGTTTGTCTTCAAACCGGTGATCTCGGTCGCGAAACACTATCAGGTCTATTTTTTTTTCTTTTTTAAGAGCAATCCAGGCAAGCGAGGGGTAGAAAGCCGCACCTGTTCGCGGTCTGATGGACAAGAAAGTAATCTGAGGTAAGTGCAGTTTTTTTTTATAATGAATTTAAGATGAAAAAAATTGATTTTTACCAAGAAAATGTTTGTCTTCAAACCGGTGATCTCGGTCGCGAAACACTATCCCGATCATTTTTTTTTTCTTTTTTCAGCACAAACCAGGCAAGCGAGGGGTAGAAAGCCGCGCCTGTTCACGGGCTGATGGACAAGAAAGTAATCTGAGGTAAGTGCAGTTTTTTTTTATTATTATGAATTTCATATGAAAAAAAAAAATTTTACTTAGAAAATGTCTTCAAACCGGTGATCTCGGTCGCGAAACACTATCCCGATCAATTTTTTTTTCTTTTTTCAGCACAAACCAGGCAAGCGAGGGGTAGAAAGCCGCGCCTGTTCGCGGGCTGATGGACAAGAAAGTAATCTGAGGTAAGTGCAGTTTTTTTTTTTATTATGAATTTCATATGAAAATAAAAATTTTTACTTAGAAAATGTTTGTCTTCAAACCGGTGATCTCGGTCGCGAAACACTATCCCGATCAATTTTTTTTTCTTTTTTCAGAACAAACCAGGCAAGCGCGCGGTAGAAAGCCGCGCCTGTTCGCGGGCTGATGGACAAGAAAGTAATCTGAGGTAAGTGCATTTTTTTTTTAAAATGAATTTAAGATGAAAAAAATTGATTTTTACCAAGAAAATGTTTGTCTTCAAACCGGTGATCTCGGTCGCGAAACATTATCCCGATCAATTTTTTTTTCTTTTTTCAGCACAAACCAGGCAAGCGCGCGGTAGAAAGCCGCGCCCGTTCGCGGGCTGATGGACAAGAAAGTAATCTGAGGTAAGTGCAGTTTTTTTTTATAATGAATTTAAGATGAAAAAAATTGATTTTTACCAAGAAAATGTTTGTCTTCAAACCGGTGATCTCGGTCGCGAAACACTATCCCGATCAATTTTTTTTTCTTTTTTCAGAACAAACCAGGCAAGCGAGCGGCAGAAAGCCGCGCCTGTTCGCGGGCTGATGGACAAAAAAGTAATCTGAGGTAAGTGCAGTTTTTTTTTTATTATGAATTTCAGATGAAAAAAATGATTTTTCTAAGAAAATGTTTGTCTTCCAACCGGTGATCTCGGTCGCGAAACACTATCCCAATCAATTTTTTTTTCTTTTTTCAGAACAAACCAGGCAAGCGAGGGGTAGAAAGCCGCGCCTGTTCGCGGGCTGATGGACAAGAAAGTATTCTGAGGTAAGTGCAGTTTTTTTTTTTATTATGAATTTCAGATGAAAAAATTGATTTTTACTAAGAAAAAACTTTTTTACAAAAAAACAACCGACTTCCAAAAAAAACACTAAAAGACGTGAAAAATAACTTTTATTTCGGAAGTCGGTGCCTTTGGTTTTGTATTTTCGTTTTTGGCCACCGACTTCCGAAATAAAAGTTATTTTTCACGTCTTTTAGTGTTTTTTTTGGAAGTCGGTTGTTTTTTTGTAAAAAAGTTTTTATTTTTCACTTTTTAGTTGCGGTACCTACCCCACACAAATTCGTATTCCACTAATTGGTATGTAAATAACAGTGACAGCAAATTATCAACACATCATCAATATAAACGAAGTGGAAAAAATATGCAGTATTAAGGATAACTCAAAAACTACTGGTCAGAACTTGATCAAATTTAAATGGGACCACATGTGAAGCACCAGCTATCAAATAAAAAAAGGATCATCCAAATCGGTTCACCCAAAAAAAAGTTATGAGCTAACACACATAAAAAAAAAAAAAAAAAAAAAAAAAAAAAAAAAAAAAAAAAAAAAAACATACAGACGAATTGAGAACCTCCTCCTTTTTGTGAAGTCGGTTAAAAATATTTGTCTTCAAACCGCTGATCTCGGTCGCGAAACACTATCCCGACTTAATTTTTTTTTCTTTTTTCAGAGCAAGCCAGGAGAGCGAGGGGAAGAAAGCCGCGCCTGTTCGCGGGCTGATGGACAAGAAAGTAATCTGAGGTAAGTGCATTTTTTTTTATAATGAATTTCAGATGAAAAAAATTGATTTTTACCAAGAAAATGTTTGTCTTCAAACCGGTGATCTCGGTCGCGAAACACTATCAGGACTATTTTTTTTCCTTTTTTCAGAGCAATCCAGGCAAGCGAGGGGTAGAAAGCCGCACCTGTTCGCGGTCTGATGGACAAGAAAGTAATCTGTGGTAAGTGCAGACCAAAATTATGAATTTCAGATGAAAAAACGTGATTTTATACTAAGAAAATTTTTGTCTTCAAACCGGTGATCTCGGTCGCGAAACACTATCCCGACTTAATTTTTTTTTCTTTTTTCAGAGCAAGCCAGGCAAGCAAGGGGAAGAAAGCCGCGCCTGTTCGCGGGCTGATGGACAAGAAAGTAATCTGAGGTAAGTGCATTTTTTTTTTATAATGAATTTAAGATGAAAAAAATTGATTTTTACCAAGAAAATTTTTGTCTTCAAACCGGTGATCTCGGTCACGAAACACTATCCCGATCATTTTTTTTTCTTTTTTCAGCACAAACCAGGCAAGCGAGCGGTAGAAAGCCGCGCCTGTTCGCGGGCTGATGGACAAGAAAGTAATCTGAGGAAAGTGCATTTTTTTTTAATGAATTTCAGATGAAAAAAAATGATTTTTACCAAGAAAATGTTTGTCTTCAAACCGGTGATCTCGGTCGCGAAACACTATCAGGACTATTTTTTTTCCTTTTTTCAGAGCAATCCAGGCAAGCGAGGGGTAGAAAGCCGCGCCTGTTCGCGGGCTGATGGACAAGAAAGTAATCTGAGGTAAATGCAGTTTTTTTTATTATTATGAATTTCAGATGAAAAAAAATATTTTTACTAAGAAAATGTTTGTCTTCAAACCGGTGATCTCGGTCGCGAAACACTATCCCGATCATTTTTTTTTTCTTTTTTCAGCACAAACCAGGCAAGCGAGGGGTAGAAAGCCGCGCCTGTTCGCGAGCTGATGAACAAGAAAGTAATCTGAGGTAAGTGCAGTTTTTTTTTTATTATGAATTTCATATGAAAAAAAAAATTTTTACTTAGAAAATGTTTGTCTTCAAACCGGTGATCTCGGTCGCGAAACACTATCCCGATCAATTTTTTTTTCTTATTTCAGCACAAACCAGGCAAGCGAGCGGTAGAAAGCCGCGCCTGTTCGCGGGCTGATGGACAAGAAAGTAATCTGAGGTAAATGAGGTTTTTTTTATTATTATGAATTTCAGATGAAAAAAAATATTTTTACTAAGAAAATGTTTGTCTTCAAACCGGTGATCTCGGTCGCGAAACACTATCAGGTCTATTGTTTTTTCTTTTTTCAGAGCAATCCAGGCAAGCGAGGGGTAGAAAGCCGCACCTGTTCGCGGTCTGATAGACAAGAAAGTAATCTGTGGTAAGTGCAGACCAAAATTATGAATTTCAGATAAAATAACGTGATTTTATACTAAGAAAATATTTGTCTTCAAACCGCTGATCTCGGTCGCCAAACACTATACCGACTTAATTTTTTTTTCTTTTTTCAGAGCAAGCCAGGCAAGCGAGGGGAAGAAAGCCGCGCCTGTTCGCGGGCTGATGGACAAGAAAGTAATCTGAGGTAAGTGCATTTTTTTTTATAATGAATTTCAGATGAAAAAAATTGATTTTTACCAAGAAAATGTTTGTCTTCAAACCAGTGATCTCGGTCGCGAAACACTATCCCGATCAATTTTTTTTCTTTTTTCAGAACAAACCAGGCAAGCGAGGGGTAGAAAGCCGCGCCTGTTCGCGGGCTGATGGACAAGAAAGTAATCTGAGGTAAGGGCATTTTTTTTTTATAATGAATTTAAGATGAAAAAAATTGATTTTTACCAAGAAAATGTTTGTCTTCAAACCGGTGATCTCGGTCGCGAAACACTATCCCGATCAATTTTTTTTTCTTTTTTCAGCACAAACCAGGCAAGCGAGCGGTAGAAAGCCGCGCCTGTTCGCGGGCTGATGGACAAGAAAGTAATCTGTGGTAAGTGCAGACCAAAATTATGAATTTCAGATGAAAAAACGTGATTTTATACTAAGAAAATATTTGTCTTCAAACCGGTGATCTCGGTCGCGAAACACTATCAGGACTATTTTTTTTCCTTTTTTCAGAGCAATCCAGGCAAGCGAGGGGTAGAAAGCCGCACCTGTTCGCGGTCTGATGGACAAGAAAGTAATCTGTGGTAAGTGCAGAACAAAATTATGAATTTCAGATGAAAAAACAAGATTTTATACTAAGAAAATATTTGTCTTCAAACCGGTGATCTCGGTCGCGAAACACTATCAGGACTATTTTTTTTTCCTTTTTTCAGAGCAATCCAGGCAAGCGAGGGGTAGAAAGCCGCGTCTATTCGCGGGCTGATGGACAAGAAAGTAATCTGTGGTAAGTGCAGACCAAAATTATGAATTTCAGATGAAAAAACGTGATTTTATACTAAGATAAAAACTTTTTTACAAAAAAACAACCGACTTCCAAAAAAAACACTAAAAGACGTGAAAAATAACTTTTATTTCGGAAGTCGGTGCCTTTGGTTTTGTATTTTCGTTTTTGGCCACCGACTTCCGAAATAAAAGTTATTTTTCACGTCTTTTAGTGTTTTTTTTTGGAAGTCGGTTGTTTTTTTGTAAAAAAGTTTTTATTTTTCACTTTTTAGTTGCGGTACCTACCCCACACAAATTCGTATTCCACTAATTGGTATGTAAATAACAGTGACAGCAAATTATCAACACATCATCAATATAAACGAAGTGGAAAAAATATGCAGTATTAAGGATAACTCAAAAACTACTGGTCAGAACTTGATCAAATTTAAATGGGACCACATGTGAAGCACCAGCTATCAAATAAAAAAAGGATCATCCAAATCGGTTCACCCAAAAAAAAGTTATGAGCTAACACACATAAAAAAAAAAAAAAAAAAAAAAAAAAAAAAACATACAGACGAATTGAGAACCTCCTCCTTTTTGTGAAGTCGGTTAAAAATGTTTGTCTTCAAACCGGTGATCTCGGTCGCGAAACACTATCAGGTCTATTTTTTTTTCTTTTTTCTGAGCAATCAAGGCAAGCGAGGGGTAGAAAGCCGCACCTGTTCGCGGTCTGATGGACAAGAAAGTAATCTGAGGTAAGTGTAGTTTTTTTTTTATTATGAATTTCAGATGAAAAAAATGATTTTTCTAAGAAAATGTTTGTCTTCCAACCGGTGATCTCGGTCGCGAAACACTATCCCAATCAATTTTTTTTTCTTTTTTCAGAACAAACTAGGCAAGCGAGGGGTAGAAAGCCGCGCCTGTTCGCGGGCTGATGGACAAGAAAGTATTCTGAGGTAAGTGCAGTTTTTTTTTTTATTATGAATTTCAGATGAAAAAATTGATTTTTACTAAGAAAATGTTTGTCTTCAAACCGGTGATCTCGGTCGCAAAACACTATCCCGACTTAATTTTATTTCCTTTTTTCTGAGCAAACCAGGCAAGCGCGCGGTAGAAAGCCGCGCCTGTTCGCGGGCTGATGGACAAGAAAGTAATCTGAGGTAAGTGCATTTTTTTTTTATAATGAATTTAAGATGAAAAAAAAATATTTTTACCAAGAAAATGTTTGTCTTCAAACCGGTGATCTCGGTCGCGAAACATTATCCCGATCAATTTTTTTTTCTTTTTTCAGCACAAACCAGGCAAGCGCGCGGTAGAAAGCCGCGCCCGTTCGCGGGCTGATGGACAAGAAAGTAATCTGAGGTAAGTGCAGTTTTTTTTATTATTATGAATTTCATATGAAAAAAATTGATTTTTACCAAGAAAATGTTTGTCTTCAAACCGGTGATCTCGGTCGCGAAACACTATCCCGATCATTTTTTTTTTTTCTTTTTTCAGCACAAACCAGGCAAGCGAGGGGTAGAAAGCCGCGCCTGTTCGCGGGCTGAAGGACAAGAAAGTATTCTGAGGTAAGTGCAGTTTTTTTTTTTACTATGAATTTCAGATGAAAAAATTGATTTTTACTAAGAAAATGTTTGTCTTCAAACCGGTGATCTCGGTCGCGAAACACTATCAGGTCTATTTTTTTTTCTTTTTTAAGAGCAATCCAGGCAAGCGAGGGGTAGAAAGCCGCACCTGTTCGCGGTCTGATGGACAAGAAAGTAATCTGAGGTAAGTGCAGTTTTTTTTTATAATGAATTTAAGATGAAAAAAATTGATTTTTACCAAGAAAATGTTTGTCTTCAAACCGGTGATCTCGGTCGCGAAACACTATCCCGATCATTTTTTTTTTCTTTTTTCAGCACAAACCAGGCAAGCGAGGGGTAGAAAGCCGCGCCTGTTCACGGGCTGATGGACAAGAAAGTAATCTGAGGTAAGTGCAGTTTTTTTTTATTATTATGAATTTCATATGAAAAAAAAAAATTTTACTTAGAAAATGTCTTCAAACCGGTGATCTCGGTCGCGAAACACTATCCCGATCAATTGTTTTTTCTTTTTTCAGCACAAACCAGGCAAGCGAGGGGTAGAAAGCCGCGCCTGTTCGCGGGCTGATGGACAAGAAAGTAATCTGAGGTAAGTGCAGTTTTTTTTTTTATTATGAATTTCATATGAAAAAAAAATATTTTTACTAAGAAAATGTTTGTCTTCAAACCGGTGATCTCGGTCGCGAAACACTATCAGGACTATTTTTTTTCCTTTTTTCAGAGCAATCCAGGCAAGCGAGGGGTAGAAAGCCGCACCTGTTCGCGGTCTGATGGACAAGAAAGTAATCTGTGGTAAGTGCAGACCAAAATTATGAATTTCAGATGAAAAAACGTGATTTTATACTAAGAAAATTTTTGTCTTCAAACCGGTGATCTCGGTCGCGAAACACTATCCCGACTTAATTTTTTTTTCTTTTTTCAGAGCAAGCCAGGCAAGCAAGGGGAAGAAAGCCGCGCCTGTTCGCGGGCTGATGGACAAGAAAGTAATCTGAGGTAAGTGCATTTTTTTTTTATAATGAATTTAAGATGAAAAAAATTGATTTTTACCAAGAAAATGTTTGTCTTCAAACCGGTGATCTCGGTCACGAAACACTATCCCGATCATTTTTTTTTCTTTTTTCAGCACAAACCAGGCAAGCGAGCGGTAGAAAGCCGCGCCTGTTCGCGGGCTGATGGACAAGAAAGTAATCTGAGGAAAGTGCATTTTTTTTTAATGAATTTCAGATGAAAAAAAATGATTTTTACCAAGAAAATGTTTGTCTTCAAACCGGTGATCTCGGTCGCGAAACACTATCAGGACTATTTTTTTTCCTTTTTTCAGAGCAATCCAGGCAAGCGAGGGGTAGAAAGCCGCGCCTGTTCGTGGGCTGATGGACAAGAAAGTAATCTGAGGTAAGTGCATTTTTTTTTTATAATGAATTTAAGATGAAAAAAAAATATTTTTACCAAGAAAATGTTTGTCTTCAAACCGGTGATCTCGGTCGCGAAACACTATCCCGATCAATATTTTTTTCTTTTTTTAGCACAAACCAGGCAAGCGAGGGGTAGAAAGCCGCGCCTGTTCGCGGGCTGATGGACAAGAAAGTAATCTGTGGTAAGTGCAGACCAAAATTATGAATTTCAGATGAAATAACGTGATTTTATACTAAGAAAATATTTGTCTTCAAACCGCTGATCTCGGTCGCCAAACACTATACCGACTTAATTTTTTTTTCTTATTTCAGAGCAAGCCAGGCAAGCGAGGGGAAGAAAGCCGCGCCTGTTCGCGGGCTGATGGACAAGAAAGTAATCTGAGGTAAGTGCATTTTTTTTTATAATGAATTTCAGATGAAAAAAATTGATTTTTACCAAGAAAATGTTTGTCTTCAAACCGGTGATCTCGGTCGCGAAACACTATCCCGATCAATTTTTTTTCTTTTTTCAGAACAAACCAGGCAAGCGAGGGGTAGAAAGCCGCTTCTGATGGCGGGCTGATGGACAAGAAAGTAATCTGAGGTAAGTGCAGTTTTTTTTTATAATGAATTTAAGATGAAAAAAAATGATTTTTACTAAGAAAATGTTTGTCTTCAAACCGGTGATCTCGGTCGCGAAACACTATCCCGATCAATTTTTTTTTCTTTTTTCAGCACAAACCAGGAAAGCGAGCGGTAGAAAGCCGCGCCTGTTCGCGGGCTGATGGACAAGAAAGTAATCTGAGGTAAGTGCAGTTTTTTTTTTATTATGGATTTCAGATGAAAAAATTGATTTTTACTAAGAAAATGTTTGTCTTCAAACCGGTGATCTCGGTCGCGAAACACTATCAGGTCTATTTTTTTTTCTTTTTTCAGAGCAATCCAGGCAAGCGAGGGGTAGAAAGCCGCACCTGTTCGCGGTCTGATGGACAAGAAAGTAATCTGTGGTAAGTGCAGACCAAAATTATGAATTTCAGATGAAAAAACGTGATTTTATATTAAGAAAATATTTGTCTTCAAACCGGTGATCTCGGTCGCGAAACACTATCAGGACTATTTTTTTTTCCTTTTTTCAGAGCAATCCAGGCAAGCGAGGGGTAGAAAGCCGCGTCTGTTCGCGGGCTGATGGACAAGAAAGTAATCTGAGGTAAGTGCAGTTTTTTTTTATAATGAATTTATGATGAAAAAAATTGATTTTTACCAAGAAAATTTTTGTCTTCAAACCGGTGATCTCGGTCGCGAAACACTATCCCGACTTAATTTTTTTTTCTTTTTTCAGAGCAAGCCAGGCTCGCGAGGGGAAAAAAGCCGCGCCTGTTCGCGGGCTGATGGACAAGAAAGTAATCTGAGGTAAGTGCATTTTTTTTTTATAATGAATTTAAGATGAAAAAAATTGATTTTTACCAAGAAAATGTTTGTCTTCAAACCGGTGATCTCGGTCGCGAAACACTATCCCGATCAATTTTTTTTTCTTTTTTCAGCACAAACCAGGAAAGCGAGCGGTAGAAAGCCGCGCCTGTTCGCGGGCTGATGGACAAGAAAGTAATCTGAGGTAAGTGCAGTTTTTTTTTTATTATGGATTTCAGATGAAAAAATTGATTTTTACTAAGAAAATGTTTATCTTCAAACCGGTGATCTCGGTCGCGAAACACTATCAGGTCTATTTTTTTTTCTTTTTTCAGAGCAATCCAGGCAAGCGAGGGGTAGAAAGCCGCACCTGTTCGCGGTCTGATGGACAAGAAAGTAATCTGTGGTAAGTGCAGACCAAAATTATGAATTTCAGATGAAAAAACGTGATTTTATATTAAGAAAATATTTGTCTTCAAACCGGTGATCTCGGTCGCGAAACACTATCAGGACTATTTTTTTTTCCTTTTTTCAGAGCAATCCAGGCAAGCGAGGGGTAGAAAGCCGCGTCTGTTCGCGGGCTGATGGACAAGAAAGTAATCTGAGGTAAGTGCAGTTTTTTTTTATAATGAATTTAAGATGAAAAAAATTGATTTTTACCAAGAAAATTTTTGTCTTCAAACCGGTGATCTCGGTCGCGAAACACTATCCCGACTTAATTTTTTTTTCTTTTTTCAGAGCAAGCCAGGCTCGCGAGGGGAAAAAAGCCGCGCCTGTTCGCGGGCTGATGGACAAGAAAGTAATCTGAGGTAAGTGCATTTTTTTTTTATAATGAATTTAAGATGAAAAAAATTGATTTTTACCAAGAAAATGTTTGTCTTCAAACCGGTGATCTCGGTCGCGAAACACTATCCCGACTTAATTTTTTTTTCTTTTTTCAGAGCAAGCCAGGCAAGCAAGGGGAAGAAAGCCGCGCCTGTTCGCGGGCTGATGGACAAGAAAGTAATCTGAGGTAAGTGCATTTTTTTTTTATAATGAATTTAAGATGAAAAAAATTGATTTTTACCAAGAAAATGTTTGTCTTCAAACCGGTGATCTCGGTCACGAAACACTATCCCGATCATTTTTTTTTCTTTTTTCAGCACAAACCAGGCAAGCGAGCGGTAGAAAGCCGCGCCTGTTCGCGGGCTGATGGACAAGAAAGTAATCTGAGGAAAGTGCATTTTTTTTTAATGAATTTCAGATGAAAAAAAATGATTTTTACCAAGAAAATGTTTGTCTTCAAACCGGTGATCTCGGTCGCGAAACACTATCAGGACTATTTTTTTTCCTTTTTTCAGAGCAATCCAGGCAAGCGAGGGGTAGAAAGCCGCACCTGTTCGCGGTCTGATGGACAAGAAAGTAATCTGTGGTAAGTGCAGACCAAAATTATGAATTTCAGATGAAAAAACGTGATTTTATACTAAGAAAATATTTGTCTTCAAACCGGTGATCTCGGTCGCGAAACACTATCAGGACTATTTTTTTTTCCTTTTTTCAGAGCAATCCAGGCAAGCGAGGGGTAGAAAGCCGCGTCTATTCGCGGGCTGATGGACAAGAAAGTAATCTGTGGTAAGTGCAGACCAAAATTATGAATTTCAGATGAAAAAACGTGATTTTATACTAAGATAAAAACTTTTTTACAAAAAAACAACCGACTTCCAAAAAAAACACTAAAAGACGTGAAAAATAACTTTATTTCGGAAGTCGGTGCCTTTGGTTTTGTATTTTCGTTTTTGGCCACCGACTTCCGAAATAAAAGTTATTTTTCACGTCTTTTAGTGTTTTTTTTGGAAGTCGGTTGTTTTTTTGTAAAAAAGTTTTTATTTTTCACTTTTTAGTTGCGGTACCTACCCCACACAAATTCGTATTCCACTAATTGGTATGTAAATAACAGTGACAGCAAATTATCAACACATCATCAATATAAACGAAGTGGAAAAAATATGCAGTATTAAGGATAACTCAAAAACTACTGGTCAGAACTTGATCAAATTTAAATGGGACCACACGTGAAGCACCAGCTATCAAATAAAAAAAGGATCATCCAAATCGGTTCACCCAAAAAAAAGTTATGAGCTAACACACATAAAAAAAAAAAAAAAAAAAAAAAAAAAAAAAAAAACATACAGACGAATTGAGAACCTCCTCCTTTTTGTGAAGTCGGTTAAAAATATTTGTCTTCAAACCGCTGATCTCGGTCGCGAAACACTATCCCGACTTAATTTTTTTTTCTTTTTTCAGAGCAAGCCAGGAGAGCGAGGGGAAGAAAGCCGCGCCTGTTCGCGGGCTGATGGACAAGAAAGTAATCTGAGGTAAGTGCATTTTTTTTTATAATGAATTTCAGATGAAAAAAATTGATTTTTACCAAGAAAATGTTTGTCTTCAAACCGGTGATCTCGGTCGCGAAACACTATCAGGACTATTTTTTTTCCTTTTTTCAGAGCAATCCAGGCAAGCGAGGGGTAGAAAGCCGCACCTGTTCGCGGTCTGATGGACAAGAAAGTAATCTGTGGTAAGTGCAGACCAAAATTATGAATTTCAGATGAAAAAACGTGATTTTATACTAAGAAAATTTTTGTCTTCAAACCGGTGATCTCGGTCGCGAAACACTATCCCGACTTAATTTTTTTTTCTTTTTTCAGAGCAAGCCAGGCAAGCAAGGGGAAGAAAGCCGCGCCTGTTCGCGGGCTGATGGACAAGAAAGTAATCTGAGGTAAGTGCATTTTTTTTTTATAATGAATTTAAGATGAAAAAAATTGATTTTTACCAAGAAAATGTTTGTCTTCAAACCGGTGATCTCGGTCACGAAACACTATCCCGATCATTTTTTTTTCTTTTTTCAGCACAAACCAGGCAAGCGAGCGGTAGAAAGCCGCGCCTGTTCGCGGGCTGATGGACAAGAAAGTAATCTGAGGAAAGTGCATTTTTTTTTAATGAATTTCAGATGAAAAAAAATGATTTTTACCAAGAAAATGTTTGTCTTCAAACCGGTGATCTCGGTCGCGAAACACTATCAGGACTATTTTTTTTCCTTTTTTCAGAGCAATCCAGGCAAGCGAGGGGTAGAAAGCCGCGCCTGTTCGCGGGCTGATGGACAAGAAAGTAATCTGAGGTAAATGCAGTTTTTTTTATTATTATGAATTTCAGATGAAAAAAAATATTTTTACTAAGAAAATGTTTGTCTTCAAACCGGTGATCTCGGTCGCGAAACACTATCCCGATCATTTTTTTTTTCTTTTTTCAGCACAAACCAGGCAAGCGAGGGGTAGAAAGCCGCGCCTGTTCGCGAGCTGATGAACAAGAAAGTAATCTGAGGTAAGTGCAGTTTTTTTTTTATTATGAATTTCATATGAAAAAAAAAATTTTTACTTAGAAAATGTTTGTCTTCAAACCGGTGATCTCGGTCGCGAAACACTATCCCGATCAATTTTTTTTTCTTATTTCAGCACAAACCAGGCAAGCGAGCTGTAGAAAGCCGCGCCTGTTCGCGGGCTGATGGACAAGAAAGTAATCTGAGGTAAATGAGGTTTTTTTTATTATTATGAATTTCAGATGAAAAAAAATATTTTTACTAAGAAAATGTTTGTCTTCAAACCGGTGATCTCGGTCGCGAAACACTATCAGGTCTATTGTTTTTTCTTTTTTCAGAGCAATCCAGGCAAGCGAGGGGTAGAAAGCCGCACCTGTTCGCGGTCTGATAGACAAGAAAGTAATCTGTGGTAAGTGCAGACCAAAATTATGAATTTCAGATAAAATAACGTGATTTTATACTAAGAAAATATTTGTCTTCAAACCGCTGATCTCGGTCGCCAAACACTATACCGACTTAATTTTTTTTTCTTTTTTCAGAGCAAGCCAGGCAAGCGAGGGGAAGAAAGCCGCGCCTGTTCGCGGGCTGATGGACAAGAAAGTAATCTGAGGTAAGTGCATTTTTTTTTATAATGAATTTCAGATGAAAAAAATTGATTTTTACCAAGAAAATGTTTGTCTTCAAACCAGTGATCTCGGTCGCGAAACACTATCCCGATCAATTTTTTTTCTTTTTTCAGAACAAACCAGGCAAGCGAGGGGTAGAAAGCCGCGCCTGTTCGCGGGCTGATGGACAAGAAAGTAATCTGAGGTAAGGGCATTTTTTTTTTATAATGAATTTAAGATGAAAAAAATTGATTTTTACCAAGAAAATGTTTGTCTTCAAACCGGTGATCTCGGTCGCGAAACACTATCCCGATCAATTTTTTTTTCTTTTTTCAGCACAAACCAGGCAAGCGAGCGGTAGAAAGCCGCGCCTGTTCGCGGGCTGATGGACAAGAAAGTAATCTGAGGTAAGTGCAGTTTTTTTTATTATTATGAATTTCATATGAAAAAAAAATATTTTTACTAAGAAAATGTTTGTCTTCAAACCGGTGATCTCGGTCGCGAAACACTATCAGGACTATTTTTTTTCCTTTTTTCAGAACAATCCAGGAGACCGAGGGGTAGAAAGCCGCTTCTGATCGCGGGCTGATGGACAAGAAAGTAATCTGAGGTAAATGCAGTTTTTTTTATTATTATGAATTTCAGATGAAAAAAAATATTTTTACTAAGAAAATGTTTGTCTTCAAACCGGTGATCTCGGTCGCGAAACACTATCCCGATCATTTTTTTTTTCTTTTTTCAGCACAAACCAGGCAAGCGAGGGGTAGAAAGCCGCGCCTGTTCGCGAGCTGATGAACAAGAAAGTAATCTGAGGTAAGTGCAGTTTTTTTTTTATTATGAATTTCATATGAAAAAAAAAATTTTTACTTAGAAAATGTTTGTCTTCAAACCGGTGATCTCGGTCGCGAAACACTATCCCGATCAATTTTTTTTTCTTATTTCAGCACAAACCAGGCAAGCGAGCTGTAGAAAGCCGCGCCTGTTCGCGGGCTGATGGACAAGAAAGTAATCTGAGGTAAATGAGGTTTTTTTTATTATTATGAATTTCAGATGAAAAAAAATATTTTTACTAAGAAAATGTTTGTCTTCAAACCGGTGATCTCGGTCGCGAAACACTATCAGGTCTATTGTTTTTTCTTTTTTCAGAGCAATCCAGGCAAGCGAGGGGTAGAAAGCCGCACCTGTTTGCGGTCTGATAGACAAGAAAGTAATCTGTGGTAAGTGCAGACCAAAATTATGAATTTCAGATAAAATAACGTGATTTTATACTAAGAAAATATTTGTCTTCAAACCGCTGATCTCGGTCGCCAAACACTATACCGACTTAATTTTTTTTTCTTTTTTCAGAGCAAGCCAGGCAAGCGAGGGGAAGAAAGCCGCGCCTGTTCGCGGGCTGATGGACAAGAAAGTAATCTGAGGTAAGTGCATTTTTTTTTATAATGAATTTCAGATGAAAAAAATTGATTTTTACCAAGAAAATGTTTGTCTTCAAACCAGTGATCTCGGTCGCGAAACACTATCCCGATCAATTTTTTTTCTTTTTTCAGAACAAACCAGGCAAGCGAGGGGTAGAAAGCCGCGCCTGTTCGCGGGCTGATGGACAAGAAAGTAATCTGAGGTAAGGGCATTTTTTTTTTATAATGAATTTAAGATGAAAAAAATTGATTTTTACCAAGAAAATGTTTGTCTTCAAACCGGTGATCTCGGTCGCGAAACACTATCCCGATCAATTTTTTTTTCTTTTTTCAGCACAAACCAGGCAAGCGAGCGGTAGAAAGCCGCGCCTGTTCGCGGGCTGATGGACAAGAAAGTAATCTGAGGTAAGTGCAGTTTTTTTTATTATTATGAATTTCATATGAAAAAAAAATATTTTTACTAAGAAAATGTTTGTCTTCAAACCGGTGATCTCGGTCGCGAAACACTATCAGGACTATTTTTTTTCCTTTTTTCAGAACAATCCAGGAGACCGAGGGGTAGAAAGCCGCTTCTGATCGCGGGCTGATGGACAAGAAAGTAATCTGAGGTAAGTGCAGTTTTTTTTTATAATGAATTTAAGATGAAAAAAAATGATTTTTACTAAGAAAATGTTTGTCTTCAAACCGGTGATCTCGGTCGCGAAACACTATCCCGATCATTTTTTTTTTCTTTTTTCAGCACAATCCAGGCAAGCGAGGGGTAGAAAGCCGCGCCTGTTCGCGGGCTGATGGACAAGAAAGTAATCTGAGGTAAGTGCATTTTTTTTTTATAATGAATTTAAGATGAAAAAAAATATTTTTACCAAGAAAATGTTTGTCTTCAAACCGGTGATCTCGGTCGCGAAACACTATCCCGATCAATATTTTTTTCTTTTTTTAGCACAAACCAGGCAAGCGAGGGGTAGAAAGCCGCGCCTGTTCGCAGGCTGATGGACAAGAAAGTAATCTGAGGTAAGTGCAGTTTTTTTTTTTATTATGAATTTCAGATGAAAAAAATTATTTTTACTAAGAAAATGTTTGTCTTCAAACCGGTGATCTCGGTCGCGAAACTTTATCAGGTCTATTGTTTTTTCTTTTTTCAGAGCAATCCAGGCAAGCGAGGGGTAGAAAGCCGCACCTGTTCGCGGTCTGATGGACAAGAAAGTAATCTGTGGTAAGTGCAGACCAAAATTATGAATTTCAGATGAAATAACGTGATTTTATACTAAGAAAATATTTGTCTTCAAACCGCTGATCTCGGTCGCCAAACACTATACCGACTTAATTTTTTTTTCTTATTTCAGAGCAAGCCAGGCAAGCGAGGGGAAGAAAGCCGCGCCTGTTCGCGGGCTGATGGACAAGAAAGTAATCTGAGGTAAGTGCATTTTTTTTTATAATGAATTTCAGATGAAAAAAATTGATTTTTACCAAGAAAATGTTTGTCTTCAAACCGGTGATCTCGGTCGCGAAACACTATCCCGATCAATTTTTTTTCTTTTTTCAGAACAAACCAGGCAAGCGAGGGGTATAAAGCCGCGCCTGTTCGCGGGCTGATGGACAAGAAAGTAATCTGAGGTAAGGGCATTTTTTTTTTATAATGAATTTAAGATGAAAAAAATTGATTTTTACCAAGAAAATGTTTGTCTTCAAACCGGTGATCTCGGTCGCGAAACACTATCCCGATCATTTTTTTTTTCTTTTTTCAGCACAAACCAGGCAAGCGAGCGGTAGAAAGCCGCGCCTGTTCGCGAGCTGATGGACAAGAAAGTAATCTGAGGTAAGTGCAGTTTTTTTTATTATTATGAATTTCATATGAAAAAAAAATATTTTTACTAAGAAAATGTTTGTCTTCAAACCGGTGATCTCGGTCGCGAAACACTATCAGGACTATTTTTTTTCCTTTTTTCAGAGCAATCCAGGAGACCGAGGGGTAGAAAGCCGCTTCTGATCGCGGGCTGATGGACAAGAAAGTAATCTGAGGTAAGTGCAGTTTTTTTTTATAATGAATTTAAGATGAAAAAAAATGATTTTTACGAAGAAAATGTTTGTCTTCAAACCGGTGATCTCGGTCGCGAAACACTATCCCGATCATTTTTTTTTTCTTTTTTCAGCACAATCCAGGCAAGCGAGGGGTAGAAAGCCGCGCCTGTTCGCGGGCTGATGGACAAGAAAGTAATCTGAGGTAAGTGCAGTTTTTTTTTTTATTATGAATTTCATATGAAAAAAATATATTTTTATTTAGAAAATGTTTGTCTTCAAACCGGTGATCTCGGTCGCGAAACACTATCCCGATCAATTTTTTTTTCTTTTATCAGAACAAAACAGGCAAGCGAGGGGTAGAAAGCCGCGCCTGTTCGCGGGCTGATGGACAAGAAAGTAATCTGAGGTAAGTGCAGTTTTTTTTTTATTATGGATTTCAGATGAATAAAATTGATTTTTACCAAGAAAATGTTTGTCTTCAAACCGGTGATCTCGGTCGCGAAACACTATACCGACTTAATTTTTTTTTCTTTTATCAGAGCAAGCCAGGCAAGCGAGGGGAAGAAAGCCGCGCCTGTTCGCGGGCTGATGGACAAGAAAGTAATGTGAGGTAAGTGCATTTTTTTTTATAATGAATTTCAGATGAAAAAAATTGATTTTTACCAAGAAAATGTTTGTCTTCAAACCGGTGATCTCGGTCGCGAAACACTATCCCGATCAATTTTTTTTCTTTTTTCAGAACAAACCAGGCAAGCGAGGGGTATAAAGCCGCGCCTGTTCGCGGGCTGATGGACAAGAAAGTAATCTGAGGTAAGGGCATTTTTTTTTTATAATGAATTTAAGATGAAAAAAATTGATTTTTACCAAGAAAATGTTTGTCTTCAATCCGGTGATCTCGGTCGCGAAACACTATCCCGATCAATTTTTTTTTCTTTTTTCAGCACAAACCAGGCAAGCGAGCGGTAGAAAGCCGCGCCTGTTCGCGAGCTGATGGACAAGAAAGTAATCTGAGGTAAGTGCAGTTTTTTTTATTATTATGAATTTCATATGAAAAAAAAATATTTTTACTAAGAAAATGTTTGTCTTCAAACCGGTGATCTCGGTCGCGAAACACTATCAGGACTATTTTTTTTCCTTTTTTCAGAGCAATCCAGGAGACCGAGGGGTAGAAAGCCGCTTCTGATCGCGGGCTGATGGACAAGAAAGTAATCTGAGGTAAGTGCAGTTTTTTTTTATAATGAATTTAAGATGAAAAAAAATGATTTTTACGAAGAAAATGTTTGTCTTCAAACCGGTGATCTCGGTCGCGAAACACTATCCCGATCATTTTTTTTTTATTTTTTCAGCACAAACCAGGCAAGCGAGGGGTAGAAAGCCGCGCCTGTTCGCGGGCTGATGGACAAGAAAGTAATCTGAGGTAAGTGCAGTTTTTTTTTTTATTATGAATTTCATATGAAAAAAATATATTTTTATTTAGAAAATGTTTGTCTTCAAACCGGTGATCTCGGTCGCGAAACACTATCCCGATCAATTTTTTTTTTTTTTATCAGAACAAAACAGGCAAGCGAGGGGTAGAAAGCCGCGCCGGTTCGCGG
The DNA here is from genome assembly GCA_916610205.1 of Griposia aprilina. Lineage (NCBI taxonomy): Eukaryota > Metazoa > Arthropoda > Insecta > Lepidoptera > Noctuidae > Griposia > Griposia aprilina. Next base: position 657,925 of record CAKAIV010000010.1, on the reverse strand, counting down.
GCTGATGGACAAGAAAGTAATCTGAGGTAAGTGCAGTTTTTTTTTTATTATGGATTTCAGATGAATAAAATTGATTTTTACCAAGAAAATGTTTGTCTTCAAACCGGTGATCTCGGTCGCAAAACACTATACCGACTTAATTTTTTTTTCTTTTTTCAGAGCAAGCCAGGCAAGCGAGGGGAAGAAAGCCGCGCCTGTTCGCGGGCTGATGGACAAGAAAGTAATGTGAGGTAAGTGCATTTTTTTTTATAATGAATTTCAGATGAAAAAAAATGATTTTTACCAAGAAAATGTTTGTCTTCAAACCGGTGATCTCGGTCGCGAAACACTATCCCGATCATTTTTTTTTCTTTTTTCAGCACAAACCAGGCAAGCGAGGGGTAGAAAGCCGCGCCTGTTCGCGGGCTGATGGACAAGAAAGTAATCTGAGGTAAGTGCAGTTTTTTTTTTTATTATGGATTTCAGATGAAAAAATTGATTTTTACTAAGAAAATGTTTGTCTTCAAACCGGTGATCTCGGTCGCGAAACACTATCAGGTCTATTTTTTTTTCTTTTTTCTGAGCAATCCAGGCAAGCGAGGGTTAGAAAGCCGCACCTGTTCGCGGTCTGATGGACAAGAAAGTAATCTGTGGTAAGTGCAGACCAAAATTATGAATTTCAGATGAAAAAACGTGATTTTATACTAAGAAAATATTTGTCTTCAAACCGCTGATCTCGGTCGCCAAACACTATACCGACTTATTATTTTTTTCTTTTTTCAGAGCAAGCCAGGCAAGCGAGGGGAAGAAAGCCACGCCTGTTCGCGGGCTGATGGACAAGAAAGTAATGTGAGGTAAGTGCATTTTTTTTTATAATGAATTTCAGATGAAAAAAATTGATTTTTACCAAGAAAATGTTTGTCTTCAAACCGGTGATCTCGGTCGCGAAACACTATCCCGATCATTTTTTTTTCTTTTTTCAGCACAAACCAGGCAAGCGAGGGGTAGAAAGCCGCGCCTGTTCGCGGGCTGATGGACAAGAAAGTAATCTGAGGTAAGTGCAGTTTTTTTTTTTATTATGAATTTCATATGAAAAAAAAATATTTTTACTAAGAAAATGTTTGTCTTCAAACCGGTGATCTCGGTCGCGAAACACTATCAGGTCTATTTTTTTTTCTTTTTTAAGAGCAATCCAGGCAAGCGAGGGGTAGAAAGCCGCACCTGTTCGCGGTCTGATGGACAAGAAAGTAATCTGAGGTAAGTGCAGTTTTTTTTTTTATTATGGATTTCAGATGAAAAAATTGATTTTTACTAAGAAAATGTTTGTCTTCAAACCGGTGATCTCGGTCGCGAAACACTATCAGGTCTATTTTTTTTTCTTTTTTCTGAGCAATCCAGGCAAGCGAGGGTTAGAAAGCCGCACCTGTTCGCGGTCTGATGGACAAGAAAGTAATCTGAGGTAAGTGCAGTTTTTTTTTTTATTATGGATTTCAGATGAAAAAATTGATTTTTACTAAGAAAATGTTTGTCTTCAAACCGGTGATCTCGGTCGCGAAACACTATCAGGTCTATTTTTTTTTCTTTTTTCTGAGCAATCCAGGCAAGCGAGGGTTAGAAAGCCGCACGTGTTCGCGGTCTGATGGACAAGAAAGTAATCTGAGGTAAGTGCAGTTTTTTTTTTTATTATGGATTTCAGATGAAAAAATTGATTTTTACTAAGAAAATGTTTGTCTTCAAACCGGTGATCTCGGTCGCGAAACACTATCAGGTCTATTTTTTTTTCTTTTTTCTGAGCAATCCAGGCAAGCGAGGGTTAGAAAGCCGCACGTGTTCGCGGTCTGATGGACAAGAAAGTAATCTGAGGTAAGTGCAGTTTTTTTTTTATTATGAATTTCATATGAAAAAAAAAATTTTTACTTAGAAAATGTTTGTCTTCAAACCGGTGATCTCGGTCGCGAAACACTATCCCGATCAATTTTTTTTTCTTATTTCAGCACAAACCAGGCAAGCGAGCTGTAGAAAGCCGCGCCTGTTCGCGGGCTGATGGACAAGAAAGTAATCTGAGGTAAATGAGGTTTTTTTTATTATTATGAATTTCAGATGAAAAAAAATAATTTTACTAAGAAAATGTTTGTCTTCAAACCGGTGATCTCGGTCGCGAAACACTATCAGGTCTATTGTTTTTTCTTTTTTCAGAGCAATCCAGGCAAGCGAGGGGTAGAAAGCCGCACCTGTTCGCGGTCTGATAGACAAGAAAGTAATCTGTGGTAAGTGCAGACCAAAATTATGAATTTCAGATAAAATAACGTGATTTTATACTAAGAAAATATTTGTCTTCAAACCGCTGATCTCGGTCGCCAAACACTATACCGACTTAATTTTTTTTTCTTTTTTCAGAGCAAGCCAGGCAAGCGAGGGGAAGAAAGCCGCGCCTGTTCGCGGGCTGATGGACAAGAAAGTAATCTGAGGTAAGTGCATTTTTTTTTATAATGAATTTCAGATGAAAAAAATTGATTTTTACCAAGAAAATGTTTGTCTTCAAACCAGTGATCTCGGTCGCGAAACACTATCCCGATCAATTTTTTTTCTTTTTTCAGAACAAACCAGGCAAGCGAGGGGTAGAAAGCCGCGCCTGTTCGCGGGCTGATGGACAAGAAAGTAATCTGAGGTAAGGGCATTTTTTTTTTATAATGAATTTAAGATGAAAAAAAATGATTTTTACCAAGAAAATGTTTGTCTTCAAACCGGTGATCTCGGTCGCGAAACACTATCCCGATCAATTTTTTTTTCTTTTTTCAGCACAAACCAGGCAAGCGAGCGGTAGAAAGCCGCGCCTGTTCGCGGGCTGATGGACAAGAAAGTAATCTGAGGTAAGTGCAGTTTTTTTTATTATTATGAATTTCATATGAAAAAAAAATATTTTTACTAAGAAAATGTTTGTCTTCAAACCGGTGATCTCGGTCGCGAAACACTATCAGGACTATTTTTTTTCCTTTTTTCAGAACAATCCAGGAGACCGAGGGGTAGAAAGCCGCTTCTGATCGCGGGCTGATGGACAAGAAAGTAATCTGAGGTAAGTGCAGTTTTTTTTTATAATGAATTTAAGATGAAAAAAAATGATTTTTACTAAGAAAATGTTTGTCTTCAAACCGGTGATCTCGGTCGCGAAACACTATCCCGATCATTTTTTTTTTCTTTTTTCAGCACAATCCAGGCAAGCGAGGGGTAGAAAGCCGCGCCTGTTCGCGGGCTGATGGACAAGAAAGTAATCTGAGGTAAGTGCATTTTTTTTTTATAATGAATTTAAGATGAAAAAAAAATATTTTTACCAAGAAAATGTTTGTCTTCAAACCGGTGATCTCGGTCGCGAAACACTATCCCGATCAATATTTTTTTCTTTTTTTAGCACAAACCAGGCAAGCGAGGGGTAGAAAGCCGCGCCTGTTCGCAGGCTGATGGACAAGAAAGTAATCTGAGGTAAGTGCAGTTTTTTTTTTTATTATGAATTTCAGATGAAAAAAATTATTTTTACTAAGAAAATGTTTGTCTTCAAACCGGTGATCTCGGTCGCGAAACTTTATCAGGTCTATTGTTTTTTCTTTTTTCAGAGCAATCCAGGCAAGCGAGGGGTAGAAAGCCGCACCTGTTCGCGGTCTGATGGACAAGAAAGTAATCTGTGGTAAGTGCAGACCAAAATTATGAATTTCAGATGAAATAACGTGATTTTATACTAAGAAAATATTTGTCTTCAAACCGCTGATCTCGGTCGCCAAACACTATACCGACTTAATTTTTTTTTCTTATTTCAGAGCAAGCCAGGCAAGCGAGGGGAAGAAAGCCGCGCCTGTTCGCGGGCTGATGGACAAGAAAGTAATCTGAGGTAAGTGCATTTTTTTTTATAATGAATTTCAGATGAAAAAAATTGATTTTTACCAAGAAAATGTTTGTCTTCAAACCGGTGATCTCGGTCGCGAAACACTATCCCGATCAATTTTTTTTCTTTTTTCAGAACAAACCAGGCAAGCGAGGGGTATAAAGCCGCGCCTGTTCGCGGGCTGATGGACAAGAAAGTAATCTGAGGTAAGGGCATTTTTTTTTTATAATGAATTTAAGATGAAAAAAAATGATTTTTACCAAGAAAATGTTTGTCTTCAAACCGGTGATCTCGGTCGCGAAACACTATCCCGATCAATTTTTTTTTCTTTTTTCAGCACAAACCAGGCAAGCGAGCGGTAGAAAGCCGCGCCTGTTCGCGAGCTGATGGACAAGAAAGTAATCTGAGGTAAGTGCAGTTTTTTTTATTATTATGAATTTCATATGAAAAAAAAATATTTTTACTAAGAAAATGTTTGTCTTCAAACCGGTGATCTCGGTCGCGAAACACTATCAGGACTATTTTTTTTCCTTTTTTCAGAGCAATCCAGGAGACCGAGGGGTAGAAAGCCGCTTCTGATCGCGGGCTGATGGACAAGAAAGTAATCTGAGGTAAGTGCAGTTTTTTTTTATAATGAATTTAAGATGAAAAAAAATGATTTTTACGAAGAAAATGTTTGTCTTCAAACCGGTGATCTCGGTCGCGAAACACTATCCCGATCATTTTTTTTTTCTTTTTTCAGCACAATCCAGGCAAGCGAGGGGTAGAAAGCCGCGCCTGTTCGCGGGCTGATGGACAAGAAAGTAATCTGAGGTAAGTGCAGTTTTTTTTTTTATTATGAATTTCATATGAAAAAAATATATTTTTATTTAGAAAATGTTTGTCTTCAAACCGGTGATCTCGGTCGCGAAACACTATCCCGATCAATTTTTTTTTCTTTTATCAGAACAAAACAGGCAAGCGAGGGGTAGAAAGCCGCGCCTGTTCGCGGGCTGATGGACAAGAAAGTAATCTGAGGTAAGTGCAGTTTTTTTTTTATTATGGATTTCAGATGAATAAAATTGATTTTTACCAAGAAAATGTTTGTCTTCAAACCGGTGATCTCGGTCGCGAAACACTATACCGACTTAATTTTTTTTTCTTTTATCAGAGCAAGCCAGGCAAGCGAGGGGAAGAAAGCCGCGCCTGTTCGCGGGCTGATGGACAAGAAAGTAATGTGAGGTAAGTGCATTTTTTTTTATAATGAATTTCAGATGAAAAAAATTGATTTTTACCAAGAAAATGTTTGTCTTCAAACCGGTGATCTCGGTCGCGAAACACTATCCCGATCATTTTTTTTTCTTTTTTCAGCACAAACCAGGCAAGCGAGGGGTAGAAAGCCGCGCCTGTTCGCGGGCTGATGGACAAGAAAGTAATCTGAGGTAAGTGCAGTTTTTTTTTTTATTATGGATTTCAGATGAAAAAATTGATTTTTACTAAGAAAATGTTTGTCTTCAAACCGGTGATCTCGGTCGCGAAACACTATCAGGTCTATTTTTTTTTCTTTTTTCTGAGCAATCCAGGCAAGCGAGGGTTAGAAAGCCGCACCTGTTCGCGGGCTGATGGACAAGAAAGTAATCTGTGGTAAGTGCAGACCAAAATTATGAATTTCAGATGAAAAAACGTGATTTTATACTAAGAAAATATTTGTCTTCAAACCGCTGATCTCGGTCGCCAAACACTATACCGACTTATTATTTTTTTCTTTTTTCAGAGCAAGCCAGGCAAGCGAGGGGAAGAAAGCCGCGCCTGTTCGCGGGCTGATGGACAAGAAAGTAATGTGAGGTAAGTGCATTTTTTTTTATAATGAATTTCAGATGAAAAAAATTGATTTTTACCAAGAAAATGTTTGTCTTCAAACCGGTGATCTCGGTCGCGAAACACTATCCCGATCATTTTTTTTTCTTTTTTCAGCACAAACCAGGCAAGCGAGGGGTAGAAAGCCGCGCCTGTTCGCGGGCTGATGGACAAGAAAGTAATCTGAGGTAAGTGCAGTTTTTTTTTTTATTATGAATTTCATATGAAAAAAAAATATTTTTACTAAGAAAATTTTTGTCTTCAAACCGGTGATCTCGGTCGCGAAACACTATCAGGTCTATTTTTTTTTCTTTTTTAAGAGCAATCCAGGCAAGCGAGGGGTAGAAAGCCGCACCTGTTCGCGGTCTGATGGACAAGAAAGTAATCTGAGGTAAGTGCAGTTTTTTTTTTTATTATGGATTTCAGATGAAAAAATTGATTTTTACTAAGAAAATGTTTGTCTTCAAACCGGTGATCTCGGTCGCGAAACATTATCAGGTCTATTTTTTTTTCTTTTTTCTGAGCAATCCAGGCAAGCGAGGGTTAGAAAGCCGCACGTGTTCGCGGTCTGATGGACAAGAAAGTAATCTGTGGTAAGTGCAGACCAAAATTATGAATTTCAGATGAAATAACGTGATTTTATACTAAGAAAATATTTGTCTTCAAACCGCTGATCTCGGTCGCCAAACACTATACCGACTTAATTTTTTTTTCTTTTTTCAGAGCAAGCCAGGCAAGCGAGGGGAAGAAAGCCGCGCCTGTTCGCGGGCTGATGGACAAGAAAGTAATCTGAGGTAAGTGCATTTTTTTTTATAATGAATTTCAGATGAAAAAAATTGATTTTTACCAAGAAAATGTTTGTCTTCAAACCGGTGATCTCGGTCGCGAAACACTATCCCGATCAATTTTTTTTCTTTTTTCAGAACAAACCAGGCAAGCGAGGGGTAGAAAGCCGCGCCTGTTCGCGGGCTGATGGACAAGAAAGTAATCTGAGGTAAGTGCAGTTTTTTTTATTATTATGAATTTCATATGAAAAAAAAATATTTTTACTAAGAAAATGTTTGTCTTCAAACCGGTGATCTCGGTCGCGAAACACTATCAGGACTATTTTTTTTCCTTTTTTCAGAACAATCCAGGAGACCGAGGGGTAGAAAGCCGCTTCTGATCGCGGGCTGATGGACAAGAAAGTAATCTGAGGTAAGTGCAGTTTTTTTTATAATGAATTTAAGATGAAAAAAAATGATTTTTACTAAGAAAATGTTTGTCTTCAAACCGGTGATCTCGGTCGCGAAACACTATCCCGATCATTTTTTTTTTCTTTTTTCAGCACAATCCAGGCAAGCGAGGGGTAGAAAGCCGCGCCTGTTCGCGGGCTGATGGACAAGAAAGTAATCTGAGGTAAGTGCAGTTTTTTTTTTTATTATGAATTTCAGATGAAAAAAAATATTTTTACTAAGAAAATGTTTGTCTTCAAACCGGTGATCTCGGTCGCGAAACTTTTTCAGGTCTATTGTTTTTTCTTTTTTCAGAGCAATCCAGGCAAGCGAGGGGTAGAAAGCCGCACCTGTTCGCGGTCTGATGGACAAGAAAGTAATCTGTGGTAAGTGCAGACCAAAATTATGAATTTCAGATGAAATAACGTGATTTTATACTAAGAAAATATTTGTCTTCAAACCGCTGATCTCGGTCGCCAAACACTATACCGACTTAATTTTTTTTTCTTATTTCAGAGCAAGCCAGGCAAGCGAGGGGAAGAAAGCCGCGCCTGTTCGCGGGCTGATGGACAAGAAAGTAATCTGAGGTAAGTGCATTTTTTTTTATAATGAATTTCAGATGAATAAAATTGATTTTTACCAAGAAAATGTTTGTCTTCAAACCGGTGATCTCGGTCGCGAAACACTATACCGACTTAATTTTTTTTTCTTTTATCAGAGCAAGCCAGGCAAGCGAGGGGAAGAAAGCCGCGCCTGTTCGCGGGCTGATGGACAAGAAAGTAATGTGAGGTAAGTGCATTTTTTTTTATAATGAATTTCAGATGAAAAAAATTGATTTTTACCAAGAAAATGTTTGTCTTCAAACCGGTGATCTCGGTCGCGAAACACTATCCCGATCATTTTTTTTTCTTTTTTCAGCACAAACCAGGCAAGCGAGGGGTAGAAAGCCGCGCCTGTTCGCGGGCTGATGGACAAGAAAGTAATCTGAGGTAAGTGCAGTTTTTTTTTTTATTATGGATTTCAGATGAAAAAATTGATTTTTACTAAGAAAATGTTTGTCTTCAAACCGGTGATCTCGGTCGCGAAACACTATCAGGTCTATTTTTTTTTCTTTTTTCTGAGCAATCCAGGCAAGCGAGGGTTAGAAAGCCGCACCTGTTCGCGGGCTGATGAACAAGAAAGTAATCTGTGGTAAGTGCAGACCAAAATTATGAATTTCAGATGAAAAAACGTGATTTTATACTAAGAAAATATTTGTCTTCAAACCGCTGATCTCGGTCGCCAAACACTATACCGACTTATTATTTTTTTCTTTTTTCAGAGCAAGCCAGGCAAGCGAGGGGAAGAAAGCCGCGCCTGTTCGCGGGCTGATGGACAAGAAAGTAATGTGAGGTAAGTGCATTTTTTTTTATAATGAATTTCAGATGAAAAAAATTGATTTTTACCAAGAAAATGTTTGTCTTCAAACCGGTGATCTCGGTCGCGAAACACTATCCCGATCATTTTTTTTTCTTTTTTCAGCACAAACCAGGCAAGCGAGGGGTAGAAAGCCGCGCCTGTTAGCGGGCTGATGGACAAGAAAGTAATCTGAGGTAAGTGCAGTTTTTTTTTTTATTATGAATTTCATATGAAAAAAAAATATTTTTACTAAGAAAATGTTTGTCTTCAAACCGGTGATCTCGGTCGCGAAACACTATCAGGTCTATTTTTTTTTCTTTTTTAAGAGCAATCCAGGCAAGCGAGGGGTAGAAAGCCGCACCTGTTCGCGGTCTGATGGACAAGAAAGTAATCTGAGGTAAGTGCAGTTTTTTTTTTTATTATGGATTTCAGATGAAAAAATTGATTTTTACTAAGAAAATGTTTGTCTTCAAACCGGTGATCTCGGTCGCGAAACATTATCAGGTCTATTTTTTTTTCTTTTTTCTGAGCAATCCAGGCAAGCGAGGGTTAGAAAGCCGCACGTGTTCGCGGTCTGATGGACAAGAAAGTAATCTGTGGTAAGTGCAGACCAAAATTATGAATTTCAGATGAAATAACGTGATTTTATACTAAGAAAATATTTGTCTTCAAACCGCTGATCTCGGTCGCCAAACACTATACCGACTTAATTTTTTTTTCTTTTTTCAGAGCAAGCCAGGCAAGCGAGGGGAAGAAAGCCGCGCCTGTTCGCGGGCTGATGGACAAGAAAGTAATCTGAGTTAAGTGCATTTTTTTTTATAATGAATTTCAGATGAATAAAATTGATTTTTACCAAGAAAATGTTTGTCTTCAAACCGGTGATCTCGGTCGCGAAACACTATACCGACTTAATTTTTTTTTCTTTTATCAGAGCAAGCCAGGCAAGCGAGGGGAAGAAAGCCGCGCCTGTTCGCGGGCTGATGGACAAGAAAGTAATGTGAGGTAAGTGCATTTTTTTTTATAATGAATTTCAGATGAAAAAAATTGATTTTTACCAAGAAAATGTTTGTCTTCAAACCGGTGATCTCGGTCGCGAAACACTATCCCGATCATTTTTTTTTCTTTTTTCAGCACAAACCAGGCAAGCGAGCGGTAGAAAGCCGCGCCTGTTCGCGGGCTGATGGACAAGAAAGTAATCTGAGGTAAGTGCAGTTTTTTTTTTTATTATGGATTTCAGATGAAAAAATTGATTTTTACTAAGAAAATGTTTGTCTTCAAACCGGTGATCTCGGTCGCGAAACACTATCAGGTCTATTTTTTTTTCTTTTTTCTGAGCAATCCAGGCAAGCGAGGGTTAGAAAGCCGCACCTGTTCGCGGGCTGATGGACAAGAAAGTAATCTGTGGTAAGTGCAGACCAAAATTATGAATTTCAGATGAAAAAACGTGATTTTATACTAAGAAAATATTTGTCTTCAAACCGCTGATCTCGGTCGCCAAACACTATACCGACTTATTATTTTTTTCTTTTTTCAGAGCAAGCCAGGCAAGCGAGGGGAAGAAAGCCGCGCCTGTTCGCGGGCTGATGGACAAGAAAGTAATGTGAGGTAAGTGCATTTTTTTTTATAATGAATTTCAGATGAAAAAAATTGATTTTTACCAAGAAAATGTTTGTCTTCAAACCGGTGATCTCGGTCGCGAAACACTATCCCGATCATTTTTTTTTCTTTTTTCAGCACAAACCAGGCAAGCGAGGGGTAGAAAGCCGCGCCTGTTCGCGGGCTGATGGACAAGAAAGTAATCTGAGGTAAGTGCAGTTTTTTTTTTTATTATGAATTTCATATGAAAAAAAAATATTTTTACTAAGAAAATGTTTGTCTTCAAACCGGTGATCTCGGTCGCGAAACACTATCAGGTCTATTTTTTTTTCTTTTTTAAGAGCAATCCAGGCAAGCGAGGGGTAGAAAGCCGCACCTGTTCGCGGTCTGATGGACAAGAAAGTAATCTGAGGTAAGTGCAGTTTTTTTTTTTATTATGGATTTCAGATGAAAAAATTGATTTTTACTAAGAAAATGTTTGTCTTCAAACCGGTGATCTCGGTCGCGAAACATTATCAGGTCTATTTTTTTTTCTTTTTTCTGAGCAATCCAGGCAAGCGAGGGTTAGAAAGCCGCACGTGTTCGCGGTCTGATGGACAAGAAAGTAATCTGTGGTAAGTGCAGACCAAAATTATGAATTTCAGATGAAATAACGTGATTTTATACTAAGAAAATATTTGTCTTCAAACCGCTGATCTCGGTCGCCAAACACTATACCGACTTAATTTTTTTTTCTTTTTTCAGAGCAAGCCAGGCAAGCGAGGGGAAGAAAGCCGCGCCTGTTCGCGGGCTGATGGACAAGAAAGTAATCTGAGGTAAGTGCATTTTTTTTTATAATGAATTTCAGATGAAAAAAATTGATTTTTACCAAGAAAATGTTTGTCTTCAAACCAGTGATCTCGGTCGCGAAACACTATCCCGATCAATTTTTTTTCTTTTTTCAGAACAAACCAGGCAAGCGAGGGGTAGAAAGCCGCGCCTGTTCGCGGGCTGATGGACAAGAAAGTAATCTGAGGTAAGTGCAGTTTTTTTTATTATTATGAATTTCATATGAAAAAAAAATATTTTTACTAATAAAATGTTTGTCTTCAAACCGGTGATCTCGGTCGCGAAACACTATCAGGACTATTTTTTTTCCTTTTTTCAGAACAATCCAGGAGACCGAGGGGTAGAAAGCCGCTTCTGATCGCGGGCTGATGGACAAGAAAGTAATCTGAGGTAAGTGCAGTTTTTTTTATAATGAATTTAAGATGAAAAAAAATGATTTTTACTAAGAAAATGTTTGTCTTCAAACCGGTGATCTCGGTCGCGAAACACTATCCCGATCATTTTTTTTTTCTTTTTTCAGCACAATCCAGGCAAGCGAGGGGTAGAAAGCCGCGCCTGTTCGCGGGCTGATGGACAAGAAAGTAATCTGAGGTAAGTGCAGTTTTTTTTTTTATTATGAATTTCAGATGAAAAAAAATATTTTTACTAAGAAAATGTTTGTCTTCAAACCGGTGATCTCGGTCGCGAAACTTTTTCAGGTCTATTGTTTTTTCTTTTTTCAGAGCAATCCAGGCAAGCGAGGGGTAGAAAGCCGCACCTGTTCGCGGTCTGATGGACAAGAAAGTAATCTGTGGTAAGTGCAGACCAAAATTATGAATTTCAGGTGAAATAACGTGATTTTATACTAAGAAAATATTTGTCTTCAAACCGCTGATCTCGGTCGCCAAACACTATACCGACTTAATTTTTTTTTCTTATTTCAGAGCAAGCCAGGCAAGCGAGGGGAAGAAAGCCGCGCCTGTTCGCGGGCTGATGGACAAGAAAGTAATCTGAGGTAAGTGCATTTTTTTTTATAATGAATTTCAGATGAAAAAAATTGATTTTTACCAAGAAAATGTTTGTCTTCAAACCGGTGATCTCGGTCGCGAAACACTATCCCGATCAATTTTTTTTCTTTTTTCAGAACAAACCAGGCAAGCGAGGGGTATAAAGCCGCGCCTGTTCGCGGGCTGATGGACAAGAAAGTAATCTGAGGTAAGGGCATTTTTTTTTTATAATGAATTTAAGATGAAAAAAATTGATTTTTACCAAGAAAATGTTTGTCTTCAAACCGGTGATCTCGGTCGCGAAACACTATCCCGATCAATTTTTTTTTCTTTTTTCAGCACAAACCAGGCAAGCGAGCGGTAGAAAGCCGCGCCTGTTCGCGAGCTGATGGACAAGAAAGTAATCTGAGGTAAGTGCAGTTTTTTTTATTATTATGAATTTCATATGAAAAAAAAATATTTTTACTAAGAAAATGTTTGTCTTCAAACCGGTGATCTCGGTCGCGAAACACTATCAGGACTATTTTTTTTCCTTTTTTCAGAGCAATCCAGGAGACCGAGGGGTAGAAAGCCGCTTCTGATCGCGGGCTGATGGACAAGAAAGTAATCTGAGGTAAGTGCAGTTTTTTTTTATAATGAATTTAAGATGAAAAAAAATGATTTTTACGAAGAAAATGTTTGTCTTCAAACCGGTGATCTCGGTCGCGAAACACTATCCCGATCATTTTTTTTTTCTTTTTTCAGCACAATCCAGGCAAGCGAGGGGTAGAAAGCCGCGCCTGTTCGCGGGCTGATGGACAAGAAAGTAATCTGAGGTAAGTGCAGTTTTTTTTTTTATTATGAATTTCATATGAAAAAAATATATTTTTATTTAGAAAATGTTTGTCTTCAAACCGGTGATCTCGGTCGCGAAACACTATCCCGATCAATTTTTTTTTCTTTTATCAGAACAAAACAGGCAAGCGAGGGGTAGAAAGCCGCGCCTGTTCGCGGGCTGATGGACAAGAAAGTAATCTGAGGTAAGTGCAGTTTTTTTTTTATTATGGATTTCAGATGAATAAAATTGATTTTTACCAAGAAAATGTTTGTCTTCAAACCGGTGATCTCGGTCGCGAAACACTATACCGACTTAATTTTTTTTTCTTTTATCAGAGCAAGCCAGGCAAGCGAGGGGAAGAAAGCCGCGCCTGTTCGCGGGCTGATGGACAAGAAAGTAATGTGAGGTAAGTGCATTTTTTTTTATAATGAATTTCAGATGAAAAAAATTGATTTTTACCAAGAAAATGTTTGTCTTCAAACCGGTGATCTCGGTCGCGAAACACTATCCCGATCATTTTTTTTTCTTTTTTCAGCACAAACCAGGCAAGCGAGGGGTAGAAAGCCGCGCCTGTTCGCGGGCTGATGGACAAGAAAGTAATCTGAGGTAAGTGCAGTTTTTTTTTTTATTATGGATTTCAGATGAAAAAATTGATTTTTACTAAGAAAATGTTTGTCTTCAAACCGGTGATCTCGGTCGCGAAACACTATCAGGTCTATTTTTTTTTCTTTTTTCTGAGCAATCCAGGCAAGCGAGGGTTAGAAAGCCGCACCTGTTCGCGGTCTGATGGACAAGAAAGTAATCTGTGGTAAGTGCAGACCAAAATTATGAATTTCAGATGAAAAAACGTGATTTTATACTAAGAAAATATTTGTCTTCAAACCGCTGATCTCGGCCGCCAAACACTATACCGACTTATTATTTTTTTCTTTTTTCAGAGCAAGCCAGGCAAGCGAGGGGAAGAAAGCCGCGCCTGTTCGCGGGCTGATGGACAAGAAAGTAATGTGAGGTAAGTGCATTTTTTTTTATAATGAATTTCAGATGAAAAAAATTGATTTTTACCAAGAAAATGTTTGTCTTCAAACCGGTGATCTCGGTCGCGAAACACTATCCCGATCATTTTTTTTTCTTTTTTCAGCACAAACCAGGCAAGCGAGGGGTAGAAAGCCGCGCCTGTTCGCGGGCTGATGGACAAGAAAGTAATCTGAGGTAAGTGCAGTTTTTTTTTTATTATGAATTTCATATGAAAAAAAAATATTTTTACTAAGAAAATGTTTGTCTTCAAACCGGTGATCTCGGTCGCGAAACACTATCAGGTCTATTTTTTTTTCTTTTTTAAGAGCAATCCAGGCAAGCGAGGGGTAGAAAGCCGCACCTGTTCGCGGTCTGATGGACAAGAAAGTAATCTGAGGTAAGTGCAGTTTTTTTTTTTATTATGGATTTCAGATGAAAAAATTGATTTTTACTAAGAAAATGTTTGTCTTCAAACCGGTGATCTCGGTCGCGAAACACTATCAGGTCTATTTTTTTTTCTTTTTTCTGAGCAATCCAGGCAAGCGAGGGTTAGAAAGCCGCACGTGTTCGCGGTCTGATGGACAAGAAAGTAATCTGTGGTAAGTGCAGACCAAAATTATGAATTTCAGATGAAATAACGTGATTGTATACTAAGAAAATATTTGTCTTCAAACCGCTGATCTCGGTCGCCAAACACTATACTGACTTAATTTTTTTTTCTTTTTTCAGAGCAAGCCAGGCAAGCGAGGGGAAGAAAGCCGCGCCTGTTCGCGGGCTGATGGACAAGAAAGTAATCTGAGGTAAGTGCATTTTTTTTTATAATGAATTTCAGATGAAAAAAATTGATTTTTACCAAGAAAATGTTTGTCTTCAAACCAGTGATCTCGGTCGCGAAACACTATCCCGATCAATTTTTTTTCTTTTTTCAGAACAAACCAGGCAAGCGAGGGGTAGAAAGCCGCGCCTGTTCGCGGGCTGATAGACAAGAAAGTAATCTGATGTAAGGGCATTTTTTTTTTATAATGAATTTAAGATGAAAAAAATTGATTTTTACCAAGAAAATGTTTGTCTTCAAACCGGTGATCTCGGTCGCGAAACACTATCCCGATCAATTTTTTTTTCTTTTTTCAGCACAAACCAGGCAAGCGAGCGGTAGAAAGCCGCGCCTGTTCGCGGGCTGATGGACAAGAAAGTAATCTGAGGTAAGTGCAGTTTTTTTTATTATTATGAATTTCATATGAAAAAAAAATATTTTTACTAAAAAAATGTTTGTCTTCAAACCGGTGATCTCGGTCGCGAAACACTATCAGGACTATTTTTTTTCCTTTTTTCAGAGCAATCCAGGAGACCGAGGGGTAGAAAGCCGCTTCTGATCGCGGGCTGATGGACAAGAAAATAATCTGAGGTAAGTGCAGTTTTTTTTTATAATGAATTTAAGATGAAAAAAAATGATTTTTACGAAGAAAATGTTTGTCTTCAAACCGGTGATCTCGGTCGCGAAACACTATCCCGATCATTTTTTTTTTCTTTTTTCAGCACAATCCAGGCAAGCGAGGGGTAGAAAGCCGCGCCTGTTCGCGGGCTGATGGACAAGAAAGTAATCTGAGGTAAGTGCAGTTTTTTTTTTTATTATGAATTTCATATGAAAAAAAAATATTTTTATTTAGAAAATGTTTGTCTTCAAACCGGTGATCTCGGTCGCGAAACACTATCCCGATCAATTTTTTTTTCTTTTTTCAGAACAAACCAGGCAAGCGAGGGGTAGAAAGCCGCGCCTGTTCGCGGGCTGATGGACAAGAAAGTAATGTGAGGTAAGTGCATTTTTTTTTATAATGAATTTCAGATGAAAAAAATTGATTTTTACCAAGAAAATGTTTGTCTTCAAACCGGTGATCTCGGTCGCGAAACACTATCCCGATCATTTTTTTTTCTTTTTTCAGCACAAACCAGGCAAGCGAGGGGTAGAAAGCCGCGCCTGTTCGCGGGCTGATGGACAAGAAAGTATTCTGAGGTAAGTGCAGTTTTTTTTTTAATTATGAATTTCATATGAAAAAAAAATATTTTTACTAAGAAAATGTTTGTCTTCAAACCGGTGATCTCGGTCGCGAAACACTATCTGGTCTATTTTTTTTTCTTTTTTAAGAGCAATCCAGGCAAGCGAGGGGTAGAAAGCCGCGCCTGTTCGCGGTCTGATGGACAAGAAAGTAATCTGAGGTTAGTGCAGTTTTTTTTTTTATTATGGATTTCAGATGAAAAAATTGATTTTTACTAAGAAAATGTTTGTCTTCAAACCGGTGATCTCGGTCGCGAAACACTATCAGGTCTATTTTTTTTTCTTTTTTCTGAGCAATCCAGGCAAGCGAGGGTTAGAAAGCCGCACCTGTTCGCGGTCTGATGGACAAGAAAGTAATCTGTGGTAAGTGCAGACCAAAATTATGAATTTCAGATGAAAAAACGTGATTTTATACTAAGAAAATATTTGTCTTCAAACCGGTGATCTCGGTCGCGAAACACTATCAGGACTATTTTTTTTTCCTTTTTTCAGAGCAATCCAGGCAAGCAAGGGGTAGAAAGCCGCGTCTGTTCGCGGGCTGATGGACAAGAAAGTAATCTGAGGTAAGTGCAGTTTTTTTTTGTAATGAATTTAAGATGAAAAAAATTGATTTTTACCAAGAAAATTTTTGTCTTCAAACCGGTGATCTCGGTCGCGAAACACTATCCCGACTTAATTTTTTTTTCTTTTTTCAGAGCAAGCCAGGCAAGCGAGGGGAAGAAAGCCTCGCCTGTTCGCGGGCTGATGGACAAGAAAGTAATCTGAGGTAAGTGCATTTTTTTTTATAATGAATTTAAGATGAAAAAAAATTATTTTTACCAAGAAAATGTTTGTCTTCAAACCGGTGATCTCGGTCGCGAAACACTATCAGGACTATTTTTTTTCCTTTTTTCAGAGCAATCCAGGCAAGCGAGGGGTAGAAAGCCGCACCTGTTCTCGGTCTGATGGACAAGAAAGTAATCTGTGGTAAGTGCAGACCAAAATTATGAATTTCAGATGAAAAAACGTGATTTTATACTAAGAAAATATTGGTCTTCAAACCGGTGATCTCGGTCGCGAAACACTATCAGGACTATTTTTTTTTCCTTTTTTCAGAGCAATCCAGGCAAGCGAGGGGTAGAAAGCCGCGTCTATTCGCGGGCTGATGGACAAGAAAGTAATCTGTGGTAAGTGCAGACCAAAATTATGAATTTCAGATGAAAAAACGTGATTTTATACTAAGAAAATATTTGTCTTCAAACCGCTGATCTCGGTCGCCAAACACTATACCGACTTAATTTTTTTTTCTTTTTTCAGAGCAAGCCAGGCAAGCAAGGGGAAGAAAGCCGCGCCTGTTCGCGGGCTGATGGACAAGAAAGTAATCTGAGGTAAGTGCATTTTTTTTTTATAATGAATTTAATATGAAAAAAATTGATTTCTACCAAGAAAATGTTTGTCTTCAAACCGGTGATCTCGGTCGCGAAACACTATCAGGACTATTTTTTTTCCTTTTTTCAGAGCAATCCAGGAGACCGAGGGGTAGAAAGCCGCTTCTGATCGCGGGCTGATGGACAAGAAAGTAATCTGAGGTAAGTGCAGTTTTTTTTTATAATGAATTTAAGATGAAAAAAAATGATTTTTACGAAGAAAATGTTTGTCTTCAAACCGGTGATCTCGGTCGCGAAACACTATCCCGATCATTTTTTTTTTCTTTTTTCAGAACAAACCAGGCAAGCGAGGGGTAGAAAACCGCGCCTGTTCGCGGGCTGATGGACAAGAAAGTAATCTGAGGTAAGTGCATTTTTTTTTTATTATGGATTTCAGATGAAAAAAATTGATTTTTACCAAGAAAATGTTTGTCTTCAAACCGGTGATCTCGGTCGCGAAACACTATACCGTCTTAATTTTTTTTTCTTTTATCAGAGCAAGCCAGGCAAGCGAGGGGAAGAAAGCCGCGCCTGTTCGCGGGCTGATGGACAAGAAAGTAATGTGAGGTAAGTGCATTTTTTTTTATAATGAATTTCAGATGAAAAAAATTGATTTTTACCAAGAAAATGTTTGTCTTCAAACCGGTGATCTCGGTCGCGAAACACTATCCCGATCATTTTTTTTTCTTTTTTCAGCACAAACCAGGCAAGCGAGGGGTAGAAAGCCGCGCCTGTTCGCGGGCTGATGGACAAGAAAGTAATCTGAGGTAAGTGCAGTTTTTTTTTTTATTATGGATTTCAGATGAAAAAATTGATTTTTACTAAGAAAATGTTTGTCTTCAAACCGGTGATCTCGGTCGCGAAACACTATCAGGTCTATTTTTTTTTCTTTTTTAAGAGCAATCCAGGCAAGCGAGGGGTAGAAAGCCGCACCTGTTCGCGGTCTGATGGACAAGAAAGTAATCTGAGGTAAGTGCAGTTTTTTTTTTTATTATGGATTTCAGATGAAAAAATTGATTTTTACTAAGAAAATGTTTGTCTTCAAACCGGTGATCTCGGTCACGAAACACTATCAGGTCTATTTTTTTTTCTTTTTTCTGAGCAATCCAGGCAAGCGACGGTTAGAAAGCCGCACCTGTTCGCGGTCTGATGGACAAGAAAGTAATCTGTGGTAAGTGCAGACCAAAATTATGAATTTCAGATGAAAAAACGTGATTTTATACTAAGAAAATATTTGTCTTCAAACCGGTGATCTCGGTCGCGAAACACTATCAGGACTATTTTTTTTTTCCTTTTTTCAGAGCAATCCAGGCAAGCGAGGGATAGAAAGCCGCGTCTGTTCGTTGGCTGATGGACAAGAAAGTAATCTGAGGTAAGTGCAGTTTTTTTTTTATTATGAATTTCAGATGAAAAAAATGATTTTTACTAAGAAAATGTTTGTCTTCAAACCGGTGATCTCGGTCGCGAAACACTATCCCGATCAATTTTTTTTTCTTTTTTCAGATCAATCCAGGCAAGCGAGGGGTAGAAAGCCGCGCCTGTTCGCGGGCTGATGGACAAGAAAGTAATCTGAGGTAAGTGCATTTTTTTTTATAATGAATTTCAGATGTAAAAAATTGATTTTTACCAAGAAAATGTTTGTCTTCAAACCGGTGATCTCGGTCGCGAAACAGTATCCCGATCAATTTTTTATCTTTTTTCAGAACAAACCAGGCAAGCGAGGGGTAGAAAGCCGCGCCTGTTCGCGGGCTGATGGACAAGAAAGTAATCTGAGGTAATTGCATTTTTTTTTTATAATGAATTTAAGATGAAAAAAATTGATTTCTACCAAGAAAATGTTTGTCTTCAAACCGGTGATCTCGGTCGCGAAACACTATCCCGATCAATTTTTTTTTCTTTTTTCAGCACAAACCAGGCAAGCGAGCGGTAGAAAGCCGCGCCTGTTCGCGGGCTGATGGACAAGAAAGTAATCTGAGGTAAGTGCATTTTCTTTTTATAATGAATTTAAGATGAAAAAAATTGATTTTTACCAAGAAAATGTTTGTCTTCAAACCGGTGATCTCGGTCGCGAAACACTATCCCGATCAATTTTTTTTTCTTTTTTCAGCACAAACCAGGAAAGCGAGCGGTAGAAAGCCACGCCTGTTCGCGGGCTGATGGACAAGAAAGTAATCTGAGGTAAGTGCAGTTTTTTTTTTATTATGGATTTCAGATGAAAAAATTGATTTTTACTAAGAAAATGTTTGTCTTCAAACCGGTGATCTCGGTCGCGAAACACTATCAGGACTATTTTTTTTTCCTTTTTTCAGAGCAATCCAGGCAAGCGAGGGGTAGAAAGCCGCACCTGTTCGCGGTCTGATGGACAAGAAAGTAATCTGTGGTAAGTGCAGACCAAAATTATGAATTTCAGATGATAAAACGTGATTTTATACTAAGAAAATTTTTGTCTTCAAACCGGTGATCTCGGTCGCGAAACACTATCCCGACTTAATTTTTTTTTCTTTTTTCAGAGCAAGCCAGGCAAGCAAGGGGAAGAAAGCCGCGCCTGTTCGCGGGCTGATGGACAAGAAAGTAATCTGAGGTAAGTGCATTTTTTTTTTATAATGAATTTAAGATGAAAAAAATTGATTTTTACCAAGAAAATGTTTGTCTTCAAACCGGTGATCTCGGTCACGAAACACTATCCCGATCATTTTTTTTTCTTTTTTCAGCAATAACCAGGCAAGCGAGCGGTAGAAAGCCGCGCCTGTTCGCGGGCTGATGGACAAGAAAGTAATCTGAGGAAAGTGCATTTTTTTTTATAATGAATTTCAGATGAAAAAAATTGATTTTTACCAAGAAAATGTTTGTCTTCAAACCGGTGATCTCGGTCGCGAAACACTATCCCGATCAATTTTTTATCTTTTTTCAGAAAAAACCAGGCAAGCGAGGGGTAGAAAGCCGCGCCTGTTCGCGGGCTGATGGACAAGAAAGTAATCTGAGGTAAGTGCATTTTTTTTTTATAATGAATTTAAGATGAAAAAAATTGATTTCTACCAAGAAAATGTTTGTCTTCAAACCGGTGATCTCGGTCGCGAAACACTATCCCGATCAATTTTTTTTTCTTTTTTCAGCACAAACCAGGCAAGCGAGCGGTAGAAAGCCGCGCCTGTTCGCGGGCTGATGGACAAGAAAGTAATCTGAGGTAAGTGCATTTTCTTTTTATAATGAATTTAAGATGAAAAAAATTGATTTTTACCAAGAAAATGTTTGTCTTCAAACCGGTGATCTCGGTCACGAAACACTATCCCGATCATTTTTTTTTCTTTTTTAAGCAAAAAACATGCAAGCGAGCGGTAGAAAGCCGCGCCTGTTCGCGGGCTGATGGACAAGAAAGTAATCTGAGGAAAGTGCATTTTTTTTTATAATGAATTTCAGATGAAAAAAATTGATTTTTACCAAGAAAATGTTTGTCTTCAAACCGGTGATCTCGGTCGCGAAACACTATCAGGACTATTTTTTTTCCTTTTTTCAGAGCAATCCAGGCAAGCGAGGGGTAGAAAGCCGCACCTGTTCGCGGTCTGATGGACAAGAAAGTAATCTGTGGTAAGTGCAGACCAAAATTATGAATTTCAGATGAAAAAACGTGATTTTATACTAAGAAAATATTTGTCTTCAAACCGGTGATCTCGGTCGCGAAACACTATCAGGACTATTTTTTTTTCCTTTTTTCAGAGCAATCCAGGCAAGCGAGGGGTAGAAAGCCGCGTCTGTTCGCGGGCTGATGGACAAGAAAGTAATCTGAGGTAAGTGCAGTTTTTTTTTATAATGAATTTAAGATGAAAAAAATAGATTTTTACCAAGAAAATTTTTGTCTTCAAACCGGTGATCTCGGTCGCGAAACACTATCCCGACTTAATTTTTTTTTCTTTTTTCAGAGCAAGCCAGGCAAGCGAGGGGAAGAAAGCCGCGCCTGTTCGCGGGCTGATGGACAAGAAAGTAATCTGAGGTAAGTGCAGTTTTTTTTTTATTATGGATTTCAGATGAAAAAATTGATTTTTACTAAGAAAATATTTGTCTTCAAACCGGTGATCTCGGTCGCGAAACACTATCAGGTCTATTTTTTTTTCTTTTTTCAGAGCAATCCAGGCAAGCGAGGGGTAGAAAGCCGCACCTGTTCGCGGTCTGATGGACAAGAAAGTAATCTGTGGTAAGTGCAGACCAAAATTATGAATTTCAGATGAAAAAACGTGATTTTATACTAAGAAAATATTTGTCTTCAAACCGGTGATCTCGGTCGCGAAACACTATCAGGACTAATTTTTTTTCCTTTTTTCAGAGCAATCCAGGCAAGCGAGGGGTAGAAAGCCGCGTCTGTTCGCGGGCTGATGGACAAGAAAGTAATCTGAGGTAAGTGCAGTTTTTTTTATAATGAATTTAAGATGAAAAAAATTGATTTTTACCAAGAAAATTTTTGTCTTCAAACCGGTGATCTCGGTCGCGAAACACTATCCCGACTTAATTTTTTTTTCTTTTTTCAGAGCAAGCCAGGCAAGCGAGGGGAAGAAAGCCGCGCCTGTTCGCGGGCTGATGGACAAGAAAGTAATCTGAGGTAAGTGCATTTTTTTTTTATAATGAATTTAAGATGAAAAAAAAATATTTTTACTAAGTAAATGTTTGTCTTCAAACCGGTGATCTCGGTCGCGAAACACTATCAGGACTATTTTTTTTCCTTTTTTCAGAGCAATCCAGGCAAGCGAGGGGTAGAAAGCCGCACCTGTTCGCGGTCTGATGGACAAGAAAGTAATCTGTGGTAAGTGCAGACCAAAATTATGAATTTCAGATGAAAAAACGTGATTTTATACTAAGAAAATTTTTGTCTTCAAACCGGTGATCTCGGTCGCGAAACACTATCCCGACTTAATTTTTATTTCTTTTTTCAGAGCAAGCCAGGCAAGCGAGGGGAAGAAAGCCGCGCCTGTTCGCGGGCTGATGGACAAGAAAGTAATCTGAGGTAAGTGCATTTTTTTTTTATAATGAATTTAAGATGAAAAAAATTGATTTTTACCAAGAAAATGTTTGTCTTCAAACCGGTGATCTCGGTCACGAAACACTATCCCGATCATTTTTTTTTTCTTTTTTCAGCACAAACCAGGCAAGCGAGCGGTAGAAAGCCGCGCCTGTTCGCGGGCTGATGGACAAGAAAGTAATCTGAGGAAAGTGCAGTTTTTTTTTTTATTATGAATTTCATATGAAAAAAAAATATTTTTACTAAGAAAATGTTTGTCTTCAAACCGGTGATCTCGGTCGCGAAACACTATCAGGACTATTTTTTTTCCTTTTTTCAGAGCAATCCAGGCAAGCGAGGGGTAGAAAGCCGCACCTGTTCGCGGTCTGATGGACAAGAAAGTAATCTGTGGTAAGTGCAGACCAAAATTATGAATTTCAGATGAAAAAACGTGATTTTATACTAAGAAAATATTTGTCTTCAAACCGGTGATCTCGGTCGCGAAACACTATCAGGACTATTTTTTTTTCCTTTTTTCTGAGCAATCCAGGCAAGCGAGGGGAAGAAAGCCGCACCTGTTCGCGGGCTGATGGACAAGAAAGTAATCTGTGGTAAGTGCAGGCCAAAATTATGAATTTCAGATGAAAAAACGTGATTTTATACTAAGAAAATATTTGTCTTCAAACCGGTGATCTCGGTCGCGAAACACTATCAGGACTATTTTTTTTTCCTTTTTTCAGAGCAATCCAGGCAAGCGAGGGGTAGAAAGCTGCGTCTATTCGCGGGCTGATGGACAAGAAAGTAATCTGTGGTAAGTGCAGACCAAAATTATGAATTTCAGATGAAAAAACGTGATTTTATACTAAGAAAATATTTGTCTTCAAACCGCTGATCTCGGTCGCGAAACACTATCCCGACTTAATTTTTTTTTCTTTTTTCAGAGCAAGCCAGGCAAGCGAGGCTAAGAAAGCCGCGCCTGTTCGCGGGCTGATGGACAAGAAAGTAATCTGAGGTAAGTGCATTTTTTTTTTATAATGAATTTAAGATGAAAAAAAATGATTTTTACCAAGAAAATGTTTGTCTTCAAACCGGTGATCTCGGTCACGAAACACTATCCCGATCATTTTTTTTTTCTTTTTTCAGCACAAACCAGGCAAGCGAGCGGTAGAAAGCCGCGCCTGTTCGCGGGCTGATGGACAAGAAAGTAATCTGAGGTAAGTGCAGTTTTTTTTTTTATTATGAATTTCATATGAAAAAAAAATATTTTTACTAAGAAAATGTTTGTCTTCAAACCGGTGATCTCGGTCGCGAAACACTATCAGGACTATTTTTTTCCTTTTTTCAGAGCAATCCAGGCAAGCGAGGGGTAGAAAGCCGCACCTGTTCGCGGTCTGATGGACAAGAAAGTAATCTGTGGTAAGTGCAGACCAAAATTATGAATTTCAGATGAAAAAACGTGATTTTATACTAAGAAAATATTTGTCTTCAAACCGGTGATCTCGGTCGCGAAACACTATCAGGACTATTTTTTTTTCCTTTTTTCAGAGCAATCCAGGCAAGCGAGGGGTAGAAAGCCGCGTCTGTTCGCGGGCTGATGGACAAGAAAGTAATCTGAGGTAAGTGCAGTTTTTTTTTATTATGAATTTAAGATGAAAAAAATTGATTTTTACGAAGAAAATGTTTGTCTTCAAACCGGTGATCTCGGTCGCGAAACACTATCCCGACTTAATTTTTTTTTCTTTTTTCAGAGCAAGCCAGGCAAGCGAGGGGAAGAAAGCCGCGCCTGTTCGCGGGCTGATGGACAAGAAAGTAATCTGAGGTAAGTGCAGTTTTTTTTTTATTATGGATTTCAGATGAAAAAATTGATTTTTACTAAGAAAATGTTTGTCTTCAAACCGGTGATCTCGGTCGCGAAACACTATCAGGTCTATTTTTTTTTCTTTTTTCAGAGCAATCCAGGCAAGCGAGGGGTAGAAAGCCGCACCTGTTCGCGGTCTGATGGACAAGAAAGTAATCTGTGGTAAGTGCAGACCAAAATTATGAATTTCAGATGAAAAAACGTGATTTTATACTAAGAAAATTTTTGTCTTCAAACCGGTGATCTCGGTCGCGAAACACTATCCCGACTTAATTTTTTTTTCTTTTTTCAGAGCAAGCCAGGCAAGCGAGGGGAAGAAAGCCGCGCCTGTTCGCGGGCTGATGGACAAGAAAGTAATCTGAGGTAAGTGCATTTTTTTTTTATAATGAATTTAAGATGAAAAAAATTGATTTTTACCAAGAAAATGTTTGTCTTCAAACCGGTGATCTCGGTCACGAAACACTATCCCGATCATTTTATTTTTCTTTTTTCAGCACAAACCAGGCAAGCGAGCGGTAGAAAGCCGCGCCTGTTCGCGGGCTGATGGACAAGAAAGTAATCTGAGGAAAGTGCATTTTTTTTTATAATGAATTTCAGATGAAAAAAATTGATTTTTACCAAGAAAATGTTTGTCTTCAAACCGGTGATCTCGGTCGCGAAACACTATCAGGACTATTTTTTTTCCTTTTTTCAGAGCAATCCTGGCAAGCGAGGGGTAGAAAGCCGCACCTGTTCGCGGTCTGATGGACAAGAAAGTAATCTGTGGTAAGTGCAGACCAAAATTATGAATTTCAGATGAAAAAACGTGATTTTATACTAAGAAAATATTTGTCTTCAAACCGGTGATCTCGGTCGCGAAACACTATCAGGACTATTTTTTTTTCCTTTTTTCAGAGCAATCCAGGCAAGCGAGGGGTAGAAAGCCGCGTCTATTCGCGGGCTGATGGACAAGAAAGTAATCTGTGGTAAGTGCAGACCAAAATTATGAATTTCAGATGAAAAAACGTGATTTTATACTAAGAAAATATTTGTCTTCAAACCGCTGATCTCGGTCGCGAAACACTATCCCGACTTAATTTTTTTTTCTTTTTTCAGAGCAAGCCAGGCAAGCGAGGGGAAAAAAGCCGCGCCTGTTCGCGGGCTGATGGACAAGAAAGTAATCTGAGGTAAGTGCATTTTTTTTTTATAATGAATTTAAGATGAAAAAAATTGATTTTTACCAAGAAAATTTTTGTCTTCAAACCGGTGATCTCGGTCGCGAAACACTATCCCGACTTAATTTTTTTTTCTTTTTTCAGAGCAAGCCAGGCAAGCGAGGGGAAAAAAGCCGCGCCTGTTCGCGGGCTGATGGACAAGAAAGTAATCTGAGGTAAGTGCATTTTTTTTTTATAATGAATTTAAGATGAAAAAAATTGATTTTTACCAAGAAAATGTTTGTCTTCAAACCGGTGATCTCGGTCACGAAACACTGTCCCGATCATTTTTTTTTTCTTTTTTCAGCACAAACCAGGCAAGCGAGCGGTAGAAAGCCGCGCCTGTTCGCGGGCTGATGGACAAGAAAGTAATCTGAGGTAAGTGCAGTTTTTTTTTTTATTATGAATTTCATATGAAAAAAAAATATTTTTACTAAGAAAATGTTTGTCTTCAAACCGGTGATCTCGGTCGCGAAACACTATCCCGACTTAATTTTTTTTTCTTTTTTCAGAGCAAGCCAGGCAAGCGAGGGGAAGAAAGCCGCGCCTGTTCGCCGGCTGATGGACAAGAAAGTAATCTGAGGTAAGTGCATTTTTTTTTTATAATGAATTTAAGATGAAAAAAATTGATTTTTACCAAGAAAATGTTTGTCTTCAAACCGGTGATCTCGGTCGCGAAACACTATCAGGACTATTTTTTTTCCTTTTTTCAGAGCAATCCAGGCAAGCGAGGGGTAGAAAGCCGCACCTGTTCGCGGTCTGATGGATAAGAAAGTAATCTGTGGTAAGTGCAGACCAAAATTATGAATTTCAGATGAAAAAACGTGATTTTATACTAAGAAAATATTTGTCTTCAAACCGGTGATCTCGGTCGCGAAACACTATCAGGACTATTTTTTTTTCCTTTTTTCAGAGCAATCCAGGAAAGCGAGGGGTAGAAAGCCGCGTCTATTCGCGGGCTGATGGACAAGAAAGTAATCTGTGGTAAGTGCAGACCAAAATTATGAATTTCAGATGAAAAAACGTGATTTTATACTAAGAAAATATTTGTCTTCAAACCGCTGATCTCGGTCGCGAAACACTATCCCGACTTAATTTTTTTTTCTTTTTTCAGAGCAAGCCAGGCAAGCGAGGGGAAGAAAGCCGCGCCTGTTCGCGGGCTGATGGACAAGAAAGTAATCTGAGGTAAGTGCATTTTTTTTTTATAATGAATTTAAGATGAAAAAAATTGATTTTTACCAAGAAAATGTTTGTCTTCAAACCGGTGATCTCGGTCACGAAACACTATCCCAATCATTTTTTTTTTCTTTTTTCAGCACAAACCAGGCAAGCGAGCGGTAGAAAGCCGCGCCTGTTCGCGGGCTGATGGACAAGAAAGTAATCTGAGGTAAGTGCAGTTTTTTTTTTTATTATGAATTTCATATGAAAAAAAAATATTTTTACTAAGAAAATGTTTGTCTTCAAACCGGTGATCTCGGTCGCGAAACACTATCAGGACTATTTTTTTCCTTTTTTCAGAGCAATCCAGGCAAGCGAGGGGTAGAA
Source organism: Griposia aprilina (assembly GCA_916610205.1). Classification (NCBI taxonomy): domain Eukaryota; kingdom Metazoa; phylum Arthropoda; class Insecta; order Lepidoptera; family Noctuidae; genus Griposia; species Griposia aprilina. Next base: position 631,341 of record CAKAIV010000010.1, on the reverse strand, counting down.
AGCCGCACCTGTTCGCGGTCTGATGGACAAGAAAGTAATCTGTGGTAAGTGCAGACCAAAATTATGAATTTCAGATGAAAAAACGTGATTTTATACTAAGAAAATATTTGTCTTCAAACCGGTGATCTCGGTCGCGAAACACTATCAGGACTATTTTTTTTTCCTTTTTTCAGAGCAATCCAGGCAAGCGAGGGGTAGAAAGCCGCGTCTGTTCGCGGGCTGATGGACAAGAAAGTAATCTGAGGTAAGTGCAGTTTTTTTTTATAATGAATTTAAGATGAAAAAAATTGATTTTTACCAAGAAAATTTTTGTCTTCAAACCGGTGATCTCGGTCGCGAAACACTATCCCGACTTAATTTTTTTTTCTTTTTTCAGAGCAAGCCAGGCAAGCGAGGGGAAGAAAGCCGCGCCTGTTCGCGGGCTGATGGACAAGAAAGTAATCTGAGGTAAGTGCAGTTTTTTTTTAATTATGGATTTCAGATGAAAAAATTGATTTTTACTAAGAAAATGTTTGTCTTCAAACCGGTGATCTCGGTCGCGAAACACTATCAGGTCTATTTTTTTTTCTTTTTTCAGAGCAATCCAGGCAAGCGAGGGGTAGAAAGCCGCACCTGTTCGCGGTCTGATGGACAAGAAAGTAATCTGTGGTAAGTGCAGACCAAAATTATGAATTTCAGATGAAAAAACGTGATTTTATACTAAGAAAATTTTTGTCTTCAAACCGGTGATCTCGGTCGCGAAACACTATCAGGACTATTTTTTTTTCCTTTTTTCAGAGCAATCCAGGCAAGCGAGGGGTAGAAAGCCGCGCCTGTTCGCGGGCTGATGGACAAGAAAGTAATCTGAGGTAAGTGCAGTTTTTTTTATAATGAATTTAAGATGAAAAAAATTGATTTTTACCAAGAAAATTTTTGTCTTCAAACCGGTGATCTCGGTCGCGAAACACTATCCCGACTTAATTTTTTTTTCTTTTTTCAGAGCAAGCCAGGCAAGCGAGGGGAAAAAAGCCGCGCCTGTTCGCGGGCTGATGGACAAGAAAGTAATCTGAGGAAAGTGCAGTTTTTTTTTTTATTATGAATTTCATATGAAAAAAAAATATTTTTACTAAGAAAATGTTTGTCTTCAAACCGGTGATCTCGGTCGCGAAACACTATCAGGACTATTTTTTTTCCTTTTTTCAGAGCAATCCAGGCAAGCGAGGGGTAGAAAGCCGCACCTGTTCGCGGTCTGATGGACAAGAAAGTAATCTGTGGTAAGTGCAGACCAAAATTATGAATTTCAGATGAAAAAACAAGATTTTATACTAAGAAAATATTTGTCTTCAAACCGGTGATCTCGGTCGCGAAACACTATCAGGACTATTTTTTTTTCCTTTTTTCAGAGCAATCCAGGCAAGCGAGGGGTAGAAAGCCGCGTCTATTCGCGGGCTGATGGACAAGAAAGTAATCTGTGGTAAGTGCAGACCAAAATTATGAATTTCAGATGAAAAAACGTGATTTTATACTAAGAAAATATTTGTCTTCAAACCGCTGATCTCGGTCGCGAAACACTATCCCGACTTAATTTTTTTTTCTTTTTTCAGAGCAAGCCAGGCAAGCGAGGGGAAGAAAGCCGCGCCTGTTCGCGGGCTGATGGACAAGAAAGTAATCTGAGGTAAGTGCATTTTTTTTTTATAATGAATTTAAGATGAAAAAAATTGATTTTTACCAAGAAAATGTTTGTCTTCAAACCGGTGATCTCGGTCACGAAACACTATCCCAATCATTTTTTTTTTCTTTTTTCAGCACAAACCAGGCAAGCGAGCGGTAGAAAGCCGCGCCTGTTCGCGGGCTGATGGACAAGAAAGTAATCTGAGGTAAGTGCAGTTTTTTTTTTTATTATGAATTTCATATGAAAAAAAAATATTTTTACTAAGAAAATGTTTGTCTTCAAACCGGTGATCTCGGTCGCGAAACACTATCAGGACTATTTTTTTCCTTTTTTCAGAGCAATCCAGGCAAGCGAGGGGTAGAAAGCCGCACCTGTTCGCGGTCTGATGGACAAGAAAGTAATCTGTGGTAAGTGCAGACCAAAATTATGAATTTCAGATGAAAAAACGTGATTTTATACTAAGAAAATATTTGTCTTCAAACCGGTGATCTCGGTCGCGAAACACTATCAGGACTATTTTTTTTTCCTTTTTTCAGAGCAATCCAGGCAAGCGAGGGGTAGAAAGCCGCGTCTGTTCGCGGGCTGATGGACAAGAAAGTAATCTGAGGTAAGTGCAGTTTTTTTTTATAATGAATTTAAGATGAAAAAAATTGATTTTTACCAAGAAAATTTTTGTCTTCAAACCGGTGATCTCGGTCGCGAAACACTATCCCGACTTAATTTTTTTTTCTTTTTTCAGAGCAAGCCAGGCAAGCGAGGGGAAGAAAGCCGCGCCTGTTCGCGGGCTGATGGACAAGAAAGTAATCTGAGGTAAGTGCAGTTTTTTTTTAATTATGGATTTCAGATGAAAAAATTGATTTTTACTAAGAAAATGTTTGTCTTCAAACCGGTGATCTCGGTCGCGAAACACTATCAGGTCTATTTTTTTTTCTTTTTTCAGAGCAATCCAGGCAAGCGAGGGGTAGAAAGCCGCACCTGTTCGCGGTCTGATGGACAAGAAAGTAATCTGTGGTAAGTGCAGACCAAAATTATGAATTTCAGATGAAAAAACGTGATTTTATACTAAGAAAATATTTGTCTTCAAACCGGTGATCTCGGTCGCGAAACACTATCAGGACTATTTTTTTTTCCTTTTTTCAGAGCAATCCAGGCAAGCGAGGGGTAGAAAGCCGCGTCTGTTCGCGGGCTGATGGACAAGAAAGTAATCTGAGGTAAGTGCAGTTTTTTTTATAATGAATTTAAGATGAAAAAAATTGATTTTTACCAAGAAAATTTTTGTCTTCAAACCGGTGATCTCGGTCGCGAAACACTATCCCGACTTAATTTTTTTTTCTTTTTTCAGAGCAAGCCAGGCAAGCGAGGGGAAAAAAGCCGCGCCTGTTCGCGGGCTGATGGACAAGAAAGTAATCTGAGGAAAGTGCAGTTTTTTTTTTTATTATGAATTTCATATGAAAAAAAAATATTTTTACTAAGAAAATGTTTGTCTTCAAACCGGTGATCTCGGTCGCGAAACACTATCAGGACTATTTTTTTTCCTTTTTTCAGAGCAATCCAGGCAAGCGAGGGGTAGAAAGCCGCACCTGTTCGCGGTCTGATGGACAAGAAAGTAATCTGTGGTAAGTGCAGACCAAAATTATGAATTTCAGATGAAAAAACAAGATTTTATACTAAGAAAATATTTGTCTTCAAACCGGTGATCTCGGTCGCGAAACACTATCAGGACTATTTTTTTTTCCTTTTTTCAGAGCAATCCAGGCAAGCGAGGGGTAGAAAGCCGCGTCTATTCGCGGGCTGATGGACAAGAAAGTAATCTGTGGTAAGTGCAGACCAAAATTATGAATTTCAGATGAAAAAACGTGATTTTATACTAAGAAAATATTTGTCTTCAAACCGCTGATCTCGGTCGCGAAACACTATCCCGACTTAATTTTTTTTTCTTTTTTCAGAGCAAGCCAGGCAAGCGAGGGGAAGAAAGCCGCGCCTGTTCGCGGGCTGATGGACAAGAAAGTAATCTGAGGTAAGTGCATTTTTTTTTTATAATGAATTTAAGATGAAAAAAATTGATTTTTACCAAGAAAATGTTTGTCTTCAAACCGGTGATCTCGGTCGCGAAACACTATCAGGACTATTTTTTTTTCCTTTTTTCAGAGCAATCCAGGCAAGCGAGGGGTAGAAAGCCGCGTCTGTTCGCGGGCTGATGGACAAGAAAGTAATCTGAGGTAAGTGCAGTTTTTTTTTATAATGAATTTAAGATGAAAAAAATTGATTTTTACCAAGAAAATTTTTGTCTTCAAACCGGTGATCTCGGTCGCGAAACACTATCCCGACTTAATTTTTTTTTCTTTTTTCAGAGCAAGCCAGGCAAGCGAGGGGAAGAAAGCCGCGCCTGTTCGCGGGCTGATGGACAAGAAAGTAATCTGAGGTAAGTGCAGTTTTTTTTTAATTATGGATTTCAGATGAAAAAATTGATTTTTACTAAGAAAATGTTTGTCTTCAAACCGGTGATCTCGGTCGCGAAACACTATCAGGTCTATTTTTTTTTCTTTTTTCAGAGCAATCCAGGCAAGCGAGGGGTAGAAAGCCGCACCTGTTCGCGGTCTGATGGACAAGAAAGTAATCTGTGGTAAGTGCAGACCAAAATTATGAATTTCAGATGAAAAAACGTGATTTTATACTAAGAAAATATTTGTCTTCAAACCGGTGATCTCGGTCGCGAAACACTATCAGGACTATTTTTTTTTCCTTTTTTCAGAGCAATCCAGGCAAGCGAGGGGTAGAAAGCCGCGCCTGTTCGCGGGCTGATGGACAAGAAAGTAATCTGAGGTAAGTGCAGTTTTTTTTATAATGAATTTAAGATGAAAAAAATTTATTTTTACAAAGAAAATTTTTGTCTTCAAACCGGTGATCTCGGTCGCGAAACACTATCCCGACTTAATTTTTTTTTCTTTTTTCAGAGCAAGCCAGGCAAGCGAGGGGAAAAAAGCCGCGCCTGTTCGCGGGCTGATGGACAAGAAAGTAATCTGAGGAAAGTGCAGTTTTTTTTTTTATTATGAATTTCATATGAAAAAAAAATATTTTTACTAAGAAAATGTTTGTCTTCAAACCGGTGATCTCGGTCGCGAAACACTATCAGGACTATTTTTTTTCCTTTTTTCAGAGCAATCCAGGCAAGCGAGGGGTAGAAAGCCGCACCTGTTCGCGGTCTGATGGACAAGAAAGTAATCTGTGGTAAGTGCAGACCAAAATTATGAATTTCAGATGAAAAAACAAGATTTTATACTAAGAAAATATTAATCTTCAAACCGGTGATCTCGGTCGCGAAACACTATCAGGACTATTTTTTTTTCCTTTTTTCAGAGCAATCCAGGCAAGCGAGGGGTAGAAAGCCGCGTCTATTCGCGGGCTGATGGACAAGAAAGTAATCTGTGGTAAGTGCAGACCAAAATTATGAATTTCAGATGAAAAAACGTGATTTTATACTAAGAAAATATTTGTCTTCAAACCGCTGATCTCGGTCGCGAAACACTATCCCGACTTAATTTTTTTTTCTTTTTTCAGAGCAAGCCAGGCAAGCGAGGGGAAGAAAGCCGCGCCTGTTCGCGGGCTGATGGACAAGAAAGTAATCTGAGGTAAGTGCATTTTTTTTTTATAATGAATTTAAGATGAAAAAAATTGATTTTTACCAAGAAAATGTTTGTCTTCAAACCGGTGATCTCGGTCACGAAACACTATCCCAATCATTTTTTTTTTCTTTTTTCAGCACAAACCAGGCAAGCGAGCGGTAGAAAGCCGCGCCTGTTCGCGGGCTGATGGACAAGAAAGTAATCTGAGGTAAGTGCAGTTTTTTTTTTTATTATGAATTTCATATGAAAAAAAAATATTTTTACTAAGAAAATGTTTGTCTTCAAACCGGTGATCTCGGTCGCGAAACACTATCAGGACTATTTTTTTCCTTTTTTCAGAGCAATCCAGGCAAGCGAGGGGTAGAAAGCCGCACCTGTTCGCGGTCTGATGGACAAGAAAGTAATCTGTGGTAAGTGCAGACCAAAATTATGAATTTCAGATGAAAAAACGTGATTTTATACTAAGAAAATATTTGTCTTCAAACCGGTGATCTCGGTCGCGAAACACTATCAGGACTATTTTTTTTTCCTTTTTTCAGAGCAATCCAGGCAAGCGAGGGGTAGAAAGCCGCGTCTGTTCGCGGGCTGATGGACAAGAAAGTAATCTGAGGTAAGTGCAGTTTTTTTTTATAATGAATTTAAGATGAAAAAAATTGATTTTTACCAAGAAAATTTTTGTCTTCAAACCGGTGATCTCGGTCGCGAAACACTATCCCGACTTAATTTTTTTTTCTTTTTTCAGAGCAAGCCAGGCAAGCGAGGGGAAGAAAGCCGCGCCTGTTCGCGGGCTGATGGACAAGAAAGTAATCTGAGGTAAGTGCAGTTTTTTTTTAATTATGGATTTCAGATGAAAAAATTGATTTTTACTAAGAAAATGTTTGTCTTCAAACCGGTGATCTCGGTCGCGAAACACTATCAGGTCTATTTTTTTTTCTTTTTTCAGAGCAATCCAGGCAAGCGAGGGGTAGAAAGCCGCACCTGTTCGCGGTCTGATGGACAAGAAAGTAATCTGTGGTAAGTGCAGACCAAAATTATGAATTTCAGATGAAAAAACGTGATTTTATACTAAGAAAATATTTGTCTTCAAACCGGTGATCTCGGTCGCGAAACACTATCAGGACTATTTTTTTTTCCTTTTTTCAGAGCAATCCAGGCAAGCGAGGGGTAGAAAGCCGCGTCTGTTCGCGGGCTGATGGACAAGAAAGTAATCTGAGGTAAGTGCAGTTTTTTTTATAATGAATTTAAGATGAAAAAAATTGATTTTTACCAAGAAAATTTTTGTCTTCAAACCGGTGATCTCGGTCGCGAAACACTATCCCGACTTAATTTTTTTTTCTTTTTTCAGAGCAAGCCAGGCAAGCGAGGGGAAAAAAGCCGCGCCTGTTCGCGGGCTGATGGACAAGAAAGTAATCTGAGGAAAGTGCAGTTTTTTTTTTTATTATGAATTTCATATGAAAAAAAAATATTTTTACTAAGAAAATGTTTGTCTTCAAACCGGTGATCTCGGTCGCGAAACACTATCAGGACTATTTTTTTTCCTTTTTTCAGAGCAATCCAGGCAAGCGAGGGGTAGAAAGCCGCACCTGTTCGCGGTCTGATGGACAAGAAAGTAATCTGTGGTAAGTGCAGACCAAAATTATGAATTTCAGATGAAAAAACAAGATTTTATACTAAGAAAATATTTGTCTTCAAACCGGTGATCTCGGTCGCGAAACACTATCAGGACTATTTTTTTTTCCTTTTTTCAGAGCAATCCAGGCAAGCGAGGGGTAGAAAGCCGCGTCTATTCGCGGGCTGATGGACAAGAAAGTAATCTGTGGTAAGTGCAGACCAAAATTATGAATTTCAGATGAAAAAACGTGATTTTATACTAAGAAAATATTTGTCTTCAAACCGCTGATCTCGGTCGCGAAACACTATCCCGACTTAATTTTTTTTTCTTTTTTCAGAGCAAGCCAGGCAAGCGAGGGGAAGAAAGCCGCGCCTGTTCGCGGGCTGATGGACAAGAAAGTAATCTGAGGTAAGTGCATTTTTTTTTTATAATGAATTTAAGATGAAAAAAATTGATTTTTACCAAGAAAATGTTTGTCTTCAAACCGGTGATCTCGGTCACGAAACACTATCCCGATCATTTTTTTTTTCTTTTTTCAGCACAAACCAGGCAAGCGAGCGGTAGAAAGCCGCGCCTGTTCGCGGGCTGATGGACAAGAAAGTAATCTGAGGTAAGTGCAGTTTTTTTTTTTATTATGAATTTCATATGAAAAAAAAATATTTTTACTAAGAAAATGTTTGTCTTCAAACCGGTGATCTCGGTCGCGAAACACTATCAGGACTATTTTTTTCCTTTTTTCAGAGCAATCCAGGCAAGCGAGGGGTAGAAAGCCGCACCTGTTCGCGGTCTGATGGACAAGAAAGTAATCTGTGGTAAGTGCAGACCAAAATTATGAATTTCAGATGAAAAAACGTGATTTTATACTAAGAAAATATTTGTCTTCAAACCGGTGATCTCGGTCGCGAAACACTATCAGGACTATTTTTTTTTCCTTTTTTCAGAGCAATCCAGGCAAGCGAGGGGTAGAAAGCCGCGTCTGTTCGCGGGCTGATGGACAAGAAAGTAATCTGAGGTAAGTGCAGTTTTTTTTATAATGAATTTAAGATGAAAAAAATTGATTTTTACCAAGAAAATTTTTGTCTTCAAACCGGTGATCTCGGTCGCGAAACACTATCCCGACTTAATTTTTTTTTCTTTTTTCAGAGCAAGCCAGGCAAGCGAGGGGAAAAAAGCCGCGCCTGTTCGCGGGCTGATGGACAAGAAAGTAATCTGAGGTAAGTGCATTTTTTTTTTATAATGAATTTAAGATGAAAAAAAAATATTTTTACTAAGAAAATGTTTGTCTTCAAACCGGTGATCTCGGTCGCGAAACACTATCAGGACTATTTTTTTTCCTTTTTTCAGAGCAATCCAGGCAAGCGAGGGGTAGAAAGCCGCACCTGTTCGCGGTCTGATGGACAAGAAAGTAATCTGTGGTAAGTGCAGACCAAAATTATGAATTTCAGATGAAAAAACGTGATTTTTTACTAAGAAAATTTTTGTCTTCAAACCGGTGATCTCGGTCGCGAAACACTATCCCGACTTAATTTTTTTTTCTTTTTTCAGAGCAAGCCAGGCAAGCGAGGGGAAGAAAGCCGCGCCTGTTCGCGGGCTGATGGACAAGAAAGTAATCTGAGGTAAGTGCAGTTTTTTTTTTATTATGGATTTCAGATGAAAAAATTGATTTTTACTAAGAAAATGTTTGTCTTCAAACCGGTGATCTCGGTCGCGAAACATTATCAGGTCTATTTTTTTTTCTTTTTTCAGAGCAATCCAGGCAAGCGAGGGGTAGAAAGCCGCACCTGTTCGCGGTCTGATGGACAAGAAAGTAATCTGTGGTAAGTGCAGACCAAAATTATGAATTTCAGATGAAAAAACGTGATTTTATACTAAGAAATTTTTTGTCTTCAAACCGGTGATCTCGGTCGCGAAACACTATCCCGACTTAAATTTTTTTTCTTTTTTCAGAGCAAGCCAGGCAAGCGAGGGGAAGAAAGCCGCGCCTGTTCGCGGGCTGATGGACAAGAAAGTAATCTGAGGTAAGTGCATTTTTTTTTTATAATGAATTTAAGATGAAAAAAATTGATTTTTACCAAGAAAATGTTTGTCTTCAAACCGGTGATCTCGGTCACGAAACACTATCCCGATCATTTTATTTTTCTTTTTTCAGCACAAACCAGGCAAGCGAGCGGTAGAAAGCCGCGCCTGTTCGCGGGCTGATGGACAAGAAAGTAATCTGAGGAAAGTGCATTTTTTTTTATAATGAATTTCAGATGAAAAAATTGATTTTTACCAAGAAAATGTTTGTCTTCAAACCGGTGATCTCGGTCGCGAAACACTATCAGGACTATTTTTTTTCCTTTTTTCAGAGCAATCCTGGCAAGCGAGGGGTAGAAAGCCGCACCTGTTCGCGGTCTGATGGACAAGAAAGTAATCTGAGGAAAGTGCAGTTTTTTTTTATAATGAATTTAAGATGAAAAAAATTGATTTTTACCAAGAAAATTTTTGTCTTCAAACCGGTGATCTCGGTCGCGAAACACTATCCCGACTTAATTTTTTTTTCTTTTTTCAGAGCAAGCCAGGCAAGCGAGGGGAAAAAAGCCGCGCCTGTTCGCGGGCTGATGGACAAGAAAGTAATCTGAGGTAAGTGCATTTTTTTTTTATAATGAATTTAAGATGAAAAAAATTGATTTTTACCAAGAAAATGTTTGTCTTCAAACCGGTGATCTCGGTCACGAAACACTGTCCCGATCATTTTTTTTTTCTTTTTTCAGCACAAACCAGGCAAGCGAGCGGTAGAAAGCCGCGCCTGTTCGCGGGCTGATGGACAAGAAAGTAATCTGAGGTAAGTGCAGTTTTTTTTTTTATTATGAATTTCATATGAAAAAAAAATATTTTTACTAAGAAAATGTTTGTCTTCAAACCGGTGATCTCGGTCGCGAAACACTATCCCGACTTAATTTTTTTTTATTTTTTCAGAGCAAGCCAGGCAAGCGAGGGGAAGAAAGCCGCGCCTGTTCGCCGGCTGATGGACAAGAAAGTAATCTGAGGTAAGTGCATTTTTTTTTTATAATGAATTTAAGATGAAAAAAATTGATTTTTACCAAGAAAATGTTTGTCTTCAAACCGGTGATCTCGGTCGCGAAACACTATCAGGACTATTTTTTTTCCTTTTTTCAGAGCAATCCAGGCAAGCGAGGGGTAGAAAGCCGCACCTGTTCGCGGTCTGATGGATAAGAAAGTAATCTGTGGTAAGTGCAGACCAAAATTATGAATTTCAGATGAAAAAACGTGATTTTATACTAAGAAAATATTTGTCTTCAAACCGGTGATCTCGGTCGCGAAACACTATCAGGACTATTTTTTTTTCCTTTTTTCAGAGCAATCCAGGAAAGCGAGGGGTAGAAAGCCGCGTCTAATCGCGGGCTGATGGACAAGAAAGTAATCTGTGGTAAGTGCAGACCAAAATTATGAATTTCAGATGAAAAAACGTGATTTTATACTAAGAAAATATTTGTCTTCAAACCGCTGATCTCGGTCGCGAAACACTATCCCGACTTAATTTTTTTTTCTTTTTTCAGAGCAAGCCAGGCAAGCGAGGGGAAGAAAGCCGCGCCTGTTCGCGGGCTGATGGACAAGAAAGTAATCTGAGGTAAGTGCATTTTTTTTTTATAATGAATTTAAGATGAAAAAAATTGATTTTTACCAAGAAAATGTTTGTCTTCAAACCGGTGATCTCGGTCACGAAACACTATCCCATTCATTTTTTTTTTCTTTTTTCAGCACAAACCAGGCAAGCGAGCGGTAGAAAGCCGCGCCTGTTCGCGGGCTGATGGACAAGAAAGTAATCTGAGGTAAGTGCAGTTTTTTTTTTTATTATGAATTTCATATGAAAAAAAAATATTTTTACTAAGAAAATGTTTGTCTTCAAACCGGTGATCTCGGTCGCGAAACACTATCAGGACTATTTTTTTCCTTTTTTCAGAGCAATCCAGGCAAGCGAGGGGTAGAAAGCCGCACCTGTTCGCGGTCTGATGGACAAGAAAGTAATCTGTGGTAAGTGCAGACCAAAATTATGAATTTCAGATGAAAAAACGTGATTTTATACTAAGAAAATATTTGTCTTCAAACCGGTGATCTCGGTCGCGAAACACTATCAGGACTATTTTTTTTTCCTTTTTTCAGAGCAATCCAGGCAAGCGAGGGGTAGAAAGCCGCGTCTGTTCGCGGGCTGATGGACAAGAAAGTAATCTGAGGTAAGTGCAGTTTTTTTTTATAATGAATTTAAGATGAAAAAAATTGATTTTTACCAAGAAAATTTTTGTCTTCAAACCGGTGATCTCGGTCGCGAAACACTATCCCGACTTAATTTTTTTTTCTTTTTTCAGAGCAAGCCAGGCAAGCGAGGGGAAGAAAGCCGCGCCTGTTCGCGGGCTGATGGACAAGAAAGTAATCTGAGGTAAGTGCAGTTTTTTTTTAATTATGGATTTCAGATGAAAAAATTGATTTTTACTAAGAAAATGTTTGTCTTCAAACCGGTGATCTCGGTCGCGAAACACTATCAGGTCTATTTTTTTTTCTTTTTTCAGAGCAATCCAGGCAAGCGAGGGGTAGAAAGCCGCACCTGTTCGCGGTCTGATGGACAAGAAAGTAATCTGTGGTAAGTGCAGACCAAAATTATGAATTTCAGATGAAAAAACAAGATTTTATACTAAGAAAATGTTTGTCTTCAAACCGGTGATCTCGGTCGCGAAACACTATCCCGACTTAATTTTTTTTTCTTTTTTCAGAGCAAGCCAGGCAAGCGAGGGGAAGAAAGCCGCGCCTGTTCGCGGGCTGATGGACAAGAAAGTAATCTGAGGTAAGTGCAGTTTTTTTTTAATTATGGATTTCAGATGAAAAAATTGATTTTTACTAAGAAAATGTTTGTCTTCAAACCGGTGATCTCGGTCGCGAAACACTATCAGGTCTATTTTTTTTTCTTTTTTCAGAGCAATCCAGGCAAGCGAGGGGTAGAAAGCCGCACCTGTTCGCGGTCTGATGGACAAGAAAGTAATCTGTGGTAAGTGCAGACCAAAATTATGAATTTCAGATGAAAAAACGTGATTTTATACTAAGAAAATATTTGTCTTCAAACCGGTGATCTCGGTCGCGAAACACTATCAGGACTATTTTTTTTTCCTTTTTTCAGAGCAATCCAGGCAAGCGAGGGGTAGAAAGCCGCGTCTGTTCGCGGGCTGATGGACAAGAAAGTAATCTGAGGTAAGTGCAGTTTTTTTTATAATGAATTTAAGATGAAAAAAATTGATTTTTACCAAGAAAATTTTTGTCTTCAAACCGGTGATCTCGGTCGCGAAACACTATCCCGACTTAATTTTTTTTTCTTTTTTCAGAGCAAGCCAGGCAAGCGAGGGGAAAAAAGCCGCGCCTGTTCGCGGGCTGATGGACAAGAAAGTAATCTGAGGAAATTGCAGTTTTTTTTTTTATTATGAATTTCATATGAAAAAAAAATATTTTTACTAAGAAAATGTTTGTCTTCAAACCGGTGATCTCGGTCGCGAAACACTATCAGGACTATTTTTTTTCCTTTTTTCAGAGCAATCCAGGCAAGCGAGGGGTAGAAAGCCGCAACTGTTCGCGGTCTGATGGACAAGAAAGTAATCTGTGGTAAGTGCAGACCAAAATTATGAATTTCAGATGAAAAAACAAGATTTTATACTAAGAAAATATTTGTCTTCAAACCGGTGATCTCGGTCGCGAAACACTATCAGGACTATTTTTTTTTCCTTTTTTCAGAGCAATCCAGGCAAGCGAGGGGTAGAAAGCCGCGTCTATTCGCGGGCTGATGGACAAGAAAGTAATCTGTGGTAAGTGCAGACCAAAATTATGAATTTCAGATGAAAAAACGTGATTTTATACTAAGAAAATATTTGTCTTCAAACCGCTGATCTCGGTCGCGAAACACTATCCCGACTTAATTTTTTTTTCTTTTTTCAGAGCAAGCCAGGCAAGCGAGGGGAAGAAAGCCGCGCCTGTTCGCGGGCTGATGGACAAGAAAGTAATCTGAGGTAAGTGCATTTTTTTTTTATAATGAATTTAAGATGAAAAAAATTGATTTTTACCAAGAAAATGTTTGTCTTCAAACCGGTGATCTCGGTCACGAAACACTATCCCGATCATTTTTTTTTTTCTTTTTTCAGCACAAACCAGGCAAGCGAGCGGTAGAAAGCCGCGCCTGTTCGCGGGCTGATGGACAAGAAAGTAATCTGAGGTAAGTGCAGTTTTTTTTTTTATTATGAATTTCATATGAAAAAAAAATATTTTTACTAAGAAAATGTTTGTCTTCAAACCGGTGATCTCGGTCGCGAAACACTATCAGGACTATTTTTTTCCTTTTTTCAGAGCAATCCAGGCAAGCGAGGGGTAGAAAGCCGCACCTGTTCGCGGTCTGATGGACAAGAAAGTAATCTGTGGTAAGTGCAGACCAAAATTATGAATTTCAGATGAAAAAACGTGATTTTATACTAAGAAAATATTTGTCTTCAAACCGGTGATCTCGGTCGCGAAACACTATCAGGACTATTTTTTTTTCCTTTTTTCAGAGCAATCCAGGCAAGCGAGGGGTAGAAAGCCGCGTCTGTTCGCGGGCTGATGGACAAGAAAGTAATCTGAGGTAAGTGCAGTTTTTTTTATAATGAATTTAAGATGAAAAAAATTGATTTTTACCAAGAAAATTTTTGTCTTCAAACCGGTGATCTCGGTCAAGAAACACTATCCCGACTTAATTTTTTTTTCTTTTTTCAGAGCAAGCCAGGCAAGCGAGGGGAAAAAAGCCGCGCCTGTTCGCGGGCTGATGGACAAGAAAGTAATCTGAGGTAAGTGCATTTTTTTTTTATAATGAATTTAAGATGAAAAAAAAATATTTTTACTAAGAAAATGTTTGTCTTCAAACCGGTGATCTCGGTCGCGAAACACTATCAGGACTATTTTTTTTCCTTTTTTCAGAGCAATCCAGGCAAGCGAGGGGTAGAAAGCCGCACCTGTTCGCGGTCTGATGGACAAGAAAGTAATCTGTGGTAAGTGCAGACCAAAATTATGAATTTCAGATGAAAAAACGTGATTTTATACTAAGAAAATTTTTGTCTTCAAACCGGTGATCTCGGTCGCGAAACACTATCCCGACTTAATTTTTTTTTCTTTTTTCAGAGCAAGCCAGGCAAGCGAGGGGAAGAAAGCCGCGCCTGTTCGCGGGCTGATGGACAAGAAAGTAATCTGAGGTAAGTGCAGTTTTTTTTTTATTATGGATTTCAGATGAAAAAATTGATTTTTACTAAGAAAATGTTTGTCTTCAAACCGGTGATCTCGGTCGCGAAACACTATCAGGTCTATTTTTTTTTCTTTTTTCAGAGCAATCCAGGCAAGCGAGGGGTAGAAAGCCGCACCTGTTCGCGGTCTGATGGACAAGAAAGTAATCTGTGGTAAGTGCAGACCAAAATTATGAATTTCAGATGAAAAAACGTGATTTTATACTAAGAAATTTTTTGTCTTCAAACCGGTGATCTCGGTCGCGAAACACTATCCCGACTTAATTTTTTTTTCTTTTTTCAGAGCAAGCCAGGCAAGCGAGGGGAAGAAAGCCGCGCCAGTTCGCGGGCTGATGGACAAGAAAGTAATCTGAGGTAAGTGCATTTTTTTTTTATAATGAATTTAAGATGAAAAAAATTGATTTTTACCAAGAAAATGTTTGTCTTCAAACCGGTGATCTCGGTCACGAAACACTATCCCGATCATTTTATTTTTCTTTTTTCAGCACAAACCAGGCAAGCGAGCGGTAGAAAGCCGCGCCTGTTCGCGGGCTGATGGACAAGAAAGTAATCTGAGGAAAGTGCATTTTTTTTTATAATGAATTTCAGATGAAAAAATTGATTTTTACCAAGAAAATGTTTGTCTTCAAACCGGTGATCTCGGTCGCGAAACACTATCAGGACTATTTTTTTTCCTTTTTTCAGAGCAATCCTGGCAAGCGAGGGGTAGAAAGCCGCTCCTGTTCGCGGTCTGATGGACAAGAAAGTAATCTGTGGTAAGTGCAGACCAAAATTATGAATTTCAGATGAAAAAACGTGATTTTATACTAAGAAAATATTTGTCTTCAAACCGGTGATCTCGGTCGCGAAACACTATCAGGACTATTTTTTTTTCCTTTTTTCAGAGCAATCCAGGCAAGCGAGGGGTAGAAAGCCGCGTCTATTCGCGGGCTGATGGACAAGAAAGTAATCTGTGGTAAGTGCAGACCAAAATTATGAATTTCAGATGAAAAAACGTGATTTTATACTAAGAAAATATTTGTCTTCAAACCGCTGATCTCGGTCGCGAAACACTATCCCGACTTAATTTTTTTTTCTTTTTTCAGAGCAAGCCAGGCAAGCGAGGGGAAGAAAGCCGCGCCTGTTCGCGGGCTGATGGACAAGAAAGTAATCTGAGGTAAGTGCATTTTTTTTTTATAATGAATTTAAGATGAAAAAAATTGATTTTTACCAAGAAAATGTTTGTCTTCAAACCGGTGATCTCGGTCACGAAACACTATCCCGATCATTTTTTTTTTCTTTTTTCAGCACAAACCAGGCAAGCGAGCGGTAGAAAGCCGCGCCTGTTCGCGGGCTGATGGACAAGAAAGTAATCTGAGGTAAGTGCAGTTTTTTTTTTTATTATGAATTTCATATGAAAAAAAAATATTTTTACTAAGAAAATGTTTGTCTTCAAACCGGTGATCTCGGTCGCGAAACACTATCAGGACTATTTTTTTCCTTTTTTCAGAGCAATCCAGGCAAGCGAGGGGTAGAAAGCCGCACCTGTTCGCGGTCTGATGGACAAGAAAGTAATCTGTGGTAAGTGCAGACCAAAATTATGAATTTCAGATGAAAAAACGTGATTTTATACTAAGAAAATATTTGTCTTCAAACCGGTGATCTCGGTCGCGAAACACTATCAGGACTATTTTTATTTCCTTTTTTCAGAGCAATCCAGGCAAGCGAGGGGTAGAAAGCCGCGTCTGTTCGCGGGCTGATGGACAAGAAAGTAATCTGAGGAAAGTGCAGTTTTTTTTAAAAATGAATTTAAGATGAAAAAAATTGATTTTTACCAAGAAAATGTTTGTCTTCAAACCGGTGATCTCGGTCACGAAACACTGTCCCGATCATTTTTTTTTTCTTTTTTCAGCACAAACCAGGCAAGCGAGCGGTAGAAAGCCGCGCCTGTTCGCGGGCTGATGGACAAGAAAGTAATCTGAGGTAAGTGCAGTTTTTTTTTTTATTATGAATTTCATATGAAAAAAAAAAATTTTTACTAAGAAAATGTTTGTCTTCAAACCGGTGATCTCGGTCGCGAAACACTATCCCGACTTAATTTTTTTTTCTTTTTTCAGAGCAAGCCAGGCAAGCGAGGGGAAGAAAGCCGCGCCTGTTCGCCGGCTGATGGACAAGAAAGTAATCTGAGGTAAGTGCATTTTTTTTTTATAATGAATTTAAGATGAAAAAAATTGATTTTTACCAAGAAAATGTTTGTCTTCAAACCGGTGATCTCGGTCGCGAAACACTATCAGGACTATTTTTTTTCCTTTTTTCAGAGCAATCCAGGCAAGCGAGGGGTAGAAAGCCGCACCTGTTCGCGGTCTGATGGATAAGAAAGTAATCTGTGGTAAGTGCAGACCAAAATTATGAATTTCAGATGAAAAAACGTGATTTTATACTAAGAAAATATTTGTCTTCAAACCGGTGATCTCGGTCGCGAAACACTATCAGGACTATTTTTTTTTCCTTTTTTCAGAGCAATCCAGGCAAGCGAGGGGTAGAAAGCCGCGTCTTTTCGCGGGTTGATGGACAAGAAAGTAATCTGTGGTAAGTGCAGACCAAAATTATGAATTTCAGATGAAAAAACGTGATTTTATACTAAGAAAATATTTGTCTTCAAACCGCTGATCTCGGTCGCGAAACACTATCCCGACTTAATTTTTTTTTCTTTTTTCAGAGCAAGCCAGGCAAGCGAGGGGAAGAAAGCCGCGCCTGTTCGCGGGCTGCTGGACAAGAAAGTAATCTGAGGTAAGTGCAGTTTTTTTTTTTATTATGAATTTCATATGAAAAAAAAATATTTTTACTAAGAAAATGTTTGTCTTCAAACCGGTGATCTCGGTCGCGAAACACTATCAGGACTATTTTTTTCATTTTTTCAGAGCAATCCAGGCAAGCGAGGGGTAGAAAGCCGCACCTGTTCGCGGTCTGATGGACAAGAAAGTAATCTGTGGTAAGTGCAGACCAAAATTATGAATTTCAGATGAAAAAACGTGATTTTATACTAAGAAAATATTTGTCTTCAAACCGGTGATCTCGGTCGCGAAACACTATCAGGACTATTTTTTTTTCCTTTTTTCAGAGCAATCCAGGCAAGCGAGGGGTAGAAAGCCGCGTCTGTTCGCGGGCTGATGGACAAGAAAGTAATCTGAGGTAAGTGCAGTTTTTTTTTATATTGAATTTAAGATGAAAAAAATTGATTTTTACCAAGAAAATTTTTGTCTTCAAACCGGTGATCTCGGTCGCGAAACACTATCCCGACTTAATTTTTTTTTCTTTTTTCAGAGCAAGCCAGGCAAGCGAGGGGAAGAAAGCCGCGCCTGTTCGCGGGCTGATGGACAAGAAAGTAATCTGAGGTAAGTGCAGTTTTTTTTTAATTATGGATTTCAGATGAAAAAATTGATTTTTACTAAGAAAATGTTTGTCTTCAAACCGGTGATCTCGGTCGCGAAACACTATCCCGATCAATTTTTTTTTCTTTTTTCAGAGCAATCCAGGCAAGCGAGGGGTAGAAAGCCGCACCTGTTCGCGGTCTGATGGACAAGAAAGTAATCTGTGGTAAGTGCAGACCAAAATTATGAATTTCAGATGAAAAAACGTGATTTTATACTAAGAAAATTTTTGTCTTCAAACCGGTGATCTCGGTCGCGAAACACTATCCCGACTTAATTTTTTTTTCTTTTTTCAGACTAAGCCAGGCAAGCGAGGGGAAGAAAGCCGCGCCTGTTCGCGGGCTGATGGACAAGAAAGTAATCTGAGGTAAGTGCAGTTTTTTTTTTATTATGGATTTCAGATGAAAAAATTGATTTTTACTAAGAAAATGTTTGTCTTCAAACCGGTGATCTCGGTCGCGAAACACTATCAGGTCTATTTTTTTTTCTTTTTTCAGAGCAATCCAGGCAAGCGAGGGGTAGAAAGCCGCACCTGTTCGCGGTCTGATGGACAAGAAAGTAATCTGTGGTAAGTGCAGACCAAAATTATGAATTTCAGATGAAAAAACGTGATTTTATACTAAGAAATTTTTTGTCTTCAAACCGGTGATCTCGGTCGCGAAACACTATCCCGACTTAATTTTTTTTTCTTTTTTCAGAGCAAGCCAGGCAAGCGAGGGGAAGAAAGCCGCGCCTGTTCGCGGGCTGATGGACAAGAAAGTAATCTGAGGTAAGTGCATTTTTTTTTTATAATGAATTTAAGATGAAAAAAATTGATTTTTACCAAGAAAATGTTTGTCTTCAAACCGGTGATCTCGGTCACGAAACACTATCCCGATCATTTTATTTTTCTTTTTTCAGCACAAACCAGGCAAGCGAGCGGTAGAAAGCCGCGCCTGTTCGCGGGCTGATGGACAAGAAAGTAATCTGAGGAAAGTGCATTTTTTTTTATAATGAATTTCAGATGAAAAAATTGATTTTTACCAAGAAAATGTTTGTCTTCAAACCGGTGATCTCGGTCGCGAAACACTATCAGGACTATTTTTTTTCCTTTTTTCAGAGCAATCCTGGCAAGCGAGGGGTAGAAAGCCGCACCTGTTCGCGGTCTGATGGACAAGAAAGTAATCTGTGGTAAGTGCAGACCAAAATTATGAATTTCAGATGAAAAAACGTGATTTTATACTAAGAAAATATTTGTCTTCAAACCGGTGATCTCGGTCGCGAAACACTATCAGGACTATTTTTTTTTCCTTTTTTCAGAGCAATCCAGGCAAGCGAGGGGTAGAAAGCCGCGTCTATTCGCGGGCTGATGGACAAGAAAGTAATCTGTGGTAAGTGCAGACCAAAATTATGAATTTCAGATGAAAAAACGTGATTTTATACTAAGAAAATATTTGTCTTCAAACCGCTGATCTCGGTCGCGAAACACTATCCCGACTTAATTTTTTTTTCTTTTTTCAGAGCAAGCCAGGCAAGCGAGGGGAAGAAAGCCGCGCCTGTTCGCGGGCTGATGGACAAGAAAGTAATCTGAGGTAAGTGCATTTTTTTTTTATAATGAATTTAAGATGAAAAAAATTGATTTTTACCAAGAAAATGTTTGTCTTCAAACCGGTGATCTCGGTCACGAAACACTATCCCGATCATTTTTTTTTTCTTTTTTCAGCACAAACCAGGCAAGCGAGCGGTAGAAAGCCGCGCCTGTTCGCGGGCTGATGGACAAGAAAGTAATCTGAGGTAAGTGCAGTTTTTTTTTTTATTATGAATTTCATATGAAAAAAAAATATTTTTACTAAGAAAATGTTTGTCTTCAAACCGGTGATCTCGGTCGCGAAACACTATCAGGACTATTTTTTTCCTTTTTTCAGAGCAATCCAGGCAAGCAAGGGGTAGAAAGCCGCACCTGTTCGCGGTCTGATGGACAAGAAAGTAATCTGTGGTAAGTGCAGACCAAAATTATGAATTTCAGATGAAAAAACGTGATTTTATACTAAGAAAATATTTGTCTTCAAACCGGTGATCTCGGTCGCGAAACACTATCAGGACTATTTTTTTTTCCTTTTTTCAGAGCAATCCAGGCAAGCGAGGGGTAGAAAGCCGCGTCTGTTCGCGGGCTGATGGACAAGAAAGTAATCTGAGGAAAGTGCAGTTTTTTTTTATAATGAATTTAAGATGAAAAAAATTGATTTTTACCAAGAAAATTTTTGTCTTCAAACCGGTGATCTCGGTCGCGAAACACTATCCCGACTTAATATTTTTTTCTTTTTTCAGAGCAAGCCAGGCAAGCGAGGGGAAAAAAGCCGCGCCTGTTCGCGGGCTGATGGACAAGAAAGTAATCTGAGGTAAGTGCATTTTTTTTTTATAATGAATTTAAGATGAAAAAAATTGATTTTTACCAAGAAAATGTTTGTCTTCAAACCGGTGATCTCGGTCACGAAACACTGTCCCGATCATTTTTTTTTTCTTTTTTCAGCACAAACCAGGCAAGCGAGCGGTAGAAAGCCGCGCCTGTTCGCGGGCTGATGGACAAGAAAGTAATCTGAGGTAAGTGCAGTTTTTTTTTTTATTATGAATTTCATATGAAAAAAAAAAATTTTTACTAAGAAAATGTTTGTCTTCAAACCGGTGATCTCGGTCGCGAAACACTATCCCGACTTAATTTTTTTTTCTTTTTTCAGAGCAAGCCAGGCAAGCGAGGGGAAGAAAGCCGCGCCTGTTCGCCGGCTGATGGACAAGAAAGTAATCTGAGGTAAGTGCATTTTTTTTTTATAATGAATTTAAGATGAAAAAAATTGATTTTTACCAAGAAAATGTTTGTCTTCAAACCGGTGATCTCGGTCGCGAAACACTATCAGGACTATTTTTTTTCCTTTTTTCAGAGCAATCCAGGCAAGCGAGGGGTAGAAAGCCGCACCTGTTCGCGGTCTGATGGATAAGAAAGTAATCTGTGGTAAGTGCAGACCAAAATTATGAATTTCAGATGAAAAAACGTGATTTTATACTAAGAAAATATTTGTCTTCAAACCGGTGATCTCGGTCGCGAAACACTATCAGGACTATTTTTTTTTCCTTTTTTCAGAGCAATCCAGGCAAGCGAGGGGTAGAAAGCCGCGTCTATTCGCGGGCTGATGGACAAGAAAGTAATCTGTGGTAAGTGCAGACCAAAATTATGAATTTCAGATGAAAAAACGTGATTTTATACTAAGAAAATATTTGTCTTCAAACCGCTGATCTCGGTCGCGAAACACTATCCCGACTTAATTTTTTTTTCTTTTTTCAGAGCAAGCCAGGCAAGCGAGGGGAAGAAAGCCGCGCCTGTTCGCGGGCTGATGGACAAGAAAGTAATCTGAGGTAAGTGCATTTTTTTTTTATAATGAATTTAAGATGAAAAAAATTGATTTTTACCAAGAAAATGTTTGTCTTCAAACCGGTGATCTCGGTCACGAAACACTATCCCGATCATTTTTTTTTTCTTTTTTCAGCACAAACCAGGCAAGCGAGCGGTAGAAAGCCGCGCCTGTTCGCGGGCTGATGGACAAGAAAGTAATCTGAGGTAAGTGCAGTTTTTTTTTTTATTATGAATTTCATATGAAAAAAAAATATTTTTACTAAGAAAATGTTTGTCTTCAAACCGGTGATCTCGGTCGCGAAACACTATCAGGACTATTTTTTTCCTTTTTTCAGAGCAATCCAGGCAAGCGAGGGGTAGAAAGCCGCACCTGTTCGCGGTCTGATGGACAAGAAAGTAATCTGTGGTAAGTGCAGACCAAAATTATGAATTTCAGATGAAAAAACGTGATTTTATACTAAGAAAATATTTGTCTTCAAACCGGTGATCTCGGTCGCGAAACACTATCAGGACTATTTTTTTTTCCTTTTTTCAGAGCAATCCAGGCAAGCGAGGGGTAGAAAGCCGCGTCTGTTCGCGGGCTGATGGACAAGAAAGTAATCTGAGGTAAGTGCAGTTTTTTTTTATATTGAATTTAAGATGAAAAAAATTGATTTTTACCAAGAAAATTTTTGTCTTCAAACCGGTGATCTCGGTCGCGAAACACTATCCCGACTTAATTTTTTTTTCTTTTTTCAGAGCAAGCCAGGCAAGCGAGGGGAAGAAAGCCGCGCCTGTTCGCGGGCTGATGGACAAGAAAGTAATCTGAGGTAAGTGCAGTTTTTTTTTAATTATGGATTTCAGATGAAAAAATTGATTTTTACTAAGAAAATGTTTGTCTTCAAACCGGTGATCTCGGTCGCGAAACACTATCAGGTCTATTTTTTTTTCTTTTTTCAGAGCAATCCAGGCAAGCGAGGGGTAGAAAGCCGCACCTGTTCGCGGTCTGATGGACAAGAAAGTAATCTGTGGTAAGTGCAGTTTTTTTTTTTATTATGAATTTCATATGAAAAAAAAATATTTTTACTAAGAAAATGTTTGTCTTCAAACCGGTGATCTCGGTCGCGAAACACTATCAGGTCTATTTTTTTTTCTTTTTTCAGAGCAATCCAGGCAAGCGAGCGGTAGAAAGCCGCGCCTGTTCGCGGGCTGATGGACAAGAAAGTAATCTGAGGTAAGTGCAGTTTTTTTTTTATTATGTATTTCATATGAAAAAAAAATATTTTTACTAAGAAAATGTTTGTCTTCAAACCGGTGATCTCGGTCGCGAAACACTATCAGGACTATTTTTTTTCCTTTTTTCAGAGCAATCCAGGCAAGCGAGGGGTAGAAAGCCGCGTCTGATCGCGGGCTGATGGACAAGAAAGTAATCTGAGGTAAGTGCAGTTATTTTTTTATTATGGATTTCAGATGAAAAAATTTATTTTTACTAAGAAAATGTTTGTCTTCAAACCGGTGATCTCGGTCGCGAAACACTATCAGGTCTATTTTTTTTTCTTTTTTCAGAGCAATCCAGGCAAGCGAGGGGTAGAAAGCCGCACCTGTTCGCGGTCTGATGGACAAGAAAGTAATCTGTGGTAAGTGCAGACCAAAATTATGAATTTCAGATGAAAAACGTGATTTTATACTAAGAAAATATTTGTCTTCAAACCGGTGATCTCGGTCGCGAAACACTATCAGGACTATTTTTTTTTCCTTTTTTCAGAGCAATCCAGGCAAGCGAGGGGTAGAAAGCCGCGTCTGTTCGCGGGCTGATGGACAAGAAAGTAATCTGAGGTAAGTGCAGTTTTTTTTTATAATGAATTTAAGATGAAAAAAATTGTTTTTTACCAAGAAAATTTTTGTCTTCAAACCGGTGATCTCGGTCGCGAAACACTATCCCGACTTATTTTTTTTTTCTTTTTTCAGAGCAAGCCAGGCAAGCGAGGGGAAGAAAGCCGCGCCTGTTCGCGGGCTGATGGACAAGAAAGTAATCTGAGGTAAGTGCAGTTTTTTTTTATAATGAATTTAAGATGAAAAAAATTGATTTTTACCAAGAAAATGTTTGTCTTCAAACCGGTGATCTCGGTCGCGAAACACTATCAGGTCTTTTTTTTTCTTTTTTCAGAGCAATCCAGGCAAGCGAGGGGTTGAAAGCCGCACCTGTTCGCGGTCTGATGGACAAGAAAGTAATCTGTGGTAAGTGCAGACCAAAATTATGAATTTCAGATGAAATAACGTGATTTTATACTAAGAAAATATTTGTCTTCAAACCGCTGATCTCGGTCGCCAAACACTATACCGACTAAATTTTTTTTTCTTTTTTAGAGCAAGCCAGGCAAGCGAGGGGAAGGAAGCCGCGCCTGTTCGCGGGCTGATGGACAAGAAAGTAATCTGAGGTAAGTGCATTTTTTTTTTATAATGAATTTAAGATGAAAAAAATTGATTTTTACCAAGAAAATGTTTGTCTTCAAACCGGTGATCTCGGTCGCGAAACACTATCCCGATCAATTTTTTTTTCTTTTTTCAGCACAAACCAGGCAAGCGAGCGGTAGAAAGCCGCGCCTGTTCGCGGGCTGATGGACAAGAAAGTAATCTGAAGTAAGTGCAGTTTTTTTTTTTATTATGAATTTCATATGAAAAAAAAATATTTTTACTAAGAAAATGTTTGTCTTCAAACCGGTGATCTCGGTCGCGAAACACTATCAGGACCATTTTTTTTCCTTTTTTCAGAGCAATCCAGGCAAGCGAGGGGTAGAAAGCCGCGTCTGATCGCGGGCTGATGGACAAGAAAGTAATCTGAGGTAAGTGCAGTTTTTTTTTATAATGAATTTAAGATGAAAAAAATTGATTTTTACCAAGAAAATGTTTGTCTTCAAACCGGTGATCTCGGTCGCGAAACACTATCCCGACTTAATTTTTTTTTCTTTTTTCAGAGCAAGCCAGGCAAGCGAGGGGAAGAAAGCCGCGCCTGTTCGCGGGCTGATGGACAAGAAAGTAATCTGAGGTAAGTGCATTTTTTTTTTATAATGAATTTAAGATGAAAAAAATTGATTTTTACCAAGAAAATGTTTGTCTTCAAACCGGTGATCTCGGTCACGAAACACTATCCCGATCATTTTTTTTTTCTTTTTTCAGCACAAACCAGGCAAGCGGGCGGTAGAAAGCCGCGCCTGTTCGCGGGCTGATGGACAAGAAAGTAATCTGAGGTAAGTGCAGTTTTTTTTTTTATTATGAATTTCATATGAAAAAAAAATATTTTTACTAAGAAAATGTTTGTCTTCAAACCGGTGATCTCGGTCGCGAAACACTATCAGGACTATTTTTTTCCTTTTTTCAGAGCAATCCAGGCAAGCGAGGGGTAGAAAGCCGCACCTGTTCGCGGTCTGATGGACAAGAAAGTAATCTGTGGTAAGTGCAGACCAAAATTATGAATTTCAGATGAAATAACGTGATTTTATACTAAGAAAATATTTGTCTTCAAACCGCTGATCTCGGTCGCCAAACACTATACCGACTTAATTTTTTTTTCTTTTTTCAGTGCAATCCAGGCAAGCGAGGGGTAGAAAGCCGCGTCTGATCGCGGGCTGATGGACAAGAAAGTAATCTGAGGTAAGTGCAGTTTTTTTTTATAATGAATTTAAGATGAAAAAAATTGATTTTTACCAAGAAAATGTTTGTCTTCAAACCGGTGATCTCGGTCGCGAAACACTATCAGGACTATTTTTTTTCCTTTTTTCAGAGCAATCCAGGCAAGCGAGGGGTAGAAAGCCGCGTCTATTCGCGGGCTGATGGACAAGAAAGTAATCTGTGGTAAGTGCAGACCAAAATTATGAATTTCAGATGAAAAAACGTGATTTTATACTAAGAAAATATTTGTCTTCAAACCGCTGATCTCGGTCGCGAAACACTATCCCGACTTAATTTTTTTTTCTTTTTTCAGAGCAAGCCAGGCAAGCGAGGGGAAGAAAGCCGCGCCTGTTCGCGGGCTGATGGACAAGAAAGTAATCTGAGGTAAGTGCATTTTTTTTTTATAATGAATTTAAGATGAAAAAAATTGATTTTTACCAAGAAAATGTTTGTCTTCAAACCGGTGATCTCGGTCACGAAACACTATCCCGATCATTTTTTTTTTCTTTTTTCAGCACAAACCAGGCAAGCGGGCGGTAGAAAGCCGCGCCTGTTCGCGGGCTGATGGACAAGAAAGTAATCTGAGGTAAGTGCAGTTTTTTTTTTTATTATGAATTTCATATGAAAAAAAAATATTTTTACTAAGAAAATGTTTGTCTTCAAACCGGTGATCTCGGTCGCGAAACACTATCAGGACTATTTTTTTCCTTTTTTCAGAGCAATCCAGGCAAGCGAGGGGTAGAAAGCCGCACCTGTTCGCGGTCTGATGGACAAGAAAGTAATCTGTGGTAAGTGCAGACCAAAATTATGAATTTCAGATGAAAAAACGTGATTTTATACTAAGAAAATATTTGTCTTCAAACCGGTGATCTCGGTCGCGAAACACTATCAGGACTATTTTTTTTTCCTTTTTTCAGAGCAATCCAGGCAAGCGAGGGGTAGAAAGCCGCGTCTGTTCGCGGGCTGATGGACAAGAAAGTAATCTGAGGTAAGTGCACTTTTTTTTTATAATGAATTTAAGATGAAAAAAATTGATTTTTACCAAGAAAATGTTTGTCTTCAAACCGGTGATCTCGGTCACGAAACACTATCCCGATCATTTTTTTTTTCTTTTTTCAGCACAAACCAGGCAAGCGAGCGGTAGAAAGCCGCGCCTGTTCGCGGGCTGATGGACAAGAAAGTAATCTGAGGTAAGTGCAGTTTTTTTTTTTATTATGAATTTCATATGAAAAAAAAATATTTTTACTAAGAAAATGTTTGTCTTCAAACCGGTGATCTCGGTCGCGAAACACTATCAGGACTATATTTTTTCCTTTTTTCAGAGCAATCCAGGCAAGCGAGGGGTAGAAAGCCGCGTCTGATCGCGGGCTGATGGACAAGAAAGTAATCTGAGGTAAGTGCAGTTTTTTTTTTATTATGGATTTCAGATGAAAAAATTGATTTTTACTAAGAAAATGTTTGTCTTCAAACCGGTGATCTCGGTCGCGAAACACTATCAGGTCTATTTTTTTTTCTTTTTTCAGAGCAATCCAGGCAAGCGAGGGGTAGAAAGCCGCACCTGTTCGCGGTCTGATGGACAAGAAAGTAATCTGTGGTAAGTGCAGACCAAAATTATGAATTTCAGATGAAAAAACGTGATTTTATACTAAGAAAATATTTGTCTTCAAACCGGTGATCTCGGTCGCGAAACACTATCAGGACTATTTTTTTTTCCTTTTTTCAGAGCAATCCAGGCAAGCGAGGGGTAGAAAGCCACGTCTGTTCGCGGGCTGATGGACAAGAAAGTAATCTGAGGTAAGTGCAGTTTTTTTTTATAATGAATTTAAGATGAAAAAAATTGTTTTTTACCAAGAAAATTTTTGTCTTCAAACCGGTGATCTCGGTCGCGAAACACTATCCCGACTTATTATTTTTTTCTTTTTTCAGAGCAAGCCAGGCAAGCGAGGGGAAGAAAGCCGCGCCTGTTCGCGGGCTGCTGGACAAGAAAGTAATCTGAGGTAAGTGCAGTTTTTTTTTATAATGAATTTAAGATGAAAAAAATTGATTTTTACCAAGAAAATGTTTGTCTTCAAACCGGTGATCTCGGTCGCGAAACACTATCAGGTCTTTTTTTTTCTTTTTTCAGAGCAATCCAGGCAAGCGAGGGGTTGAAAGCCGCACCTGTTCGCGGTCTGATGGACAAGAAAGTAATCTGTGGTAAGTGCAGACCAAAATTATGAATTTCAGATGAAATAACGTGATTTTATACTAAGAAAATATTTGTCTTCAAACCGCTGATCTCGGTCGCCAAACACTATACCGACTTAATTTTTTTTTCTTTTTTAGAGCAAGCCAGGCAAGCGAGGGGAAGGAAGCCGCGCCTGTTCGCGGGCTGATGGACAAGAAAGTAATCTGAGGTAAGTGCATTTTTTTTTTATAATGAATTTAAGATGAAAAAAATTGATTTTTACCAAGAAAATGTTTGTCTTCAAACCGGTGATCTCGGTCGCGAAACACTATCCCGATCAATTTTTTTTTCTTTTTTCAGCACAAACCAGGCAAGCGAGCGGTAGAAAGCCGCGCCTGTTCGCGGGCTGATGGACAAGAAAGTAATCTGAAGTAAGTGCAGTTTTTTTTTTTATTATGAATTTCATATGAAAAAAAAATATTTTTACTAAGAAAATGTTTGTCTTCAAACCGGTGATCTCGGTCGCGAAACACTATCAGGACCATTTTTTTTCCTTTTTTCAGAGCAATCCAGGCAAGCGAGGGGTAGAAAGCCGCGTCTGATCGCGGGCTGATGGACAAGAAAGTAATCTGAGGTAAGTGCAGTTTTTTTTTATAATGAATTTAAGATGAAAAAAATTGATTTTTACCAAGAAAATGTTTGTCTTCAAACCGGTGATCTCGGTCGCGAAACACTATCCCGACTTAATTTTTTTTTCTTTTTTCAGAGCAAGCCAGGCAAGCGAGGGGAAGAAAGCCGCGCCTGTTCGCGGGCTGATGGACAAGAAAGTAATCTGAGGTAAGTGCATTTTTTTTTTATAATGAATTTAAGATGAAAAAAATTGATTTTTACCAAGAAAATGTTTGTCTTCAAACCGGTGATCTCGGTCGCGAAACACTATCAGTTCTATTTTTTTTTCTTTTTTCAGAGCAATCCAGGCAAGCGAGGGGTTGAAAGCCGCACCTGTTTGCGGTCTGATGGACAAGAAAGTAATCTGTGGTAAGTGCAGACCAAAATTATGAATTTCAGATGAAATAACGTGATTTTATACTAAGAAAATATTTGTCTTCAAACCGCTGATCTCGGTCGCCAAACACTATACCGACTTAATTTTTTTTTCTTTTTTAAAGCAAGCCAGGCAAGCGAGGGGAAGGAAGCCGCGCCTGTTCGCGGGCTGATGGACAAGAAAGTAATCTGAGGTAAGTGCAGTTTTTTTTTATAATGAATTTCAGATGAAAAAAATTGATTTTTACTAAGAAAATGTTTGTCTTCAAACCGGTGATCTCGGTCTCGAAACACTATCAGGACTATTTTTTTTTCTTTTTTCAGTGCAATCCAGGCAAGCGAGGGGTAGAAAGCCGCGTCTGATTGCGGGCTGATGGACAAGAAAGTAATCTGAGGTAAGTGCAGTTTTTTTTTATAATGAATTTAAGATGAAAAAAATTGATTTTTACCAAGAAAATGTTTGTCTTCAAACCGGTGATCTCGGTCGCGAAACACTATCAGGACTATTTTTTTTCCTTTTTTCAGAGCAATCCAGGCAAGCGAGGGGTAGAAAGCCGCACATGTTCGCGGTCTGATGGACAAGAAAGTAATCTGTGGTAAGTGCAGACCAAAATTATGAATTTCAGATGAAAAAACGTGATTTTATACTAAGAAAATATTTGTCTTCAAACCGGTGATCTCGGTCGCGAAACACTATCAGGACTATTTTTTTTTCCTTTTTTCAGAGCAATCCAGGCAAGCGAGGGGTAGAAAGCCGCGTCTATTCGCGGGCTGATGGACAAGAAAGTAATCTGTGGTAAGTGCAGACCAAAATTATGAATTTCAGATGAAAAAACGTGATTTTATACTAAGAAAATATTTGTCTTCAAACCGCTGATCTCGGTCGCCAAACACTATACCGACTTAATTTTTTTTTCTTTTTTCAGAGCAAGCCAGGCAAGCGAGGGGAAGAAAGCCGCGCCTGTTCGCGGGCTGATGGACAAGAAAGTAATCTGAGGTAAGTGCATTTTTTTTTTATAATGAATTTAATATGAAAAAAATTGATTTCTACCAAGAAAATGTTTGTCTTCAAACCGGTGATCTCGGTCGCGAAACACTATCAGGACTATTTTTTTTCCTTTTTTCAGAGCAATCCAGGAGACCAAGGGGTAGAAAGCCGCTTCTGATCGCGGGCTGATGGACAAGAAAGTAATCTGAGGTAAGTGCAGTTTTTTTTTATAATGAATTTAAGATGAAAAAAAATGATTTTTACGAAGAAAATGTTTGTCTTCAAACCGGTGATCTCGGTCGCGAAACACTATCCCGATCATTTTTTTTTTCTTTTTTCAGCACAATCCAGGCAAGCGAGGGGTAGAAAGCCGCGCCTGTTCGCGGGCTGATGGAAAAGAAAGTAATCTGAGGTAAGTGCAGTTTTTTTTTTTATTATGAATTTCATATGAAAAAAAAATATTTTTATTTAGAAAATGTCTGTCTTCAAACCGGTGATCTCGGTCGCGAAACACTATCCCGATCAATTTTTTTTTCTTTTTTCAGAACAAACCAGGCAAGCGAGGGGTAGAAAGCCGCGCCTGTTCGCGGGCTGATGGACAAGAAAGTAATCTGAGGTAAGTGCAGTTTTTTTTTTATTATGGATTTCAGATGAAAAAAATTGATTTTTACCAAGAAAATGTTTGTCTTCAAACCGGTGATCTCGGTCGCGAAACACTATACCGACTTAATTTTTTTTTCTTTTATCAGAGCAAGCCAGGCAAGCGAGGGGAAGAAAGCCGCGCCTGTTCGCGGGCTGATGGACAAGAAAGTAATGTGAGGTAAGTGCATTTTTTTTTATAATGAATTTCAGATGAAAAAAATTGATTTTTACCAAGAAAATGTTTGTCTTCAAACCGGTGATCTCGGTCGCGAAACACTATCCCGATCATTTTTTTTTCTTTTTTCAGCACAAACCAGGCAAGCGAGGGGTAGAAAGCCGCGCCTGTTCGCGGGCTGATGGACAAGAAAGTAATCTGAGGTAAGTGCAGTTTTTTTTTTTATTATGAATTTCATATGAAAAAAAAATATTTTTACTAAGAAAATGTTTGTCTTCAAACCGGTGATCTCGGTCGCGAAACACTATCAGGTCTATTTTTTTTTCTTTTTTAAGAGCAATCCAGGCAAGCGAGGGGTAGAAAGCCGCACCTGTTCGCGGTCTGATGGACAAGAAAGTAATCTGAGGTTAGTGCAGTTTTTTTTTTTATTATGGATTTCAGATGAAAAAATTGATTTTTACTAAGAAAATGTTTGTCTTCAAACCGGTGATCTCGGTCGCGAAACACTATCAGGTCTATTTTTTTTTCTTTTTTCTGAGCAATCCAGGCAAGCGAGGGTTAGAAAGCCGCACCTGTTCGCGGTCTGATGGACAAGAAAGTAATCTGTGGTAAGTGCAGACCAAAATTATGAATTTCAGATGAAAAAACGTGATTTTATACTAAGAAAATATTTGTCTTCAAACCGGTGATCTCGGTCGCGAAACACTATCAGGACTAATTTTTTTTTCCTTTTTTGAGAGCAATCCAGGCAAGCGAGGGATAGAAAGCCGCGTCTGTTCGCGGGCTGATGGACAAGAAAGTAATCTGAGGTAAGTGCAGTTTTTTTTTTATTATGAATTTCAGATGAAAAAAATGATTTTTACTAAGAAAATGTTTGTCTTCAAACCGGTGATCTCGGTCGCGAAACACTATCCCGATCAATTTTTTTTTCTTTTTTCAGAACAAACCAGGCAAGCGAGGGGTAGAAAGCCGCGCCTGTTCGCGGGCTGATGGACAAGAAAGTAATCTGAGGTAAGTGCATTTTTTTTTATAATGAATTTCAGATGAAAAAAAATTATTTTTACAAAGAAAATGTTTGTCTTCAAACCGGTGATCTCGGTCGCGAAACACTATCCCGATCAATTTTTTATCTTTTTTCAGAACAAACCAGGCAAGCGAGGGGTAGAAAGCCGCGCCTGTTCGCGGGCTGATGGACAAGAAAGTAATCTGAGGTAAGTGCAGTTTTTTTTTATAATGAATTTAAGATGAAAAAAATTGATTTCTACCAAGAAAATGTTTGTCTTCAAACCGGTGATCTCGGTCGCGAAACACTATCCCGATCAATTTTTTTTTCTTTTTTCAGCACAAACCAGGCAAGCGAGCGGTAGAAAGCCGCGCCTGTTCGCGGGCTGATGGACAAGAAAGTAATCTGAGGTAAGTGCATTTTCTTTTTATAATGAATTTAAGATGAAAAAAATTGATTTTTACCAAGAAAATGTTTGTCTTCAAACCGGTGATCTCGGTCGCGAAACACTATCCCGATCAATTTTTTTTTCTTTTTTCAGCACAAACCAGGAAAGCGAGCGGTAGAAAGCCGCGCCTGTTCGCGGGCTGATGGACAAGAAAGTAATCTGAGGTAAGTGCAGATTTTTTTTATTATGGATTTCATATGAAAAAATTGATTTTTACTAAGAAAATGTTTGTCTTCAAACCGGTGATCTCGGTCGCGAAACACTATCAGGTCTATTTTTTTTTCTTTTTTCAGAGCAATCCAGGCAAGCGAGGGGTAGAAAGCCGCACCTGTTCGCGGTCTGATGGACTAGAAAGTAATCTGTGGTAAGTGCAGACCAAAATTATGAATTTCAGATGAAAAAACGTGATTTTATACTAAGAAAATATTTGTCTTCAAACCGGTGATCTCGGTCGCGAAACACTATCAGTTCTATTTTTTTTTCTTTTTTCATAGCAATCCAGGCAAGCGAGGGGTTGAAAGCCGCACCTGTTCGCGGTCTGATGGACAAGAAAGTAATCTGTGGTAAGTGCAGACCAAAATTATGAATTTCAGATGAAATAACGTGATTTTATACTAAGAAAATATTTGTCTTCAAACCGCTGATCTCGGTCGCCAAACACTATACCGACTTAATTTTTTTTCTTTTTTAAAGCAAGCCAGGCAAGCGAGGGGAAGGAAGCCGCGCCTGTTCGCGGGCTGATGGACAAGAAAGTAATCTGAGGTAAGTGCAGTTTTTTTTTATAATGAATTTCAGATGAAAAAAATTGATTTTTACTAAGAAAATGTTTGTCTTCAAACCGGTGATCTCGGTCTCGAAACACTATCAGGACTATTTTTTTTTCTTTTTTCAGTGCAATCCAGGAAAGCGAGGGGTAGAAAGCCGCGTCTGATCGCGGGCTGATGGACAAGAAAGTAATCTGAGGTAAGTGCAGTTTTTTTTTATAATGAATTTAAGATGAAAAAAATTGATTTTTACCAAGAAAATGTTTGTCTTCAAACCGGTGATCTCGGTCGCGAAACACTATCAGGACTATTTTTTTTCCTTTTTTCAGAGCAATCCAGGCAAGCGAGGGGTAGAAAGCCGCACCTGTTCGCGGTCTGATGGACAAGAAAGTAATCTGTGGTAAGTGCAGACCAAAATTATGAATTTCAGATGAAAAAACGTGATTTTATACTAAGAAAATATTTGTCTTCAAACCGGTGATCTCGGTCGCGAAACACTATCAGGACTATTTTTTTTTCCTTTTTTCAGAGCAATCCATTCAAGCGAGGGGTAGAAAGCCGCGTCTATTCGCGGGCTGATGGACAAGAAAGTAATCTGTGGTAAGTGCAGACCAAAATTATGAATTTCAGATGAAAAAACGTGATTTTATACTAAGAAAATATTTGTCTTCAAACCGCTGATCTCGGTCGCCAAACACTATACCGACTTAATTTTTTTTTCTTTTTTCAGAGCAAGCCAGGCAAGCGAGGGGAAGAAAGCCGCGCCTGTTCGCGGGCTGATGGACAAGAAAGTAATCTGAGGTAAGTGCATTTTTTTTTTATAATGAATTTAATATGAAAAAAATTGATTTCTACCAAGAAAATGTTTGTCTTCAAACCGGTGATCTCGGTCGCGAAACACTATCAGGACTATTTTTTTTCCTTTTTTCAGAGCAATCCAGGAGACCGAGGGGTAGAAAGCTGCTTCTGATCGCGGGCTGATGGACAAGAAAGTAATCTGAGGTAAGTGCAGTTTTTTTTTATAATGAATTTAAGATGAAAAAAAATGATTTTTACGAAGAAAATGTTTGTCTTCAAACCGGTGATCTCGGTCGCGAAACACTATCCCGATCATTTTTTTTTTCTTTTTTCAGCACAATCCAGGCAAGCGAGGGGTAGAAAGCCGCGCCTGTTCGCGGGCTGATGGACAAGAAAGTAATCTGAGGTAAGTGCAGTTTTTTTTTTTATTATGAATTTCATATGAAAAAAAAATATTTTTATTTAGAAAATGTTTGTCTTCAAACCGGTGATCTCGGTCGCGAAACACTATCCCGATCAATTTTTTTTTCTTTTTTTAGAACAAACCAGGCAAGCGAGGGGTAGAAAGCCGCGCCTGTTCGCGGGCTGATGGACAAGAAAGTAATCTGAGGTAAGTGCAGTTTTTTTTTTATTATGGATTTCAGATGAAAAAAATTGATTTTTACCAAGAAAATGTTTGTCTTCAAACCGGTGATCTCGGTCGCGAAACACTATACCGACTTAATTTTTTTTTCTTTTAACAGAGCAAGCCAGGCAAGCGAGGGGAAGAAAGCCGCGCCTGTTCGCGGGCTGATGGACAAGAAAGTAATCTGAGGTAAGTGCAGTTTTTTTTTTATTATGGATTTCAGATGAAAAAAATTGATTTTTACCAAGAAAATGTTTGTCTTCAAACCGGTGATCTCGGTCGCGAAACACTATCCCGATCATTTTTTTTTCTTTTTTCAGCACAAACCAGGCAAGCGAGGGGTAGAAAGCCGCGCCTGTTCGCGGGCTGATGGACAAGAAAGTAATCTGAGGTAAGTGCAGTTTTTTTTTTTATTATGAATTTCATATGAAAAAAAAATATTTTTACTAAGAAAATGTTTGTCTTCAAACCGGTGATCTCGGTCGCGAAACACTATCAGGTCTATTTTTTTTTCTTTTTTAAGAGCAATCCAGGCAAGCGAGGGGTAGAAAGCCGCACCTGTTCGCGGTCTGATGGACAAGAAAGTAATCTGAGGTAAGTGCAGTTTTTTTTTTTATTATGGATTTCAGATGAAAAAATTGATTTTTACTAAGAAAATGTTTGTCTTCAAACCGGTGATCTCGGTCGCGAAACACTATCAGGTCTATTTTTTTTTCTTTTTTCTGAGCAATCCAGGCAAGCGAGGGTTAGAAAGCCGCACCTGTTCGCGGTCTGATGGACAAGAAAGTAATCTGTGGTAAGTGCAGACCAAAATTATGAATTTCAGATGAAAAAACGTGATTTTATACTAAGAAAATATTTGTCTTCAAACCGGTGATCTCGGTCGCGAAACACTATCAGGACTATTTTTTTTTTCCTTTTTTGAGAGCAATCCAGGCAAGCGAGGGATAGAAAGCCGCGTCTGTTCGCGGGCTGATGGACAAGAAAGTAATCTGAGGTAAGTGCAGTTTTTTTTTTATTATGAATTTCAGATGAAAAAAATGATTTTTACTAAGAAAATGTTTGTCTTCAAACCGGTGATCTCGGTCGCGAAACACTATCCCGATCAATTTTTTTTTCTTTTTTCAGAACAAACCAGGCAAGCGAGGGGTAGAAAGCCGCGCCTGTTCGCGGGCTGATGGACAAGAAAGTAATCTGAGGTAAGTGCATTTTTTTTTATAATGAATTTCAGATGAAAAAATTTTATTTTTACCAAGAAAATGTTTGTCTTCAAACCGGTGATCTCGGTCGCGAAACACTATCCCGATCAATTTTTTATCTTTTTTCAGAACAAACCAGGCAAGCGAGGGGTAGAAAGCCGCGCCTGTTCGCGGGCTGATGGACAAGAAAGTAATCTGAGGTAAGTGCATTTTTTTTTTATAATGAATTTAAGATGAAAAAAATTGATTTCTACCAAGAAAATGTTTGTCTTCAAACCGGTGATCTCGGTCGCGAAACACTATCCCGATCAATTTTTTTTTCTTTTTTCAGGACAAACCAGGCAAGCGAGCGGTAGAAAGCCGCGCCTGTTCGCGGGCTGATGGACAAGAAAGTAATCTGAGGTAAGTGCATTTTCTTTTTATAATGAATTTAAGATGAAAAAAATTGATTTTTACCAAGAAAATGTTTGTCTTCAAACCGGTGATCTCGGTCGCGAAACACTATCCCGATCAATTTTTTTTTCTTTTTTCAGCACAAACCAGGAAAGCGAGCGGTAGAAAGCCGCGCCTGTTCGCGGGCTGATGGACAAGAAAGTAATCTGAGGTAAGTGCAGTTTTTTTTTTATTATGGATTTCAGATGAAAAAATTGATTTTTACTAAGAAAATGTTTGTCTTCAAACCGGTGATCTCGGTCGCGAAACACTATCAGGTCTATTTTTTTTTCTTTTTTCAGAGCAATCCAGGCAAGCGAGGGGTAGAAAGCCGCACCTGTTCGCGGTCTGATGGACAAGAAAGTAATCTGTGGTAAGTGCAGACCAAAATTATGAATTTCAGATGAAAAAACGTGATTTTATACTAGGAAAATATTTGTCTTCAAACCGGTGATCTCGGTCGCGAAACACTATCAGGTCTATTTTTTTTTCCTTTTTTCAGAGCAATCCAGGCAAGCGAGGGGTAGAAAGCCGCGTCTGTTCGCGGGCTGATGGACAAGAAAGTAATCTGAGGTAAGTGCAGTTTTTTTTTATAATGAATTTAAGATGAAAAAAATTGATTTTTACCAAGAAAATTTTTGTCTTCAAACCGGTGATCTCGGTCGCGAAACACTATACCGACTTAATTTTTTTTTCTTTTTTAAAGCAAGCCAGGCAAGCGAGGGGAAGGAAGCCGCGCCTGTTCGCGGGCTGATGGACAAGAAAGTAATCTGAGGTAAGTGCAGTTTTTTTTTATAATGAATTTCAGATGAAAAAAATTGATTTTTACTAAGAAAATGTTTGTCTTCAAACCGGTGATCTCGGTCTCGAAACACTATCAGGACTATTTTTTTTTCTTTTTTCAGTGCAATCCAGGCAAGCGAGGGGTAGAAAGCCGCGTCTGATCGCGGGCTGATGGACAAGAAAGTAATCTGAGGTAAGTGCAGTTTTTTTTTATAATGAATTTAAGGTGAAAAAAATTGATTTTTACCAAGAAAATGTTTGTCTTCAAACCGGTGATCTCGGTCGCGAAACACTATCAGGACTATTTTTTTTCCTTTTTTCAGAGCAATCCAGGCAAGCGAGGGGTAGAAAGCCGCACCTGTTCGCGGTCTGATGGACAAGAAAGTAATCTGTGGTAAGTGCAGACCAAAATTATGAATTTCAGATGAAAAAACGTGATTTTATACTAAGAAAATATTTGTCTTCAAACCGGTGATCTCGGTCGCGAAACACTATCAGGACTATTTTTTTTTCCTTTTTTCAGAGCAATCCAGGCAAGCGAGGGGTAGAAAGCCGCGTCTATTCGCGGGCTGATGGACAAGAAAGTAATCTGTGGTAAGTGCAGACCAAAATTATGAATTTCAGATGAAAAAACGTGATTTTATACTAAGAAAATATTTGTCTTCAAACCGCTGATCTCGGTCGCCAAACACTATACCGACTTAATATTTTTTTCTTTTTTCAGAGCAAGCCAGGCAAGCGAGGGGAAGAAAGCCGCGCCTGTTCGCGGGCTGATGGACAAGAAAGTAATCTGAGGTAAGTGCTTTTTTTTTTTATAATGAATTTAATATGAAAAAAATTGATTTCTACCAAGAAAATGTTTGTCTTCAAACCGGTGATCTCGGTCGCGAAACACTATCAGGACTATTTTTTTTCCTTTTTTCAGAGCAATCCAGGAGACCGAGGGGTAGAAAGCCGCTTCTGATCGCGGGCTGATGGACAAGAAAGTAATCTGAGGTAAGTGCAGTTTTTTTTTATAATGAATTTAAGATGAAAAAAATTGATTTTTACCAAGAAAATTTTTGTCTTCAAACCGGTGATCTCGGTCGCGAAACACTATCCCGACTTAATTTTTTTTTCTTTTTTAAAGCAAGCCAGGCAAGCGAGGGGAAGGAAGCCGCGCCTGTTCGCGGGCTGATGGACAAGAAAGTAATCTGAGGTAAGTGCAGTTTTTTTTTATAATGAATTTCAGTTGAAAAAAATTGATTTTTACTAAGAAAATGTTTGTCTTCAAACCGGTGATCTCGGTCTCGAAACACTATCAGGACTATTTTTTTTTCTTTTTTCAGTGCAATCCAGGCAAGCGAGGGGTAGAAAGCCGCGTCTGATCGCGGGCTGATGGACAAGAAAGTAATCTGAGGTAAGTGCAGTTTTTTTTTATAATGAATTTAAGGTGAAAAAAATTGATTTTTACCAAGAAAATGTTTGTCTTCAAACCGGTGATCTCGGTCGCGAAACACTATCAGGACTATTTTTTTTCCTTTTTTCAGAGCAATCCAGGCAAGCGAGGGGTAGAAAGCCGCACCTGTTCGCGGTCTGATGGACAAGAAAGTAATCTGTGGTAAGTGCAGACCAAAATTATGAATTTCAGATGAAAAAACGTGATTTTATACTAAGAAAATATTTGTCTTCAAACCGGTGATCTCGGTCGCGAAACACTATCAGGACTATTTTTTTTTCCTTTTTTCAGAGCAATCCAGGCAAGCGAGGGGTAGAAAGCCGCGTCTATTCGCGGGCTGATGGACAAGAAAGTAATCTGTGGTAAGTGCAGACCAAAATTATGAATTTCAGATGAAAAAACGTGATTTTATACTAAGAAAATATTTGTCTTCAAACCGCTGATCTCGGTCGCCAAACACTATACCGACTTAATATTTTTTTCTTTTTTCAGAGCAAGCCAGGCAAGCGAGGGGAAGAAAGCCGCGCCTGTTCGCGGGCTGATGGACAAGAAAGTAATCTGAGGTAAGTGCATTTTTTTTTTATAATGAATTTAATATGAAAAAAATTGATTTCTACCAAGAAAATGTTTGTCTTCAAACCGGTGATCTCGGTCGCGAAACACTATCAGGACTATTTTTTTTCCTTTTTTCAGAGCAATCCAGGAGACCGAGGGGTAGAAAGCCGCTTCTGATCGCGGGCTGATGGACAAGAAAGTAATCTGAGGTAAGTGCAGTTTTTTTTTATAATGAATTTAAGATGAAAAAAAATGATTTTTACGAAGAAAATGTTTGTCTTCAAACCGGTGATCTCGGTCGCGAAACACTATCCCGATCATTTTTTTTTTCTTTTTTCAGCACAATCCAGGCAAGCGAGGGGTAGAAAGCCGCGCCTGTTCGCGGGCTGATGGACAAGAAAGTAATCTGAGGTAAGTGCAGTTTTTTTTTTTATTATGAATTTCATATGAAAAAAAAATATTTTTATTTAGAAAATGTTTGTCTTCAAACCGGTGATCTCGGTCGCGAAACACTATCCCGATCAATTTTTTTTTCTTTTTTCAGAGCAAGCCAGGCAAGCGAGGGGAAGAAAGCCGCGCCTGTTCGCGGGCTGATGGACAAGAAAGTAATCTGAGGTAAGTGCATTTTTTTTTTATAATGAATTTAATATGAAAAAAATTGATTTCTACCAAGAAAATGTTTGTCTTCAAACCGGTGATCTCGGTCGCGAAACACTATCAGGACTATTTTTTTTCCTTTTTTCAGAGCAATCCAGGAGACCGAGGGGTAGAAAGCCGCTTCTGATCGCGGGCTGATGGACAAGAAAGTAATCTGAGGTAAGTGCAGTTTTTTTTTATAATGAATTTAAGATGAAAAAAAATGATTTTTACGAAGAAAATGTTTGTCTTCAAACCGGTGATCTCGGTCGCGAAACACTATCCCGATCATTTTTTTTTTCTTTTTTCAGCACAATCCAGGCAAGCGAGGGGTAGAAAGCCGCGCCTGTTCGCGGGCTGATGGACAAGAAAGTAATCTGAGGTAAGTGCAGTTTTTTTTTTTATTATGAATTTCATATGAAAAAAAAATATTTTTATTTAGAAAATGTTTGTCTTCAAACCGGTGATCTCGGTCGCGAAACACTATCCCGATCAATTTTTTTTTCTTTTTTCAGAACAAACCAGGCAAGCGAGGGGTAGAAAGCCGCGCCTGTTCGCGGGCTGATGGACAAGAACGTAATCTGAGGTAAGTGCAGTTTTTTTTTTATTATGGATTTCAGATGAAAAAAATTGATTTTTACCAAGAAAATGTTTGTCTTCAAACCGGTGATCTCGGTCGCGAAACACTATACCGACTTAATTTTTTTTTCTTTTATCAGAGCAAGCCAGGCAAGCGAGGGGAAGAAAGCCGCGCCTGTTTGCGGGCTGATGGACAAGAAAGTAATGTGAGGTAAGTGCATTTTTTTTTATAATGAATTTCAGATGAAAAAAATTGATTTTTACCAAGAAAATGTTTGTCTTCAAA
Organism: Griposia aprilina; assembly: GCA_916610205.1. Taxonomy (NCBI): domain Eukaryota; kingdom Metazoa; phylum Arthropoda; class Insecta; order Lepidoptera; family Noctuidae; genus Griposia; species Griposia aprilina. The sequence continues at coordinate 592,146 of CAKAIV010000010.1, read as the reverse complement.
CCGGTGATCTCGGTCGCGAAACACTATCCCGATCATTTTTTTTTCTTTTTTCAGCACAAACCAGGCAAGCGAGGGGTAGAAAGCCGCGCCTGTTCGCGGGCTGATGGACAAGAAAGTAATCTGAGGTAAGTGCAGTTTTTTTTTTTTATTATGAATTTCATATGAAAAAAAAATATTTTTACTAAGAAAATGTTTGTCTTCAAACCGGTGATCTCGGTCGCGAAACACTATCAGGTCTATTTTTTTTTCTTTTTTAAGAGCAATCCAGGCAAGCGAGGGGTAGAAAGCCGCACCTGTTCGCGGTCTGATGGACAAGAAAGTAATCTGAGGTAAGTGCAGTTTTTTTTTTTATTATGGATTTCAGATGAAAAAATAGATTTTTACTAAGAAAATGTTTGTCTTCAAACCGGTGATCTCGGTCGCAATACACTATACCGACTTAATTTTTTTATCTTTTATCAGAGCAAGCCAGGCAAGCGAGGGGTAGAAAGCCGCGTCTATTCGCGGGCTGATGGACAAGAAAGTAATCTGTGGTAAGTGCAGACCAAAATTATGAATTTCATATGAAAAAAAAATATTTTTACTAAGAAAATGTTTGTCTTCAAACCGGTGATCTCGGTCGCGAAACACTATCAGGTCTATTTTTTTTTCTTTTTTAAGAGCAATCCAGGCAAGCGAGGGGTAGAAAGCCGCGCCTGTTCGCGGGCTGATGGACAAGAACGTAATCTGAGGTAAGTGCAGTTTTTTTTTTATTATGGATTTCAGATGAAAAAAATTGATTTTTACCAAGAAAATGTTTGTCTTCAAACCGGTGATCTCGGTCGCGAAACACTATACCGACTTAATTTTTTTTTCTTTTATCAGAGCAAGCCAGGCAAGCAAGGGGAAGAAAGCCGCGCCTGTTCGCAGGCTGATGGACAAGAAAGTAATGTGAGGTAAGTGCATTTTTTTTTATAATGAATTTCAGATGAAAAAAATTGATTTTTACCAAGAAAATGTTTGTCTTCAAACCGGTGATCTCGGTCGCGAAACACTATCAGGACTATTTTTTTTCCTTTTTTCAGAGCAATCCAGGAGACCGAGGGGTAGAAAGCCGCTTCTGATCGCGGGCTGATGGACAAGAAAGTAATCTGAGGTAAGTGCAGTTTTTTTTTATAATGAATTTAAGATGAAAAAAAATGATTTTTACGAAGAAAATGTTTGTCTTCAAACCGGTGATCTCGGTCGCGAAACACTATCCCGATCATTTTTTTTTTCTTTTTTCAGCACAATCCAGGCAAGCGAGGGGTAGAAAGCCGCGCCTGTTCGCGGGCTGATGGACAAGAAAGTAATCTGAGGTAAGTGCAGTTTTTTTTTTTATTATGAATTTCATATGAAAAAAAAATATTTTTATTTAGAAAATGTTTGTCTTCAAACCGGTGATCTCGGTCGCGAAACACTATCCCGATCAATTTTTTTTTCTTTTTTCAGAACAAACCAGGCAAGCGAGGGGTAGAAAGCCGCGCCTGTTCGCGGGCTGATGGACAAGAACGTAATCTGAGGTAAGTGCAGTTTTTTTTTATTATGGATTTCAGATGAAAAAAATTGATTTTTACCAAGAAAATGTTTGTCTTCAAACCGGTGATCTCGGTCGCGAAACACTATACCGACTTAATTTTTTTTTCTTTTATCAGAGCAAGCCAGGCAAGCGAGGGGAAGAAAGCCGCGCCTGTTCGCGGGCTGATGGACAAGAAAGTAATCTGAGGTAAGTGCATTTTTTTTTATAATGAATTTCAGATGAAAAAAATTGATTTTTACCAAGAAAATGTTTGTCTTCAAACCGGTGATCTCGGTCGCGAAACACTATCCCGATCATTTTTTTTTCTTTTTTCAGCACAAACCAGGCAAGCGAGGGGTAGAAAGCCGCGCCTGTTCGCGGGCTGATGGACAAGAAAGTAATCTGAGGTAAGTGCATTTTTTTTTTATAATGAATTTAAGATGAAAAAAATTGATTTCTACCAAGAAAATGTTTGTCTTCAAACCGGTGATCTCGGTCGCGAAACACTATCCCGATCAATTTTTTTTTCTTTTTTCAGCACAAACCAGGCAAGCGAGCGGTAGAAAGCCGCGCCTGTTCGCGGGCTGATGGACAAGAAAGTAATCTGAGGTAAGTGCATTTTCTTTTTATAATGAATTTAAGATGAAAAAAATTGATTTTTACCAAGAAAATGTTTGTCTTCAAACCGGTGATCTCGGTCGCGAAACACTATCCCGATCAATTTTTTTTTCTTTTTTCAGCACAAACCAGGAAAGCGAGCGGTAGAAAGCCGCGCCTGTTCGCGGGCTGATGGACAAGAAAGTAATCTGAGGTAAGTGCAGTTTTTTTTTTATTATGGATTTCAGATGAAAAAATTGATTTTTACTAAGAAAATGTTTGTCTTCAAACCGGTGATCTCGGTCGCGAAACACTATCAGGTCTATTTTTTTTTCTTTTTTCAGAGCAATCCAGGCAAGCGAGGGGTAGAAAGCCGCACCTGTTCGCGGTCTGATGGACAAGAAAGTAATCTGTGGTAAGTGCAGACCAAAATTATGAATTTCAGATGAAAAAACGTGATTTTATACTAGGAAAATATTTGTCTTCAAACCGGTGATCTCGGTCGCGAAACACTATCAGGACTATTTTTTTTTCCTTTTTTCAGAGCAATCCAGGCAAGCGAGGGGTAGAAAGCCGCGTCTGTTCGCGGGCTGATGGACAAGAAAGTAATCTGAGGTAAGTGCAGTTTTTTTTTATAATGAATTTAAGATGAAAAAAATTGATTTTTACCAAGAAAATTTTTGTCTTCAAACCGGTGATCTCGGTCGCGAAACACTATCCCGACTTAATTTTTTTTTCTTTTTTAAAGCAAGCCAGGCAAGCGAGGGGAAGGAAGCCGCGCCTGTTCGCGGGCTGATGGACAAGAAAGTAATCTGAGGTAAGTGCAGTTTTTTTTTATAATGAATTTCAGATGAAAAAAATTGATTTTTACTAAGAAAATGTTTGTCTTCAAACCGGTGATCTCGGTCTCGAAACACTATCAGGACTATTTTTTTTTCTTTTTTCAGTGCAATCCAGGCAAGCGAGGGGTAGAAAGCCGCGTCTGATCGCGGGCTGATGGACAAGAAAGTAATCTGAGGTAAGTGCAGTTTTTTTTTATAATGAATTTAAGATGAAAAAAATTGATTTTTACCAAGAAAATGTTTGTCTTCAAACCGGTGATCTCGGTCGCGAAACACTATCAGGACTATTTTTTTTCCTTTTTTCAGAGCAATCCAGGCAAGCGAGGGGTAGAAAGCCGCACCTGTTCGCGGTCTGATGGACAAGAAAGTAATCTGTGGTAAGTGCAGACCAAAATTATGAATTTCAGATGAAAAAACGTGATTTTATACTAAGAAAATATTTGTCTTCAAACCGGTGATCTCGGTCGCGAAACACTATCAGGACTATTTTTATTTCCTTTTTTCAGAGCAATCCAGGCAAGCGAGGGGTAGAAAGCCGCGTCTATTCGCGGGCTGATGGACAAGAAAGTAATCTGTGGTAAGTGCAGACCAAAATTATGAATTTCAGATGAAAAAACGTGATTTTATACTAAGAAAATATTTGTCTTCAAACCGCTGATCTCGGTCGCCAAACACTATACCGACTTAATTTTTTTTTCTTTTTTCAGAGCAAGCCAGGCAAGCGAGGGGAAGAAAGCCGCGCCTGTTCGCGGGCTGATGGACAAGAAAGTAATCTGAGGTAAGTGCATTTTTTTTTTATAATGAATTTAATATGAAAAAAATTGATTTCTACCAAGAAAATGTTTGTCTTCAAACCGGTGATCTCGGTCGCGAAACACTATCAGGACTATTTTTTTTCCTTTTTTCAGAGCAATCCAGGAGACCGAGGGGTAGAAAGCCGCTTCTGATCGCGGGCTGATGGACAAGAAAGTAATCTGAAGTAAGTGCAGTTTTTTTTTATAATGAATTTAAGATGAAAAAAAATGATTTTTACGAAGAAAATGTTTGTCTTCAAACCGGTGATCTCGGTCGCGAAACACTATCCCGATCATTTTTTTTTTCTTTTTTCAGCACAATCCAGGCAAGCGAGGGGTAGAAAGCCGCGCCTGTTCGCGGGCTGATGGACAAGAAAGTAATCTGAGGTAAGTGCAGTTTTTTTTTTTATTATGAATTTCATATGAAAAAAAAAAATTTTTATTTAGAAAATGTTTGTCTTCAAACCGGTGATCTCGGTCGCGAAACACTATCCCGATCAATTTTTTTTTCTTTTTTCAGAACAAACCAGGCAAGCGAGGGGTAGAAAGCCGCGCCTGTTCGCGGGCTGATGGACAAGAACGTAATCTGAGGTAAGTGCAGTTTTTTTTTTATTATGGATTTCAGATGAAAAAAATTGATTTTTACCAAGAAAATGTTTGTCTTCAAACCGGTGATCTCGGTCGCGAAACACTATACCGACTTAATTTTTTTTTCTTTTATCAGAGCAAGCCAGGCAAGCGAGGGGAAGAAAGCCGCGCCTGTTCGCGGGCTGATGGACAAGAAAGTAATGTGAGGTAAGTGCATTTTTTTTTATAATGAATTTCAGATGAAAAAAATTGATTTTTACCAAGAAAATGTTTGTCTTCAAACCGGTGATCTCGGTCGCGAAACACTATCCCGATCATTTTTTTTTCTTTTTTCAGCACAAACCAGGCAAGCGAGGGGTAGAAAGCCACGCCTGTTCGCGGGCTGATGGACAAGAAAGTAATCTGAGGTAAGTGCAGTTTTTTTTTTTATTATGAATTTCATATGAAAAAAAAATATTTTTACTAAGAAAATGTTTGTCTTCAAACCGGTGATCTCGGTCGCGAAACACTATCAGGTCTATTTTTTTTTCTTTTTTAAGAGCAATCCAGGCAAGCGAGGGGTAGAAAGCCGCACCTGTTCGCGGTCTGATGGACAAGAAAGTAATCTGAGGTAAGTGCAGTTTTTTTTTTTATTATGGATTTCAGATGAAAAAATTGATTTTTACTAAGAAAATGTTTGTCTTCAAACCGGTGATCTCGGTCGCGAAACACTATCAGGTCTATTTTTTTTTCTTTTTTCTGAGCAATCCAGGCAAGCGAGGGTTAGAAAGCCGCACCTGTTCGCGGTCTGATGGACAAGAAAGTAATCTGTGGTAAGTGCAGACCAAAATTATGAATTTCAGATGAAAAAACGTGATTTTATACTAAGAAAATATTTGTCTTCAAACCGGTGATCTCGGTCGCGAAACACTATCAGGACTATTTTTTTTTTCCTTTTTTGAGAGCAATCCAGGCAAGCGAGGGATAGAAAGCCGCGTCTGTTCGCGGGCTGATGGACAAGAAAGTAATCTGAGGTAAGTGCAGTTTTTTTTTTATTATGAATTTCAGATGAAAAAAATGATTTTTACTATGAAAATGTTTGTCTTCAAACCGGTGATCTCGGTCGCGAAACACTATCCCGATCAATTTTTTTTTCTTTTTTCAGAACAAACCAGGCAAGCGAGGGGTAGAAAGCCGCGCCTGTTCGCGGGCTGATGGACAAGAAAGTAATCTGAGGTAAGTGCATTTTTTTTTATGATGAATTTCAGATGAAAAAAAAATATTTTTACCAAGAAAATGTTTGTCTTCATACCGGTGATCTCGGTCGCGAAACACTATCCCGATCAATTTTTTATCTTTTTTCAGAACAAACCAGGCAAGCGAGGGGTAGAAAGCCGCGCCTGTTCGCGGGCTGATGGACAAGAAAGTAATCTGAGGTAAGTGCATTTTTTTTTTATAATGAATTTAAGATGAAAAAAATTGATTTCTACCAAGAAAATGTTTGTCTTCAAACCGGTGATCTCGGTCGCGAAACACTATCCCGATCAATTTTTTTTTCTTTTTTCAGCACAAACCAGGCAAGCGAGCGGTAGAAAGCCGCGCCTGTTCGCGGGCTGATGGACAAGAAAGTAATCTGAGGTAAGTGCATTTTCTTTTTATAATGAATTTAAGATGAAAAAAATTGATTTTTACCAAGAAAATGTTTGTCTTCAAACCGGTGATCTCGGTCGCGAAACACTATCCCGATCAATTTTTTTTTCTTTTTTCAGCACAAACCAGGAAAGCGAGCGGTAGAAAGCCGCGCCTGTTCGCGGGCTGATGGACAAGAAAGTAATCTGAGGTAAGTGCAGTTTTTTTTTTATTATGGATTTCAGATGAAAAAATTTATTTTTACTAAGAAAATGTTTGTCTTCAAACCGGTGATCTCGGTCGCGAAACACTATCAGGTCTATTTTTTTTTCTTTTTTCAGAGCAATCCAGGCAAGCGAGGGGTAGAAAGCCGCACCTGTTCACGGTCTGATGGACAAGAAAGTAATCTGTGGTAAGTGCAGACCAAAATTATGAATTTCAGATGAAAAAACGTGATTTTATACTAAGAAAATATTTGTCTTCAAACCGGTGATCTCGGTCGCGAAACACTATCAGGACTATTTTTTTTTCCTTTTTTCAGAGCAATCCAGGCAAGCGAGGGGTAGAAAGCCGCGTCTGTTCGCGGGCTGATGGACAAGAAAGTAATCTGAGGTAAGTGCAGTTTTTTTTTATAATGAATTTAAGATGAAAAAAATTGATTTTTACCAAGAAAATTTTTGTCTTCAAACCGGTGATCTCGGTCGCGAAACACTATCCCGACTTAATTTTTTTTTCTTTTTTCAGAGCAAGCCAGGCAAGCGAGGGGAAAAAAGCCGCGCCTGTTCGCGGGCTGATGGACAAGAAAGTAATCTGAGGTAAGTGCATTTTTTTTTTATAATGAATTTAAGATGAAAAAAATTGATTTTTACCAAGAAAATGTTTGTCTTCAAACCGGTGATCTCGGTCACGAAACACTATCCCAAACATTTTTTTTTTCTTTTTTCAGCACAAACCAGGCAAGCGAGCGGTAGAAAGCCGCGCCTGTTCGCGGGCTGATGGACAAGAAAGTAATCTGAGGTAAGTGCAGTTTTTTTTTTTATTATGAATTTCATATGAAAAAAAAATATTTTTACTAAGAAAATGTTTGTCTTCAAACCGGTGATCTCGGTCGCGAAACACTATCAGGACTATTTTTTTTCCTTTTTTCAGAGCAATCCAGGCAAGCGAGGGGTAGAAAGCCGCACCTGTTCGCGGTCTGATGGACAAGAAAGTAATCTGTGGTAAGTGCAGACCAAAATTATGAATTTCAGATGAAAAAACGTGATTTTATACTAAGAAAATATTTGTCTTCAAACCGCTGATCTCGGTCGCGAAACACTATCCAGACTTATTTTTTTTTTCTTTTTTCAGAGCAAGCCAGGCAAGCGAGGGGAAGAAAGCCGCGCCTGTTCGCGGGCTGATGGACAAGAAAGTAATCTGAGGTGTGCATTTTTTTTTTATAATGAATTTAAGATGAAAAAAATTGATTTTTACCAAGAAAATGTTTGTCTACAAACCGGTGATCTCGGTCACGAAACACTATCCCGATCATTTTTTTTTTCTTTTTTCAGAACAAACCAGGCAAGCGAGCGGTAGAAAGCCGCGCCTGTTCGCGGGCTGATGGACAAGAAAGTAATCTGAGGTAAGTGCAGTTTTTTTTTTTATTATGAATTTCATATGAAAAAAAAAAAATTTTACTAAGAAAATGTTTGTCTTCAAACCGGTGATCTCGGTCGCGAAACACTATCAGGACTATTTTTTTTCCTTTTTTCAGAGCAATCCAGGCAAGCGAGGGGTAGAAAGCCGCACCTGTTCGCGGTCTGATGGACAAGAAAGTAATCTGTGGTAAGTGCAGACCAAAATTATGAATTTCAGATGAAAAAACGTGATTTTATACTAAGAAAATATTTGTCTTCAAACCGGTGATCTCGGTCGCGAAACACTATCAGGACTATTTTTTTTTTCTTTTTTCAGAGCAAGCCAGGCAAGCGAGGGGAAGAAAGCCGCGCCTGTTCGCGGGCTGATGGACAAGAAAGTAATCTGAGGTAAGTGGATTTTTTTTTTATAATGAATTTAAGATGAAAAAAATTGATTTCTACCAAGAAAATGTTTGTCTTCAAACCGGTGATCTCGGTCGCGAAACACTATCAGGACTATTTTTTATCCTTTTTTCAGAGCAATCCAGGAGACCGAGGGGTAGAAAGCCGCTTCTGATCGCGGGCTGATGGACAAGAAAGTAATCTGAGGTAAGTGCAGTTTTTTTTTATAATGAATTTAAGATGAAAAAAAAATGATTTTTACGAAGAAAATGTTTGTCTTCAAACCGGTGATCTCGGTCGCGAAACACTATCCCGATCATTTTTTTTTTCTTTTTTCAGCACAATCCAGGCAAGCGAGGGGTAGAAAGCCGCGCCTGTTCGCGCGCTGATGGACAAGAAAGTAATCTGAGGTAAGTGCAGTTTTTTTTTTTATTATGAATTTCATATGAAAAAAAAATATTTTTATTTAGAAAATGTTTGTCTTCAAACCGGTGATCTCGGTCGCGAAACACTATCCCGATCAATTTTTTTTTCTTTTTTCAGAACAAACCAGGCAAGCGAGGGGTAGAAAGCCGCGCCTGTTCGCGGGCTGATGGACAAGAAAGTAATCTGAGGTAAGTGCAGTTTTTTTTTTAGTATGGATTTCAGATGAAAAAAATTGATTTTTACCAAGAAAATGTTTGTCTTCAAACCGGTGATCTCGGTCGCGAAACACTATACCGACTTAATTTTTTTTTCTTTTATCAGAGCAAGCCAGGCAAGCGAGGGGAAGAAAGCCGCGCCTGTTCGCGGGCTGATGGACAAGAAAGTAATCTGAGGTAAGTGCAGTTTTTTTTTTTATTATGAATTTCATATGAAAAAAAAATATTTTTACTAAGAAAATGTTTGTCTTAAAACCGGTGATCTCGGTCGCGAAACACTATCAGGTCTATTTTTTTTTCTTTTTTAAGAGCAATCCAGGCAAGCGAGGGGTAGAAAGCCGCACCTGTTCGCGGTCTGATGGACAAGAAAGTAATCTGAGGTAAGTGCAGTTTTTTTTTTTATTATGGATTTCAGATGAAAAAATTGATTTTTACTAAGAAAATGTTTGTCTTCAAACCGGTGATCTCGGTCGCGAAACACTATCAGGTCTATTTTTTTTTCTTTTTTCTGAGCCATCCAGGCAAGCGAGGGTTAGAAAGCCGCACCTGTTCGCGGTCTGATGGACAAGAAAGTAATCTGTGGTAAGTGCAGACCAAAATTATGAATTTCAGATGAAAAAACGTGATTTTATACTAAGAAAATATTTGTCTTCAAACCGGTGATCTCGGTCGCGAAACACTATCAGGACTATTTTTTTTTTCCTTTTTTCAGAGCAATCCAGGCAAGCGAGGGATAGAAAGCCGCGTCTGTTCGCGGGCTGATGGACAAGAAAGTAATCTGAGGTAAGTGCAGTTTTTTTTTTATTATGAATTTCAGATGAAAAAAATGATTTTTACTAAGAAAATGTTTGTCTTCAAACCGGTGATCTCGGTCGCGAAACACTATCCAGATCATTTTTTTTTTCTTTTTTCAGAACAAACCAGGCAAGCGAGGGGTAGAAAGCCGCGCCTGTTCGCGGGCTGATGGACAAGAAAGTAATCTGAGGTAAGTGCATTTTTTTTTATAATGAATTTCAGATGAAAAAAATTGATTTTTACCAAGAAAATGTTTGTCTTCAAACCGGTGATCTCGGTCGCGAAACACTATCCCGATCAATTTTTTATCTTTTTTCAGAACAAACCAGGCAAGCGAGGGGTAGAAAGCCGCGCCTGTTCGCGGGCTGATGGACAAGAAAGTAATCTGAGGTAAGTGCATTTTTTTTTTATAATGAATTTAAGATGAAAAAAATTGATTTCTACAAAGAAAATGTTTGTCTTCAAACCGGTGATCTCGGTCGCGAAACACTATCCCGATCAATTTTTTTTTCTTTTTTCAGCACAAACCAGGCAAGCGAGCGGTAGAAAGCCGCGCCTGTTCGCGGGCTGATGGACAAGAAAGTAATCTGAGGTAAGTGCATTTTCTTTTTATAATGAATTTAAGATGAAAAAAATTGATTTTTACCAAGAAAATGTTTGTCTTCAAACCGGTGATCTCGGTCGCGAAACACTATCCCGATCAATTTTTTTTTCTTTTTTCAGCACAATCCAGGAAAGCGAGCGGTAGAAAGTCGCGCCTGTTCGCGGGCTGATGGACAAGAAAGTAATCTGAGGTAAGTGCAGTTTTTTTTTTATTATGGATTTCAGATGAAAAAATTGATTTTTACTAAGAAAATGTTTGTCTTCAAACCGGTGATCTCGGTCGCGAAACACTATCAGGTCTATTTTTTTTTCTTTTTTCTGAGCAATCCAGGCAAGCGAGGGTTAGAAAGCCGCACCTGTTCGCGGTCTGATGGACAAGAAAGTAATCTGTGGTAAGTGAAGACCAAAATTATGAATTTCAGATGAAAAAACGTGATTTTATACTAAGAAAATATTTGTCTTCAAACCGGTGATCTCGGTCGCGAAACACTATCAGGACTATTTTTTTTTTCCTTTTTTCAGAGCAATCCAGGCAAGCGAGGGATAGAAAGCCGCGTCTGTTCGCGGGCTGATGGACAAGAAAGTAATCTGAGGTAAGTGCAGTTTTTTTTTTATTATGAATTTCAGATGAAAAAAATGATTTTTACTAAGAAAATGTTTGTCTTCAAACCGGTGATCTCGGTCGCGAAACACTATCCCGATCAATTTTTTTTTCTTTTTTCAGAGCAATCCAGGCAAGCGAGGGGTAGAAAGCCGCGTCTGATCGCGGGCTGATGGACAAGAAAGTAATCTGAGGTAAGTGCAGTTTTTTTTTTATTATGGATTTCAGATGAAAAAATTGATTTTTACTAAGAAAATGTTTGTCTTCAAACCGGTGATCTCGGTCGCGAAACACTATCAGGTCTATTTTTTTTCTTTTTTCAGAGCAATCCAGGCAAGCGAGGGGTAGAAAGCCGCACCTGTTCGCGGTCTGATGGACAAGAAAGTAATCTGTGGTAAGTGCAGACCAAAATTATGAATTTCAGATGAAAAAACGTGATTTTATACTAAGAAAATATTTGTCTTCAAACCGGTGATCTCGGTCGCGAAACACTATCAGGTCTATTTTTTTTTCTTTTTTCAGAGCAATCCAGGCAATCGAGGGGTAGAAAGCCGCGTCTGTTCGCGGGCTGATGGACAAGAAAGTAATCTGTGGTAAGTGCAGACCAAAATTATGAATTTCAGATGAAAAAACGTGATTTTATACTAAGAAAATATTTGTCTTCAAACCGCTGATCTCGGTCGCCAAACACTATACCGACTTAATTTTTTTTTCTTTTTTCAGAGCAAGCCAGGCAAGCGAGGGGAAGAAAGCCGCGCCTGTTCGCGGGCTGATGGACAAGAAAGTAATCTGAGGTAAGTGCATTTTTTTTTATAATGAATTTCAGATGAAAAAAATTGATTTTTACCAAGAAAATGTTTGTCTTCAAACCGGTGATCTCGGTCGCGAAACACTATACCGATCAATTTTTTATCTTTTTTCAGAACAAACCATGCAAGCGAGGGGTAGAAAGCCGCGCCTGTTCGCGGGCTGATGGACAAGAAAGTAATCTGAGGTAAGTGCATTTTTTTTTTATAATGAATTTAAGATGAAAAAAATTGATTTCTACCAAGAAAATGTTTGTCTTCAAACCGGTGATCTCGGTCGCGAAACACTATCCCGATCAATTTTTTTTTCTTTTTTCTGCACAAACCAGGCAAGCGAGCGGTAGAAAGCCGCGCCTGTTCGCGGGCTGATGGACAAGAAAGTAATCTGAGGTAAGTGCAGTTTTTTTTATTATTATGAATTTCATATGAAAAAAAAATATTTTTACTAAGAAAATGTTTGTCTTCAAACCGGTGATCTCGGTCGCGAAACACTATCAGGACTATTTTTTTTCCTTTTTTCAGAGCAATCCAGGAGACCGAGGGGTAGAAAGCCGCGTCTGATCGCGGGCTGATGGACAAGAAAGTAATCTGAGGTAAGTGCATTTTTTTTTATAATGAATTTCAGATGAAAAAAATTGATTTTTACCAAGAAAATGTTTGTCTTCAAACCGGTGATCTCGGTCGCGAAACACTATCCCGATCAATTTTTTATCTTTTTTCAGAACAAACCAGGCAAGCGAGGGGTAGAAAGCCGCGCCTGTTCGCGGGCTGATGGACAAGAAAGTAATCTGAGGTAAGTGCATTTTTTTTTATAATGAATTTCAGATGAAAAAAATTGATTTTTACCAAGAAAATGTTTGTCTTCAAACCGGTGATCTCGGTCGCTAAACACTATCCCGATCAATTTTTTTTCTTTTTTCAGAACAAACCAGGCAAGCGAGGGGTAGAAAGCCGCGCCTGTTCGCGGGCTGATGGACAAGAAAGTAATCTGAGGTAAGTGCAGTTTTTTTTTTTATTATGAATTTCATATGAAAAAAAAATATTTTTACTAAGAAAATGTTTGTCTTAAAACCGGTGATCTCGGTCGCGAAACACTATCAGGTCTATTTTTTTTTCTTTTTTAAGAGCAATCCAGGCAAGCGAGGGGTAGAAAGCCGCACCTGTTCGCGGTCTGATGGACAAGAAAGTAATCTGAGGTAAGTGCAGTTTTTTTTTTTATTATGGATTTCAGATGAAAAAATTGATTTTTACTAAGAAAATTTTTGTCTTCAAACCGGTGATCTCGGTCGCGAAACACTATCAGGTCTATTTTTTTTTCTTTTTTCTGAGCAATCCAGGCAAGCGAGGGTTAGAAAGCCGCACCTGTTCGCGGTCTGATGGACAAGAAAGTAATCTGTGGTAAGTGCAGACCAAAATTATGAATTTCAGATGAAAAAACGTGATTTTATACTAAGAAAATATTTGTCTTCAAACCGGTGATCTCGGTCGCGAAACACTATCAGGACTATTTTTTTTTTCCTTTTTTCAGAGCAATCCAGGCAAGCGAGGGATAGAAAGCCGCGTCTGTTCGCGGGCTGATGGACAAGAAAGTAATCTGAGGTAAGTGCAGTTTTTTTTTTATTATGAATTTCAGATGAAAAAAATGATTTTTACTAAGAAAATGTTTGTCTTCAAACCGGTGATCTCGGTCGCGAAACACTATCCCGATCAATTTTTTTTTCTTTTTTCAGAACAAACCAGGCAAGCGAGGGGTAGAAAGCCGCGCCTGTTCGCGGGCTGATGGACAAGAAAGTAATCTGAGGTAAGTGCATTTTTTTTTATAATGAATTTCAGATGAAAAAAAATGATTTTTACCAAGAAAATGTTTGTCTTCAAACCGGTGATCTCGGTCGCGAAACACTATCCCGATCAATTTTTTATCTTTTTTCAGAACAAACCAGGCAAGCGAGGGGTAGAAAGCCGCGCCTGTTCGCGGGCTGATGGACAAGAAAGTAATCTGAGGTAAGTGCATTTTTTTTTTATATTGAATTTAAGATGAAAAAAATTGATTTCTACAAAGAAAATGTTTGTCTTCAAACCGGTGATCTCGGTCGCGAAACACTATCCCGATAGTTTTTTTTTCTTTTTTCAGCACAAACCAGGCAAGCGAGCGGTAGAAAGCCGCGCCTGTTCGCGGGCTGATGGACAAGAAAGTAATCTGAGGTAAGTGCATTTTCTTTTTATAATGAATTTAAGATGAAAAAAATTGATTTTTACCAAGAAAATGTTTGTCTTCAAACCGGTGATCTCGGTCGCGAAACACTATCCCGATCAATTTTTTTTTCTTTTTTCAGCACAAACCAGGAAAGCGAGCGGTAGAAAGCCGCGCCTGTTCGCGGGCTGATGGACAAGAAAGTAATCTGAGGTAAGTGCAGTTTTTTTTTTATTATGGATTTCAGATGAAAAAATTGATTTTTACTAAGAAAATGTTTGTCTTCAAACCGGTGATCTCGGTCGCGAAACACTATCAGGTCTATTTTTTTTTCTTTTTTCTGAGCAATCCAGGCAAGCGAGGGTTAGAAAGCCGCACCTGTTCGCGGTCTGATGGACAAGAAAGTAATCTGTGGTAAGTGCAGACCAAAATTATGAATTTCAGATGAAAAAACGTGATTTTATACTAAGAAAATATTTGTCTTCAAACCGGTGATCTCGGTCGCGAAACACTATCAGGACTATTTTTTTTTTCCTTTTTTCAGAGCAATCCAGGCAAGCGAGGGATAGAAAGCCGCGTCTGTTCGCGGGCTGATGGACAAGAAAGTAATCTGAGGTAAGTGCAGTTTTTTTTTTATTATGAATTTCATATGAAAAAAATGATTTTTACTAAGAAAATGTTTGTCTTCAAACCGGTGATCTCGGTCGCGAAACACTATCCCGATCAATTTTTTTTTCTTTTTTCAGAACAAACCAGGCAAGCGAGGGGTAGAAAGCCGCGCCTGTTCGCGGGCTGATGGACAAGAAAGTAATCTGAGGTAAGTGCATTTTTTTTTATAATGAATTTCAGATGAAAAAAATTGATTTTTACCAAGAAAATGTTTGTCTTCAAACCGGTGATCTCGGTCGCGAAACACTATCCCGATCAATTTTTTATCTTTTTTCAGAACAAACCAGGCAAGCGAGGGGTAGAAAGCCGCGCCTGTTCGCGGGCTGATGGACAAGAAAGTAATCTGAGGTAAGTGCATTTTTTTTTTATAATGAATTTAAGATGAAAAAAATTGATTTCTACAAAGAAAATGTTTGTCTTCAAACCGGTGATCTCGGTCGCGAAACACTATCCCGATAGTTTTTTTTTCTTTTTTCAGCACAAACCAGGCAAGCGAGCGGTAGAAAGCCGCGCCTGTTCGCGGGCTGATGGACAAGAAAGTAATCTGAGGTAAGTGCATTTTCTTTTTATAATGAATTTAAGATGAAAAAAATTGATTTTTACCAAGAAAATGTTTGTCTTCAAACCGGTGATCTCGGTCGCGAAACACTATCCCGATCAATTTTTTTTTCTTTTTTCAGCACAAACCAGGAAAGCGAGCGGTAGAAAGCCGCGCCTGTTCGCGGGCTGATGGACAAGAAAGTAATCTGAGGTAAGTGCAGTTTTTTTTTTATTATGGATTTCAGATGAAAAAATTGATTTTTACTAAGAAAATGTTTGTCTTCAAACCGGTGATCTCGGTCGCGAAACACTATCAGGTCTATTTTTTTTTCTTTTTTCTGAGCAATCCAGGCAAGCGAGGGTTAGAAAGCCGCAACTGATCGCGGGCTGATGGACAAGAAAGTAATCTGTGGTAAGTGCAGACCAAAATTATGAATTTCAGATGAAAAAACGTGATTTTATACTAAGAAAATATTTGTCTTCAAACCGGTGATCTCGGTCGCGAAACACTATCAGGACTATTTTTTTTTTCCTTTTTTCAGAGCAATCCAGGCAAGCGAGGGATAGAAAGCCGCGTCTGTTCGCGGGCTGATGGACAAGAAAGTAATCTGAGGTAAGTGCAGTTTTTTTTTTATTATGAATTTCAGATGAAAAAAATGATTTTTACTAAGAAAATGTTTGTCTTCAAACCGGTGATCTCGGTCGCGAAACACTATCCCGATCAATTTTTTTTTCTTTTTTCAGAGCAATCCAGGCAAGCGAGGGGTAGAAAGCCGCGTCTGATCGCGGGCTGATGGACAAGAAAGTAATCTGAGGTAAGTGCAGTTTTTTTTTTATTATGGATTTCAGATGAAAAAAATGATTTTTACTAAGAAAATGTTTGTCTTCAAACCGGTGATCTCGGTCGCGAAACACTATCAGGTCTATTTTTTTTTCTTTTTTCAGAGCAATCCAGGCAAGCGAGGGGTAGAAAGCCGCACCTGTTCGCGGTCTGATGGACAAGAAAGTAATCTGTGGTAAGTGCAGACCAAAATTATGGATTTCAGATGAAAAAACGTGATTTTATACTAAGAAAATATTTGTCTTCAAACCGGTGATCTCGGTCGCGAAACACTATCAGGTCTATTTTTTTTTCTTTTTTCAGAGCAATCCAGGCAAGCGAGGGGTAGAAAGCCGCGTCTGTTCGCGGGCTGATGGACAAGAAAGTAATCTGTGGTAAGTGCAGACCAAAATTATGAATTTCAGATGAAAAAACGTGATTTTATACTAAGAAAATATTTGTCTTCAAACCGCTGATCTCGGTCGCCAAACACTATACCGACTTAATTTTTTTTTCTTTTTTCAGAGCAAGCCAGGCAAGCGAGGGGAAGAAAGCCGCGCCTGTTCGCGGGCTGATGGACAAGAAAGTAATCTGAGGTAAGTGCATTTTTTTTTATAATGAATTTCAGATGAAAAAAATTGATTTTTACCAAGAAAATGTTTGTCTTCAAACCGGTGATCTCGGTCGCGAAACACTATCCCGATCAATTTTTTTTTCTTTTTTCTGCACAAACCAGGCAAGCGAGCGGTAGAAAGCCGCGCCTGTTCGCGGGCTGATGGACAAGAAAGTAATCTGAGGTAAGTGCAGTTTTTTTTATTATTATGAATTTCATATGAAAAAAAAATATTTTTACTAAGAAAATGTTTGTCTTCAAACCGGTGATCTCGGTCGCGAAACACTATCCCGATCAATTTTTTTTTCTTTTTTCAGAACAAACCAGGCAAGCGAGGGGTAGAAAGCCGCGCCTGTTCGCGGGCTGATGGACAAGAAAGTAATCTGAGGTAAGTGCATTTTTTTTTATAATGAATTTCAGATGAAAAAAATTGATTTTTACCAAGAAAATGTTTGTCTTCAAACCGGTGATCTCGGTCGCGAAACACTATCCCGATCAATTTTTTATCTTTTTTCAGAACAAACCAGGCAAGCGAGGGGTAGAAAGCCGCGCCTGTTCGCGGGCTGATGGACAAGAAAGTAATCTGAGGTAAGTGCATTTTTTTTTTATAATGAATTTAAGATGAAAAAAATTGATTTCTACAAAGAAAATGTTTGTCTTCAAACCGGTGATCTCGGTCGCGAAACACTATCCCGATCATTTTTTTTTTCTTTTTTCAGCACAAACCAGGCAAGCGAGCGGTAGAAAGCCGCGCCTGTTCGCGGGCTGATGGACAAGAAAGTAATCTGAGGTAAGTGCATTTTCTTTTTATAATGAATTTAAGATGAAAAAAATTGATTTTTACCAAGAAAATGTTTGTCTTCAAACCGGTGATCTCGGTCGCGAAACACTATCCCGATCAATTTTTTTTTCTTTTTTCAGCACAAACCAGGAAAGCGAGCGGTAGAAAGCCGCGCCTGTTCGCGGGCTGATGGACAAGAAAGTAATCTGAGGTAAGTGCAGTTTTTTTTTTATTATGGATTTCAGATGAAAAAATTGATTTTTACTAAGAAAATGTTTGTCTTCAAACCGGTGATCTCGGTCGCGAAACACTATCAGGTCTATTTTTTTTTCTTTTTTCTGAGCAATCCAGGCAAGCGAGGGTTAGAAAGCCGCACCTGTTCGCGGTCTGATGGACAAGAAAGTAATCTGTGGTAAGTGCAGACCAAAATTATGAATTTCAGATGAAAAAACGTGATTTTATACTAAGAAAATATTTGTCTTCAAACCGGTGATCTCGGTCGCGAAACACTATCAGGACTATTTTTTTTTTACTTTTTTCAGAGCAATCCAGGCAAGCGAGGGATAGAAAGCCGCGTCTGTTCGCGGGCTGATGGACAAGAAAGTAATCTGAGGTAAGTGCAGTTTTTTTTTTATTATGAATTTCAGATGAAAAAAATGATTTTTACTAAGAAAATGTTTGTCTTCAAACCGGTGATCTCGGTCGCGAAACACTATCCCGATCAATTTTTTTTTCTTTTTTCAGAGCAATCCAGGCAAGCGAGGGGTAGAAAGCCGCGTCTGATCGCGGGCTGATGGACAAGAAAGTAATCTGAGGTAAGTGCAGTTTTTTTTTTATTATGGATTTCAGATGAAAAAATTGATTTTTACTAAGAAAATGTTTGTCTTCAAACCGGTGATCTCGGTCGCGAAACACTATCAGGTCTATTTTTTTTTCTTTTTTCAGAGCAATCCAGGCAAGCGAGGGGTAGAAAGCCGCACCTGTTCGCGGTCTGATGGACAAGAAAGTAATCTGTGGTAAGTGCAGACCAAAATTATGAATTTCAGATGAAAAAACGTGATTTTATACTAAGAAAATATTTGTCTTCAAACCGGTGATCTCGGTCGCGAAACACTATCAGGTCTATTTTTTTTTCTTTTTTCAGAGCAATCCAGGCAATCGAGGGGTAGAAAGCCGCGTCTGTTCGCGGGCTGATGGACAAGAAAGTAATCTGTGGTAAGTGCAGACCAAAATTATGAATTTCAGATGAAAAAACGTGATTTTATACTAAGAAAATATTTGTCTTCAAACCGCTGATCTCGGTCGCCAAACACTATACCGACTTAATTTTTTTTTCTTTTTTCAGAGCAAGCCAGGCAAGCGAGGGGAAGAAAGCCGCGCCTGTTCGCGGGCTGATGGACAAGAAAGTAATCTGAGGTAAGTGCATTTTTTTTTATAATGAATTTCAGATGAAAAAAATTGATTTTTACCAAGAAAATGTTTGTCTTCAAACCGGTGATATCGGTCGCGAAACACTATACCGATCAATTTTTTATCTTTTTTCAGAACAAACCATGCAAGCGAGGGGTAGAAAGCCGCGCCTGTTCGCGGGCTGATGGACAAGAAAGTAATCTGAGGTAAGTGCATTTTTTTTTTATAATGAATTTAAGATGAAAAAAATTGATTTCTACCAAGAAAATGTTTGTCTTCAAACCGGTGATCTCGGTCGCGAAACACTATCCCGATCAATTTTTTTTTCTTTTTTCTGCACAAACCAGGCAAGCGAGCGGTAGAAAGCCGCGCCTGTTCGCGGGCTGATGGACAAGAAAGTAATCTGAGGTAAGTGCAGTTTTTTTTATTATTATGAATTTCATATGAAAAAAAAATATTTTTACTAAGAAAATGTTTGTCTTCAAACCGGTGATCTCGGTCGCGAAACACTATCAGGACTATTTTTTTTCCTTTTTTCAGAGCAATCCAGGAGACCGAGGGGTAGAAAGCCGCTTCTGATCGCGGGCTGATGGACAAGAAAGTAATCTGAGGTAAGTGCATTTTTTTTTATAATGAATTTCAGATGAAAAAAATTGATTTTTACCAAGAAAATGTTTGTCTTCAAACCGGTGATCTCGGTCGCGAAACACTATCCCGATCAATTTTTTATCTTTTTTCAGAACAAACCAGGCAAGCGAGGGGTAGAAAGCCGCGCCTGTTCGCGGGCTGATGGACAAGAAAGTAATCTGAGGTAAGTGCATTTTTTTTTATAATGAATTTCAGATGAAAAAAATTGATTTTTACCAAGAAAATGTTTGTCTTCAAACCGGTGATCTCGGTCGCGAAACACTATCCCGATCAATTTTTTATCTTTTTTCAGAACAAACCAGGCAAGCGAGGGGTAGAAAGCCGCGCCTGTTCGCGGGCTGATGGACAAGAAAGTAATCTGAGGTAAGTGCAGTTTTTTTTTTTATTATGAATTTCATATGAAAAAAAAATATTTTTACTAAGAAAATGTTTGTCTTAAAACCGGTGATCTCGGTCGCGAAACACTATCAGGTCTATTTTTTTTTCTTTTTTAAGAGCAATCCAGGCAAGCGAGGGGTAGAAAGCCGCACCTGTTCGCGGTCTGATGGACAAGAAAGTAATCTGAGGTAAGTGCAGTTTTTTTTTTTATTATGGATTTCAGATGAAAAAATTGATTTTTACTAAGAAAATGTTTGTCTTCAAACCGGTGATCTCGGTCGCGAAACACTATCAGGTCTATTTTTTTTTCTTTTTTCTGAGCAATCCAGGCAAGCGAGGGTTAGAAAGCCGCACCTGTTCGCGGTCTGATGGACAAGAAAGTAATCTGTGGTAAGTGCAGACCAAAATTATGAATTTCAGATGAAAAAACGTGATTTTATACTAAGAAAATATTTGTCTTCAAACCGGTGATCTCGGTCGCGAAACACTATCAGGACTATTTTTTTTTTCCTTTTTTCAGAGCAATCCAGGCAAGCGAGGGATAGAAAGCCGCGTCTGTTCGCGGGCTGATGGACAAGAAAGTAATCTGAGGTAAGTGCAGTTTTTTTTTTATTATGAATTTCAGATGAAAAAAATGATTTTTACTAAGAAAATGTTTGTCTTCAAACCGGTGATCTCGGTCGCGAAACACTATCCCGATCAATTTTTTTTTCTTTTTTCAGAACAAACCAGGCAAGCGAGGGGTAGAAAGCCGCGCCTGTTCGCGGGCTGATGGACAAGAAAGTAATCTGAGGTAAGTGCATTTTTTTTTATAATGAATTTCAGATGAAAAAAATTGATTTTTACCAAGAAAATGTTTGTCTTCAAACCGGTGATCTCGGTCGCGAAACACTATCCCGATCAATTTTTTATCTTTTTTCAGAACAAACCAGGCAAGCGAGGGGTAGAAAGCCGCGCCTGTTCGCGGGCTGATGGACAAGAAAGTAATCTGAGGTAAGTGCATTTTTTTTTTATAATGAATTTAAGATGAAAAAAATTGATTTCTACAAAGAAAATGTTTGTCTTCAAACCGGTGATCTCGGTCGCGAAACACTATCCCGATCATTTTTTTTTTCTTTTTTCAGCACAAACCAGGCAAGCGAGCGGTAGAAAGCCGCGCCTGTTCGCGGGCTGATGGACAAGAAAGTAATCTGAGGTAAGTGCATTTTCTTTTTATAATGAATTTAAGATGAAAAAAATTGATTTTTACCAAGAAAATGTTTGTCTTCAAACCGGTGATCTCGGTCGCGAAACACTATCCCGATCAATTTTTTTTTCTTTTTTCAGCACAAACCAGGAAAGCGAGCGGTAGAAAGCCGCGCCTGTTCGCGGGCTGATGGACAAGAAAGTAATCTGAGGTAAGTGCAGTTTTTTTTTTATTATGGATTTCAGATGAAAAAATTGATTTTTACTAAGAAAATGTTTGTCTTCAAACCGGTGATCTCGGTCGCGAAACACTATCAGGTCTATTTTTTTTTCTTTTTTCTGAGCAATCCAGGCAAGCGAGGGTTAGAAAGCCGCACCTGTTCGCGGTCTGATGGACAAGAAAGTAATCTGTGGTAAGTGCAGACCAAAATTATGAATTTCAGATGAAAAAACGTGATTTTATACTAAGAAAATATTTGTCTTCAAACCGGTGATCTCGGTCGCGAAACACTATCAGGACTATTTTTTTTTTCCTTTTTTCAGAGCAATCCAGGCAAGCGAGGGATAGAAAGCCGCGTCTGTTCGCGGGCTGATGGACAAGAAAGTAATCTGAGGTAAGTGCAGTTTTTTTTTTATTATGAATTTCAGATGAAAAAAATGATTTTTACTAAGAAAATGTTTGTCTTCAAACCGGTGATCTCGGTCGCGAAACACTATCCCGATCAATTTTTTTTTCTTTTTTCAGAGCAATCCAGGCAAGCGAGGGGTAGAAAGCCGCGTCTGATCGCGGGCTGATGGACAAGAAAGTAATCTGAGGTAAGTGCAGTTTTTTTTTTATTATGGATTTCAGATGAAAAAAATGATTTTTACTAAGAAAATGTTTGTCTTCAAACCGGTGATCTCGGTCGCGAAACACTATCAGGTCTATTTTTTTTTCTTTTTTCAGAGCAATCCAGGCAAGCGAGGGGTAGAAAGCCGCACCTGTTCGCGGTCTGATGGACAAGAAAGTAATCTGTGGTAAGTGCAGACCAAAATTATGAATTTCAGATGAAAAAACGTGATTTTATACTAAGAAAATATTTGTCTTCAAACCGGTGATCTCGGTCGCGAAACACTATCAGGTCTATTTTTTTTTTCTTTTTTCAGAGCAATCCAGGCAAGCGAGGGGTAGAAAGCCGCGTCTGTTCGCGGGCTGATGGACAAGAAAGTAATCTGTGGTAAGTGCAGACCAAAATTATGAATTTCAGATGAAAAAACGTGATTTTATACTAAGAAAATATTTGTCTTCAAACCGCTGATCTCGGTCGCCAAACACTATACCGACTTAATTTTTTTTTCTTTTTTCAGAGCAAGCCAGGCAAGCGAGGGGAAGAAAGCCGCGCCTGTTCGCGGGCTGATGGACAAGAAAGTAATCTGAGGTAAGTGCATTTTTTTTTATAATGAATTTCAGATGAAAAAAATTCATTTTTACCAAGAAAATGTTTGTCTTCAAACCGGTGATCTCGGTCGCGAAACACTATCCCGATCAATTTTTTTTTCTTTTTTCTGCACAAACCAGGCAAGCGAGCGGTAGAAAGCCGCGCCTGTTCGCGGGCTGATGGACAAGAAAGTAATCTGAGGTAAGTGCAGTTTTTTTTATTATTATGAATTTCATATGAAAAAAAAATATTTTTACTAAGAAAATGTTTGTCTTCAAACCGGTGATCTCGGTCGCGAAACACTATCAGGACTATTTTTTTTCCTTTTTTCAGAGCAATCCAGGAGACCGAGGGGTAGAAAGCCGCTTCTGATCGCGGGCTGATGGACAAGAAAGTAATCTGAGGTAAGTGCAGTTTTTTTTATTATTATGAATTTCATATGAAAAAAAAATATTTTTACTAAGAAAATGTTTGTCTTCAAACCGGTGATCTCGGTCGCGAAACACTATCAGGACTATTTTTTTTCCTTTTTTCAGAGCAAGCCAGGCAAGCGAGGGGAAGAAAGCCGCGCCTGTTCGCGGGCTGATGGACAAGAAAGTAATCTGAGGTAAGTGCATTTTTTTTTTATAATGAATTTAAGATGAAAAAAATTGATTTTTACCAAGAAAATGTTTGTCTTCAAACCGGTGATCTCGGTCGCGAAACACTATCAGTTCTATTTTTTTTTCTTTTTTCAGAGCAATCCAGGCAAGCGAGGGGTTGAAAGCCGCACCTGTTCGCGGTCTGATGGACAAGAAAGTAATCTGAGGTAAGTGCAGTTTTTTTTTATAATGAATTTAAGATGAAAAAAATTGATTTTTACCAAGAAAATGTTTGTCTTCAAACCGGTGATCTCGGTCGCGAAACACTATCCCGACTTAATTTTTTTTTCTTTTTTCAGAGCAAGCCAGGCAAGCGAGGGGAAGAAAGCCGCGCCTGTTCGCGGGCTGATGGACAAGAAAGTAATCTGAGGTAAGTGCAGTTTTTTTTTATAATGAATTTCAGATGAAAAAAATTGATTTTTACTAAGAAAATGTTTGTCTTCAAACCGGTGATCTCGGTCTCGAAACACTATCAGGACTATTTTTTTTTCTTTTTTCAGTGCAATCCAGGCAAGCGAGGGGTAGAAAGCCGCGTCTGTTCGCAGGCTGATGGACAAGAAAGTAATCTGAGGTAAGTGCAGTTTTTTTTTTTAAATGAATTTCAGATGAAAAAAAAATATTTTTACCAAGAAAATGTTTGTATTCAAACCGGTGATCTCGGTCGCGAAACACTATCCCGACTCAATATTTTTTTCTTTTTTCAGAGCAAGCCAGGCAAGCGAGGGATAGAAAACCGCGTCCGTTCGCGGGCTGATGGACAAGAAAGTATTATGTGCAAAGTGCAGACCAAAATTATGAATTTCAGATGAAAAAACGTGATTTTATACTAAGAAAATATTTGTCTTCAAACCGCTGATCTCGGTCGCAAAACACTATCCCGACTTATTTTTTTTTCCTTTTTTCTGAGCAAGCCAGGCAAGCGAGGGGTAGAAAGCCGCGCCTGTTCGCGGGCTGATGGACAAGAAAGTAATCTGAGGTAAGTGCAGTTTTTTTTATATTGAATTTCAGATGAAAAAAATTGATTATTACTAAAAAAATGTTTGTCTTCAAACCGGTGATCTCGGTCGCGAAACACTATCAGGACTATTTTTTTTTCTTTTTTCAGTGCAATCCAGGCAAGCGAGGGGTAGAAAGCCGCGTCTGTTCGCAGGCTGATGGACAAGAAAGTAATCTGAGGAAAGTGCAGTTTTTTTTATAATGAATTTCAGATGAAAAAAATTGATTTTTACCAAGAAAATGTTTGTCTTCAAACCGGTGATCTCGGTCGCGAAACACTATCCCGACTCAATATTTTTTTTCTTTTTTCAGAGCAAGCCAGGCAAGCGAGGGGTAGAAAACCGCGTCTGTTTGCGGGCTGATGGACAAGAAAGTATTATGTGGGAAGTGCAGACCAAAATTATGAATTTCAGATGAAATAACGTGATTTTATACTAAGAAAATATTTGTCTTCAAACCGCTGATCTCGGTCGCCAAACACTATACCGACTTAATTTTTTTTTCTTTTTTCAGAGCAAGCCAGGCAAGCGAGGGGAAGAAAGCCACGCCTGTTCGCGGGCTGATGGACAAGAAAGTAATCTGAGGTAAGTGAATTTTTATTTTATAATGAATTTCAGATGAAAAAAATTGATTTTTACCAAGAAAATGTTTGTCTTCAAACCGGTGATCTCGGTCGCGAAACACTATCCCGATCAATTTTTTATCTTTTTTCAGAACAAACCAGGCAAGCGAGGGGTAGAAAGCCGCGCCTGTTCGCGGGCTGATGGACAAGAAAGTAATCTGAGGTAAGTGCATTTTTTTTTTATAATGAATTTAAGATGAAAAAAATTGATTTCTACAAAGAAAATGTTTGTCTTCAAACCGGTGATCTCGGTCGCGAAACACTATCCCGATCAATTTTTTTTTCTTTTTTCAGCACAAACCAGGAAAGCGAGCGGTAGAAAGCCGCGCCTGTTCGCGGGCTGATGGACAAGAAAGTAATCTGAGGTAAGTGCAGTTTTTTTTTTATTATGGATTTCAGATGAAAAAATTGATTTTTACTAAGAAAATGTTTGTCTTCAAACCGGTGATCTCGGTCGCGAAACACTATCAGGTCTATTTTTTTTTCTTTTTTCTGAGCAATCCAGGAAAGCGAGGGTTAGAAAGCCGCACCTGTTCGCGGTCTGATGGACAAGAAAGTAATCTGTGGTAAGTGCAGACCAAAATTATGAATTTCAGATGAAAAAACGTGATTTTATACTAAGAAAATATTTGTCTTCAAACCGGTGATCTCGGTCGCGAAACACTATCAGGACTATTTTTTTTTTCCTTTTTTCAGAGCAATCCAGGCAAGCGAGGGATAGAAAGCCGCGTCTGTTCGCGGGCTGATGGACAAGAAAGTAATCTGAGGTAAGTGCAGTTTTTTTTTTATTATGAATTTCAGATGAAAAAAATGATTTTTACTAAGAAAATGTTTGTCTTCAAACCGGTGATCTCGGTCGCGAAACACTATCCCGATCAATTTTTTTTTCTTTTTTCAGAGCGATCCAGGCAAGCGAGGGGTAGAAAGCCGCGTCTGATCGCGGGCTGATGGACAAGAAAGTAATCTGAGGTAAGTGCAGTTTTTTTTTTATTATGGATTTCAGATGAAAAAATTGATTTTTACTAAGAAAATGTTTGTCTTCAAACCGGTGATCTCGGTCGCGAAACACTATCAGGTCTATTTTTTTTTCTTTTTTCAGAGCAATCCAGGCAAGCGAGGGGTAGAAAGCCGCACCTGTTCGCGGTCTGATGGACAAGAAAGTAATCTGTGGTAAGTGCAGACAAAAATTATGAATTTCAGATGAAAAAACGTGATTTTATACTAAGAAAATATTTGTCTTCAAACCGGTGATCTCGGTCGCGAAACACTATCAGGTCTATTTTTTTTTCTTTTTTCAGAGCAATCCAGGCAAGCGAGGGGTAGAAAGCCGCGTCTGTTCGCGGGCTGATGGACAAGAAAGTAATCTGTGGTAAGTGCAGACCAAAATTATGAATTTCAGATGAAAAAACGTGATTTTATACTAAGAAAATATTTGTCTTCAAACCGCTGATCTCGGTCGCCAAACACTATACCGACTTAATTTTTTTTTCTTTTTTCAGAGCAAGCCAGGCAAGCGAGGGGAAGAAAGCCGCGCCTGTTCGCGGGCTGATGGACAAGAAAGTAATCTGAGGTAAGTGCATTTTTTTTTATAATGAATTTCAGATGAAAAAAATTGATTTTTACCAAGAAAATGTTTGTCTTCAAACCGGTGATCTCGGTCGCGAAACACTATACCGATCAATTTTTTATCTTTTTTCAGAACAAACCATGCAAGCGAGGGGTAGAAAGCCGCGCCTGTTCGCGGGCTGATGGACAAGAAAGTAATCTGAGGTAAGTGCATTTTTTTTTTATAATGAATTTAAGATGAAAAAAATTGATTTCTACCAAGAAAATGTTTGTCTTCAAACCGGTGATCTCGGTCGCGAAACACTATCCCGATCAATTTTTTTTTCTTTTTTCTGCACAAACCAGGCAAGCGAGCGGTAGAAAGCCGCGCCTGTTCGCGGGCTGATGGACAAGAAAGTAATCTGAGGTAAGTGCAGTTTTTTTTATTATTATGAATTTCATATGAAAAAAAAATATTTTTACTAAGAAAATGTTTGTCTTCAAACCGGTGATCTCGGTCGCGAAACACTATCAGGACTATTTTTTTTCCTTTTTTCAGAGCAATCCAGGAGACCGAGGGGTAGAAAGCCGCTTCTGATCGCGGGCTGATGGACAAGAAAGTAATCTGAGGTAAGTGCATTTTTTTTTATAATGAATTTCAGATGAAAAAAATTGATTTTTACCAAGAAAATGTTTGTCTTCAAACCGGTGATCTCGGTCGCGAAACACTATCCCGATCAATTTTTTATCTTTTTTCAGAACAAACCAGGCAAGCGAGGGGTAGAAAGCCGCGCCTGTTCGCGGGCTGATGGACAAGAAAGTAATCTGAGGTAAGTGCATTTTTTTTTATAATGAATTTCAGATGAAAAAAATTGATTTTTACCAAGAAAATGTTTGTCTTCAAACCGGTGATCTCGGTCGCGAAACACTATCCCGATCAATTTTTTATCTTTTTTCAGAACAAACCAGGCAAGCGAGGGGTAGAAAGCCGCGCCTGTTCGCGGGCTGATGGACAAGAAAGTAATCTGAGGTAAGTGCAGTTTTTTTTTTTATTATAAATTTCATATGAAAAAAAAATATTTTTACTAAGAAAATGTTTGTCTTAAAACCGGTGATCTCGGTCGCGAAACACTATCAGGTCTATTTTTTTTTCTTTTTTAAGAGCAATCCAGGCAAGCGAGGGGTAGAAAGCCGCACCTGTTCGCGGTCTGATGGACAAGAAAGTAATCTGAGGTAAGTGCAGTTTTTTTTTTTATTATGGATTTCAGATGAAAAAATTGATTTTTACTAAGAAAATGTTTGTCTTCAAACCGGTGATCTCGGTCGCGAAACACTATCAGGTCTATTTTTTTTTCTTTTTTCTGAGCAATCCAGGCAAGCGAGGGTTAGAAAGCCGCACCTGTTCGCGGTCTGATGGACAAGAAAGTAATCTGTGGTAAGTGCAGACCAAAATTATGAATTTCAGATGAAAAAACGTGATTTTATACTAAGAAAATATTTGTCTTCAAACCGGTGATCTCGGTCGCGAAACACTATCAGGACTATTTTTTTTTTCCTTTTTTCAGAGCAATCCAGGCAAGCGAGGGATAGAAAGCCGCGTCTGTTCGCGGGCTGATGGACAAGAAAGTAATCTGAGGTAAGTGCAGTTTTTTTTTTATTATGAATTTCAGATGAAAAAAATGATTTTTACTAAGAAAATGTTTGTCTTCAAACCGGTGATCTCGGTCGCGAAACACTATCCCGATCAATTATTTTTTCTTTTTTCAGAACAAACCAGGCAAGCGAGGGGTAGAAAGCCGCGCCTGTTCGCGGGCTGATGGACAAGAAAGTAATCTGAGGTAAGTGCATTTTTTTTTATAATGAATTTCAGATGAAAAAAATTGATTTTTACCAAGAAAATGTTTGTCTTCAAACCGGTGATCTCGGTCGCGAAACACTATCCCGATCAATTTTTTATCTTTTTTCAGAACAAACCAGGCAAGCGAGGGGTAGAAAGCCGCGCCTGTTCGCGGGCTGATGGACAAGAAAGTAATCTGAGGTAAGTGCATTTTTTTTTTATAATGAATTTAAGATGAAAAAAATTGATTTCTACAAAGAAAATGTTTGTCTTCAAACCGGTGATCTCGGTCGCGAAACACTATCCCGATCAATTTTTTTTTCTTTTTTCAGCACAAACCAGGCAAGCGAGCGGTAGAAAGCCGCGCCTGTTCGCGGGCTGATGGACAAGATAGTAATCTGAGGTAAGTGCATTTTCTTTTTATAATGAATTTAAGATGAAAAAAATTGATTTTTACCAAGAAAATGTTTGTCTTCAAACCGGTGATCTCGGTCGCGAAACACTATCCCGATCAATTTTTTTTTCTTTTTTCAGCACAAACCAGGAAAGCGAGCGGTAGGAAGCCGCGCCTGTTCGCGGGCTGATGGACAAGAAAGTAATCTGAGGTAAGTGCAGTTTTTTTTTTATTATGGATTTCAGATGAAAAAATTGATTTTTACTAAGAAAATGTTTGTCTTCAAACCGGTGATCTCGGTCGCGAAACACTATCAGGTCTATTTTTTTTTCTTTTTTCTGAGCAATCCAGGCAAGCGAGGGTTAGAAAGCCGCACCTGTTCGCGGTCTGATGGACAAGAAAGTAATCTGTGGTAAGTGCAGACCAAAATTATGAATTTCAGATGAAAAAACGTGATTTTATACTAAGAAAATATTTGTCTTCAAACCGGTGATCTCGGTCGCGAAACACTATCAGGACTATTTTTTTTTTCCTTTTTTCAGAGCAATCCAGGCAAGCGAGGGATAGAAAGCCGCGTCTGTTCGCGGGCTGATGGACAAGAAAGTAATCTGAGGTAAGTGCAGTTTTTTTTTTATTATGAATTTCAGATGAAAAAAATGATTTTTACTAAGAAAATGTTTGTCTTCAAACCGGTGATCTCGGTCGCGAAACACTATCCCGATCAATTTTTTTTTCTTTTTTCAGAGCAATCCAGGCAAGCGAGGGGTAGAAAGCCGCGTCGGATCGCGGGCTGATGGACAAGAAAGTAATCTGAGGTAAGTGCAGTTTTTTTTTTATTATGGATTTCACATGAAAAAAATGATTTTTACTAAGAAAATGTTTGTCTTCAAACCGGTGATCTCGGTCGCGAAACACTATCAGGTCTATTTTTTTTTCTTTTTTCAGAGCAATCCAGGCAAGCGAGGGGTAGAAAGCCGCACCTGTTCGCGGTCTGATGGACAAGAAAGTAATCTGTGGTAAGTGCAGACCAAAATTATGAATTTCAGATGAAAAAATTGATTTTTACTAAGAAAATGTTTGTCTTCAAACCGGTGATCTCGGTCGCGAAACACTATCAGGTCTATTTTTTTTTCTTTTTTCTGAGCAATCCAGGCAAGCGAGGGGTAGAAAGCCGCACCTGTTCGCGGTCTGATGGACAAGAAAGTAATCTGTGGTAAGTGCAGACCAAAATTATGAATTTCAGATGAAAAAACGTGATTTTATACTAAGAAAATATTTGTCTTCAAACCGCTGATCTCGGTCGCAAAACACTATCCCGACTTAATTTTATTTCCTTTTTTCTGAGCAAGCCAGGCAAGCGAGGGGTAGAAAGCCGCGCCTGTTCGCGGGCTGATGGACAAGAAAGTAATCTGAGGTAAGTGCATTTTTTTTTATAATGAATTTCAGATGAAAAAAATTGATTTTTACCAAGAAAATGTTTGTCTTCAAACCGGTGATCTCGGTCGCGAAACACTATCCCGACTCAATATTTTTTTCTTTTTTCAGAGCAAGCCAGGCAAGCGAGGGGTAGAAAACCGCGTCTGTTCGCGGGCAGATGGACAAGAAAGTAATCTGTGGTAAGTGCAGACCAAAATTATGAATTTCAGATGAAATAACGTGATTTTATACTAAGAAAATATTTGTCTTCAAACCGCTGATCTCGGTCGCCAAACACTATACCGACTTAATTTTTTTTTCTTTTTTAGAGCAAGCCAGGCAAGCGAGGGGAAGGAAGCCGCGCCTGTTCGCGGGCTGATGGACAAGAAAGTAATCTGAGGTAAGTGCAGTTTTTTTTTATAATGAATTTCAGATGAAAAAAATTGATTTTTACTAAGAAAATGTTTGTCTTCAAACCGGTGATCTCGGTCGCGAAACACTATCAGGACTAATTTTTTTTCTTTTTTCAGTGCAATCCAGGCAAGCGAGGGGTAGAAAGCCGCGTCTGTTCGCAGGCTGATGGACAAGAAAGTAATCTGAGGAAAGTGCAGTTTTTTTTATAATGAATTTCAGATGAAAAAAAATATTTTTACCAAGAAAATGTTTGTCTTCAAACCGGTGATCTCGGTCGCGAAACACTATCCCGATCAATTTTTTTTTCTTTTTTCAGAACAAACCAGGCAAGCGAGGGGTAGAAAGCCGCGCCTGTTCGCGGGCTGATGGACAAGAAAGTAATCTGAGGAAAGTGCAGTTTTTTTTATAATGAATTTCAGATGAAAAAAAATATTTTTACCAAGAAAATGTTTGTCTTCAAACCGGTGATCTCGGTCGCGAAACACTATCAGGTCTATTGTTTTTTCTTTTTTCAGAGCAATCCAGGCAAGCGAGGGGTAGAAAGCCGCACCTGTTTGCGGTCTGATGGACAAGAAAGTAATCTGTGTTAAGTGCAGACCAAAATTATGAATTTCAGATGAAATAAGGTGATTTTATACTAAGAAAATATTTTTCTTCAAACCGCTGATCTCGGTCGCCAAACACTATACCGACTTAATTTTTTTTTCTTTTTTCAGAGCAACCCAGGCAAGCGAGGGGAAGAAAGCCGCGCCTGTTCGCGGGCTGATGGACAAGAAAGTAATCTGAGGTAAGTGCATTTTTTTTTATAATGAATTTCAGATGAAAAAAATTGATTTTTACCAAGAAAATGTTTGTCTTCAAACCGGTGATATCGGTCGCGAAACACTATCCCGATCAATTTTTTTTCTATTTTCAGAACAAACCAGGCAAGCGAGGGGTAGAAAGCCGCGCCTGTTCGCGGGCTGATGGACAAGAAAGTAATCTGAGGTAAGGACATTTTTTTTTTATAATGAATTTAAGATGAAAAAAATTGATTTTTACCAAGAAAATGTTTGTCTTCAAACCGGTGATCTCGGTCGCGAAACACTATCCCGACCATTTTTTTTTTCTTTTTTCAGCACAAACCAGGCAAGCGAGCGGTAGAAAGCCGCACCTGTTCGCGGGCTGATGGACAAGAAAGTAATCTGAGGTAAGTGCAGTTTTTTTTATTATTATGAATTTCATATGAAAAAAAAATATTTTTACTAAGAAAATGTTTGTCTTCAAACCGGTGATCTCGGTCGCGAAACACTATCAGGACTATTTTTTTTCCTTTTTTCAGAGCAATCCAGGAGACCGAGGGGTAGAAAGCCGCTTTTGATCGCGGGCTGATGGACAAGAAAGTAATCTGAGGTAAGTGCATTTTTTTTTATAATGAATTTCAGATGAAAAAAATTGATTTTTACCAAGAAAATGTTTGTCTTCAAACCGGTGATCTCGGTCGCGAAACACTATCCCGATCATTTTTTTTTTCTTTTTTCAGCACAAACCAGGCAAGCGAGGGGTAGAAAGCCGCGCCTGTTCGCGGGCTGATGGACAAGAAAGTAATCTGAGGTAAGTGCAGTTTTTTTTTTTATTATGAATTTCATATGAAAAAAAAATATTTTTACTAAGAAAATGTTTGTCTTCAAACCGGTGATCTCGGTCGCGAAACACTATCCCGATCAATTTTTTTTTCTTTTTTCAGAACTAACCAGGCAAGCGAGGGGTAGAAAGCCGCGCCTGTTCGCGGGCTGATGGACAAGAAAGTAATCTGAGGTAAGTGCAGTTTTTTTTTTATTATGGATTTCAGATGAAAAAATTGATTTTTACTAAGAAAATGTTTGTCTTCAAACCGGTGATCTCGGTCTTGAAACACTATCAGGTCTATTTTTTTTTCTTTTTTAAGAGCAATCCAGGCAAGCGAGGGGTAGAAAGCCGCACCTGTTCGCGGTCTGATGGACAAGAAAGTAATCTGAGGTAAGTGCAGTTTTTTTTTATAATGAATTTATGATGAAAAAAATTGATTTTTACCAAGAAAATGTTTGTCTTCAAACCGGTGATCTCGGTCGCGAAACACTATCCCGATCAATTTTTTTTTCTTTTTTCAGAACAAACCAGGCAAGCGAGGGGTAGAAAGCCGCGCCTGTTCGCGGGCTGATGGACAAAAAAGTAATCTGAGGTAAGTGCAGTTTTTTTTTTATTATGAATTTCAGATGAAAAAAATGATTTTTACTAAGAAAATGTTTGTCTTCAAACCGGTGATCTCGGTCGCGAAACACTATCCCGATCAATTTTTTTTTCTTTTTTCAGAACAAACCAGGCAAGCGAGGGGTAGAAAGCCGCGCCTGTTCGCGGGCTGATGGACAAGAAAGTATTCTGAGGTAAGTGCAGTTTTTTTTTTTATTATGAATTTCAGATGAAAAAATTGATTTTTACTAAGAAAATGTTTGTCTTCAAACCGGTGATCTCGGTCGCGAAACACTATCAGGTCTATTTTTTTTTCTTTTTTCTGAGCAATCCAGGCAAGCGAAAGGTAGAAAACCGCACCTGTTCGCGGTCTGATGGACAAGAAAGTAATCTGTGGTAAGTGCAGACCAAAATTATGAATTTCAGATGAAAAAACGTGATTTTATACTAAGAAAATATTTGTCTTCAAACCGCTGATCTCGGTCGCAAAACACTATCCCGACTTAATTTTATTTCCTTTTTTCTGAGCAAGCCAGGCAAGCGAGGGGTAGAAAGCCGCGCCTGTTCGCGGGCTGATGGACAAGAAAGTAATCTGAGGTAAGTGCATTTTTTTTTATAATGAATTTCAGATGAAAAAAATTGATTTTTACCAAGAAAATGTTTGTCTTCAAACCGGTGATCTCGGTCGCGAAACACTATCCCGACTCAATATTTTTTTCTTTTTTCAGAGCAAGCCAGACAAGCGAGGGGTAGAAAACCGCGTCTGTTCGCGGGCTGATGGACAAGAAAGTATTATGTGGGAAGTGCAGACCAAAATTATGAATTTCAGATGAAATAACGTGATTTTATACTATGTAAATATTTGTCTTCAAACCGCTGATCTCGGTCGCCAAACACTATACCGACTTTATTTTTTTTTCTTTTTTCAGAGCAAGCCAGGCAAGCGAGGGGAAGAAAGCCGCGCCTGTTCGCGGGCAGATGGACAAGAAAGTAATCTGAGGTAAGTGCATTTTTTTTTATAATGAATTTCAGATGAAAAAAATTGATTTTTACCAAGAAAATGTTTGTCTTCAAACCGGTGATCTCGGTCGCGAAACACTATCCCGATCAATTTTTTATCTTTTTTCAGAACAAACCAGGCAAGCGAGGGGTTGAAAGCCGCACCTGTTCGCGGTCTGATGGACAAGAAAGTAATCTGTGGTAAGTGCAGACCAAAATTATGAATTTCAGATGAAATAACGTGATTTTATACTAAGAAAATATTTGTCTTCAAACCGCTGATCTCGGTCGCCAAACACTATACCGACTTAATTTTTTTTTCTTTTTTAGAGCAAGCCAGGCAAGCGAGGGGAAGGAAGCCGCGCCTGTTCGCGGGCTGATGGACAAGAAAGTAATCTGAGGTAAGTGCAGTTTTTTTTTATAATGAATTTCAGATGAAAAAAATTGATTTTTACTAAGAAAATGTTTGTCTTCAAACCGGTGATCTCGGTCGCGAAACACTATCAGGACTATTTTTTTTTCTTTTTTCAGTGCAATCCAGGCAAGCGAGGGGTAGAAAGCCGCGTCTGTTCGCAGGCTGATGGACAAGAAAGTAATCTGAGGAAAGTGCAGTTTTTTTTATAATGAATTTCAGATGAAAAAAAATATTTTTACCAAGAAAATGTTTGTCTTCAAACCGGTGATCTCGGTCGCGAAACACTATCCCGATCAATTTTTTTTTCTTTTTTCAGAACAAACCAGGCAAGCGAGGGGTAGAAAGCCGCGCCTGTTCGCGGGCTGATGGACAAGAAAGTAATCTGAGGTAAGTGCAGTTTTTTTTTATAATGAATTTAAGATGAAAAAAATTGATTTTTACTAAGAAAATGTTTGTCTTCAAACCGGTGATCTCGGTCGCGAAACACTATCCCGATCAATTTTTTTTTCTTTTTTCAGCACAAACCAGGCAAGCGAGGGGTAGAAAGCCGCGCCTGTTCGCGGGCTGATGGACAAGAAAGTAATCTGAGGTAAGTGCAGTTTTTTTAATTATTATGAATTTCATATGAAAAAAAAATATTTTTACTAAGAAAATGTTTGTCTTCAAACCGGTGATCTCGGTCGCGAAACACTATCAGGACTATTTTTTTTCCTTTTTTCAGAGCAATCCAGGAGACCGAGGGGTAGAAAGCCGCTTTTCATCGCGGGCTGATGGACAAGAAAGTAATCTGAGGTAAGTGCATTTTTTTTTATAATGAATTTCAGATGAAAAAAAATGATTTTTACTAAGAAAATGTTTGTCTTCAAACCGGTGATCTCGGTCGCGAAACACTATCCCGATCATTTTTTTTTTCTTTTTTCAGCACAAACCAGGCAAGCGAGGGGTAGAAAGCCGCGCCTGTTCGCGGGCTGATGGACAAGAAAGTAATCTGAGGTAAGTGCAGTTTTTTTTTTTATTATGAATTTCATATGAAAAAAAAATATTTTTACTAAGAAAATGTTTGTCTTCAAACCGGTGATCTCGGTCGCGAAACACTATCCCGATCATTTTTTTTTCTTTTTTCAGAACTAACCAGGCAAGCGAGGGGTAGAAAGCCGCGCCTGTTCGCGGGCTGATGGACAAGAAAGTAATCTGAGGTAAGTGCAGTTTTTTTTTTATTATGGATTTCAGATGAAAAAATTGATTTTTACTAAGAAAATGTTTGTCTTCAAACCGGTGATCTCGGTCTTGAAACACTATCAGGTCTATTTTTTTTTCTTTTTTAAGAGCAATCCAGGCAAGCGAGGGGTAGAAAGCCGCGCCTGTTCGCGGGCTGATGGACAAGAAAGTAATCTGAGGTAAGTGCATTTTTTTTTATAATGAATTTCAGATGAAAAAAATTGATTTTTACCAAGAAAATGTTTGTCTTCAAACCGGTGATCTCGGTCGCGAAACACTATCCCGACTCAATATTTTTTTCTTTTTTCAGAGCAAGCCAGGCAAGCGAGGGGTAGAAAACCGCGTCTGTTCGCGGGCTGATGGACAAGAAAGTATTATGTGGGAAGTGCAGACCAAAATTATGAATTTCAGATGAAATAACGTGATTTTATACTAAGAAAATATTTGTCTTCAAACCGCTGATCTCGGTCGCAAAACACTATCCCGACTTAATTTTATTTCCTTTTTTCTGAGCAAGCCAGGCAAGCGAGGGGTAGAAAGCCGCGCCTGTTCGCGGGCTGATGGACAAGAAAGTAATCTGAGGTAAGTGCATTTTTTTTTATAATGAATTTCAGATGAAAAAAATTGATTTTTACCAAGAAAATGTTTGTCTTCGAACCGGTGATCTCGGTCGCGAAACACTATCCCGACTCAATATTTTTTTCTTTTTTCAGAGCAAGCCAGGCAAGCGAGGGGTAGAAAACCGCGTCTGTTCGCGGGCTGATGGACAAGAAAGTATTATGTGGGAAGTGCAGACCAAAATTATGAATTTCAGATGAAATATCGTGATTTTATACTATGTAAATATTTGTCTTCAAACCGCTGATCTCGGTCGCCAAACACTATACCGACTTTATTTTTTTTTCTTTTTTCAGAGCAAGCCAGGCAAGCGAGGGGAAGAAAGCCGCGCCTGTTCGCGGGCTGATGGACAAGAAAGTAATCTGAGGTAAGTGCATTTTTTTTTATAATGAATTTCAGATGAAAAAAATTGATTTTTACCAAGAAAATGTTTGTCTTCAAACCGGTGATCTCGGTCGCGAAACACTATCCCGATCAATTTTTTATCTTTTTTCAGAACAAACCAGGCAAGCGAGGGGTTGAAAGCCGCACCTGTTCGCGGTCTGATGGACAAGAAAGTAATCTGTGGTAAGTGCAGACCAAAATTATGAATTTCAGATGAAATAACGTGATTTTATACTAAGAAAATATTTGTCTTCAAACCGCTGATCTCGGTCGCCAAACACTATACCGACTTAATTTTTTTTTCTTTTTTAGAGCAAGCCAGGCAAGCGAGGGGAAGGAAGCCGCGCCTGTTCGCGGGCTGATGGACAAGAAAGTAATCTGAGGTAAGTGCAGTTTTTTTTTATAATGAATTTCAGATGAAAAAAATTGATTTTTACTAAGAAAATGTTTGTCTTCAAACCGGTGATCTCGGTCGCGAAACACTATCAGGACTATTTTTTTTTCTTTTTTCAGTGCAATCCAGGCAAGCGAGGTGTAGAAAGCCGCGTCTGTTCGCAGGCTGATGGACAAGAAAGTAATCTGAGGTAAGTGCAGTTTTTTTTTTATAATGAATTTCAGATGAAAAAAAAATATTTTTACCAAGAAAATGTTTGTCTTCAAACCGGTGATCTCGGTCGCGAAACACTATCCCGACTCAATATTTTTTTCTTTTTTCAGAGCAAGCCAGGCAAGCGAGGGATAGAAAACCGCGTCCGTTCGCGGGCTGATGGACAAGAAAGTATTATGTGCGAAGTGCAGACCAAAATTATGAATTTCAGATGAAAAAACGTGATTTTATACTAAGAAAATATTTGTCTTCAAACCGCTGATCTCGGTCGCAAAACACTATCCCGACTTATTTCTTTTTCCTTTTTTCTGAGCAAGCCAGGCAAGCGAGGGGTAGAAAGCCGCGCCTGTTCGCGGGCTGATGGACAAGAAAGTAATCTGAGGTAAGTGCAGTTTTTTTAATAATGAATTTCAGATGAAAAAAATTGATTATTACTAAAAAAATGTTTGTCTTCAAACCGGTGATCTCGGTCGCTAAACACTATCAGGACTATTTTTTTTTCTTTTTTCAGTGCAATCCAGGCAAGCGAGGGGTAGAAAGCCGCGTCTGTTCGTAGGCTGATGGACAAGAAAGTAATCTGAGGAAAGTGCAGTTTTTTTTATAATGAATTTCAGATGAAAAAAATTGATTTTTACCAAGAAAATGTTTGTCTTCAAACCGGTGATCTCGGTCGCGAAACACTATCCCGACTCAATATTTTTTTTCTTTTTTCAGAGCAAGCCAGGCAAGCGAGGGGTGGAAAACCGCGTCTGTTCGCGGGCTGATGGACAAGAAAGTATTATGTGGGAAGTGCAGACCAAAATTATGAATTTCAGATGAAATAACGTGATTTTATACTAAGAAAATATTTGTCTTCAAACCGCTGATCTCGGTCGCCAAACACTATACCGACTTAATTTTTTTTTCTTTTTTCAGAGCAAGCCAGGCAAGCGAGGGGAAGAAAGCCACGCCTGTTCGCGGGCTGATGGACAAGAAAGTAATCTGAGGTAAGTGCATTTTTTTTTATAATGAATTTCAGATGAAAAAAATTGATTTTTACCAAGAAAATGTTTGTCTTCAAACCGGTGATCTCGGTCGCGAAACACTATCCCGATCAATTTTTTTTTCTTTTTTCAGCACAAACCAGGCAAGCGAGCGGTAGAAAGCCGCGCCTGTTCGCGGGCTGATGGACAAGAAAGTAATCTGAGGAAAGTGCATTTTTTTTTTATAATGAATTTAAGATGAAAAAAATTGATTTTTACCAAGAAAATGTTTGTCTTCAAACCGCTGATCTCGGTCGCGAAACACTATCCCGATCAATTTTTTTTTCTTTTTTCAGCACAAACCAGGCAAGCGAGCGGTAGAAAGCCGCGCCTGTTCGCGGGCTGATGGACAAGAAAGTAATCTGAGGTAAGTGCATTTCTGTTTATAATAAATTTCATATGAAAAAAAAAATATTTTTACTAAGAAAATGTTTGTCTTCAAACCGGTGATCTCGGTCGCGAAACACTATCCCGATCAATTTTTTTTCTTTTTTCAGAACAAACCAGGCAAGCGAGGGGTAGAAAGCCGCGCCTGTTCGCGGGCTGATGGACAAGAAAGTAATCTGAGGTAAGTGCATTTTTTTTTTATAATGAATTTAAGATGAAAAAAATTGATTTCTACCAAGAAAATGTTTGTCTTCAAACCGGTGATCTCGGTCGCGAAACACTATCCCGATCAATTTTTTTTTCTTTTTTCAGCACAAACCAGGCAAGCGAGCGGTAGAAAGCCGCGCCTGTTCGCGGGCTGATGGACAAGAAAGTAATCTGAGGTAAGTGCAGTTTTTTTTTTTATTATGAATTTCATATGAAAAAAAAATATTTTTACTAAGAAAATGTTTGTCTTCAAACCGGTGATCTCGGTCGCGAAACACTATCCCGATCAATTTTTTTTTTTTTTTTCAGAACAAACCAGGCAAGCGAGGGGTAGAAAGCCGCGCCTGTTCGCGGGCTGATGGACAAGAAAGTAATCTGAGGTAAGTGCATTTTTTTTTTATAATGAATTTAAGATGAAAAAAATTGATTTCTACCAAGAAAATGTTTGTCTTCAAACCGGTGATCTCGGTCGCGAAACACTATCCCGATCAATTTTTTTTTCTTTTTTCAGCACAAACCAGGCAAGCGAGCGGTAGAAAGCCGCGCCTGTTCGCGGGCTGATGGACAAGAAAGTAATCTGAGGTAAGTGCAGTTTTTTTTTATAATGAATTTCAGATGAAAAAAAATGATTTTTACCAAGAAAATATTTGTCTTCAAACCGGTGATCTCGGTCGCGAAACACTATCCCGATCAATTTTTTTTTTTTTTTTCAGAACAAACCAGGCAAGCGAGGGGTAGAAAGCCGCGCCTGTTCGCGGGCTGATGGACAAGAAAGTAATCTGAGGTAAGTGCAGTTTTTTTTTTATTATGGATTTCAGATGAAAAAATTGATTTTTACTAAGAAAATGTTTGTCTTCAAACCGGTGATCTCGGTCGCGAAACACTATCAGGTCTATTTTTTTTTCTTTTTTCAGAGCAATCCAGGCAAGCGAGGGGTAGAAAGCCGCACCTGTTCGCGGTCTGATGGACAAGAAAGTAATCAGTGATAAGTGCAGACCAAAATTATGAATTTCAGATGAAAAAACGTGATTTTATACTAAGAAAATATTTGTCTTCAAACCGGTGATCTCGGTCGCGAAACACTATCAGGACTATTTTTTTTTCCTTTTTTCAGAGCAAGCCAGGCAAGCGAGGGGAAGAAAGCCGCGCCTGTTCGCGGGCTGATGGACAAGAAAGTAATCTGAGGTAAGTGCAGTTTTTTTTTTATTATGGATTTCAGATGAAAAAATTGATTTTTACTAAGAAAATGTTTGTCTTCAAACCGGTGATCTCGGTCGCGAAACACTATCAGGTCTATTTTTTTTTCTTTTTTCAGAGCAATCCAGGCAAGCGAGGGGTAGAAAGCCGCAACTGTTCGCGGTCTGATGGACAAGAAAGTAATCTGTGGTAAGTGCAGACCAAAATTATGAATTTCAGATGAAAAAACCTGATTTTATACTAAGAAAATATTTGTCTTCAAACCGGTGATCTCGGTCGCGAAACACTATCAGGACTATTTTTTTTTCCTTTTTTCAGAGCAATCCAGGCAAGCGAGGGGTAGAAAGCCGCGTCTGTTCGCGGGCTGATGGACAAGAAAGTAATCTGAGGTAAGTGCAGTTTTTTTTTATAATGAATACCAAGAAAATGTTTGTCTTCAAACCGGTGATCTCGGTCGCGAAACCCTATCCCGACTTAATTTTTTTTTCTTTTTTCAGAGCAAGCCAGGCAAGCGAGGGGAAGAAAGCCGCGCCTGTTCGCGGGCTGATGGACAAGAAAGTAATCTGAGGTAAGTGCATTTTTTTTTATTATGAATTTAAGATGAAAAAAATTGATTTTTACCAAGAAAATGTTTGTCTTCAAACCGGTGATCTCGGTCGCGAAACACTATCCCGATCAATTTTTTTTTCTTTTTTCAGCACAAACCAGGCAAGCGAGCGGTAGAAAGCCGCGTCTGTTCGCGGGCTGATGGACAAGAAAGTAATCTGAGGTAAGTGCAGTTTTTTTTTATAATGAATTTAAGTTGAAAAAAATTGATTTTTACCAAGAAAATGTTTGTCTTCAAACCGGTGATCTCGGTCGCGAAACCCTATCCCGACTTAATTTTTTTTCTTTTTTCAGAGCAAGCCAGGCAAGCGAGGGGAAGAAAGCCGCGCCTGTTCGCGGGCTGATGGACAAGAAAGTAATCTGAGGTAAGTGCATATTTTTTTTATAATGAATTTAAGATGAAAAAAATTGATTTTTACCAAGAAAATGTTTGTCTTCAAACCGGTGATCTCGGTCGCGAAACACTATCAGGTCTATTTTTTTTTCTTTTTTCAGAGCAATCCAGGCAAGCGAGGGGTTAAAAGCCACACCTGTTCGCGGTCTGATGGACAAGAAAGTAATCTGTGGTAAGTGCAGACCAAAATTATGAATTTCAGATGAAATAACGTGATTTTATACTAAGAAAATATTTGTCTTCAAACCGCTGATCTCGGTCGCCAAACACTATACCGAATTAATTTTTTTTTCTTTTTTCAGAGCAAGCCAGGCAAGCGAGGGGAAGGAAGCCGCGCCTGTTCGCGGGCTGATGGACAAGAAAGTAATCTGAGGTAAGTGCAGTTTTTTTTTATAATGAATTTCAGATGAAAAAAATTGATTTTTACTAAGAAAATGTTTGTCTTCAAACCGGTGATCTCGGTCGCGAAACACTATCAGGACTATTTTTTTTTCTTTTTTCAGTGCAATCCAGGCAAGCGAGGGGTAGAAAGCCGCGTCTGTTCGCAGGCTGATGGACAAGAAAGTAATCTGAGGTAAGTGCAGTTTTTTTTTATAATGAATTTCAGATGAAAAAAAAATATTTTTACCAAGAAAATGTTTGTCTTCAAACCGGTGATCTCGGTCGCGAAACACTATCCCGACTCAATATTTTTTTCTTTTTTCAGAGCAAGCCAGGCAAGCGAGGGATAGAAAACCGCGTCTGTTCGCGGGCTGATGGACAAGAAAGTATTATGTGGGAAGTGCAGACCAAAACTATGAATTTCAGATGAAAAAACGTGATTTTATACTAAGAAAATATTTGTCTTCAAACCGCTGATCTCGGTCGCAAAACACTATCCCGACTTAATTTTTTTTCCTTTTTTCTGAGCAAGCCAGGCAAGCGAGGGGTAGAAAGCCGTGCCTGTTCGCGGGCTGATGGACAAGAAAGTAATCTGAGGTAAGTGCAGTTTTTTTTATAATGAATTTCAGATGAAAAAAATTGATTTTTACTAAGAAAATGTTTGTCTTCAAACCGATGATCTCGGTCGCGAAACACTATCAGGACTATTTTTTTTTCTTTTTTCAGTGCAATCCAGGCAAGCGAGGGGTAGAAAGCCGCGTCTGTTCGCAGGCTGATGGACAAGAAAGTAATCTGAGGAAAGTGCAGTTTTTTTTTTATAATGAATTTCAGATAAAAAAAAAATATTTTTACCAAGAAAATGTTTGTCTTCAAACCGGTGATCTCGGTCGCGAAACACTATCCCGACTCAATATTTTTTTCTTTTTTCAGAGCAAGCCAGGCAAGCGAGGGGAAGAAAGCCGCGCCTGTTCGTGGGCTGATGGACAAGAAAGTAATCTGAGGTAAGTGCATTTTTTTTTATAATGAATTTCAGATGAAAAAAAATGATTTTTACCAAGAAAATGTTTGTCTTCAAACCGGTGATCTCGGTCGCGAAACACTATCAGGACTATTTTTTTTCCTTTTTTCAGAGCAATCCAGGCAAGCGAGGGGTAGAAAGCCGCGTCTGATCGCGGGCTGCTGGACAAGAAAGTAATCTGAGGTAAGTGCACATTTTTTTTATAATGAATTTAAGATGAAAAAAATTGATTTTTACCAAGAAAATGTTTGTCTTCAAACCGGTGATCTCGGTCGCGAAACACTATCCCGATCATTTTTTTTTTCTTTTTTCAGCACAAACCAGGCAAGCGAGGGGTAGAAAGCCGCGCCTGTTCGCGGTCTGATGAACAAGAAAGTAATCTGAGGTAAGTGCAGTTTTTTTTTTTATTATGGATTTCAGATGAAAAAATTGATTTTTACTAAGAAAATGTTTGTCTTCAAACCGGTGATCTCGGTCGCGAAACACTATCAGGTCTATTTTTTTTTATTTTTTCAGAGCAATCCAGGCAAGCGAGGAGTAGTTGTTAATTGGGGTTTCTAGATCAGATCGTACCGAACTGATCTAGAAGCCCCCAATTAACTGTTCTGTTCATCTATTCATACAATATATTTATATTTTTTTAACAACTATTTAAAGTCCAATTATCAACTGTATCATTATTTTTTATCTATTCAACCTAAAATATCACTTTTCATCAGATTAGAATTAAAATGTATTTCAACTTGATTCAAATAAAAGAAATTTCATCTTCCGGTATAATCTGGTAGCATATAATATCTTCTGAATCAGGTATAACTAAATCACGCATTATGTTCCTCACTGTTGATGTGCCGGTGTCCCGACACTTTGGTGAACCTGCTTTCAATTTTTCAGGACAAATCTGCACATCGTTAACTCGGGAGAATGTTAGCTCTCTATTATCACTTTTAAAGAAAAGTTCTTCAATATTTTCCGAATTTAATGCATCATGCATGTTTTGATAGAATAAATCTTCTTGCGTTGTATCTCTGATCTGAGGTTTTGATGAATCTGGGCTCGATTTTTTATGAGCGAGCTGCATATCACGGACTAATATAGCCTCACCATTAGCATTCTGAATAATAATTTTACAAATGCTTTCAGAAGTATATTTCACTGAATCTTGCATTGTAGCTAATAGAATGTATTTAATTTATTTTTAAATTGTTTAATTCAGTTTATGATTCAACCTTTAACTACAATTGTAGGAATCGAATGTTGCATAAAAATGACTGTAAGTAATTTATAGTTGCTTGTTTAGTAGCTTATTCAGCAGACAATCAATCTATCCTCCTCCACCTTAGAATAATTTTATATTTTTGTTTCTTTAAAAAATAAACTTTTTGATTTGTCAACATAATCTGTTCCTTTTACAGCATTCAAATAAAAGCAATCAGGAAAAAAATTAGCATGTTGCATCCAAGGATCATCGTAATACTCCCAATCTTCGATACCACCCCCACACGAAAAACACATAACTTTATCGTTTAAACCACTTCCACAGTAAAAAAACCCTGCATCAGTCATTTCCATCACCAATCTTCGTTTTGAATCTACTGTAGCCCAATAATGTCTAAATGAACATAATCGCATTTTATATTTATTAAATAATTCATAACGCGGGCTGGAATAATTTTGAATCATTTTATGAGTCTTGATACGGGTATGTATGAAAGCATAATGAAGTCTTGTATCTGGTGTTGTCATTTTATCAAGATATGCTACTATCTTTAGAATATTATACTTAGCACAGTTCGTTGTGGTATTCTGTATCAAATATATTTCTTATGAAATAAAACAAGAAAACATTTATTCAAAAACCTTTATTCTCACTATATTGTTATGATATACAGCTATGCAGCTTAATTTCGAACTTATATTTTTTCAAGGCAGCCCTTATCTTCTAAATTACTGTTAAAATATTTTCACTATCAATCCACTTTTTTAAACAAGTAACATTTTTTAAAGCACATACATTCGAATGATACACACAGCTAAATATATTATTAGACATTCCATAATCATGAAATAATTTCTGTAAACTAGGACAGTTCTTATCTTCTAAATTATATATTTTATCATGTTTTACAATGTTTCGTAGCCACGACACTTTTTCACATCCTTTAACATAAATGTTTTTATCTTTCAGATAAGGTACAATATATTGCTGTAACTTTAAGTATGGTATAAAACCCTCTCTCCAGAAAAGTTTTCTGTTTCTCTGTATCCAATATACTTGCAATCTTTCTTTTGTTGTGAGATTGTAAAATGGGTATGGTGGTTTGATTAATAATACCATAATTTGATTTCCGCATGCTACTGCTATTTCTTTCACGATGAACTCGTTACTTTCCGTCTTAAACCCTTGCACATCGACTATAGCGTTCATAATAATTTCTTTACAAT
This sequence comes from Griposia aprilina, assembly GCA_916610205.1. NCBI lineage: Eukaryota > Metazoa > Arthropoda > Insecta > Lepidoptera > Noctuidae > Griposia > Griposia aprilina. The sequence goes on along the minus strand of CAKAIV010000010.1, from coordinate 548,092 downwards.
ACCACTTAACGGTTTATATTCGAATAGACGGTCGTTGATGATTAGACAATAGGCAGATGTATTTTCTGGTATATCTTCAGAACTTTCTATTTCCAGTCTTACATCTACAGCCCCAGTTTTCAAGGCTTCGTTCTGTCTTGAGCAATCAATTACAAATAAAGGAGCCTTTTCTTTAAATTCGTCCAAACCAAGCATTGGTTCAGACCGGGTGTTATAATAAGACTGACGAAATTTGGTGAACATTTCATATAATATATAATACTTATCTTCAGAAAACTTCGCATTCACCGATTCGTATGGATAATATTGAGAATTTAAAAAAAGAGTAACATTAGTTAATTTACAATGGTCAAATATTGAGCAGTCTTTACTTTTCATATTTTTTCTATTTGTCTGCAAACCAAAGATCACATACCTTGGTTTTTCGAGTTGTGAAGCAGTTTTAACAACCCAGGAATGTTTTGTAGTTCTAGGTAATAAAGGATATTCGTACAAGTCCCAATTTCTGAAAGCTATTTGAATAGGACGATCTTTTTCTAAATATTTAAGTAAAGTTAGTCTTTCCCGATCTGAAACTTTTATATGAGGCATACGCCATTGCAGTCTCTCTATACTTACTTCAATGGAATCATTATTATCAAGTATAACACTATTAAGATTCGAACCGCTTCTTTTAATTATAAGTTCATGTTTACAGTTAATGATAATTTTATTATAATCTTCCGCAAATCCTAAAACTTTATTCAAAGGTATAAGGGCACTAAAAATACCATCATTATCTTTCACCCTATTCAAATTCCAACCCCAAATAGCAGCAGCCTTACTTTCCCCCTGGCTCATTGATACATATGATTTTAGAGTTGTAGAAATACCTGCATTTTTTATTCGGTCCATCTCTACACCGTTAATTTCATATCGAATGTCTTGAAATAGAAATGATATATGATTATTGGTAAAATTAACAACCTTTCGTGTTAGTTTTCCTGCTCCATCTTTCGAAATTGTAGTGGCTCGACCTTCAACGTAAATGTAGCTAGCTGAAGGTAATACGTACAAATCTTGCTGATTTATGGGTATACGTATTTCATCATTTTCATTAAAACTGTTGCTATATGGATTATATGTATGAATTTCATAACTCACTACAGAGTTGTCGAATTGTGGTAAATCATTCACTTGAAGAATACTCATAATTTAAATCCTAAAGCTCGAAGGAATAATTTATTATCTTTACTTATTTTTTTTATAGTTCGTATAATATGTCTTCGTCTTTTGAAGGTATGAGAACGAGTAAAACTATTAACTTTGGCAGTTGATTTTATATTGTAAACTATCATTTTTTTATTTTCTCAATATAATTGACATTCACCTCTTGTGACAGATAAAGTCAAAGTGTTCTCGTATGTAGACGGTACGTATCATTTAAACCTTTTTAAGTGATGATTTGATAAAACTTTGCTTTTTCCAAAACTCTTTAAGAAATCTAATGCATAAATGTCCGCAATTGAATAAGTTATTATTTTGCAAATTATTGTAATTATAATTAATATTGTTAGAATCTACATAGCGAACCAATTCTATTGGAGGTTTCAAGTTGCCGTAACTATCGAAGTACTCAACATATTCATTTAAAATTACATAGGCTACCCAATGTGTACCAGAATTTTTAGAATTATCTAAATTTATGATTCCGCACTCTTTAGAAAAGGAAGACTTCGGCAAGGTATCTCTCATGAACACTCCGCGAAAATATGGAACGTTTTTCGTAAAATGTATGATATCTATATTAGTAAGTGCACGATTAGGTAGCCTATGACTTAGTTTTTTTTCTTTAAATTTGTATATATTCCAAGTCCATCCTTGTAACGGTTTAGCCGCAGTCCGTTTCCAATACATACACCTTCCACATTCTTACTATGTCTTTTCATTTCTTCTAAATGCTTCTTTGCAACTCTATATTCATTTATGGTTTTGACGATTCCAGCAATTCCGCTTGCAATACTGCCGGCAGCGGACAAACCAGCAAATATTGGTATTAAAGGTAGAACCCCTCCAGACTTAGGAATTGGTATTATACGTGGAATCCTGGCAGATGAATCATGATTCAATTCTCTAGCAGCAGCGTAGGCCAATTCTATTAGTTTTTTCCTACACTTCGGTTTAACTTTTTTAATGTATTTTTTAGTATTGGTTACTAAATTTTTAAAGCTTTTTTTGAGTCCAGCTCCAGAACTTACTTTCGTTAACATTATATTATTAACTAAATTGGCAGCAAGTTTTTCTCCTGTGCTTGCATCGGAAGACAAAGCACGTTTTTTTGCCATTTTTAATAAAATGATATCTGCTTTGTGCCGATCTTTCAAACTTTTCGAATTATTATATGCAATATCGTGATGTTTACAATATTCATCTAACTTGTTTACACCTTTATCACCTCGAGTTAATCTTTCACTTAATTTAGTTCCTGGACCACAGTAATTATATCCTGGCAAATGGATCTCAAATGGTAAATTATTAATTAAATTATTTATAAGTCCTTCTCCTTTCATGTATACAAACAGAATGAGATCAGTATCATAGACCGTGTTGTTATATTGACAAACAACTCATGAAACATTGCTATCGTCAATCCAACTATTTTCGCAGGATGATAACCCCAACCATTTCACGAAAACTTTTCTACCTTTTCGTTTTAAAACTTTTTCCACAAGGTAAATATCAGGATGTTTGGTTTTTTGTAATTCTTGATTGTAAAAAGCTCCTAAAATAGGTTGTTGTTTAACATCTTCTAATAAATATGTAACAGGATTTGTGTTTTGAACTTTACTGATCTTGAATATCTCTGTTGACCAATTAGGAGTGTAACCTTTTTCAAAACAACCTTTATGTTTACTTATTCGAACAAAATCGCCTATCTTAAACTTAGGACATATTGTTTTCGTTCGATTTTGATTGAAATATCTCTGTAGTACTTTAGTTTTATTGCTATGATTTACTTGAGCAGGTGGTAAACCAATTGTTCTATGTATTGTATTATTATAACTAGTAATGGTTTTTGCAAGTGTCCCGTCAGTCCATTTATAATCCCCCTTGAAACTAAATTCCTTGAAAAGCTTACTCTTTATCGTCCTTATTAATCGTTCTACAATTGAAGCCTTTTTAGTCGAATAAGTGCAGTAGTGGTTGATAGAATTGTTTATTAATATTTTTTCAAAACTTTTATTGTAAAATTCTTTTCCAAGATCGGTTTGCAAGTTTCTAGGGATGCGTTTCTCTCTACTCAATAATGTAATAAAAGCTTCAGATACAGCTTCTTTGTTTTTTTGTTTAAGTGGAATAGCCCAAGCGTACTTAGAGAATCCATCAATGATAATTAATATGAATTTGTTGTTGTTGTTGAATTTGGAGAAACTTTGCATATCCATTAAATCAGCTTGCCAAAGATCATCAATATCTTTTAATATTACATGCCTTCGAGGAAAATGTATTCTTGCACTTCTATGAATTTCATTTATAATGTCTCTTTTCACTTTGCTCATTCTCTCAACTGTCACTTCTGAATTACAAAATTATACTGATATTCAGTTTATATAATGAGTCTTTTTATTCTTTTATAACACCCGCTTCTTTCAACTCTTCAATAATTGATAAAATTTCGTTGTCAAGATTAGTATTACCTGCAGTTTTAGATGCGATCAAAAGTTTAAGCCTGTCCACTAATTCATTAGGATCATCCCAATAAACAAGCTCGGTATTTTTTTTATATTTTTTAAGATACGGCAGACCAGCACCTCGTTTTTGTTTAGATTTAACTTCTGTAGGTTCTTGTAAGCGTTTACTAGACTCGGGAAATAACGGTTTGATCACTTGTGAATATTTAAGGCCCTTATCACCTTTAACTTGGCCTGCAGGGTCAAAGTCTCTTTTATGAGCATTAGTTGTGATGAGTATTTCTTTGTAAACTAGTTTATCTTTTAAATCGACCAAACTTAAATCAGGCTTCTTGCGAAGCAATAATTCTTTAAGGCCAGGTGTTATTTTGTACTGTTTATTAGCTACCCGAATAAAATACACTTTATCAGAGTTCTCACGAGTGGTAGAGAAATTAACTATTGTATTTCCAATCATATGCATATCATTCTCACTACGTACACCAAATGGTATATTCATATCATCGTATATTTCAAAGATATCTTCTTTTTTCAGCGACACATTATTAACTTTTTCTGATTCAGATGTGTTACCTTCTTCGTCTTCTGAATAAAACTTTTCTGATTCCGGTGATTCATGTTTGTACATACCATGTGATTTTTCACGCAAAAACATTTTTGAACCTAAGATACCAGTGTTTTTAGGTTGGTCGTCACAAGTATCTTCATTTTTTATTATAGAAATTTGCTTGTTAGCTGCTATAGCATGAAGAGGGTCAGCAAGAGGTTTAAAAAAATACTTCAGATGAGTGTCAGTACTAAATTCATAATCTTTCATTTGTTTCACCTTTTTCCTTATAGCGTCCGCAGAGTTTATTAATTGATTGGTTATGTTATGGTCCATTATACGACTTGTACGCAGAAGTATTTATGCTCAAATGATTTTTTTTTGTTTTCATTTATATTTTATATAACCATTAATCAAAATAAATAAAGTTGTCAAATGACTGTCTATATCTGCCTTTATTTATTTCGCAATCCTTATTAATTGTTAAAAAATCATAAGGATGGATCCAGGTTTTGGAACACATATCTCTGAACTTAGACCACTCCATATCAGAACTAACATGTTCATCATATATATGTTTCATGTTAACTTCATCTTGCTTGAAAATGATCAAAAAGTTAACATTGTCACGTAATAACTGCTTTGGTATTTTTGAATACGTTTGAGATAAATAAAAACAATCTATACTTCTGTGTCTGCCCATTGTGAAATAATTTCGTATGTTAATTTGCTTTTCACAAACCACATCATCAAATATGATAATAGAATTTGGTAATGCCTCATTAGGATGAATAACTTCGTCGTCAAAGTTAAATATAAACAGTTTTACATCGGGCACTCTTTCTAAGATCAGTTTTAGAAAACTATATTTTGGTTGAAAGCTAGTCTTGGAATACAAGTAAACATTTTTAAACTTTAAACCATTTTTGTGAACTAACAAGCTAATCATGACGTTAGTTTTTCCACAATTCGAAGGACCACATATTATACATCTTATATTATTCGGTAGAAGAACACTATGCTTTGCATGTAGCTTATTTTCCTTCACCTCAATATTTTTTACTTCTAACGAAACGGGTTGCTTGATCCACTTCATATTTGTATCTGTCAGAAAGAAATATGTTCTAGTATTTATAATGCTTATCAGGAACGCTAAGTAATTATGATTCCCATAAGCATACACGTTCGTCCATTATGTTCACAACTAAATAAAATTATCGTACCAGTGGGCCTAGACAAAGTAACATTCGATTAACGATAACGTTATTAGAAAAGCTAAAATGTATGGGGTTGACATAAGCTATCGAAATGTCACGTGATCATAGGTCAACGAATAAAAATTAGCAAGACAATGTGAACAACATTCGATTATGAAATGAATCGACAGCGTCGAAAGATTAGGTACTTCCACAGAGATGCATAGCCAAGGGACACTTTTTGACAAGCGTTATTGCTAGTTTTTGGAATCATTAGCAAAAGCGATAGCGATTGTAGAAATAGAATCGCTCCGAAGCGAATGCCATTTGTCTAGGCCCTCTGTGTAGTTTGACAAAGCTATACAGGTAATGTTTACAAAGGATTAATAATAAAACAGCGAATAGAGTCCAAGTAAATATGTATTAAATAACAATATAATAATTCAATGTAATTAATTAAATAAAGTAAGTTTAAATTGAAAAGTGGATTATACTGCGCTTACTAATATGTATTACTTAATTACTGTAATATTGTATTTATTTAAAATATTGTGGCACAATGCCCCCATGGTAATGTATCTACTTGATTTGGTAGTATCTGTCTCTTGTCGTCACTATTATTGATAACTACTTTATCTACCTCTTGAGAAAACAATACGTGTTTTATTGATTTAATAGTATTCATTTTGCATTTAAATTTTTTGTCACTCATTAATGCTTTATTATAATTATATAAACGTAATCGCTTTGTTACATACTTGGTTACACCCTTAGCTTTCTTGATTTCTCCATTTAAACTGTTTATGCAGTAAAGCTTAGCTCTAAGCCCAGTGAATTCAGTAATAATATCACCCCCAAGCTCATCTTTAAATAGGCCAGGAATTTGTGCGTTGACTCTAGGCATATGATAGCTATTCTTAACATCAAAATTACTAGTATCAAATTTCAGTATTTCTTCTTTCATGTCTTGATATATATCTGGAGTCTTAATAAAATAAAGCAAACTGTCTGTATCTGTATAGCAAAGCCTTGCTTTATTTTTATATTTATTATTGATATAGTCATAGTGAAATTTGTACAAATGCTGTTTTGCATATTCAAGAACCGTAAAGCCAATATATATCGGCCTGTCAAGAATTATTTTGTCTGGACTTAAATGAACAGCAACAAAGTTTTCTGAAAAAATGGTAATATTTTTTAAGTTAGGTTTCGCAATTAATTTCGCAGCACCGAGGCTTTTGTTTGTTTTGTTGTCTGTATCATTCCATGTCATCACTAATTTAATGTTAACTTGTTTTCGTCTGTTTTCAATAGTTTTTCCAAATACAGCATTGTTAAATAGTTTAAATAAGTTTTTTTCAAACGGCGAAGATGAAGCTTGACGTAATTGAGTATTTAAGTCAATATATTTCTGTAAAAACTTTTCTTGCCTAAATGTTAGTATACGGTGAATCTTTTTTAGAACAAGCCCGTTTTTTATACATTCTTTTAAATGAACGTAATGTATGACATATTTACATTTATCATATAAGTTTGCAATCAATTTTGGGTTTTTGCTCCCCGGAGGAGTAAATTTTTCTGCTGCAAAAGGTAAATCACGATGAGCTTTATGTAAATAGTCTGGATAAACCAAATCAACTTCTAAGATGTACCCGTAATCGGAATCATCTGGTATGCTTGTTATATTAATTGTACATATTTCTTTAGGTGACAAAAATCGGAAACCAGATATTGGTATTTTCTTTGTCATCGCGTAACCATACAGATTATTGCAGTCAAGATATATCAAGTAAGTCGATGCTTTAGAAACATCAAAATTAGGTAAATATTTATTATTAGCTTTTGCATTACGAAGAGAGCACTGTGCTAATCCTCCACGTATACCTTTTTCTAAAAGCTCGTAAATCTCTATATCATTGATTAATTCTAACTGAACCTTTGTAAATAACAACATCGCATCCCAGCTCAAGCTGGGTGCGGAGATGTAATAAGCTGGATCAAGGTTATAATGTCGTAAACAAGTACCCCTAAATTTTTCAAATATATCACAGAGTAACAACACATCTGTTTTTAAATACAAATCTGTATAATCACCAAGAGATTTAATTCTAAAAACTTGCCATATTTTTTGTGCATGTCTATATTCATCATCGGTTATATGTTCACATTTTAAACTATTGTAAAAACATTCTTTGGGGGGAAGATGTTGTTGATCGTATTTAGAAAAAGAATCCATATAATCGTAAGGATAAATGCCTTTTTGATGCAATAATTTCACCAAATTTGTTTCATGGAATTCATTTGATAAATTAATAAAGTCATTATCACTTAAAGTTTTAGATAACACATCCAAACTAGTGTTAAGGAACTGGAAAGAATCAATAAATTTTATTTGAACAGGGTGTGATATATTATTGTTTTTAATAATTTTAGTAACAGACATGTACTTTTCTTTAGTTTTCGGTATTATTTTAAAATCACCTTCATATTTTGCTAACTCTTTGATAAATAGATGACAATCATAACCTGCCAAGTTATGGAAAAATACCGGCACGAATGGGCACACCCGGTACATTAAATTGCAATGGGAGTGTGCAGCACCTCGATATTGTGATGTTACATGATCATGGTCTCTCACCTTGTCATCGAATAATAACTGTTTACATATATGACATATAGTGGCATTATTAAAGTTATTTGCTTGATCTACCGTTAAGGGTAACATAGGTTGTTTATTTGATAATATATTACAAATTTCTTCTACATCCCTTAGCAAATTTCGGACAAATATTTCAACACAATCTAGTCCCCTATATGTAACATATTTATTTAAATGACGATCGTGTGAGCAACAAATATAATAACCAAAACTAGAAGGTTCGTGAACTTTGTACATACGAGTACTCTGTGTTATAAATTCGTTATGGTTTAATAGAATACTTTCAAAGTCTGCATATATAACGAAGTTAACTTTTTGTTGCCTTTCATATTTTTTAAATTGTAGAATAGTATTTTTGTCTGGTAGAGTAGTTAATATTTTGTTACACATATGTGAGTTGTACTTTACTTCACTTGTGAAACATTGTAAACATAAATCACATAAATACATTTTACCTTTATGATGAGTGATTTGCCGTTTAACCAGTCGTAAAAGACTTTTGATTAAGCAATAGTGACTCTTGCCATTTTTCTCAAAATACAACAAGTTCACATGATTGCGCTTTTTTGAATTAGTCGCATATAAAGGACCAGTTACAATGTTTTTGTCTAGTCCATAAATATTAACACTAATGTCAGAATTTTTCTTTTCAAAATTTCTAATATCAGTGTATGATGGTGGAAACGTCATATTATCTATATTCAGCACTGTGGAGTAATGCGGGTAGGAATTCGTTCTGCAAACATTACTCTTTTGTGGAAATAATGCTGCCACAATACTCCACAGGAAACAGTGATCATCGTTGTTCTGTATATTAATACAACTTTTTGAATGTTTCACTACACTCGGTAACTCTAAATACGAGCCACCTCTCAATGGATTGTATTTGTTAATATTAATCTCTAGATGACTCATGAAGAGACAAGTCCAACCAGATTCACAATGTTTAAATTCAGATAGTTTTCTTTGAAATGTATGTATAACATTTAAATATAATTCATTAATATCAGTACTGTGATGTATTGATACATACTTTGTATTAAATGATTTCAGCTCTTGCTCTCCTGACTTTGGTAGAATAAAGTAAGCGAAAAGTTCGAAGTTCACTTTAATACAAATATGTTTTACAGTACAAACACTAATTAGTTTTATGACATGTTCTTGATTATCCATAAGGAACGCCTCTGGTGTGAGGTACTCTTCTGATGGATTAAGTCGGTATGTAATTATTCTATTTTTAAACGCCGTAGCAATTATATCTACATTCTCAAATTTAGATTTTAATAGGCAATTCGATTTATGAAAATTCGTTCTCAAGTGATATTGAAATTCGTTTTTAGGTATTTCAATTTGACAGTACATACAATTCAATAAATTATTAGATCTTGCGATGGAGGGGTGTGTAACTGTAAACAAAGACACAACATAAACATTAATTATATGTATTTATTCTAAATAAAACTTATATTTAACAATACAAAATTATAATCAAATGCAAGTCAATAAATTACCTAGGTAATGAATACGTTAATATTCGATCAATAGCTAGGTAACTACAAGTATAATTAATAAGTAATAGGTAATTAGTAAGTAAGATACACAAAAATAAAGGAATATCGTTAATGCACTATCCTGAATGCAGGCGTCCTTCCTGGTTAAGAAAGTTTTACTTTTCTATCATTCTGAATAATCAGAACGTCAGAGGTAACCAAACCTTTACGAAAGCCTTAATTCAGGATAATGTAATAGTAGCATAAGAAACAAAAATAACACACAATAATTAAACAAGTATATTTTTACCAGTAATTATTTCTAAATGGTCAGTAATAATTACTGATAAAGGTAGGAGGGCAATTGCGGAACTCTTTCCGGGTTGCAGTAATAAAGTTAGTTAGGTGTTGCCACGCGTCTGTGTTTTGGTCGGTACGATTTTTGACGCAGACAATTGCGTGACGCCATCTATTCAGCGGTTGCACCTTCTTTATTTCGTCACAACTATAAACTTTCAACTCTACATAGTGTGTCCCCTGTTTACAATCGAACGTTTGACGCGAATGCCCATTGGCGAGTCTTCTACTAATGGAGGATTGTAGCTGTGGAATAGGTTTACCGGGGGCTGAAGGCTGTCCCACAGCATCGTCGTCACTGTCGCTCCCGAATATATCATGAACCGTTGCTCTCTTCGGAGCGATTGGCTTGATAATTGGCTTCTTCTTACCCCATGATGAAGACTGCGGACACATAGGGGCAGGGCTCGCTCGTGATGTACTCGGTGTCGGCAGTGAGCACGACGGGGAGTCCGCTCGTTTCCTTTTTTTTGACCTCTTCTCAGGTTCACGCAGCTGAACTTCGTCGTCGGATGGGAACAACGCTTCAGCATTTACTTGATGGGACCTGAAAAAAAAAAAAAAAAAAGTTAAAGTTTCAATCAATAAAGGGAGGCTTGCAATCATTATGTTTACTTATTCTATTCTGTAACTTATTGTGATGAAAGAACTTCAATGTGAAAACTAACAACAATAGAAAACAAGGAAACTAAATTATATTAGGTAGGTAATCATAATGATTGTAACGAAAAACCAAACGAGTGTTACTATAATGAGCCTCATTTTTAAATTAGAGTTAGTAAATAGAATATCGTAACCGTTTAACCGTTTCGTTTTCACTGAATTAATTAGATATAATAACCAATCAGCTTGACATAAACCACTCCGATACAACATCACTAAGATGCGACTTCACACATCCGAATGAATAGAACATCGTCTTATTAATATACTACATTATAACAAAGAAAAAAATATGTATTAATAATTATGACTTACATTTTTTTAACGGTGTAGTCCTCGATGTTGATATTGGCCGGCAGAGGTATGTAATGACGCTCCAGATGTCCACGTCCCGATTTAAATACCATCAAATCTACGTCACTTTTTACCCATAAAAGGAAAGTAAGACTTACTAAAAATCCTGAGTCAAATTTGTCCGTATTTGGAAAATGCTTACCTAGCGCTAACATAATTAAGTAGTTCAATTCTCAACCTTAAACATACGTAATAAAGATTTGCCGCAGCAAGAAAACGCACATACTAGTCTTATACCCTGACTTTACTTGTGCATTAATATCATGATAAATGTATGAGAAAATTGTCAACGAACAAACATACATTTGGATCTCTGATATTAGTATTGAATTATTGTGCAATGCAGCGGCGGCGCCGGGCAGTCGGGAGAGTCTTGTTACATCAAACCATTTATGCAAAGTTTGGGAATGATATAAAAAAATATTTGATTTTCAACCTTAAAAACATGTTTAAAAAAAATATATAAGTTGTGAAATAAAGATAAAAAAATCAAATCAAATCGAATTCTCAGTCAGGTAGCAGGGTGAATATAAGTAACTGTTATGTCGGTAAGAAAATATTTTTATTATTGTTCAGAAATTGTTAAATGATTTATTTTACGTTACTTTTATGAATCTCATAGAAGGTAGGTCTTATTATTAATAATAGAATATAATTTTATACATTTTGTGAGATTAAATAGTAAAGGCATGAATGATATTATGGAGGACTGCATACCAGAAAATCAATGCATCATGCTATAATTATTATGAGATAATAGAGTACCTATGTAATTACTTAATATTTTTTTTTATTTTTTTTACTTTTACAGGATAATCAAGATCTATTCATTTTCCCTGCTATGGAACCTCGGCTAGTGCAAAACGAGGTTGGTGAAGAATCGTCGAGGCGTTTGAATCTGAAGAGAAGGTCCAATGATGGAACGCATTACAGTTTTGTGAAGCGGCCTTTAAAAGGATTAAAGATAATTCGCATCGAAATCTACGATGCAAAAGATTTTGTCGATTGCGAGGAAAGTTCATGCAAATGCAAAGCCGATTTGTGCGTACAACATGTTGTTAAACATACCATGATGGACGGTATATACCAATCAACCAAGGACCTCATAGTTAGGATCCAGGAGAATTTGGAAAGTGTTTTTTAATGAATAGATAGTTCGTGAATATTTACTTACATAATACATATAGGTACTATATGATTATAATAATATAAGACGCCTTACTATGTACGTGTAAATAGTATGTACCTACTTCATAGTCATAGATAGAGTATTTACTACTTATACTAATTTGTGTAACATTACATTAAAAGCTAATTAAAAAAAAAGCATTTTTATTTAGTGGATACTAGCTATTGATTATTATTATTATGTAATATACCTATACTGCGTCGGGACATAGCGGGTTCGATTCCCAATCAGGGCAAACCTATCTAAACTTGTACCATCTTATATAGATATTGAAGAAAAAAATTGCTTAATACTCAAACATTCTAATCAGTAGGTACATGATTTAATTACAAAGTTAAATGCATGTATACATATTCTGCTGGTAATGAAAGAATGCAGCCATCTTCCATATTAACAACACAAGATCATGTTCACAGTTTCACGTATAACACAAAGCCAAGCGCCACACACGATATTAACATTACTACGTATTAGTGTCTGGTCTATAGTATAAAACACATACCGATCACTGCATGATTCATTAATTCAATTCACATTCTGCATCGTAACCGTAGCAACACATTGTTACCTTTGTTTGTACTTAAATAGATGTTAAAAATTATAAATATATTGTATGAATAGATGAACAGAACAGTTAATTGGGGGCTTCTAGATCAGTTCGGTAAGATCTGATCTAGAAACCCCAATTAACAACTACTGCGAGGGTTAGAAAGCCGCACCTGTTCGCGGTCTGATGGACAAGAAAGTAATCTGTGGTAAGTGCAGACCAAAATTATGAATTTCAGATGAAAAACGTGATTTTATACTAAGAAAATATTTGTCTTCAAACCGGTGATCTCGGTCGCGAAACACTATCAGGACTATTTTTTTTTCCTTTTTTCAGAGCAATCCAGGCAAGCGAGGGATAGAAAGCCGCGTCTGTTCGCGGGCTGATGGACATGAAAGTAATCTGAGGTAAGTGCATTTTTTTTTATAATGAATTTCAGATGAAAAAAATTGATTTTTACCAAGAAAATGTTTGTCTTCAAACCGGTGATCTCGGTCGCGAAACACTATCCCGATCAATTTTTTTTTCTTTTTTCAGAACAAACCAGGCAAGCGAGGGGTAGAAAGCCGCGCCTGTTCGCGGGCTGATGGACAAAAAAGTAATCTGAGGTAAGTGCAGTTTTTTTTTTATTATGAATTTCAGATGAACAAAATGATTTTTACTAAGAAAATGTTTGTCTTCAAACCGGTGATCTCGGTCGCGAAACACTATCCCGATCAATTTTTTTTTCTTTTTTCAGAAAAAACCAGGCAAGCGAGGGGTAGAAAGCCGCGCCTGTTCGCGGGCTGATGGACAAGAAAGTATTCTGAGGTAAGTGCAGTTTTTTTTTTTATTATGAATTTCAGATGAAAAAATTGATTTTTACTAAGAAAATGTTTGTCTTCAAACCGGTGATCTCGGTCGCGAAACACTATCCCGACTCAATATTTTTTTCTTTTTTCAGAGCAAGCCAGGCAAGCGAGGGGTAGAAAACCGCGTCTGTTCGCGGGCTGATGGACAAGAAAGTATTATGTGGGAAGTGCAGACCAAAATTATGAATTTCAGATGAAATAACGTGATTTTATACTAAGAAAATATTTGTCTTCAAACCGGTGATCTCGGTCGCAAAACACTATCCCGACTTAATTTAATTTCCTTTTTTCTGAGCAAGCCAGGCAAGCGAGGGGTAGAAAGCCGCGCCTGTTCGTGGGCTGATGGACAAGAAAGTAATCTGAGGTAAGTGCATTTTTTTTTATAATGAATTTCAGATGAAAAAAATTGATTTTTACCAAGAAAATGTTTGTCTTCAAACCGGTGATCTCGGTCGCGAAACACTATCCCGACTCAATATTTTTTTCTTTTTTCAGAGCAAGCCAGGCAAGCGAGGGGTAGAAAACCGCGTCTGTTCGCGGGCTGATGGACAAGAAAGTAATCTGTGGTAAGTGCAGACCAAAATTATGAATTTCAGATGAAAAAACGTGATTTTATACTAAGAAAATATTTGTCTTCAAACCGGTGATCTCGGTCGCGAAACACTATCAGGACTATTTTTTTTTCCTTTTTTCAGAGCAATCCAGGCAAGCGAGGGGTAGAAAGCCGCGTCTGTTCGCGGGCTGATGGACAAGAAAGTAATCTGAGGTAAGTGCAGTTTTTTTTTATAATGAATACCAAGAAAATGTTTGTCTTCAAACCGGTGATCTCGGTCGCGAAACCCTATCCCGACTTAATTTTTTTTTCTTTTTTCAGAGCAAGCCAGGCAAGCGAGGGGAAGAAAGCCGCGCCTGTTCGCGGGCTGATGGACAAGAAAGTAATCTGAGGTAAGTGCATTTTTTTTTATAATGAATTTAAGATGAAAAAAATTGATTTTTACCAAGAAAATGTTTGTCTTCAAACCGGTGATCTCGGTCGCGAAACACTATCCCGATCAATTTTTTTTTCTTTTTTCAGCACAAACCAGGCAAGCGAGCGGTAGAAAGCCGCGTCTGTTCGCGGGCTGATGGACAAGAAAGTAATCTGAGGTAAGTGCAGTTTTTTTTTATAATGAATTTAAGATGAAAAAAATTGATTTTTACCAAGAAAATGTTTGTCTTCAAACCGGTGATCTCGGTCGCGAAACCCTATCGCGACTTAATTTTTTTTATTTTTTCAGAGCAAGCCAGGCAAGCGAGGGGAAGAAAGCCGCGCCTGTTCGCGGGCTGATGGACAAGAAAGTAATCTGAGGTAAGTGCATTTTTTTTTTATAATGAATTTAAGATGAAAAAAATTGATTTTTACCAAGAAAATGTTTGTCTTCAAACCGGTGATCTCGGTCGCGAAACACTATCAGGTCTATTTTTTTTTCTTTTTTCAGAGCAATCCAGGCAAGCGAGGGGTAGAAAGCCGCACCTGTTCGCGGTCTGATGGACAAGAAAGTAATCTGTGGTAAGTGCAGACCAAAATTATGAATTTCAGATGAAATAACGTGATTTTATACTAAGAAAATATTTGTCTTCAAACCGCTGATCTCGGTCGCCAAACACTATACCGAATTAATTTTTTTTTCTTTTTTCAGAGCAAGCCAGGCAAGCGAGGGGAAGGAAGCCGCGCCTGTTCGCGGGCTGATGGACAAGAAAGTAATCTGAGGTAAGTGCAGTTTTTTTTTATAATGAATTTCAGATGAAAAAAATTGATTTTTACTAAGAAAATGTTTGTCTTCAAACCGGTGATCTCGGTCGCGAAACACTATCAGGACTATTTTTTTTTCTTTTTTCAGTGCAATCCAGGCAAGCGAGGGGTAGAAAGCCGCGTCTGTTCGCAGGCTGATGGACAAGAAAGTAATCTGAGGTAAGTGCAGTTTTTTTTTTATAATGAATTTCAGATGAAAAAAAAATATTTTTACCAAGAAAATGTTTGTCTTCAAACCGGTGATCTCGGTCGCGAAACACTATCCCGACTCAATATTTTTTTCTTTTTTCAGAGCAAGCCAGGCAAGCGAGGGATAGAAAACCGCGTCTGTTCGCGGGCTGATGGACAAGAAAGTATTATGTGGGTTGTGCAGACCAAAACTATGAATTTCAGATGAAAAAACGTGATTTTATACTAAGAAAATATTTGTCTTCAAACCGCTGATCTCGGTCGCAAAACACTATCCCGACTTAATTTTTTTTCCTTTTTTCTGAGCAAGCCAGGCAAGCGAGGGGTAGAAAGCCGCGCCTGTTCGCGGGCTGATGGACAAGAAAGTAATCTGAGGTAAGTGCAGTTTTTTTTATAATGAATTTCAGATGAAAAAAATTGATTATTACTAAGAAAATGTTTGTCTTCAAACCGGTGATCTCGGTCGCGAAACACTATCAGGACTATTTTTTTTTCTTTTTTCAGTGCAATCCAGGCAAGCGAGGGGTAGAAAGCCGCGTCTGTTCGCAGGCTGATGGACAAGAAAGTAATCTGAGGAAAGTGCAGTTTTTTTTTATAATGAATTTCAGATGAAAAAAAAATATTTTTACCAAGAAAATGTTTGTCTTCAAACCGGTGATCTCGGTCGCGAAACACTATCCCGACTCAATATTTTTTTCTTTTTTCAGAGCAAGCCAGGCAAGCGAGGGGAAGAAAGCCGCGCCTGTTCGCGGGCTGATGGACAAGAAAGTAATCTGAGGTAAGTGCAGTTTTTTTTTTATTATGGATTTCAGATGAAAAAATTGATTTTTACTAAGAAAATGTTTGTCTTCAAACCGGTGATCTCGGTCGCGAAACACTATCAGGTCTATTTTTTTTTCTTTTTTCAGAGCAATCCAGGCAAGCGAGGGGTAGAAAGCCGCGTCTGTTCGCAGGCTGATGGACAAGAAAGTAATCTGAGGAAAGTGCAGTTTTTTTTTTATAATGAATTTCAGATGAAAAAAAAATATTTTTACCAAGAAAATGTTTGTCTTCAAACCGGTGATCTCGGTCGCGAAACACTATCCCGACTCAATATTTTTTTCTTTTTTCAGAGCAAGCCAGGCAAGCCAGGGGAAGAAAGCCGCGCCTGTTCGCGGGCTGATGGACAAGAAAGTAATCTGAGGTAAGTGCAGTTTTTTTTATAATGAATTTCAGATGAAAAAAATTGATTATTACTAAGAAAATGTTTGTCTTCAAACCGGTGATCTCGGTCGCGAAACACTATCAGGACTATTTTTTTTTCTTTTTTCAGTGCAATCCAGGCAAGCGAGGGGTAGAAAGCCGCGTCTGTTCGCAGGCTGATGGACAAGAAAGTAATCTGAGGAAAGTGCAGTTTTTTTTTTATAATGAATTTCAGATGAAAAAAAAATATTTTTACCAAGAAAATGTTTGTCTTCAAACCGGTGATCTCGGTCGCGAAAAACTATCCCGACTCAATATTTTTTTCTTTTTTCAGAGCAAGCCAGGCAAGCGAGGGGAAGAAAGCCGCGCCTGTTCGCGGGCTGATGGACAAGAAAGTAATCTGAGGTAAGTGCAGTTTTTTTTTTATTATGGATTTCAGATGAAAAAATTGATTTTTACTAAGAAAATGTTTGTCTTCAAACCGGTGATCTCGGTCGCGAAACACTATCAGGTCTATTTTTTTTTCTTTTTTCAGAGCAATCCAGGCAAGCGAGGGGTAGAAAGCCGCGCCTGTTCGCGGGCTGATGGACAAGAAAGTAATCTGAGGTAAGGGCATTTTTTTTTTATAATGAATTTAAGATGAAAAAAATTGATTTTTACCAAGAAAATGTTTGTCTTCAAACCGGTGATCTCGGTCGCGAAACACTATCCCGATCAATTTTTTTTCTTTTTTCAGCACAAACCAGGCAAGCGAGCGGTAGAAAGCCGCGCCTGTTCGCGGGCTGATGGACAAGAAAGTAATCTGAGGTAAGTGCAGTTTTTTTTATTATTATGAATTTCATATGAAAAAAAAATATTTTTACTAAGAAAATGTTTGTCTTCAAACCGGTGATCTCGGTCGCGAAACACTATCAGGACTATTTTTTTTCCTTTTTTCAGAGCAATCCAGGAGACCGAGGGGTAGAAAGCCGCTTCTGATCGCGGGCTGATGGACAAGAAAGTAATCTGAGGTAAGTGCAGTTTTTTTTTATAATGAATTTAAGATGAAAAAAAATGATTTTTACGAAGAAAATGTTTGTCTTCAAACCGGTGATCTCGGTCGCGAAACACTATCCCGATCATTTTTTTTTTCTTTTTTCAGCACAATCCAGGCAAGCGAGGGGTAGAAAGCCGCGCCTGTTCGCGGGCTGATGGACAAGAAAGTAATCTGAGGTAAGTGCAGTTTTTTTTTTTATTATGAATTTCATATGAAAAAAAAATTTTTTTATTTAGAAAATGTTTGTCTTCAAACCGGTGATCTCGGTCGCGAAACACTATCCCGATCAATTTTTTTTTCTTTTTTCAGAACAAACCAGGCAAGCGAGGGGTAGAAAGCCGCACCTGTTCGCGGGCTGATGGACAAGAAAGTAATCTGAGGTAAGTGCAGGTTTTTTTTTATTACGGATTTCAGATGAAAAAAATTGATTTTTACCAAGAAAATGTTTGTCTTCAAACCGGTGATCCCGGTCGCGAAACACTATACCGACTTAATTTTTTTTTCTTTTATCAGAGCAAGCCAGGCAAGCGAGGGGAAGAAAGCCGCGCCTGTTCGCGGGCTGATGGACAAGAAAGTAATGTGAGGTAAGTGCATTTTTTTTTATAATGAATTTCAGATGAAAAAAATTGATTTTTACCAAGAAAATGTTTGTCTTCAAACCGGTGATCTCGGTCGCGAAACACTATCCCGATCATTTTTTTTTCTTTTTTCAGCACAAACCAGGGAAGCGAGGGGTAGAAAGCCGCGCCTGTTCGCGGGCTGATGGACAAGAAAGTAATCTGAGGTAAGTGCAGTTTTTTTTTTTATTATGAATTTCATATGAAAAAAATTTTTTTTTACTAAGAAAATGTTTGTCTTCAAACCGGTGATCTCGGTCGCGAAACACTATCAGGTCTATTTTTTTTTCTTTTTTAAGAGCAATCCAGGCAAGCGAGGGGTAGAAAGCCGCACCTGTTCGCGGTCTGATGGACAAGAAAGTAATCTGAGGTAAGTGCAGTTTTTTTTTTTATTATGGATTTCAGATGAAAAAATTGATTTTTACTAAGAAAATGTTTGTCTTCAAACCGGTGATCTCGGTCGCGAAACACTATCAGGTCTATTTTTTTTTCTTTTTTCTGAGCAATCCAGGCAAGCGAGGGTTAGAAAGCCGCACCTGTTCGCGGTCTGATGGACAAGAAAGTAATCTGTGGTAAGTGCAGACCAAAATTATGAATTTCAGATGAAAAAACGTGATTTTATACTAAGAAAATATTTGTCTTCAAACCGGTGATCTCGGTCGCGAAACACTATCCCGACTTAATTTTTTTTTCTTTTTTCAGAGCAAGCCAGGCAAGCGAGGGGAAGAAAGCCGCGCCTGTTCGCGGGCTGATGGACAAGAAAGTAATCTGAGGTAAGTGCATTTTTTTTTTATAATGAATTTAAGATGAAAAAAATTGATTTTTACCAAGAAAATGTTTGTCTTCAAACCGGTGATCTCGGTCACGAAACACTATCCCGATCATTTTTTTTTTCTTTTTTCAGCACAAACCAGGCAAGCGAGCGGTAGAAAGCCGCGCCTGTTCGCGGGCTGATGGACAAGAAAGTAATCTGAGGTAAGTGCAGTTTTTTTTTTTATTATGAATTTCATATGAAAAAAATATATTTTTACTAAGAAAATGTTTGTCTTCAAACCGGTGATCTCGGTCGCGAAACACTATCAGGACTATTTTTTTTCCTTTTTTCAGAGCAATCCAGGCAAGCGAGGTGTAGAAAGCCGCGTCTGTTCGCGGGCTGATGGACAAGAAAGTAATCTGAGGTAAGTGCAGGTTTTTTTTTATTATGGATTTCAGATGAAAAAAATTGATTTTTACCAAGAAAATGTTTGTCTTCAAACCGGTGATCTCGGTCGCGAAACACTATACCGACTTAATTTTTTTTTCTTTTATCAGAGCAAGCCAGGCAAGCGAGGGGAAGAAAGCCGCGCCTGTTCGCGGGCTGATGGACAAGAAAGTAATCTGAGGTAAGTGCAGTTTTTTTTTTATTATGGATTTCAGATGAAAAAATTGATTTTTACTAAGAAAATGTTTGTCTTCAAACCGGTGATCTCGGTCGCGAAACACTATCAGGTCTATTTTTTTTTCTTTTTTCAGAGCAATCCAGGCAAGCGAGGGGTAGAAAGCCGCTCCTGTTCGCGGTCTGATGGACAAGAAAGTAATCTGTGGTAAGTGCAGACCAAAATTATGAATTTCAGATGAAAAAACGTGATTTTATACTAAGAAAATATTTGTCTTCAAACCGGTGATCTCGGTCGCGAAACACTATCAGGACTATTTTTTTTCCTTTTTTCAGAGCAATCCAGGCAAGCGAGGGGTAGAAAGCCGCGTCTGTTCGCGGGCTGATGGACAAGAAAGTAATCTGAGGTAAGTGCAGTTTTTTTTTATAATGAATTTAAGATGAAAAAAATTGATTTTTACCAAGAAAATTTTTGTCTTCAAACCGGTGATCTCGGTCGCGAAACACTATCCCGACTTATTTTTTTTTTCTTTTTTCAGAGCAAGCCAGGCAAGCGAGGGGTAGAAAGCCGCGCCTGTTCGCGGGCTGATGGACAAGAAAGTAATCTGAGGTAAGTACATTTTTTTTTATAATGAATTTCAGATGAAAAAAATTGATTTTTACCAAGAAAATGTTTGACTTCAAACCAGTGATCTCGGTCGCGAAACACTATCCCGATCAATTTTTTTTCTTTTTTCAGAACAAACCAGGCAAGCGAGGTGTAGAAAGCCGCGCCTGTTCGCGGGCTGATGGACAAGAAAGTAATCTGAGGTAAGGGCATTTTTTTTTTATAATGAATTTAAGATGAAAAAAATTGATTTTTACCAAGAAAATGTTTATCTTCAAACCGGTGATCTCGGTCGCGAAACACTATCCCGATCAATTTTTTTTTCTTTTTTCAGCACAAACCAGGCAAGCGAGCGGTAGAAAGCCGCGCCTGTTCGCGGGCTGATGGACAAGAAAGTAATCTGAGGTAAGTGCAGTTTTTTTTTTTATTATGAATTTCATATGAAAAAAAAATATTTTTATTTAGAAAATGTTTGTCTTCAAACCGGTGATCTCGGTCGCGAAACACTATCCCGATCAATTTTTTTTTCTTTTTTCAGAACAAACCAGGCAAGCGAGGGGTAGAAAGCCGCGCCTGTTCGCGGGCTGATGGACAAGAAAGTAATCTGAGGTAAGTGCAGTTTTTTTTTTATTATGGATTTCAGATGAAAAAAATTGATTTTTACCAAGAAAATTTTTGTCTTCAAACCGGTGATCTCGGTCGCGAAACACTATACCGACTTAATTTTTTTTTCTTTTATCAGAGCAAGTCAGGCAAGCGAGGGGAAGAAAGCCGCGCCTGTTCGCGGGCTGATGGACAAGAAAGTAATGTGACGTAAGTGCATTTTTTTTTATAATGAATTTCAGATGAAAAAAATTGATTTTTACCAAGAAAATGTTTGTCTTCAAACCGGTGATCTCGGTCGCGAAACACTATCCCGACTTATTTTTTTTTTCTTTTTTCTGAGCAAGCCAGGCAAGCGAGGGGTAGAAAGCCGCGACTGTTCGCGGGCTGATGGACAAGAAAGTAATCTGAGGTAAGTGCAGTTTTTTTTTTTGTTATGAATTTCATATGAAAAAAAAATATTTTTACTAAGAAAATGTTTGTCTTCAAACCGGTGATCTCGGTCGCGAAACACTATCAGGACTATTTTTTTTCCTTTTTTCAGAGCAATCCAGGCAAGCGAGGGGTAGAAAGCCGCGTCTGATCGCGGGCTGATGGACAAGAAAGTAATCTGAGGTAAGTGCATTTTTTTTTTATAATGAATTTCAGATGAAAAAAATTGATTTTTACCAAGAAAATGTTTGTCTTCAAACCGGTGATCTCGGTCGCGAAACACTATCCCGACTTATTTTTTTTTTCTTTTTTCAGAGCAAGCCAGGCAAGCGAGGGGAAGAAAGCCGCGCCTGTTCGCGGGCTGATGGACAAGAAAGTAATCTGAGGTAAGTGCAGTTTTTTTTTTTGTTATGAATTTCATATGAAAAAAAAATATTTTTACTAAGAAAATGTTTGTCTTCAAACCGGTGATCTCGGTCGCGAAACACTATCAGGACTATTTTTTTTCCTTTTTTCTGAGCAATCCAGGCAAGCGAGGGGTAGAAAGCCGCGTCTGTTCGCGGGCTGATGGACAAGAAAGTAATCTGTGGTAAGTGCAGACCAAAATTATGAATTTCAGATGAAATAACGTGATTTTATACTAAGAAAATATTTGTCTTCAAACCGGTGATCTCGGTCGCCAAACACTATACCGACTTAATTTTTTTTTCTTTTTTAGAGCAAGCCAGGCAAGCGAGGGGAAGGAAGCCGCGCCTGTTCGCGGGCTGATGGACAAGAAAGTAATCTGAGGTAAGTGCATTTTTTTTTAATAATGAATTTAAGATGAAAAAAATTGATTTTTACCAAGAAAATGTTTGTCTTCAAACCGGTGATCTCGGTCGCGAAACACTATCCCGATCAATTTTTTTTTCTTTTTTCAGCACAAACCAGGCAAGCGAGGGGTAGTAAGCCGCGCCTGTTCGCGGGCTGATGGACAAGAAAGTAATCTGAAGTAAGTGCAGTTTTTTTTTTTATTATGAATTTCATATGAAAAAAAAATATTTTTACTAAGAAAATGTTTGTCTTCAAACCGGTGATCTCGGTCGCGAAACACTATCAGGACTATTTTTTTTCCTTTTTTCAGAGCAATCCAGGCAAGCGAGGGGTAGAAAGCCGCGTCTGATCGCGGGCTGATGGACAAGAAAGTAATCTGAGGTAAGTGCAGTTTTTTTTTATAATGAATTTCAGATGAAAAAAATTGATTTTTACTAAGAAAATGTTTGTCTTCAAACCGGTGATCTCGGTCTCGAAACACTATCAGGACTATTTTTTTTTCTTTTTTCAGTGCAATCCAGGCAAGCGAGGGGTAGAAAGCCGCGTCTGTTCGCAGGCTGATGGACAAGAAAGTAATCTGAGGTAAGTGCAGTTTTTTTTTTTAAATGAATTTCAGATGAAAAAAAAATATTTTTACCAAGAAAATGTTTGTATTCAAATCGGTGATCTCGGTCGCGAAACACTATCCCGACTCAATATTTTTTTCTTTTTTCAGAGCAAGCCAGGCAAGCGAGGGATAGAAAACCGCGTCCGTTCGCGGGCTGATGGACAAGAAAGTATTATGTGCGAAGTGCAGACCAAAATTATGAATTTCAGATGAAAAAACGTGATTTTATACTAAGAAAATATTTGTCTTCAAACCGCTGATCTCGGTCGCAAAACACTATCCCGACTTATTTTTTTTTCCTTTTTTCTGAGCAAGCCAGGCAAGCGAGGGGTAGAAAGCCGCACCTGTTCGCGGGCTGATGGACAAGAAAGTAATCTGAGGTAAGTGCAGTTTTTTTTATAATGAATTTCAGATGAAAAAAATTGATTATTACTAAAAAAATGTTTGTCTTCAAACCGGTGATCTCGGTCGCGAAACACTATCAGGACTATTTTTTTTTCTTTTTTCAGTGCAATCCAGGCAAGCGAGGGGTAGAAAGCCACGTCTGTTCGCAGGCTGATGGACAAGAAAGTAATCTGAGGAAAGTGCAGTTTTTTTTATAATGAATTTCAGATGAAAAAAATTGATTTTTACCAAGAAAATGTTTGTCTTCAAACCGGTGATCTCGGTCGCGAAACACTATCCCGACTCAATATTTTTTTCTTTTTTCAGAGCAAGCCAGGCAAGCGAGGGGTAGAAAACCGCGTCTGTTCGCGGGCTGATGGACAAGAAAGTATTATGTGGGAAGTGCAGACCAAAATTATGAATTTCAGATGAAATAACGTGATTTTATACTACGAAAATATTTGTCTTCAAACCGCTGATCTCGGTCGCCAAACACTATACCGACTTAATTTTTTTTTCTTTTTTCAGAGCAAGCCAGGCAAGCGAGGGGAAGAAAGCCACGCCTGTTCGCGGGCTGATGGACAAGAAAGTAATCTGAGGTAAGTGCATTTTTTTTTATAATGAATTTCAGATGAAAAAAATTGATTTTTACCAAGAAAATGTTTGTCTTCAAACCGGTGATCTCGGTCGCGAAACACTATCCCGATCAATTTTTTATCTTTTTTCAGAACAAACCAGGCAAGCGAGGGGTAGAAAGCCGCGCCTGTTCGCGGGCTGATGGACAAGAAAGTAATCTGAGGTAAGTGCATTTTTTTTTTATAATGAATTTAAGATGAAAAAAATTGATTTCTACCAAGAAAATGTTTGTCTTCAAACCGGTGATCTCGGTCGCGAAACACTATCCCGATCAATTTTTTTTTCTTTTTTCAGCACAAACCAGGCAAGCGAGCGGTAGAAAGCCGCGCCTGTTCGCGGGATGATGGACAAGAAAGTAATCTGAGGAAAGTGCATTTTTTTTTATAATGAATTTTAGATGAAAAAAATTGATTTTTACCAAGAAAATGTTTGTCTTCAAACCGGTGATCTCGGCCGCGAAACACTATCCCGACTTATTTTTTTTTTTCTTTTTTCAGAGCAAGCCAGGCAAGCGAGGGGAAGAAAGCCGCGCCTGTTCGCGGGCTGATGGACAAGAAAGTAATCTGAGGTAAGTGCATTTTTTTTTTATAATGAATTTAAGATGAAAAAAATTGATTTTTACCAAGAAAATGTTTGTCTTCAAACCGGTGATCTCGGTCGCGAAACACTATCCCGATCAATTTTTTTTTCTTTTTTCAGCACAAACCAGGCAAGCGAGGGGTAGAAAGCCGCGTCTGATCGCGGGCTGATGGACAAGAAAGTAATCTGAGGTAAGTGCAGTTTTTTTTTATAATGAATTTAAGATGAAAAAAATTGATTTTTACCAAGAAAATGTTTGTCTTCAAACCGGTGATCTCGGTCGCGAAACACTATCCCGATCAATTTTTTTTTCTTTTTTCAGCACAAACCAGGCAAGCGAGCGGTAGAAAGCCGCGCCTGTTCGCGGGCTGATGGACAAGAAAGTAATCTGAGGTAAGTGCAGTTTTTTTTTATAATGAATTTAAGATGAAAAAAATTGATTTTTACCAAGAAAATGTTTGTCTTCAAACCGGTGATCTCGGTCGCGAAACACTATCCCGATCAATTTTTTTTTCTTTTTTCAGCACAAACCAGGCAAGCGAGCGGTAGAAAGCCGCGCCTGTTCGCGGGCTGATGGACAAGAAAGTAATCTGAGGTAAGTGCAGTTTTTTTTTTTATTATGAATTTCATATGAAAAAAAAATATTTTTACTAAGAAAATGTTTGTCTTCAAACCGGTGATCTCGGTCGCGAAACACTATCAGGACTATTTTTTTCCTTTTTTCAGAGCAATCCAGGCAAGCGAGGGGTAGAAAGCCGCGTCTGATCGCGGGCTGATGGACAAGAAAGTAATCTGAGGTAAGTGCAGTTTTTTTTTATAATGAATTTCAGATGAAAAAAATTGATTTTTACCAAGAAAATGTTTGTCTTCAAACCGGTGATCTCGGTCGCGAAACACTATCCCGACTCAATATTTTTTTCTTTTTTCAGAGCAAGCCAGGCAAGCGAGGGGTAGAAAACCGCGTCTGTTCGCGGGCTGATGGACAAGAAAGTATTATGTGGGAAGTGCAGACCAAAATTATGAATTTCAGATGAAATAACGTGATTTTATACTAAGAAAATATTTGTCTTCAAACCGCTGATCTCGGTCGCAAAACACTATCCCGACTTAATTTTATTTCCTTTTTTCTGAGCAAGCCAGGCAAGCGAGGGGTAGAAAGCCGCGCCTGTTCGCGGGCTGATGGACAAGAAAGTAATCTGAGGTAAGTGCATTTTTTTTTATAATGAATTTCAGATGAAAAAAATTGATTTTTACCAAGAAAATGTTTGTCTTCGAACCGGTGATCTCGGTCGCGAAACACTATCCCGACTCAATATTTTTTTCTTTTTTCAGAGCAAGCCAGGCAAGCGAGGGGTAGAAAACCGCGTCTGTTCGCGGGCTGATGGACAAGAAAGTATTATGTGGGAAGTGCAGACCAAAATTATGAATTTCAGATGAAATATCGTGATTTTATACTATGTAAATATTTGTCTTCAAACCGCTGATCTCGGTCGCCAAACACTATACCGACTTTATTTTTTTTTCTTTTTTCAGAGCAAGCCAGGCAAGCGAGGGGAAGAAAGCCGCGCCTGTTCGCGGGCTGATGGACAAGAAAGTAATCTGAGGTAAGTGCATTTTTTTTTATAATGAATTTCAGATGAAAAAAATTGATTTTTACCAAGAAAATGTTTGTCTTCAAACCGGTGATCTCGGTCGCGAAACACTATCCCGATCAATTTTTTATCTTTTTTCAGAACAAACCAGGCAAGCGAGGGGTTGAAAGCCGCACCTGTTCGCGGTCTGATGGACAAGAAAGTAATCTGTGGTAAGTGCAGACCAAAATTATGAATTTCAGATGAAATAACGTGATTTTATACTAAGAAAATATTTGTCTTCAAACCGCTGATCTCGGTCGCCAAACACTATACCGACTTAATTTTTTTTTCTTTTTTAGAGCAAGCCAGGCAAGCGAGGGGAAGGAAGCCGCGCCTGTTCGCGGGCTGATGGACAAGAAAGTAATCTGAGGTAAGTGCAGTTTTTTTTTATAATGAATTTCAGATGAAAAAAATTGATTTTTACTAAGAAAATGTTTGTCTTCAAACCGGTGATCTCGGTCGCGAAACACTATCAGGACTATTTTTTTTTCTTTTTTCAGTGCAATCCAGGCAAGCGAGGTGTAGAAAGCCGCGTCTGTTCGCAGGCTGATGGACAAGAAAGTAATCTGAGGTAAGTGCAGTTTTTTTTTTATAATGAATTTCAGATGAAAAAAAAATATTTTTACCAAGAAAATGTTTGTCTTCAAACCGGTGATCTCGGTCGCGAAACACTATCCCGACTCAATATTTTTTTCTTTTTTCAGAGCAAGCCAGGCAAGCGAGGGATAGAAAACCGCGTCCGTTCGCGGGCTGATGGACAAGAAAGTATTATGTGCGAAGTGCAGACCAAAATTATGAATTTCAGATGAAAAAACGTGATTTTATACTAAGAAAATATTTGTCTTCAAACCGCTGATCTCGGTCGCAAAACACTATCCCGACTTATTTCTTTTTCCTTTTTTCTGAGCAAGCCAGGCAAGCGAGGGGTAGAAAGCCGCGCCTGTTCGCGGGCTGATGGACAAGAAAGTAATCTGAGGTAAGTGCAGTTTTTTTAATAATGAATTTCAGATGAAAAAAATTGATTATTACTAAAAAAATGTTTGTCTTCAAACCGGTGATCTCGGTCGCTAAACACTATCAGGACTATTTTTTTTTCTTTTTTCAGTGCAATCCAGGCAAGCGAGGGGTAGAAAGCCGCGTCTGTTCGTAGGCTGATGGACAAGAAAGTAATCTGAGGAAAGTGCAGTTTTTTTTATAATGAATTTCAGATGAAAAAAATTGATTTTTACCAAGAAAATGTTTGTCTTCAAACCGGTGATCTCGGTCGCGAAACACTATCCCGACTCAATATTTTTTTTCTTTTTTCAGAGCAAGCCAGGCAAGCGAGGGGTGGAAAACCGCGTCTGTTCGCGGGCTGATGGACAAGAAAGTATTATGTGGGAAGTGCAGACCAAAATTATGAATTTCAGATGAAATAACGTGATTTTATACTAAGAAAATATTTGTCTTCAAACCGCTGATCTCGGTCGCCAAACACTATACCGACTTAATTTTTTTTTCTTTTTTCAGAGCAAGCCAGGCAAGCGAGGGGAAGAAAGCCACGCCTGTTCGCGGGCTGATGGACAAGAAAGTAATCTGAGGTAAGTGCATTTTTTTTTATAATGAATTTCAGATGAAAAAAATTGATTTTTACCAAGAAAATGTTTGTCTTCAAACCGGTGATCTCGGTCGCGAAACACTATCCCGATCAATTTTTTTTTCTTTTTTCAGCACAAACCAGGCAAGCGAGCGGTAGAAAGCCGCGCCTGTTCGCGGGCTGATGGACAAGAAAGTAATCTGAGGAAAGTGCATTTTTTTTTTATAATGAATTTAAGATGAAAAAAATTGATTTTTACCAAGAAAATGTTTGTCTTCAAACCGCTGATCTCGGTCGCGAAACACTATCCCGATCAATTTTTTTTTCTTTTTTCAGCACAAACCAGGCAAGCGAGCGGTAGAAAGCCGCGCCTGTTCGCGGGCTGATGGACAAGAAAGTAATCTGAGGTAAGTGCATTTCTGTTTATAATAAATTTCATATGAAAAAAAAAATATTTTTACTAAGAAAATGTTTGTCTTCAAACCGGTGATCTCGGTCGCGAAACACTATCCCGATCAATTTTTTATCTTTTTTCAGAACAAACCAGGCAAGCGAGGGGTAGAAAGCCGCGCCTGTTCGCGGGCTGATGGACAAGAAAGTAATCTGAGGTAAGTGCATTTTTTTTTTATAATGAATTTAAGATGAAAAAAATTGATTTCTACCAAGAAAATGTTTGTCTTCAAACCGGTGATCTCGGTCGCGAAACACTATCCCGATCAATTTTTTTTTCTTTTTTCAGCACAAACCAGGCAAGCGAGGGGTAGAAAGCCGCGCCTGTTCGCGGGCTGATGGACAAGAAAGTAATCTGAGGTAAGTGCAGTTTTTTTTATTATTATGAATTTCATATGAAAAAAAAATATTTTTACTAAGAAAATGTTTGTCTTCAAACCGGTGATCTCGGTCGCGAAACACTATCCCGATCAATTTTTTTTTTTTTTTTCAGAACAAACCAGGCAAGCGAGGGGTAGAAAGCCGCGCCTGTTCGCGGGCTGATGGACAAGAAAGTAATCTGAGGTAAGTGCATTTTTTTTTTATAATGAATTTAAGATGAAAAAAATTGATTTCTACCAAGAAAATGTTTGTCTTCAAACCGGTGATCTCGGTCGCGAAACACTATCCCGATCAATTTTTTTTTCTTTTTTCAGCACAAACCAGGCAAGCGAGCGGTAGAAAGCCGCGCCTGTTCGCGGGCTGATGGACAAGAAAGTAATCTGAGGTAAGTGCAGTTTTTTTTTATAATGAATTTCAGATGAAAAAAAATGATTTTTACCAAGAAAATATTTGTCTTCAAACCGGTGATCTCGGTCGCGAAACACTATCCCGATCAATTTTTTTTTTTTTTTTCAGAACAAACCAGGCAAGCGAGGGGTAGAAAGCCGCGCCTGTTCGCGGGCTGATGGACAAGAAAGTAATCTGAGGTAAGTGCAGTTTTTTTTTTATTATGGATTTCAGATGAAAAAATTGATTTTTACTAAGAAAATGTTTGTCTTCAAACCGGTGATCTCGGTCGCGAAACACTATCAGGTCTATTTTTTTTTCTTTTTTCAGAGCAATCCAGGCAAGCGAGGGGTAGAAAGCCGCACCTGTTCGCGGTCTGATGGACAAGAAAGTAATCAGTGATAAGTGCAGACCAAAATTATGAATTTCAGATGAAAAAACGTGATTTTATACTAAGAAAATATTTGTCTTCAAACCGGTGATCTCGGTCGCGAAACACTATCAGGACTATTTTTTTTTCCTTTTTTCAGAGCAAGCCAGGCAAGCGAGGGGAAGAAAGCCGCGCCTGTTCGCGGGCTGATGGACAAGAAAGTAATCTGAGGTAAGTGCAGTTTTTTTTTTATTATGGATTTCAGATGAAAAAATTGATTTTTACTAAGAAAATGTTTGTCTTCAAACCGGTGATCTCGGTCGCGAAACACTATCAGGTCTATTTTTTTTTCTTTTTTCAGAGCAATCCAGGCAAGCGAGGGGTAGAAAGCCGCAACTGTTCGCGGTCTGATGGACAAGAAAGTAATCTGTGGTAAGTGCAGACCAAAATTATGAATTTCAGATGAAAAAACCTGATTTTATACTAAGAAAATATTTGTCTTCAAACCGGTGATCTCGGTCGCGAAACACTATCAGGACTATTTTTTTTTCCTTTTTTCAGAGCAATCCAGGCAAGCGAGGGGTAGAAAGCCGCGTCTGTTCGCGGGCTGATGGACAAGAAAGTAATCTGAGGTAAGTGCAGTTTTTTTTTATAATGAATACCAAGAAAATGTTTGTTTTCAAACCGGTGATCTCGGTCGCGAAACCCTATCCCGACTTAATTTTTTTTTCTTTTTTCAGAGCAAGCCAGGCAAGCGAGGGGAAGAAAGCCGCGCCTGTTCGCGGGCTGATGGACAAGAAAGTAATCTGAGGTAAGTGCATTTTTTTTTATTATGAATTTAAGATGAAAAAAATTGATTTTTACCAAGAAAATGTTTGTCTTCAAACCGGTGATCTCGGTCGCGAAACACTATCCCGATCAATTTTTTTTTCTTTTTTCAGCACAAACCAGGCAAGCGAGGGGTAGAAAGCCGCGTCTGTTCGCGGGCTGATGGACAAGAAAGTAATCTGAGGTAAGTGCAGTTTTTTTTTATAATGAATTTAAGTTGAAAAAAATTGATTTTTACCAAGAAAATGTTTGTCTTCAAACCGGTGATCTCGGTCGCGAAACCCTATCCCGACTTAATTTTTTTTCTTTTTTCAGAGCAAGCCAGGCAAGCGAGGGGAAGAAAGCCGCGCCTGTTCGCGGGCTGATGGACAAGAAAGTAATCTGAGGTAAGTGCATATTTTTTTTATAATGAATTTAAGATGAAAAAAATTGATTTTTACCAAGAAAATGTTTGTCTTCAAACCGGTGATCTCGGTCGCGAAACACTATCAGGTCTATTTTTTTTTCTTTTTTCAGAGCAATCCAGGCAAGCGAGGGGTTAAAAGCCACACCTGTTCGCGGTCTGATGGACAAGAAAGTAATCTGTGGTAAGTGCAGACCAAAATTATGAATTTCAGATGAAATAACGTGATTTTATACTAAGAAAATATTTGTCTTCAAACCGCTGATCTCGGTCGCCAAACACTATACCGAATTAATTTTTTTTTCTTTTTTCAGAGCAATCCAGGCAAGCGAGGGGTAGAAAGCCGCGTCTGTTCGCGGGCTGATGGACAAGAAAGTAATCTGAGGTAAGTGCAGTTTTTTTTTATAATGAATACCAAGAAAATGTTTGTCTTCAAACCGGTGATCTCGGTCGCGAAACCCTATCCCGACTTAATTTTTTTTTCTTTTTTCAGAGCAAGCCAGGCAAGCGAGGGGAAGAAAGCCCTGCCTGTTCGCGGGCTGATGGACAAGAAAGTAATCTGAGGTAAGTGCATTTTTTTTTATTATGAATTTAAGATGAAAAAAATTGATTTTTACCAAGAAAATGTTTGTCTTCAAACCGGTGATCTCGGTCGCGAAACACTATCCCGATCAATTTTTTTTTCTTTTTTCAGCACAAACCAGGCAAGCGAGCGGTAGAAAGCCGCGTCTGTTCGCGGGCTGATGGACAAGAAAGTAATCTGAGGTAAGTGCAGTTTTTTTTTATAATGAATTTAAGTTGAAAAAAATTGATTTTTACCAAGAAAATGTTTGTCTTCAAACCGGTGATCTCGGTCGCGAAACCCTATCCCGACTTAATTTTTTTTCTTTTTTCAGAGCAAGCCAGGCAAGCGAGGGGAAGAAAGCCGCGCCTGTTCGCGGGCTGATGGACAAGAAAGTAATCTGAGGTAAGTGCATATTTTTTTTATAATGAATTTAAGATGAAAAAAATTGATTTTTACCAAGAAAATGTTTGTCTTCAAACCGGTGATCTCGGTCGCGAAACACTATCAGGTCTATTTTTTTTTCTTTTTTCAGAGCAATCCAGGCAAGCGAGGGGTTAAAAGCCACACCTGTTCGCGGTCTGATGGACAAGAAAGTAATCTGTGGTAAGTGCAGACCAAAATTATGAATTTCAGATGAAATAACGTGATTTTATACTAAGAAAATATTTGTCTTCAAACCGCTGATCTCGGTCGCCAAACACTATACCGAATTAATTTTTTTTTCTTTTTTCAGAGCAAGCCAGGCAAGCGAGGGGAAGGAAGCCGCGCCTGTTCGCGGGCTGATGGACAAGAAAGTAATCTGAGGTAAGTGCAGTTTTTTTTTATAATGAATTTCAGATGAAAAAAATTGATTTTTACTAAGAAAATGTTTGTCTTCAAACCGGTGATCTCGGTCGCGAAACACTATCAGGACTATTTTTTTTTTCTTTTTTCAGTGCAATCCAGGCAAGCGAGGGGTAGAAAGCCGCGTCTGTTCGCAGGCTGATGGACAAGAAAGTAATCTGAGGTAAGTGCAGTTTTTTTTTATAATGAATTTCAGATGAAAAAAAAATATTTTTACCAAGAAAATGTTTGTCTTCAAACCGGTGATCTCGGTCGCGAAACACTATCCCGACTCAATATTTTTTTCTTTTTTCAGAGCAAGCCAGGCAAGCGAGGGATAGAAAACCGCGTCTGTTCGCGGGCTGATGGACAAGAAAGTATTATGTGGGAAGTGCAGACCAAAACTATGAATTTCAGATGAAAAAACGTGATTTTATACTAAGAAAATATTTGTCTTCAAACCGCTGATCTCGGTCGCAAAACACTATCCCGACTTAATTTTTTTTCCTTTTTTCTGAGCAAGCCAGGCAAGCGAGGGGTAGAAAGCCGTGCCTGTTCGCGGGCTGATGGACAAGAAAGTAATCTGAGGTAAGTGCAGTTTTTTTTATAATGAATTTCAGATGAAAAAAATTGATTTTTACTAAGAAAATGTTTGTCTTCAAACCGATGATCTCGGTCGCGAAACACTATCAGGACTATTTTTTTTTCTTTTTTCAGTGCAATCCAGGCAAGCGAGGGGTAGAAAGCCGCGTCTGTTCGCAGGCTGATGGACAAGAAAGTAATCTGAGGAAAGTGCAGTTTTTTTTTTATAATGAATTTCAGATAAAAAAAAAATATTTTTACCAAGAAAATGTTTGTCTTCAAACCGGTGATCTCGGTCGCGAAACACTATCCCGACTCAATATTTTTTTCTTTTTTCAGAGCAAGCCAGGCAAGCGAGGGGTAGAAAGCCGCGCCTGTTCGTGGGCTGATGGACAAGAAAGTAATCTGAGGTAAGTGCATTTTTTTTTATAATGAATTTCAGATGAAAAAAAATGATTTTTACCAAGAAAATGTTTGTCTTCAAACCGGTGATCTCGGTCGCGAAACACTATCAGGACTATTTTTTTTCCTTTTTTCAGAGCAATCCAGGCAAGCGAGGGGTAGAAAGCCGCGTCTGATCGCGGGCTGCTGGACAAGAAAGTAATCTGAGGTAAGTGCACATTTTTTTTATAATGAATTTAAGATGAAAAAAATTGATTTTTACCAAGAAAATGTTTGTCTTCAAACCGGTGATCTCGGTCGCGAAACACTATCCCGATCATTTTTTTTTTCTTTTTTCAGCACAAACCAGGCAAGCGAGGGGTAGAAAGCCGCGCCTGTTCGCGGTCTGATGAACAAGAAAGTAATCTGAGGTAAGTGCAGTTTTTTTTTTTATTATGGATTTCAGATGAAAAAATTGATTTTTACTAAGAAAATGTTTGTCTTCAAACCGGTGATCTCGGTCGCGAAACACTATCAGGTCTATTTTTTTTTATTTTTTCAGAGCAATCCAGGCAAGCGAGGAGTAGTTGTTAATTGGGGTTTCTAGATCAGATCGTACCGAACTGATCTAGAAGCCCCCAATTAACTGTTCTGTTCATCTATTCATACAATATATTTATATTTTTTTAACAACTATTTAAAGTCCAATTATCAACTGTATCATTATTTTTTATCTATTCAACCTAAAATATCACTTTTCATCAGATTAGAATTAAAATGTATTTCAACTTGATTCAAATAAAAGAAATTTCATCTTCCGGTATAATCTGGTAGCATATAATATCTTCTGAATCAGGTATAACTAAATCACGCATTATGTTCCTCACTGTTGATGTGCCGGTGTCCCGACACTTTGGTGAACCTGCTTTCAATTTTTCAGGACAAATCTGCACATCGTTAACTCGGGAGAATGTTAGCTCTCTATTATCACTTTTAAAGAAAAGTTCTTCAATATTTTCCGAATTTAATGCATCATGCATGTTTTGATAGAATAAATCTTCTTGCGTTGTATCTCTGATCTGAGGTTTTGATGAATCTGGGCTCGATTTTTTATGAGCGAGCTGCATATCACGGACTAATATAGCCTCACCATTAGCATTCTGAATAATAATTTTACAAATGCTTTCAGAAGTATATTTCACTGAATCTTGCATTGTAGCTAATAGAATGTATTTAATTTATTTTTAAATTGTTTAATTCAGTTTATGATTCAACCTTTAACTACAATTGTAGGAATCGAATGTTGCATAAAAATGACTGTAAGTAATTTATAGTTGCTTGTTTAGTAGCTTATTCAGCAGACAATCAATCTATCCTCCTCCACCTTAGAATAATTTTATATTTTTGTTTCTTTAAAAAATAAACTTTTTGATTTGTCAACATAATCTGTTCCTTTTACAGCATTCAAATAAAAGCAATCAGGAAAAAAATTAGCATGTTGCATCCAAGGATCATCGTAATACTCCCAATCTTCGATACCACCCCCACACGAAAAACACATAACTTTATCGTTTAAACCACTTCCACAGTAAAAAAACCCTGCATCAGTCATTTCCATCACCAATCTTCGTTTTGAATCTACTGTAGCCCAATAATGTCTAAATGAACATAATCGCATTTTATATTTATTAAATAATTCATAACGCGGGCTGGAATAATTTTGAATCATTTTATGAGTCTTGATACGGGTATGTATGAAAGCATAATGAAGTCTTGTATCTGGTGTTGTCATTTTATCAAGATATGCTACTATCTTTAGAATATTATACTTAGCACAGTTCGTTGTGGTATTCTGTATCAAATATATTTCTTATGAAATAAAACAAGAAAACATTTATTCAAAAACCTTTATTCTCACTATATTGTTATGATATACAGCTATGCAGCTTAATTTCGAACTTATATTTTTTCAAGGCAGCCCTTATCTTCTAAATTACTGTTAAAATATTTTCACTATCAATCCACTTTTTTAAACAAGTAACATTTTTTAAAGCACATACATTCGAATGATACACACAGCTAAATATATTATTAGACATTCCATAATCATGAAATAATTTCTGTAAACTAGGACAGTTCTTATCTTCTAAATTATATATTTTATCATGTTTTACAATGTTTCGTAGCCACGACACTTTTTCACATCCTTTAACATAAATGTTTTTATCTTTCAGATAAGGTACAATATATTGCTGTAACTTTAAGTATGGTATAAAACCCTCTCTCCAGAAAAGTTTTCTGTTTCTCTGTATCCAATATACTTGCAATCTTTCTTTTGTTGTGAGATTGTAAAATGGGTATGGTGGTTTGATTAATAATACCATAATTTGATTTCCGCATGCTACTGCTATTTCTTTCACGATGAACTCGTTACTTTCCGTCTTAAACCCTTGCACATCGACAATAGCGTTCATAATAATTTCTTTACAATACCACTTAACGGTTTATATTCGAATAGACGGTCGTTGATGATTAGACAATAGGCAGATGTATTTTCTGGTATATCTTCAGAACTTTCTATTTCCAGTCTTACATCTACAGCCCCAGTTTTCAAGGCTTCGTTCTGTCTTGAGCAATCAATTACAAATAAAGGAGCCTTTTCTTTAAATTCGTCCAAACCAAGCATTGGTTCAGACCGGGTGTTATAATAAGACTGACGAAATTTGGTGAACATTTCATATAATATATAATACTTATCTTCAGAAAACTTCGCATTCACCGATTCGTATGGATAATATTGAGAATTTAAAAAAAGAGTAACATTAGTTAATTTACAATGGTCAAATATTGAGCAGTCTTTACTTTTCATATTTTTTCTATTTGTCTGCAAACCAAAGATCACATACCTTGGTTTTTCGAGTTGTGAAGCAGTTTTAACAACCCAGGAATGTTTTGTAGTTCTAGGTAATAAAGGATATTCGTACAAGTCCCAATTTCTGAAAGCTATTTGAATAGGACGATCTTTTTCTAAATATTTAAGTAAAGTTAGTCTTTCCCGATCTGAAACTTTTATATGAGGCATACGCCATTGCAGTCTCTCTATACTTACTTCAATGGAATCATTATTATCAAGTATAACACTATTAAGATTCGAACCGCTTCTTTTAATTATAAGTTCATGTTTACAGTTAATGATAATTTTATTATAATCTTCCGCAAATCCTAAAACTTTATTCAAAGGTATAAGGGCACTAAAAATACCATCATTATCTTTCACCCTATTCAAATTCCAACCCCAAATAGCAGCAGCCTTACTTTCCCCCTGGCTCATTGATACATATGATTTTAGAGTTGTAGAAATACCTGCATTTTTTATTCGGTCCATCTCTACACCGTTAATTTCATATCGAATGTCTTGAAATAGAAATGATATATGATTATTGGTAAAATTAACAACCTTTCGTGTTAGTTTTCCTGCTCCATCTTTCGAAATTGTAGTGGCTCGACCTTCAACGTAAATGTAGCTAGCTGAAGGTAATACGTACAAATCTTGCTGATTTATGGGTATACGTATTTCATCATTTTCATTAAAACTGTTGCTATATGGATTATATGTATGAATTTCATAACTCACTACAGAGTTGTCGAATTGTGGTAAATCATTCACTTGAAGAATACTCATAATTTAAATCCTAAAGCTCGAAGGAATAATTTATTATCTTTACTTATTTTTTTTATAGTTCGTATAATATGTCTTCGTCTTTTGAAGGTATGAGAACGAGTAAAACTATTAACTTTGGCAGTTGATTTTATATTGTAAACTATCATTTTTTTATTTTCTCAATATAATTGACATTCACCTCTTGTGACAGATAAAGTCAAAGTGTTCTCGTATGTAGACGGTACGTATCATTTAAACCTTTTTAAGTGATGATTTGATAAAACTTTGCTTTTTCCAAAACTCTTTAAGAAATCTAATGCATAAATGTCCGCAATTGAATAAGTTATTATTTTGCAAATTATTGTAATTATAATTAATATTGTTAGAATCTACATAGCGAACCAATTCTATTGGAGGTTTCAAGTTGCCGTAACTATCGAAGTACTCAACATATTCATTTAAAATTACATAGGCTACCCAATGTGTACCAGAATTTTTAGAATTATCTAAATTTATGATTCCGCACTCTTTAGAAAAGGAAGACTTCGGCAAGGTATCTCTCATGAACACTCCGCGAAAATATGGAACGTTTTTCGTAAAATGTATGATATCTATATTAGTAAGTGCACGATTAGGTAGCCTATGACTTAGTTTTTTTTCTTTAAATTTGTATATATTCCAAGTCCATCCTTGTAACGGTTTAGCCGCAGTCCGTTTCCAATACATACACCTTCCACATTCTTACTATGTCTTTTCATTTCTTCTAAATGCTTCTTTGCAACTCTATATTCATTTATGGTTTTGACGATTCCAGCAATTCCGCTTGCAATACTGCCGGCAGCGGACAAACCAGCAAATATTGGTATTAAAGGTAGAACCCCTCCAGACTTAGGAATTGGTATTATACGTGGAATCCTGGCAGATGAATCATGATTCAATTCTCTAGCAGCAGCGTAGGCCAATTCTATTAGTTTTTTCCTACACTTCGGTTTAACTTTTTTAATGTATTTTTTAGTATTGGTTACTAAATTTTTAAAGCTTTTTTTGAGTCCAGCTCCAGAACTTACTTTCGTTAACATTATATTATTAACTAAATTGGCAGCAAGTTTTTCTCCTGTGCTTGCATCGGAAGACAAAGCACGTTTTTTTGCCATTTTTAATAAAATGATATCTGCTTTGTGCCGATCTTTCAAACTTTTCGAATTATTATATGCAATATCGTGATGTTTACAATATTCATCTAACTTGTTTACACCTTTATCACCTCGAGTTAATCTTTCACTTAATTTAGTTCCTGGACCACAGTAATTATATCCTGGCAAATGGATCTCAAATGGTAAATTATTAATTAAATTATTTATAAGTCCTTCTCCTTTCATGTATACAAACAGAATGAGATCAGTATCATAGACCGTGTTGTTATATTGACAAACAACTCATGAAACATTGCTATCGTCAATCCAACTATTTTCGCAGGATGATAACCCCAACCATTTCACGAAAACTTTTCTACCTTTTCGTTTTAAAACTTTTTCCACAAGGTAAATATCAGGATGTTTGGTTTTTTGTAATTCTTGATTGTAAAAAGCTCCTAAAATAGGTTGTTGTTTAACATCTTCTAATAAATATGTAACAGGATTTGTGTTTTGAACTTTACTGATCTTGAATATCTCTGTTGACCAATTAGGAGTGTAACCTTTTTCAAAACAACCTTTATGTTTACTTATTCGAACAAAATCGCCTATCTTAAACTTAGGACATATTGTTTTCGTTCGATTTTGATTGAAATATCTCTGTAGTACTTTAGTTTTATTGCTATGATTTACTTGAGCAGGTGGTAAACCAATTGTTCTATGTATTGTATTATTATAACTAGTAATGGTTTTTGCAAGTGTCCCGTCAGTCCATTTATAATCCCCCTTGAAACTAAATTCCTTGAAAAGCTTACTCTTTATCGTCCTTATTAATCGTTCTACAATTGAAGCCTTTTTAGTCGAATAAGTGCAGTAGTGGTTGATAGAATTGTTTATTAATATTTTTTCAAAACTTTTATTGTAAAATTCTTTTCCAAGATCGGTTTGCAAGTTTCTAGGGATGCGTTTCTCTCTACTCAATAATGTAATAAAAGCTTCAGATACAGCTTCTTTGTTTTTTTGTTTAAGTGGAATAGCCCAAGCGTACTTAGAGAATCCATCAATGATAATTAATATGAATTTGTTGTTGTTGTTGAATTTGGAGAAACTTTGCATATCCATTAAATCAGCTTGCCAAAGATCATCAATATCTTTTAATATTACATGCCTTCGAGGAAAATGTATTCTTGCACTTCTATGAATTTCATTTATAATGTCTCTTTTCACTTTGCTCATTCTCTCAACTGTCACTTCTGAATTACAAAATTATACTGATATTCAGTTTATATAATGAGTCTTTTTATTCTTTTATAACACCCGCTTCTTTCAACTCTTCAATAATTGATAAAATTTCGTTGTCAAGATTAGTATTACCTGCAGTTTTAGATGCGATCAAAAGTTTAAGCCTGTCCACTAATTCATTAGGATCATCCCAATAAACAAGCTCGGTATTTTTTTTATATTTTTTAAGATACGGCAGACCAGCACCTCGTTTTTGTTTAGATTTAACTTCTGTAGGTTCTTGTAAGCGTTTACTAGACTCGGGAAATAACGGTTTGATCACTTGTGAATATTTAAGGCCCTTATCACCTTTAACTTGGCCTGCAGGGTCAAAGTCTCTTTTATGAGCATTAGTTGTGATGAGTATTTCTTTGTAAACTAGTTTATCTTTTAAATCGACCAAACTTAAATCAGGCTTCTTGCGAAGCAATAATTCTTTAAGGCCAGGTGTTATTTTGTACTGTTTATTAGCTACCCGAATAAAATACACTTTATCAGAGTTCTCACGAGTGGTAGAGAAATTAACTATTGTATTTCCAATCATATGCATATCATTCTCACTACGTACACCAAATGGTATATTCATATCATCGTATATTTCAAAGATATCTTCTTTTTTCAGCGACACATTATTAACTTTTTCTGATTCAGATGTGTTACCTTCTTCGTCTTCTGAATAAAACTTTTCTGATTCCGGTGATTCATGTTTGTACATACCATGTGATTTTTCACGCAAAAACATTTTTGAACCTAAGATACCAGTGTTTTTAGGTTGGTCGTCACAAGTATCTTCATTTTTTATTATAGAAATTTGCTTGTTAGCTGCTATAGCATGAAGAGGGTCAGCAAGAGGTTTAAAAAAATACTTCAGATGAGTGTCAGTACTAAATTCATAATCTTTCATTTGTTTCACCTTTTTCCTTATAGCGTCCGCAGAGTTTATTAATTGATTGGTTATGTTATGGTCCATTATACGACTTGTACGCAGAAGTATTTATGCTCAAATGATTTTTTTTTGTTTTCATTTATATTTTATATAACCATTAATCAAAATAAATAAAGTTGTCAAATGACTGTCTATATCTGCCTTTATTTATTTCGCAATCCTTATTAATTGTTAAAAAATCATAAGGATGGATCCAGGTTTTGGAACACATATCTCTGAACTTAGACCACTCCATATCAGAACTAACATGTTCATCATATATATGTTTCATGTTAACTTCATCTTGCTTGAAAATGATCAAAAAGTTAACATTGTCACGTAATAACTGCTTTGGTATTTTTGAATACGTTTGAGATAAATAAAAACAATCTATACTTCTGTGTCTGCCCATTGTGAAATAATTTCGTATGTTAATTTGCTTTTCACAAACCACATCATCAAATATGATAATAGAATTTGGTAATGCCTCATTAGGATGAATAACTTCGTCGTCAAAGTTAAATATAAACAGTTTTACATCGGGCACTCTTTCTAAGATCAGTTTTAGAAAACTATATTTTGGTTGAAAGCTAGTCTTGGAATACAAGTAAACATTTTTAAACTTTAAACCATTTTTGTGAACTAACAAGCTAATCATGACGTTAGTTTTTCCACAATTCGAAGGACCACATATTATACATCTTATATTATTCGGTAGAAGAACACTATGCTTTGCATGTAGCTTATTTTCCTTCACCTCAATATTTTTTACTTCTAACGAAACGGGTTGCTTGATCCACTTCATATTTGTATCTGTCAGAAAGAAATATGTTCTAGTATTTATAATGCTTATCAGGAACGCTAAGTAATTATGATTCCCATAAGCATACACGTTCGTCCATTATGTTCACAACTAAATAAAATTATCGTACCAGTGGGCCTAGACAAAGTAACATTCGATTAACGATAACGTTATTAGAAAAGCTAAAATGTATGGGGTTGACATAAGCTATCGAAATGTCACGTGATCATAGGTCAACGAATAAAAATTAGCAAGACAATGTGAACAACATTCGATTATGAAATGAATCGACAGCGTCGAAAGATTAGGTACTTCCACAGAGATGCATAGCCAAGGGACACTTTTTGACAAGCGTTATTGCTAGTTTTTGGAATCATTAGCAAAAGCGATAGCGATTGTAGAAATAGAATCGCTCCGAAGCGAATGCCATTTGTCTAGGCCCTCTGTGTAGTTTGACAAAGCTATACAGGTAATGTTTACAAAGGATTAATAATAAAACAGCGAATAGAGTCCAAGTAAATATGTATTAAATAACAATATAATAATTCAATGTAATTAATTAAATAAAGTAAGTTTAAATTGAAAAGTGGATTATACTGCGCTTACTAATATGTATTACTTAATTACTGTAATATTGTATTTATTTAAAATATTGTGGCACAATGCCCCCATGGTAATGTATCTACTTGATTTGGTAGTATCTGTCTCTTGTCGTCACTATTATTGATAACTACTTTATCTACCTCTTGAGAAAACAATACGTGTTTTATTGATTTAATAGTATTCATTTTGCATTTAAATTTTTTGTCACTCATTAATGCTTTATTATAATTATATAAACGTAATCGCTTTGTTACATACTTGGTTACACCCTTAGCTTTCTTGATTTCTCCATTTAAACTGTTTATGCAGTAAAGCTTAGCTCTAAGCCCAGTGAATTCAGTAATAATATCACCCCCAAGCTCATCTTTAAATAGGCCAGGAATTTGTGCGTTGACTCTAGGCATATGATAGCTATTCTTAACATCAAAATTACTAGTATCAAATTTCAGTATTTCTTCTTTCATGTCTTGATATATATCTGGAGTCTTAATAAAATAAAGCAAACTGTCTGTATCTGTATAGCAAAGCCTTGCTTTATTTTTATATTTATTATTGATATAGTCATAGTGAAATTTGTACAAATGCTGTTTTGCATATTCAAGAACCGTAAAGCCAATATATATCGGCCTGTCAAGAATTATTTTGTCTGGACTTAAATGAACAGCAACAAAGTTTTCTGAAAAAATGGTAATATTTTTTAAGTTAGGTTTCGCAATTAATTTCGCAGCACCGAGGCTTTTGTTTGTTTTGTTGTCTGTATCATTCCATGTCATCACTAATTTAATGTTAACTTGTTTTCGTCTGTTTTCAATCGTTTTTCCAAATACAGCATTGTTAAATAGTTTAAATAAGTTTTTTTCAAACGGCGAAGATGAAGCTTGACGTAATTGAGTATTTAAGTCAATATATTTCTGTAAAAACTTTTCTTGCCTAAATGTTAGTATACGGTGAATCTTTTTTAGAACAAGCCCGTTTTTTATACATTCTTTTAAATGAACGTAATGTATGACATATTTACATTTATCATATAAGTTTGCAATCAATTTTGGGTTTTTGCTCCCCGGAGGAGTAAATTTTTCTGCTGCAAAAGGTAAATCACGATGAGCTTTATGTAAATAGTCTGGATAAACCAAATCAACTTCTAAGATGTACCCGTAATCGGAATCATCTGGTATGCTTGTTATATTAATTGTACATATTTCTTTAGGTGACAAAAATCGGAAACCAGATATTGGTATTTTCTTTGTCATCGCGTAACCATACAGATTATTGCAGTCAAGATATATCAAGTAAGTCGATGCTTTAGAAACATCAAAATTAGGTAAATATTTATTATTAGCTTTTGCATTACGAAGAGAGCACTGTGCTAATCCTCCACGTATACCTTTTTCTAAAAGCTCGTAAATCTCTATATCATTGATTAATTCTAACTGAACCTTTGTAAATAACAACATCGCATCCCAGCTCAAGCTGGGTGCGGAGATGTAATAAGCTGGATCAAGGTTATAATGTCGTAAACAAGTACCCCTAAATTTTTCAAATATATCACAGAGTAACAACACATCTGTTTTTAAATACAAATCTGTATAATCACCAAGAGATTTAATTCTAAAAACTTGCCATATTTTTTGTGCATGTCTATATTCATCATCGGTTATATGTTCACATTTTAAACTATTGTAAAAACATTCTTTGGGGGGAAGATGTTGTTGATCGTATTTAGAAAAAGAATCCATATAATCGTAAGGATAAATGCCTTTTTGATGCAATAATTTCACCAAATTTGTTTCATGGAATTCATTTGATAAATTAATAAAGTCATTATCACTTAAAGTTTTAGATAACACATCCAAACTAGTGTTAAGGAACTGGAAAGAATCAATAAATTTTATTTGAACAGGGTGTGATATATTATTGTTTTTAATAATTTTAGTAACAGACATGTACTTTTCTTTAGTTTTCGGTATTATTTTAAAATCACCTTCATATTTTGCTAACTCTTTGATAAATAGATGACAATCATAACCTGCCAAGTTATGGAAAAATACCGGCACGAATGGGCACACCCGGTACATTAAATTGCAATGGGAGTGTGCAGCACCTCGATATTGTGATGTTACATGATCATGGTCTCTCACCTTGTCATCGAA
The DNA here is from genome assembly GCA_916610205.1 of Griposia aprilina. NCBI lineage: Eukaryota > Metazoa > Arthropoda > Insecta > Lepidoptera > Noctuidae > Griposia > Griposia aprilina. Next base: position 504,782 of record CAKAIV010000010.1, on the reverse strand, counting down.
TAATAACTGTTTACATATATGACATATAGTGGCATTATTAAAGTTATTTGCTTGATCTACCGTTAAGGGTAACATAGGTTGTTTATTTGATAATATATTACAAATTTCTTCTACATCCCTTAGCAAATTTCGGACAAATATTTCAACACAATCTAGTCCCCTATATGTAACATATTTATTTAAATGACGATCGTGTGAGCAACAAATATAATAACCAAAACTAGAAGGTTCGTGAACTTTGTACATACGAGTACTCTGTGTTATAAATTCGTTATGGTTTAATAGAATACTTTCAAAGTCTGCATATATAACGAAGTTAACTTTTTGTTGCCTTTCATAATTTTTAAATTGTAGAATAGTATTTTTGTCTGGTAGAGTAGTTAATATTTTGTTACACATATGTGAGTTGTACTTTACTTCACTTGTGAAACATTGTAAACATAAATCACATAAATACATTTTACCTTTATGATGAGTGATTTGCCGTTTAACCAGTCGTAAAAGACTTTTGATTAAGCAATAGTGACTCTTGCCATTTTTCTCAAAATACAACAAGTTCACATGATTGCGCTTTTTTGAATTAGTCGCATATAAAGGACCAGTTACAATGTTTTTGTCTAGTCCATAAATATTAACACTAATGTCAGAATTTTTCTTTTCAAAATTTCTAATATCAGTGTATGATGGTGGAAACGTCATATTATCTATATTCAGCACTGTGGAGTAATGCGGGTAGGAATTCGTTCTGCAAACATTACTCTTTTGTGGAAATAATGCTGCCACAATACTCCACAGGAAACAGTGATCATCGTTGTTCTGTATATTAATACAACTTTTTGAATGTTTCACTACACTCGGTAACTCTAAATACGAGCCACCTCTCAATGGATTGTATTTGTTAATATTAATCTCTAGATGACTCATGAAGAGACAAGTCCAACCAGATTCACAATGTTTAAATTCAGATAGTTTTCTTTGAAATGTATGTATAACATTTAAATATAATTCATTAATATCAGTACTGTGATGTATTGATACATACTTTGTATTAAATGATTTCAGCTCTTGCTCTCCTGACTTTGGTAGAATAAAGTAAGCGAAAAGTTCGAAGTTCACTTTAATACAAATATGTTTTACAGTACAAACACTAATTAGTTTTATGACATGTTCTTGATTATCCATAAGGAACGCCTCTGGTGTGAGGTACTCTTCTGATGGATTAAGTCGGTATGTAATTATTCTATTTTTAAACGCCGTAGCAATTATATCTACATTCTCAAATTTAGATTTTAATAGGCAATTCGATTTATGAAAATTCGTTCTCAAGTGATATTGAAATTCGTTTTTAGGTATTTCAATTTGACAGTACATACAATTCAATAAATTATTAGATCTTGCGATGGAGGGGTGTGTAACTGTAAACAAAGACACAACATAAACATTAATTATATGTATTTATTCTAAATAAAACTTATATTTAACAATACAAAATTATAATCAAATGCAAGTCAATAAATTACCTAGGTAATGAATACGTTAATATTCGATCAATAGCTAGGTAACTACAAGTATAATTAATAAGTAATAGGTAATTAGTAAGTAAGATACACAAAAATAAAGGAATATCGTTAATGCACTATCCTGAATGCAGGCGTCCTTCCTGGTTAAGAAAGTTTTACTTTTCTATCATTCTGAATAATCAGAACGTCAGAGGTAACCAAACCTTTACGAAAGCCTTAATTCAGGATAATGTAATAGTAGCATAAGAAACAAAAATAACACACAATAATTAAACAAGTATATTTTTACCAGTAATTATTTCTAAATGGTCAGTAATAATTACTGATAAAGGTAGGAGGGCAATTGCGGAACTCTTTCCGGGTTGCAGTAATAAAGTTAGTTAGGTGTTGCCACGCGTCTGTGTTTTGGTCGGTACGATTTTTGACGCAGACAATTGCGTGACGCCATCTATTCAGCGGTTGCACCTTCTTTATTTCGTCACAACTATAAACTTTCAACTCTACATAGTGTGTCCCCTGTTTACAATCGAACGTTTGACGCGAATGCCCATTGGCGAGTCTTCTACTAATGGAGGATTGTAGCTGTGGAATAGGTTTACCGGGGGCTGAAGGCTGTCCCACAGCATCGTCGTCACTGTCGCTCCCGAATATATCATGAACCGTTGCTCTCTTCGGAGCGATTGGCTTGATAATTGGCTTCTTCTTACCCCATGATGAAGACTGCGGACACATAGGGGCAGGGCTCGCTCGTGATGTACTCGGTGTCGGCAGTGAGCACGACGGGGAGTCCGCTCGTTTCCTTTTTTTTGACCTCTTCTCAGGTTCACGCAGCTGAACTTCGTCGTCGGATGGGAACAACGCTTCAGCATTTACTTGATGGGACCTGAAAAAAAAAAAAAAAAAAGTTAAAGTTTCAATCAATAAAGGGAGGCTTGCAATCATTATGTTTACTTATTCTATTCTGTAACTTATTGTGATGAAAGAACTTCAATGTGAAAACTAACAACAATAGAAAACAAGGAAACTAAATTATATTAGGTAGGTAATCATAATGATTGTAACGAAAAACCAAACGAGTGTTACTATAATGAGCCTCATTTTTAAATTAGAGTTAGTAAATAGAATATCGTAACCGTTTAACCGTTTCGTTTTCACTGAATTAATTAGATATAATAACCAATCAGCTTGACATAAACCACTCCGATACAACATCACTAAGATGCGACTTCACACATCCGAATGAATAGAACATCGTCTTATTAATATACTACATTATAACAAAGAAAAAAATATGTATTAATAATTATGACTTACATTTTTTTAACGGTGTAGTCCTCGATGTTGATATTGGCCGGCAGAGGTATGTAATGACGCTCCAGATGTCCACGTCCCGATTTAAATACCATCAAATCTACGTCACTTTTTACCCATAAAAGGAAAGTAAGACTTACTAAAAATCCTGAGTCAAATTTGTCCGTATTTGGAAAATGCTTACCTAGCGCTAACATAATTAAGTAGTTCAATTCTCAACCTTAAACATACGTAATAAAGATTTGCCGCAGCAAGAAAACGCACATACTAGTCTTATACCCTGACTTTACTTGTGCATTAATATCATGATAAATGTATGAGAAAATTGTCAACGAACAAACATACATTTGGATCTCTGATATTAGTATTGAATTATTGTGCAATGCAGCGGCGGCGCCGGGCAGTCGGGAGAGTCTTGTTACATCAAACCATTTATGCAAAGTTTGGGAATGATATAAAAAAATATTTGATTTTCAACCTTAAAAACATGTTTAAAAAAAATATATAAGTTGTGAAATAAAGATAAAAAAATCAAATCAAATCGAATTCTCAGTCAGGTAGCAGGGTGAATATAAGTAACTGTTATGTCGGTAAGAAAATATTTTTATTATTGTTCAGAAATTGTTAAATGATTTATTTTACGTTACTTTTATGAATCTCATAGAAGGTAGGTCTTATTATTAATAATAGAATATAATTTTATACATTTTGTGAGATTAAATAGTAAAGGCATGAATGATATTATGGAGGACTGCATACCAGAAAATCAATGCATCATGCTATAATTATTATGAGATAATAGAGTACCTATGTAATTACTTAATATTTTTTTTTATTTTTTTTACTTTTACAGGATAATCAAGATCTATTCATTTTCCCTGCTATGGAACCTCGGCTAGTGCAAAACGAGGTTGGTGAAGAATCGTCGAGGCGTTTGAATCTGAAGAGAAGGTCCAATGATGGAACGCATTACAGTTTTGTGAAGCGGCCTTTAAAAGGATTAAAGATAATTCGCATCGAAATCTACGATGCAAAAGATTTTGTCGATTGCGAGGAAAGTTCATGCAAATGCAAAGCCGATTTGTGCGTACAACATGTTGTTAAACATACCATGATGGACGGTATATACCAATCAACCAAGGACCTCATAGTTAGGATCCAGGAGAATTTGGAAAGTGTTTTTTAATGAATAGATAGTTCGTGAATATTTACTTACATAATACATATAGGTACTATATGATTATAATAATATAAGACGCCTTACTATGTACGTGTAAATAGTATGTACCTACTTCATAGTCATAGATAGAGTATTTACTACTTATACTAATTTGTGTAACATTACATTAAAAGCTAATTAAAAAAAAAGCATTTTTATTTAGTGGATACTAGCTATTGATTATTATTATTATGTAATATACCTATACTGCGTCGGGACATAGCGGGTTCGATTCCCAATCAGGGCAAACCTATCTAAACTTGTACCATCTTATATAGATATTGAAGAAAAAAATTGCTTAATACTCAAACATTCTAATCAGTAGGTACATGATTTAATTACAAAGTTAAATGCATGTATACATATTCTGCTGGTAATGAAAGAATGCAGCCATCTTCCATATTAACAACACAAGATCATGTTCACAGTTTCACGTATAACACAAAGCCAAGCGCCACACACGATATTAACATTACTACGTATTAGTGTCTGGTCTATAGTATAAAACACATACCGATCACTGCATGATTCATTAATTCAATTCACATTCTGCATCGTAACCGTAGCAACACATTGTTACCTTTGTTTGTACTTAAATAGATGTTAAAAATTATAAATATATTGTATGAATAGATGAACAGAACAGTTAATTGGGGGCTTCTAGATCAGTTCGGTAAGATCTGATCTAGAAACCCCAATTAACAACTACTGCGAGGGTTAGAAAGCCGCACCTGTTCGCGGTCTGATGGACAAGAAAGTAATCTGTGGTAAGTGCAGACCAAAATTATGAATTTCAGATGAAAAACGTGATTTTATACTAAGAAAATATTTGTCTTCAAACCGGTGATCTCGGTCGCGAAACACTATCAGGACTATTTTTTTTTCCTTTTTTCAGAGCAATCCAGGCAAGCGAGGGATAGAAAGCCGCGTCTGTTCGCGGGCTGATGGACATGAAAGTAATCTGAGGTAAGTGCATTTTTTTTTATAATGAATTTCAGATGAAAAAAATTGATTTTTACCAAGAAAATGTTTGTCTTCAAACCGGTGATCTCGGTCGCGAAACACTATCCCGATCAATTTTTTTTTCTTTTTTCAGAACAAACCAGGCAAGCGAGGGGTAGAAAGCCGCGCCTGTTCGCGGGCTGATGGACAAAAAAGTAATCTGAGGTAAGTGCAGTTTTTTTTTTATTATGAATTTCAGATGAACAAAATGATTTTTACTAAGAAAATGTTTGTCTTCAAACCGGTGATCTCGGTCGCGAAACACTATCCCGATCAATTTTTTTTTCTTTTTTCAGAAAAAACCAGGCAAGCGAGGGGTAGAAAGCCGCGCCTGTTCGCGGGCTGATGGACAAGAAAGTATTCTGAGGTAAGTGCAGTTTTTTTTTTTATTATGAATTTCAGATGAAAAAATTGATTTTTACTAAGAAAATGTTTGTCTTCAAACCGGTGATCTCGGTCGCGAAACACTATCCCCACTCAATATTTTTTTTTTTTTTCAGAGCAAGCCAGGCAAGCGAGGGGTAGAAAACCGCGTCTGTTCGCGGGCTGATGGACAAGAAAGTATTATGTGGGAAGTGCAGACCAAAATTATGAATTTCAGATGAAATAACGTGATTTTATACTAAGAAAATATTTGTCTTCAAACCGGTGATCTCGGTCGCAAAACACTATCCCGACTTAATTTAATTTCCTTTTTTCTGAGCAAGCCAGGCAAGCGAGGGGTAGAAAGCCGCGCCTGTTCGTGGGCTGATGGACAAGAAAGTAATCTGAGGTAAGTGCATTTTTTTTTATAATGAATTTCAGATGAAAAAAATTGATTTTTACCAAGAAAATGTTTGTCTTCAAACCGGTGATCTCGGTCGCGAAACACTATCCCGACTCAATATTTTTTTCTTTTTTCAGAGCAAGCCAGGCAAGCGAGGGGTAGAAAACCGCGTCTGTTCGCGGGCTGATGGACAAGAAAGTAATCTGTGGTAAGTGCAGACCAAAATTATGAATTTCAGATGAAAAAACGTGATTTTATACTAAGAAAATATTTGTCTTCAAACCGGTGATCTCGGTCGCGAAACACTATCAGGACTATTTTTTTTTCCTTTTTTCAGAGCAATCCAGGCAAGCGAGGGGTAGAAAGCCGCGTCTGTTCGCGGGCTGATGGACAAGAAAGTAATCTGAGGTAAGTGCAGTTTTTTTTTATAATGAATACCAAGAAAATGTTTGTCTTCAAACCGGTGATCTCGGTCGCGAAACCCTATCCCGACTTAATTTTTTTTTCTTTTTTCAGAGCAAGCCAGGCAAGCGAGGGGAAGAAAGCCGCGCCTGTTCGCGGGCTGATGGACAAGAAAGTAATCTGAGGTAAGTGCATTTTTTTTTATAATGAATTTAAGATGAAAAAAATTGATTTTTACCAAGAAAATGTTTGTCTTCAAACCGGTGATCTCGGTCGCGAAACACTATCCCGATCAATTTTTTTTTCTTTTTTCAGCACAAACCAGGCAAGCGAGCGGTAGAAAGCCGCGTCTGTTCGCGGGCTGATGGACAAGAAAGTAATCTGAGGTAAGTGCAGTTTTTTTTTATAATGAATTTAAGATGAAAAAAATTGATTTTTACCAAGAAAATGTTTGTCTTCAAACCGGTGATCTCGGTCGCGAAACCCTATCGCGACTTAATTTTTTTTATTTTTTCAGAGCAAGCCAGGCAAGCGAGGGGAAGAAAGCCGCGCCTGTTCGCGGGCTGATGGACAAGAAAGTAATCTGAGGTAAGTGCAGTTTTTTTTTATAATGAATTTAAGATGAAAAAAATTGATTTTTACTAAGAAAATGTTTGTCTTCAAACCGGTGATCTCGGTCGCGAAACACTATCAGGTCTATTTTTTTTTCTTTTTTCAGAGCAATCCAGGCAAGCGAGGGGTTGAAAGCCACACCTGTTCGCGGTCTGATGGACAAGAAAGTAATCTGTGGTAAGTGCAGACCAAAATTATGAATTTCAGATGAAATAACGTGATTTTATACTAAGAAAATATTTGTCTTCAAACCGCTGATCTCGGTCGCCAAACACTATACCGAATTAATTTTTTTTTCTTTTTTCAGAGCAAGCCAGGCAAGCGAGGGGAAGGAAGCCGCGCCTGTTCGCGGGCTGATGGACAAGAAAGTAATCTGAGGTAAGTGCAGTTTTTTTTTATAATGAATTTCAGATGAAAAAAATTGATTTTTACTAAGAAAATGTTTGTCTTCAAACCGGTGATCTCGGTCGCGAAACACTATCAGGACTATTTTTTTTTCTTTTTTCAGTGCAATCCAGGCAAGCGAGGGGTAGAAAGCCGCGTCTGTTCGCAGGCTGATGGACAAGAAAGTAATCTGAGGTAAGTGCAGTTTTTTTTTTATAATGAATTTCAGATGAAAAAAAAATATTTTTACCAAGAAAATGTTTGTCTTCAAACCGGTGATCTCGGTCGCGAAACACTATCCCGACTCAATATTTTTTTCTTTTTTCAGAGCAAGCCAGGCAAGCGAGGGATAGAAAACCGCGTCTGTTCGCGGGCTGATGGACAAGAAAGTATTATGTGGGTTGTGCAGACCAAAACTATGAATTTCAGATGAAAAAACGTGATTTTATACTAAGAAAATATTTGTCTTCAAACCGCTGATCTCGGTCGCAAAACACTATCCCGACTTAATTTTTTTTCCTTTTTTCTGAGCAAGCCAGGCAAGCGAGGGGTAGAAAGCCGCGCCTGTTCGCGGGCTGATGGACAAGAAAGTAATCTGAGGTAAGTGCAGTTTTTTTTATAATGAATTTCAGATGAAAAAAATTGATTATTACTAAGAAAATGTTTGTCTTCAAACCGGTGATCTCGGTCGCGAAACACTATCAGGACTATTTTTTTTTCTTTTTTCAGTGCAATCCAGGCAAGCGAGGGGTAGAAAGCCGCGTCTGTTCGCAGGCTGATGGACAAGAAAGTAATCTGAGGAAAGTGCAGTTTTTTTTTATAATGAATTTCAGATGAAAAAAAAATATTTTTACCAAGAAAATGTTTGTCTTCAAACCGGTGATATCGGTCGCGAAACACTATCCCGACTCAATATTTTTTTCTTTTTTCAGAGCAAGCCAGGCAAGCGAGGGGAAGAAAGCCGCGCCTGTTCGCGGGCTGATGGACAAGAAAGTAATCTGAGGTAAGTGCAGTTTTTTTTTTATTATGGATTTCAGATGAAAAAATTGATTTTTACTAAGAAAATGTTTGTCTTCAAACCGGTGATCTCGGTCGCGAAACACTATCAGGTCTATTTTTTTTTCTTTTTTCAGAGCAATCCAGGCAAGCGAGGGGTAGAAAGCCGCGTCTGTTCGCAGGCTGATGGACAAGAAAGTAATCTGAGGAAAGTGCAGTTTTTTTTTTATAATGAATTTCAGATGAAAAAAAAATATTTTTACCAAGAAAATGTTTGTCTTCAAACCGGTGATCTCGGTCGCGAAACACTATCCCGACTCAATATTTTTTTCTTTTTTCAGAGCAAGCCAGGCAAGCCAGGGGAAGAAAGCCGCGCCTGTTCGCGGGCTGATGGACAAGAAAGTAATCTGAGGTAAGTGCAGTTTTTTTTATAATGAATTTCAGATGAAAAAAATTGATTATTACTAAGAAAATGTTTGTCTTCAAACCGGTGATCTCGGTCGCGAAACACTATCAGGACTATTTTTTTTTCTTTTTTCAGTGCAATCCAGGCAAGCGAGGGGTAGAAAGCCGCGTCTGTTCGCAGGCTGATGGACAAGAAAGTAATCTGAGGAAAGTGCAGTTTTTTTTTTATAATGAATTTCAGATGAAAAAAAAATATTTTTACCAAGAAAATGTTTGTCTTCAAACCGGTGATCTCGGTCGCGAAAAACTATCCCGACTCAATTTTTTTTTCTTTTTTCAGAGCAAGCCAGGCAAGCGAGGGGAAGAAAGCCGCGCCTGTTCGCGGGCTGATGGACAAGAAAGTAATCTGAGGTAAGTGCAGTTTTTTTTTTATTATGGATTTCAGATGAAAAAATTGATTTTTACTAAGAAAATGTTTGTCTTCAAACCGGTGATCTCGGTCGCGAAACACTATCAGGTCTATTTTTTTTTCTTTTTTCAGAGCAATCCAGGCAAGCGAGGGGTAGAAAGCCGCACCTGTTCGCGGGCTGATGGACAAGAAAGTAATCTGAGGTAAGGGCATTTTTTTTTTATAATGAATTTAAGATGAAAAAAATTGATTTTTACCAAGAAAATGTTTGTCTTCAAACCGGTGATCTCGGTCGCGAAACACTATCCCGATCAATTTTTTTTCTTTTTTCAGCACAAACCAGGCAAGCGAGCGGTAGAAAGCCGCGCCTGTTCGCGGGCTGATGGACAAGAAAGTAATCTGAGGTAAGTGCAGTTTTTTTTATTATTATGAATTTCATATGAAAAAAAAATATTTTTACTAAGAAAATGTTTGTCTTCAAACCGGTGATCTCGGTCGCGAAACACTATCAGGACTATTTTTTTTCCTTTTTTCAGAGCAATCCAGGAGACCGAGGGGTAGAAAGCCGCTTCTGATCGCGGGCTGATGGACAAGAAAGTAATCTGAGGTAAGTGCAGTTTTTTTTTATAATGAATTTAAGATGAAAAAAAATGATTTTTACGAAGAAAATGTTTGTCTTCAAACCGGTGATCTCGGTCGCGAAACACTATCCCGATCATTTTTTTTTTCTTTTTTCAGCACAATCCAGGCAAGCGAGGGGTAGAAAGCCGCGCCTGTTCGCGGGCTGATGGACAAGAAAGTAATCTGAGGTAAGTGCAGTTTTTTTTTTTATTATGAATTTCATATGAAAAAAAAATTTTTTTATTTAGAAAATGTTTGTCTTCAAACCGGTGATCTCGGTCGCGAAACACTATCCCGATCAATTTTTTTTTCTTTTTTCAGAACAAACCAGGCAAGCGAGGGGTAGAAAGCCGCACCTGTTCGCGGTCTGATGGACAAGAAAGTAATCTGAGGTAAGTGCAGGTTTTTTTTTATTACGGATTTCAGATGAAAAAAATTGATTTTTACCAAGAAAATGTTTGTCTTCAAACCGGTGATCCCGGTCGCGAAACACTATACCGACTTAATTTTTTTTTCTTTTATCAGAGCAAGCCAGGCAAGCGAGGGGAAGAAAGCCGCGCCTGTTCGCGGGCTGATGGACAAGAAAGTAATGTGAGGTAAGTGCATTTTTTTTTATAATGAATTTCAGATGAAAAAAATTGATTTTTACCAAGAAAATGTTTGTCTTCAAACCGGTGATCTCGGTCGCGAAACACTATCCCGATCATTTTTTTTTCTTTTTTCAGCACAAACCAGGGAAGCGAGGGGTAGAAAGCCGCGCCTGTTCGCGGGCTGATGGACAAGAAAGTAATCTGAGGTAAGTGCAGTTTTTTTTTTTATTATGAATTTCATATGAAAAAAAAATTTTTTTACTAAGAAAATGTTTGTCTTCAAACCGGTGATCTCGGTCGCGAAACACTATCAGGTCTATTTTTTTTTCTTTTTTCAGAGCAATCCAGGCAAGCGAGGGGTAGAAAGCCGCACCTGTTCGCGGTCTGATGGACAAGAAAGTAATCTGAGGTAAGTGCAGTTTTTTTTTTTATTATGGATTTCAGATGAAAAAATTGATTTTTACTAAGAAAATGTTTGTCTTCAAACCGGTGATCTCGGTCGCGAAACACTATCAGGTCTATTTTTTTTTCTTTTTTCTGAGCAATCCAGGCAAGCGAGGGTTAGAAAGCCGCACCTGTTCGCGGTCTGATGGACAAGAAAGTAATCTGTGGTAAGTGCAGACCAAAATTATGAATTTCAGATGAAAAAACGTGATTTTATACTAAGAAAATATTTGTCTTCAAACCGGTGATCTCGGTCGCGAAACACTATCCCGACTTAATTTTTTTTTCTTTTTTCAGAGCAAGCCAGGCAAGCGAGGGGAAGAAAGCCGCGCCTGTTCGCGGGCTGATGGACAAGAAAGTAATCTGAGTTAAGTGCATTTTTTTTTTATAATGAATTTAAGATGAAAAAAATTGATTTTTACCAAGAAAATGTTTGTCTTCAAACCGGTGATCTCGGTCACGAAACACTATCCCGATCATTTTTTTTTTCTTTTTTCAGCACAAACCAGGCAAGCGAGCGGTAGAAAGCCGCGCCTGTTCGCGGGCTGATGGACAAGAAAGTAATCTGAGGTAAGTGCAGTTTTTTTTTTTATTATGAATTTCATATGAAAAAAATATATTTTTACTAAGAAAATGTTTGTCTTCAAACCGGTGATCTCGGTCGCGAAACACTATCAGGACTATTTTTTTTCCTTTTTTCAGAGCAATCCAGGCAAGCGAGGTGTAGAAAGCCGCGTCTGATCGCGGGCTGATGGACAAGAAAGTAATCTGAGGTAAGTGCAGGTTTTTTTTTATTATGGATTTCAGATGAAAAAAATTGATTTTTACCAAGAAAATGTTTGTCTTCAAACCGGTGATCCCGGTCGCGAAACACTATACCGACTTAATTTTTTTTTCTTTTATCAGAGCAAGCCAGGCAAGCGAGGGGAAGAAAGCCGCGCCTGTTCGCGGGCTGATGGACAAGAAAGTAATCTGAGGTAAGTGCAGTTTTTTTTTTATTATGGATTTCAGATGAAAAAATTGATTTTTACTAAGAAAATGTTTGTCTTCAAACCGGTGATCTCGGTCGCGAAACACTATCAGGTCTATTTTTTTTTCTTTTTTCAGAGCAATCCAGGCAAGCGAGGGGTAGAAAGCCGCACCTGTTCGCGGTCTGATGGACAAGAAAGTAATCTGTGGTAAGTGCAGACCAAAATTATGAATTTCAGATGAAAAAACGTGATTTTATACTAAGAAAATATTTGTCTTCAAACCGGTGATCTCGGTCGCGAAACACTATCAGGACTATTTTTTTTCCTTTTTTCAGAGCAATCCAGGCAAGCGAGGGGTAGAAAGCCGCGTCTGTTCGCGGGCTGATGGACAAGAAAGTAATCTGAGGTAAGTGCAGTTTTTTTTTATAATGAATTTAAGATGAAAAAAATTGATTTTTACCAAGAAAATTTTTGTCTTCAAACCGGTGATCTCGGTCGCGAAACACTATCCCGACTTATTTTTTTTTTCTTTTTTCAGAGCAAGCCAGGCAAGCGAGGGGTAGAAAGCCGCGCCTGTTCGCGGGCTGATGGACAAGAAAGTAATCTGAGGTAAGTACATTTTTTTTTATAATGAATTTCAGATGAAAAAAATTGATTTTTACCAAGAAAATGTTTGACTTCAAACCAGTGATCTCGGTCGCGAAACACTATCCCGATCAATTTTTTTTCTTTTTTCAGAACAAACCAGGCAAGCGAGGTGTAGAAAGCCGCGCCTGTTCGCGGGCTGATGGACAAGAAAGTAATCTGAGGTAAGGGCATTTTTTTTTTATAATGAATTTAAGATGAAAAAAATTGATTTTTACCAAGAAAATGTTTGTCTTCAAACCGGTGATCTCGGTCGCGAAACACTATCCCGATCAATTTTTTTTTCTTTTTTCAGCACAAACCAGGCAAGCGAGCGGTAGAAAGCCGCGCCTGTTCGCGGGCTGATGGACAAGAAAGTAATCTGAGGTAAGTGCAGTTTTTTTTTTTATTATGAATTTCATATGAAAAAAAAATATTTTTATTTAGAAAATGTTTGTCTTCAAACCGGTGATCTCGGTCGCGAAACACTATCCCGATCAATTTTTTTTTCTTTTTTCAGAACAAACCAGGCAAGCGAGGGGTAGAAAGCCGCGCCTGTTCGCGGGCTGATGGACAAGAAAGTAATCTGAGGTAAGTGCAGTTTTTTTTTTATTATGGATTTCAGATGAAAAAAATTGATTTTTACCAAGAAAATTTTTGTCTTCAAACCGGTGATCTCGGTCGCGAAACACTATACCGACTTAATTTTTTTTTCTTTTATCAGAGCAAGTCAGGCAAGCGAGGGGAAGAAAGCCGCGCCTGTTCGCGGGCTGATGGACAAGAAAGTAATGTGACGTAAGTGCATTTTTTTTTATAATGAATTTCAGATGAAAAAAATTGATTTTTACCAAGAAAATGTTTGTCTTCAAACCGGTGATCTCGGTCGCGAAACACTATCCCGACTTATTTTTTTTTTCTTTTTTCAGAGCAAGCCAGGCAAGCGAGGGGAAGAAAGCCGCGCCTGTTCGCGGGCTGATGGACAAGAAAGTAATCTGAGGTAAGTGCAGTTTTTTTTTTTGTTATGAATTTCATATGAAAAAAAAATATTTTTACTAAGAAAATGTTTGTCTTCAAACCGGTGATCTCGGTCGCGAAACACTATCAGGACTATTTTTTTTCCTTTTTTCAGAGCAATCCAGGCAAGCGAGGGGTAGAAAGCCGCGTCTGATCGCGGGCTGATGGACAAGAAAGTAATCTGAGGTAAGTGCAGTTTTTTTTTATAATGAATTTCAGATGAAAAAAATTGATTTTTACCAAGAAAATGTTTGTCTTCAAACCGGTGATCTCGGTCGCGAAACACTATCCCGACTTATTTTTTTTTTCTTTTTTCAGAGCAAGCCAGGCAAGCGAGGGGAAGAAAGCCGCGCCTGTTCGCGGGCTGATGGACAAGAAAGTAATCTGAGGTAAGTGCAGTTTTTTTTTTTGTTATGAATTTCATATGAAAAAAAAATATTTTTACTAAGAAAATGTTTGTCTTCAAACCGGTGATCTCGGTCGCGAAACACTATCAGGACTATTTTTTTTCCTTTTTTCAGAGCAATCCAGGCAAGCGAGGGGTAGAAAGCCGCGTCTGATCGCGGGCTGATGGACAAGAAAGTAATCTGTGGTAAGTGCAGACCAAAATTATGAATTTCAGATGAAATAACGTGATTTTATACTAAGAAAATATTTGTCTTCAAACCGCTGATCTCGGTCGCCAAACACTATACCGACTTAATTTTTTTTTCTTTTTTAGAGCAAGCCAGGCAAGCGAGGGGAAGGAAGCCGCGCCTGTTCGCGGGCTGATGGACAAGAAAGTAATCTGAGGTAAGTACATTTTTTTTTAATAATGAATTTAAGATGAAAAAAATTGATTTTTACCAAGAAAATGTTTGTCTTCAAACCGGTGATCTCGGTCGCGAAACACTATCCCGATCAATTTTTTTTTCTTTTTTCAGCACAAACCAGGCAAGCGAGCGGTAGAAAGCCGCGCCTGTTCGCGGGCTGATGGACAAGAAAGTAATCTGAAGTAAGTGCAGTTTTTTTTTTTATTATGAATTTCATATTAAAAAAAAATATTTTTACTAAGAAAATGTTTGTCTTCAAACCGGTGATCTCGGTCGCGAAACACTATCAGGACTATTTTTTTTCCTTTTTTCAGAGCAATCCAGGCAAGCGAGGGGTAGAAAGCCGCGTCTGATCGCGGGCTGATGGACAAGAAAGTAATCTGAGGTAAGTGCAGTTTTTTTTTATAATGAATTTCAGATGAAAAAAATTGATTTTTACTAAGAAAATGTTTGTCTTCAAACCGGTGATCTCGGTCTCGAAACACTATCAGGACTATTTTTTTTTCTTTTTTCAGTGCAATCTAGGCAAGCGAGGGGTAGAAAGCCGCGTCTGTTCGCAGGCTGATGGACAAGAAAGTAATCTGAGGTAAGTGCAGTTTTTTTTTTTAAATGAATTTCAGATGAAAAAAAAATATTTTTACCAAGAATATGTTTGTATTCAAATCGGTGATCTCGGTCGCGAAACACTATCCCGACTCAATATTTTTTTCTTTTTTCAGAGCAAGCCAGGCAAGCGAGGGATAGAAAACCGCGTCCGTTCGCGGGCTGATGGACAAGAAAGTATTATGTGCGAAGTGCAGACCAAAATTATGAATTTCAGATGAAAAAACGTGATTTTATACTAAGAAAATATTTGTCTTCAAACCGCTGATCTCGGTCGCAAAACACTATCCCGACTTATTTTTTTTTCCTTTTTTCTGAGCAAGCCAGGCAAGCGAGGGGTAGAAAGCCGCACCTGTTCGCGGGCTGATGGACAAGAAAGTAATCTGAGGTAAGTGCAGTTTTTTTTATAATGAATTTCAGATGAAAAAAATTGATTATTACTAAAAAAATGTTTGTATTCAAACCGGTGATCTCGGTCGCGAAACACTATCAGGACTATTTTTTTTTCTTTTTTCAGTGCAATCCAGGCAAGCGAGGGGTAGAAAGCCACGTCTGTTCGCAGGCTGATGGACAAGAAAGTAATCTGAGGAAAGTGCAGTTTTTTTTATAATGAATTTCAGATGAAAAAAATTGATTTTTACCAAGAAAATGTTTGTCTTCAAACCGGTGATCTCGGTCGCGAAACACTATCCCGACTCAATATTTTTTTCTTTTTTCAGAGCAAGCCAGGCAAGCGAGGGGTAGAAAACCGCGTCTGTTCGCGGGCTGATGGACAAGAAAGTATTATGTGGGAAGTGCAGACCAAAATTATGAATTTCAGATGAAATAACGTGATTTTATACTACGAAAATATTTGTCTTCAAACCGCTGATCTCGGTCGCCAAACACTATACCGACTTAATTTTTTTTTCTTTTTTCAGAGCAAGCCAGGCAAGCGAGGGGAAGAAAGCCACGCCTGTTCGCGGGCTGATGGACAAGAAAGTAATCTGAGGTAAGTGCAGTTTTTTTTTATAATGAATTTCAGATGAAAAAAATTGATTTTTACCAAGAAAATGTTTGTCTTCAAACCGGTGATCTCGGTCGCGAAACACTATCCCGATCAATTTTTTATCTTTTTTTCAGAACAAACCAGGCAAGCGAGGGGTAGAAAGCCGCGCCTGTTCGCGGGCTGATGGACAAGAAAGTAATCTGAGGTAAGTGCATTTTTTTTTTATAATGAATTTAAGATGAAAAAAATTGATTTTTACCAAGAAAATGTTTGTCTTCAAACCGGTGATCTCGGTCGCGAAACACTATCCCGATCAATTTTTTTTTTCTTTTTTCAGCACAAACCAGGCAAGCGAGCGGTAGAAAGCCGCGCCTGTTCGCGGGATGATGGACAAGAAAGTAATCTGAGGAAAGTGCATTTTTTTTTATAATGAATTTTAGATGAAAAAAATTGATTTTTACCAAGAAAATGTTTGTCTTCAAACCGGTGATCTCGGCCGCGAAACACTATCCCGACTTATTTTTTTTTTTCTTTTTTCAGAGCAAGCCAGGCAAGCGAGGGGAAGAAAGCCGCGCCTGTTCGCGGGCTAATGGACAAGAAAGTAATCTGAGGTAAGTGCATTTTTTTTTTATAATGAATTTAAGATGAAAAAAATTGATTTTTACCAAGAAAATGTTTGTCTTCAAACCGGTGATCTCGGTCACGAAACACTATCCCGATCAATTTTTTTTTTCTTTTTTCAGCACAAACCAGGCAAGCGAGGGGTAGAAAGCCGCGTCTGATCGCGGGCTGATGGACAAGAAAGTAATCTGAGGTAAGTGCAGTTTTTTTTTATAATGAATTTAAGATGAAAAAAATTGATTTTTACCAAGAAAATTTTTGTCTTCAAACCGGTGATCTCGGTCGCGAAACACTATCCCGACTTATTTTTTTTTTCTTTTTTCAGAGCAAGCCAGGCAAGCGAGGGGAAGAAAGCCGCGCCTGTTCGCGGGCTGATGGACAAGAAAGTAATCTGAGGTAAGTGCATTTTTTTTTTATAATGAATTTAAGATGAAAAAAATTGATTTTTACCAAGAAAATGTTTGTCTTCAAACCGGTGATCTCGGTCGCGAAACACTATCCCGATCAATTTTTTTTTCTTTTTTCAGCACAAACCAGGCAAGCGAGCGGTAGAAAGCCGCGCCTGTTCGCGGGCTGATGGACAAGAAAGTAATCTGAGGTAAGTGCAGTTTTTTTTTATAATGAATTTAAGATGAAAAAAATTGATTTTTACCAAGAAAATGTTTGTCTTCAAACCGGTGATCTCGGTCGCGAAACACTATCCCGATCAATTTTTTTTTCTTTTTTCAGCACAAACCAGGCAAGCGAGCGGTAGAAAGCCGCGCCTGTTCGCGGGCTGATGGACAAGAAAGTAATCTGAGGTAAGTGCAGTTTTTTTTTTTATTATGAATTTCATATGAAAAAAAAATATTTTTACTAAGAAAATGTTTGTCTTCAAACCGGTGATCTCGGTCGCGAAACACTATCAGGACTATTTTTTTCCTTTTTTCAGAGCAATCCAGGCAAGCGAGGGGTAGAAAGCCGCGTCTGATCGCGGGCTGATGGACAAGAAAGTAATCTGAGGTAAGTGCAGTTTTTTTTTATAATGAATTTAAGATGAAAAAAATTGATTTTTACCAAGAAAATTTTTGTCTTCAAACCGGTGATCTCGGTCGCGAAACACTATCCCGACTTATTTTTTTTTTCTTTTTTCAGAGCAAGCCAGGCAAGCGAGGGGAAGAAAGCCGCGCCTGTTCGCGGGCTGATGGACAAGAAAGTAATCTGAGGTAAGTGCATTTTTTTTTTATAATGAATTTAAGATGAAAAAAATTGATTTTTACCAAGAAAATGTTTGTCTTCAAACCGGTGATCTCGGTCGCGAAACACTATCCCGATCAATTTTTTTTTCTTTTTTCAGCACAAACCAGGCAAGCGAGCGGTAGAAAGCCGCGCCTGTTCGCGGGCTGATGGACAAGAAAGTATTATGTGGGAAGTGCAGACCAAAATTATGAATTTCAGATGAAATAACGTGATTTTATACTAAGAAAATATTTGTCTTCAAACCGGTGATCTCGGTCGCAAAACACTATCCCGACTTAATTTAATTTCCTTTTTTCTGAGCAAGCCAGGCAAGCGAGGGGTAGAAAGCCGCGCCTGTTCGTGGGCTGATGGACAAGAAAGTAATCTGAGGTAAGTGCATTTTTTTTTATAATGAATTTCAGATGAAAAAAATTGATTTTTACCAAGAAAATGTTTGTCTTCAAACCGGTGATCTCGGTCGCGAAACACTATCCCGACTCAATATTTTTTTCTTTTTTCAGAGCAAGCCAGGCAAGCGAGGGGTAGAAAACCGCGTCTGTTCGCGGGCTGATGGACAAGAAAGTAATCTGTGGTAAGTGCAGACCAAAATTATGAATTTCAGATGAAAAAACGTGATTTTATACTAAGAAAATATTTGTCTTCAAACCGGTGATCTCGGTCGCGAAACACTATCAGGACTATTTTTTTTTTCCTTTTTTCAGAGCAATCCAGGCAAGCGAGGGGTAGAAAGCCGCGTCTGTTCGCGGGCTGATGGACAAGAAAGTAATCTGAGGTAAGTGCAGTTTTTTTTTATAATGAATACCAAGAAAATGTTTGTCTTCAAACCGGTGATCTCGGTCGCGAAACCCTATCCCGACTTAATTTTTTTTTCTTTTTTCAGAGCAAGCCAGGCAAGCGAGGGGAAGAAAGCCGCGCCTGTTCGCGGGCTGATGGACAAGAAAGTAATCTGAGGTAAGTGCATTTTTTTTTATAATGAATTTAAGATGAAAAAAATTGATTTTTACCAAGAAAATGTTTGTCTTCAAACCGGTGATCTCGGTCGCGAAACACTATCCCGATCAATTTTTTTTTCTTTTTTCAGCACAAACCAGGCAAGCGAGCGGTAGAAAGCCGCGTCTGTTCGCGGGCTGATGGACAAGAAAGTAATCTGAGGTAAGTGCAGTTTTTTTTTATAATGAATTTAAGATGAAAAAAATTGATTTTTACCAAGAAAATGTTTGTCTTCAAACCGGTGATCTCGGTCGCGAAACCCTATCGCGACTTAATTTTTTTTATTTTTTCAGAGCAAGCCAGGCAAGCGAGGGGAAGAAAGCCGCGCCTGTTCGCGGGCTGATGGACAAGAAAGTAATCTGAGGTAAGTGCATATTTTTTTTATAATGAATTTAAGATGAAAAAAATTGATTTTTACCAAGAAAATGTTTGTCTTCAAACCGGTGATCTCGGTCGCGAAACACTATCAGGTCTATTTTTTTTTCTTTTTTCAGATCAATCCAGGCAAGCGAGGGGTTGAAAGCCACACCTGTTCGCGGTCTGATGGACAAGAAAGTAATCTGTGGTAAGTGCAGACCAAAATTATGAATTTCAGATGAAATAACGTGATTTTATACTAAGAAAATATTTGTCTTCAAACCGCTGATCTCGGTCGCCAAACACTATACCGAATTAATTTTTTTTTCTTTTTTCAGAGCAAGCCAGGCAAGCGAGGGGAAGGAAGCCGCGCCTGTTCGCGGGCTGATGGACAAGAAAGTAATCTGAGGTAAGTGCAGTTTTTTTTTATAATGAATTTCAGATGAAAAAAATTGATTTTTACTAAGAAAATGTTTGTCTTCAAACCGGTGATCTCGGTCGCGAAACACTATCAGGACTATTTTTTTTTCTTTTTTCAGTGCAATCCAGGCAAGCGAGGGGTAGAAAGCCGCGTCTGTTCGCAGGCTGATGGACAAGAAAGTAATATGAGGTAAGTGCAGTTTTTTTTTTATAATGAATTTCAGATGAAAAAAAAATATTTTTACCAAGAAAATGTTTGTCTTCAAACCGGTGATCTCGGTCGCGAAACACTATCCCGACTCAATATTTTTTTCTTTTTTCAGAGCAAGCCAGGCAAGCGAGGGATAGAAAGCCGCGTCTGTTCGCGGGCTGATGGACAAGAAAGTATTATGTGGGTTGTGCAGACCAAAACTATGAATTTCAGATGAAAAAACGTGATTTTATACTAAGAAAATATTTGTCTTCAAACCGCTGATCTCGGTCGCAAAACACTATCCCGACTTAATTTTTTTTCCTTTTTTCTGAGCAAGCCAGGCAAGCGAGGGGTAGAAAGCCGCGTCTGTTCGCGGGCTGATGGACAAGAAAGTAATCTGAGGTAAGTGCAGTTTTTTTTATAATGAATTTCAGATGAAAAAAATTGATTATTACTAAGAAAATGTTTGTCTTCAAACCGGTGATCTCGGTCGCGAAACACTATCAGGACTATTTTTTTTCCTTTTTTCAGTGCAATCCAGGCAAGCGAGGGGTAGAAAGCCGCGTCTGTTCGCTGGCTGATGGACAAGAAAGTAATCTGAGGAAAGTGCAGTTTTTTTTTATAATGAATTTCAGATGAAAAAAAAATATTTTTACCAAGAAAATGTTTGTCTTCAAACCGGTGATCTCGGTCGCGAAACACTATCCCGACTCAATATTTTTTTCTTTTTTCAGAGCAAGCCAGGCAAGCGAGGGGTAGAAAGCCGCGCCTGTTCGCGGGCTGATGGACAAGAAAGTAATCTGAGGTAAGTGCAGTTTTTTTTTTATTATGGATTTCAGATGAAAAAATTGATTTTTACTAAGAAAATGTTTGTCTTCAAACCGGTGATCTCGGTCGCGAAACACTATCAGGTCTATTTTTTTTTCTTTTTTCAGAGCAATCCAGGCAAGCGAGGGGTAGAAAGCCGCGTCTGTTCGCAGGCTGATGGACAAGAAAGTAATCTGAAGAAAGTGCAGTTTTTTTTTTATAATGAATTTCAGATGAAAAAAAAATATTTTTACCAAGAAAATGTTTGTCTTCAAACCGGTGATCTCGGTCGCGAAACACTATCCCGACTCAATATTTTTTTCTTTTTTCAGAGCAAGCCAGGCAAGCCAGGGGAAGAAAGCCGCGCCTGTTCGCGGGCTGATGGACAAGAAAGTAATCTGAGGTAAGTGCAGTTTTTTTTATAATGAATTTCAGATGAAAAAAATTGATTATTACTAAGAAAATGTTTGTCTTCAAACCGGTGATCTCGGTCGCGAAACACTATCAGGACTATTTTTTTTTCTTTTTTCAGTGCAATCCAGGCAAGCGAGGGGTAGAAAGCCGCGTCTGTTCGCAGGCTGATGGACAAGAAAGTAATCTGAGGAAAGTGCAGTTTTTTTTTTATAATGAATTTCAGATGAAAAAAAAATATTTTTACCAAGAAAATGTTTGTCTTCAAACCGGTGATCTCGGTCGCGAAAAACTATCCCGACTCAATATTTTTTTCTTTTTTCAGAGCAAGCCAGGCAAGCGAGGGGAAGAAAGCCGCGCCTGTTCGCGGGCTGATGGACAAGAAAGTAATCTGAGGTAAGTGCAGTTTTTTTTTTATTATGGATTTCAGATGAAAAAATTGATTTTTACTAAGAAAATGTTTGTCTTCAAACCGGTGATCTCGGTCGCGAAACACTATCAGGTCTATTTTTTTTTCTTTTTTCAGAGCAATCCAGGCAAGCGAGGGGTAGAAAGCCGCGCCTGTTCGCGGGCTGATGGACAAGAAAGTAATCTGAGGTAAGGGCATTTTTTTTTTATAATGAATTTAAGATGAAAAAAATTGATTTTTACCAAGAAAATGTTTGTCTTCAAACCGGTGATCTCGGTCGCGAAACACTATCCCGATCAATTTTTTTTCTTTTTTCAGCACAAACCAGGCAAGCGAGCGGTAGAAAGCCGCGCCTGTTCGCGGGCTGATGGACAAGAAAGTAATCTGAGGTAAGTGCAGTTTTTTTTATTATTATGAATTTCATATGAAAAAAAAATATTTTTACTAAGAAAATGTTTGTCTTCAAACCGGTGATCTCGGTCGCGAAACACTATCAGGACTATTTTTTTTCCTTTTTTCAGAGCAATCCAGGAGACCGAGGGGTAGAAAGCCGCTTCTGATCGCGGGCTGATGGACAAGAAAGTAATCTGAGGTAAGTGCAGTTTTTTTTTATAATGAATTTAAGATGAAAAAAAATGATTTTTACGAAGAAAATGTTTGTCTTCAAACCGGTGATCTCGGTCGCGAAACACTATCCCGATCATTTTTTTTTTCTTTTTTCAGCACAATCCAGGCAAGCGAGGGGTAGAAAGCCGCGCCTGTTCGCGGGCTGATGGACAAGAAAGTAATCTGAGGTAAGTGCAGTTTTTTTTTTTATTATGAATTTCATATGAAAAAAAAATATTTTTATTTAGAAAATGTTTGTCTTCAAACCGGTGATCTCGGTCGCGAAACACTATCCCGATCAATTTTTTTTTCTTTTTTCAGAACAAACCAGGCAAGCGAGGGGTAGAAAGCCGCACCTGTTCGCGGGCTGATGGACAAGAAAGTAATCTGAGGTAAGTGCAGGTTTTTTTTTATTATGGATTTCAGATGAAAAAAATTGATTTTTACCAAGAAAATGTTTGTCTTCAAACCGGTGATCCCGGTCGCGAAACACTATACCGACTTAATTTTTTTTTCTTTTATCAGAGCAAGCCAGGCAAGCGAGGGGAAGAAAGCCGCGCCTGTTCGCGGGCTGATGGACAAGAAAGTAATGTGAGGTAAGTGCATTTTTTTTTATAATGAATTTCAGATGAAAAAAATTGATTTTTACCAAGAAAATGTTTGTCTTCAAACCGGTGATCTCGGTCGCGAAACACTATCCCGATCATTTTTTTTTCTTTTTTCAGCACAAACCAGGGAAGCGAGGGGTAGAAAGCCGCGCCTGTTCGCGGGCTGATGGACAAGAAAGTAATCTGAGGTAAGTGCAGTTTTTTTTTTTATTATGAATTTCATATGAAAAAAAAATTTTTTTACTAAGAAAATGTTTGTCTTCAAACCGGTGATCTCGGTCGCGAAACACTATCAGGTCTATTTTTTTTTCTTTTTTAAGAGCAATCCAGGCAAGCGAGGGGTAGAAAGCCGCACCTGTTCGCGGTCTGATGGACAAGAAAGTAATCTGAGGTAAGTGCAGTTTTTTTTTTTATTATGGATTTCAGATGAAAAAATTGATTTTTACTAAGAAAATGTTTGTCTTCAAACCGGTGATCTCGGTCGCGAAACACTATCAGGTCTATTTTTTTTTCTTTTTTCTGAGCAATCCAGGCAAGCGAGGGTTAGAAAGCCGCACCTGTTCGCGGTCTGATGGACAAGAAAGTAATCTGTGGTAAGTGCAGACCAAAATTATGAATTTCAGATGAAAAAACGTGATTTTATACTAAGAAAATATTTGTCTTCAAACCGGTGATCTCGGTCGCGAAACACTATACCGACTTAATTTTTTTTTCTTTTTTCAGAGCAAGCCAGGCAAGCGAGGGGAAGAAAGCCGCGCCTGTTCGCGGGCTGATGGACAAGAAAGTAATCTGAGGTAAGTGCATTTTTTTTTTATAATGAATTTAAGATGAAAAAAATTGATTTTTACCAAGAAAATGTTTGTCTTCAAACCGGTGATCTCGGTCACGAAACACTATCCCGATCATTTTTTTTTTCTTTTTTCAGCACAAACCAGGCAAGCGAGCGGTAGAAAGCCGCGCCTGTTCGCGGGCTGATGGACAAGAAAGTAATCTGAGGTAAGTGCAGTTTTTTTTTTTATTATGAATTTCATATGAAAAAAATATATTTTTACTAAGAAAATGTTTGTCTTCAAACCGGTGATCTCGGTCGCGAAACACTATCAGGACTATTTTTTTTCCTTTTTTCAGAGCAATCCAGGCAAGCGAGGTGTAGAAAGCCGCGTCTGATCGCGGGCTGATGGACAAGAAAGTAATCTGAGGTAAGTGCAGGTTTTTTTTTATTATGGATTTCAGATGAAAAAAATTGATTTTTACCAAGAAAATGTTTGTCTTCAAACCGGTGATCCCGGTCGCGAAACACTATACCGACTTAATTTTTTTTTCTTTTATCAGAGCAAGCCAGGCAAGCGAGGGGAAGAAAGCCGCGCCTGTTCGCGGGCTGATGGACAAGAAAGTAATCTGAGGTAAGTGCAGTTTTTTTTTTATTATGGATTTCAGATGAAAAAATTGATTTTTACTAAGAAAATGTTTGTCTTCAAACCGGTGATCTCGGTCGCGAAACACTATCAGGTCTATTTTTTTTTCTTTTTTCAGAGCAATCCAGGCAAGCGAGGGGTAGAAAGCCGCACCTGTTCGCGGTCTGATGGACAAGAAAGTAATCTGTGGTAAGTGCAGACCAAAATTATGAATTTCAGATGAAAAAACGTGATTTTATACTAAGAAAATATTTGTCTTCAAACCGGTGATCTCGGTCGCGAAACACTATCAGGACTATTTTTTTTCCTTTTTTCAGAGCAATCCAGGCAAGCGAGGGGTAGAAAGCCGCGTCTGTTCGCGGGCTGATGGACAAGAAAGTAATCTGAGGTAAGTGCAGTTTTTTTTTATAATGAATTTAAGATGAAAAAAATTGATTTTTCCAAGAAAATTTTTGTCTTCAAACCGGTGATCTCGGTCGCGAAACACTATCCCGACTTAATTTTTTTTTCTTTTTTCAGAGCAAGCCAGGCAAGCGAGGGGAAGAAAGCCGCGCCTGTTCGCGGGCTGATGGACAAGAAAGTAATCTGAGGTAAGTACATTTTTTTTTATAATGAATTTCAGATGAAAAAAATTGATTTTTACCAAGAAAATGTTTGACTTCAAACCAGTGATCTCGGTCG
Source organism: Griposia aprilina (assembly GCA_916610205.1). Lineage (NCBI taxonomy): Eukaryota > Metazoa > Arthropoda > Insecta > Lepidoptera > Noctuidae > Griposia > Griposia aprilina. The sequence goes on along the minus strand of CAKAIV010000010.1, from coordinate 480,332 downwards.
CGAAACACTATCCCGATCAATTTTTTTTCTTTTTTCAGAACAAACCAGGCAAGCGAGGTGTAGAAAGCCGCGCCTGTTCGCGGGCTGATGGACAAGAAAGTAATCTGAGGTAAGGGCATTTTTTTTTTATAATGAATTTAAGATGAAAAAAATTGATTTTTACCAAGAAAATGTTTGTCTTCAAACCGGTGATCTCGGTCGCGAAACACTATCCCGATCAATTTTTTTTTCTTTTTTCAGCACAAACCAGGCAAGCGAGCGGTAGAAAGCCGCGCCTGTTCGCGGGCTGATGGACAAGAAAGTAATCTGAGGTAAGTGCAGTTTTTTTTTTTATTATGAATTTCATATGAAAAAAAAATATTTTTATTTAGAAAATGTTTGTCTTCAAACCGGTGATCTCGGTCGCGAAACACTATCCCGATCAATTTTTTTTTCTTTTTTCAGAACAAACCAGGCAAGCGAGGGGTAGAAAGCCGCGCCTGTTCGCGGGCTGATGGACAAGAAAGTAATCTGAGGTAAGTGCAGTTTTTTTTTTATTATGGATTTCAGATGAAAAAATTGATTTTTACTAAGAAAATGTTTGTCTTCAAACCGGTGATCTCGGTCGCGAAACACTATCAGGTCTATTTTTTTTTCTTTTTTCAGAGCAATCCAGGCAAGCGAGGGGTAGAAAGCCGCACCTGTTCGCGGTCTGATGGACAAGAAAGTAATCTGTGGTAAGTGCAGACCAAAATTATGAATTTCAGATGAAAAAACGTGATTTTATACTAAGAAAATATTTGTCTTCAAACCGGTGATCTCGGTCGCGAAACACTATCAGGACTATTTTTTTTCCTTTTTTCAGAGCAATCCAGGCAAGCGAGGGGTAGAAAGCCGCGTCTGTTCGCGGGCTGATGGACAAGAAAGTAATCTGAGGTAAGTGCAGTTTTTTTTTATAATGAATTTAAGATGAAAAAAATTGATTTTTCCAAGAAAATTTTTGTCTTCAAACCGGTGATCTCGGTCGCGAAACACTATCCCGACTTATTTTTTTTTTCTTTTTTCAGAGCAAGCCAGGCAAGCGAGGGGAAGAAAGCCGCGCCTGTTCGCGGGCTGATGGACAAGAAAGTAATCTGAGGTAAGTACATTTTTTTTTATAATGAATTTCAGATGAAAAAAATTGATTTTTACCAAGAAAATGTTTGACTTCAAACCAGTGATCTCGGTCGCGAAACACTATCCCGATCAATTTTTTTTCTTTTTTCAGAACAAACCAGGCAAGCGAGGTGTAGAAAGCCGCGCCTGTTCGCGGGCTGATGGACAAGAAAGTAATCTGAGGTAAGGGCATTTTTTTTTTATAATGAATTTAAGATGAAAAAAATTGATTTTTACCAAGAAAATGTTTGTCTTCAAACCGGTGATCTCGGTCGCGAAACACTATCCCGATCAATTTTTTTTTCTTTTTTCAGCACAAACCAGGCAAGCGAGCGGTAGAAAGCCGCGCCTGTTCGCGGGCTGATGGACAAGAAAGTAATCTGAGGTAAGTGCAGTTTTTTTTTTTATTATGAATTTCATATGAAAAAAAAATATTTTTATTTAGAAAATGTTTGTCTTCAAACCGGTGATCTCGGTCGCGAAACACTATCCCGATCAATTTTTTTTTCTTTTTTCAGAACAAACCAGGCAAGCGAGGGGTAGAAAGCCGCGCCTGTTCGCGGGCTGATGGACAAGAAAGTAATCTGAGGTAAGTGCAGTTTTTTTTTTATTATGAATTTCAGATGAAAAAAATTGATTTTTACCAAGAAAATTTTTGTCTTCAAACCGGTGATCTCGGTCGCGAAACACTATACCGACTTAATTTTTTTTTCTTTTATCAGAGCAAGTCAGGCAAGCGAGGGGAAGAAAGCCGCGCCTGTTCGCGGGCTGATGGACAAGAAAGTAATGTGACGTAAGTGCATTTTTTTTTATAATGAATTTCAGATGAAAAAAATTGATTTTTACCAAGAAAATGTTTGTCTTCAAACCGGTGATCTCGGTCGCGAAACACTATCCCGACTTATTTTTTTTTTCTTTTTTCAGAGCAAGCCAGGCAAGCGAGGGGAAGAAAGCCGCGCCTGTTCGCGGGCTGATGGACAAGAAAGTAATCTGAGGTAAGTGCAGTTTTTTTTTTTATTATGAATTTCATATGAAAAAAAAATATTTTTACTAAGAAAATGTTTGTCTTCAAACCGGTGATCTCGGTCGCGAAACACTATCAGGACTATTTTTTTTCCTTTTTTCAGAGCAATCCAGGCAAGCGAGGGGTAGAAAGCCGCGTCTGATCGCGGGCTGATGGACAAGAAAGTAATCTGAGGTAAGTGCAGTTTTTTTTTATAATGAATTTCAGATGAAAAAAATTGATTTTTACCAAGAAAATGTTTGTCTTCAAACCGGTGATCTCGGTCGCGAAACACTATCCCGACTTATTTTTTTTTTCTTTTTTCAGAGCAAGCCAGGCAAGCGAGGGGAAGAAAGCCGCGCCTGTTCGCGGGCTGATGGACAAGAAAGTAATCTGAGGTAAGTGCAGTTTTTTTTTTTGTTATGAATTTCATATGAAAAAAAAATATTTTTACTAAGAAAATGTTTGTCTTCAAACCGGTGATCTCGGTCGCGAAACACTATCAGGACTATTTTTTTTCCTTTTTTCAGAGCAATCCAGGCAAGCGAGGGGTAGAAAGCCGCGTCTGATCGCGGGCTGATGGACAAGAAAGTAATCTGTGGTAAGTGCAGACCAAAATTATGAATTTCAGATGAAATAACGTGATTTTATACTAAGAAAATATTTGTCTTCAAACCGCTGATCTCGGTCGCCAAACACTATACCGACTTAATTTTTTTTTCTTTTTTAGAGCAAGCCAGGCAAGCGAGGGGAAGGAAGCCGCGCCTGTTCGCGGGCTGATGGACAAGAAAGTAATCTGAGGTAAGTGCATTTTTTTTTAATAATGAATTTAAGATGAAAAAAATTGATTTTTACCAAGAAAATGTTTGTCTTCAAACCGGTGATCTCGGTCGCGAAACACTATCAGGACTATTTTTTTTCCTTTTTTCAGAGCAATCCAGGCAAGCGAGGGGTAGAAAGCCGCGTCTGTTCGCGGGCTGATGGACAAGAAAGTAATCTGAGGTAAGTGCAGTTTTTTTTTATAATGAATTTAAGATGAAAAAAATTGATTTTTCCAAGAAAATTTTTGTCTTCAAACCGGTGATCTCGGTCGCGAAACACTATCCCGACTTATTTTTTTTTTCTTTTTTCAGAGCAAGCCAGGCAAGCGAGGGGAAGAAAGCCGCGCCTGTTCGCGGGCTGATGGACAAGAAAGTAATCTGAGGTAAGTACATTTTTTTTTATAATGAATTTCAGATGAAAAAAATTGATTTTTACCAAGAAAATGTTTGACTTCAAACCAGTGATCTCGGTCGCGAAACACTATCCCGATCAATTTTTTTTCTTTTTTCAGAACAAACCAGGCAAGCGAGGTGTAGAAAGCCGCGCCTGTTCGCGGGCTGTTGGACAAGAAAGTAATCTGAGGTAAGGGCATTTTTTTTTTATAATGAATTTAAGATGAAAAAAATTGATTTTTACCAAGAAAATGTTTGTCTTCAAACCGGTGATCTCGGTCGCGAAACACTATCCCGATCAATTTTTTTTTCTTTTTTCAGCACAAACCAGGCAAGCGAGCGGTAGAAAGCCGCGCCTGTTCGCGGGCTGATGGACAAGAAAGTAATCTGAGGTAAGTGCAGTTTTTTTTTTTATTATGAATTTCATATGAAAAAAAAATATTTTTATTTAGAAAATGTTTGTCTTCAAACCGGTGATCTCGGTCGCGAAACACTATCCCGATCAATTTTTTTTTCTTTTTTCAGAACAAACCAGGCAAGCGAGGGGTAGAAAGCCGCGCCTGTTCGCGGGCTGATGGACAAGAAAGTAATCTGAGGTAAGTGCAGTTTTTTTTTTATTATGGATTTCAGATGAAAAAAAATGATTTTTACCAAGAAAATTTTTGTCTTCAAACCGGTGATCTCGGTCGCGAAACACTATACCGACTTAATTTTTTTTTCTTTTATCAGAGCAAGTCAGGCAAGCGAGGGGAAGAAAGCCGCGCCTGTTCGCGGGCTGATGGACAAGAAAGTAATGTGACGTAAGTGCATTTTTTTTTATAATGAATTTCAGATGAAAAAAATTGATTTTTACCAAGAAAATGTTTGTCTTCAAACCGGTGATCTCGGTCGCGAAACACTATCCCGACTTATTTTTTTTTTCTTTTTTCAGAGCAAGCCAGGCAAGCGAGGGGAAGAAAGCCGCGTCTGTTCGCGGGCTGATGGACAAGAAAGTAATCTGAGGTAAGTGCAGTTTTTTTTTTTGTTATGAATTTCATATGAAAAAAAAATATTTTTACTAAGAAAATGTTTGTCTTCAAACCGGTGATCTCGGTCGCGAAACACTATCAGGACTATTTTTTTTCCTTTTTTCAGAGCAATCCAGGCAAGCGAGGGGTAGAAAGCCGCGTCTGATCGCGGGCTGATGGACAAGAAAGTAATCTGAGGTAAGTGCAGTTTTTTTTTATAATGAATTTCAGATGAAAAAAATTGATTTTTACCAAGAAAATGTTTGTCTTCAAACCGGTGATCTCGGTCGCGAAACACTATCCCGACTTATTTTTTTTTTCTTTTTTCAGAGCAAGCCAGGCAAGCGAGGGGAAGAAAGCCGCGCCTGTTCGCGGGCTGATGGACAAGAAAGTAATCTGAGGTAAGTGCAGTTTTTTTTTTTGTTATGAATTTCATATGAAAAAAAAATATTTTTACTAAGAAAATGTTTGTCTTCAAACCGGTGATCTCGGTCGCGAAACACTATCAGGACTATTTTTTTTCCTTTTTTCAGAGCAATCCAGGCAAGCGAGGGGTAGAAAGCCGCGTCTGATCGCGGGCTGATGGACAAGAAAGTAATCTGTGGTAAGTGCAGACCAAAATTATGAATTTCAGATGAAATAACGTGATTTTATACTAAGAAAATATTTGTCTTCAAACCGCTGATCTCGGTCGCCAAACACTATACCGACTTAATTTTTTTTTCTTTTTTAGAGCAAGCCAGGCAAGCGAGGGGAAGGAAGCCGCGCCTGTTCGCGGGCTGATGGACAAGTAAGTAATCTGAGGTAAGTGCATTTTTTTTTAATAATGAATTTAAGATGAAAAAAATTGATTTTTACCAAGAAAATGTTTGTCTTCAAACCGGTGATCTCGGTCGCGAAACACTATCCCGATCAATTTTTTTTTCTTTTTTCAGCACAAACCAGGCAAGCGAGCGGTAGAAAGCCGCGCCTGTTCGCGGGCTGATGGACAAGAAAGTAATCTGAAGTAAGTGCAGTTTTTTTTTTTATTATGAATTTCATATGAAAAAAAAATATTTTTACTAAGAAAATGTTTGTCTTCAAACCGGTGATCTCGGTCGCGAAACACTATCAGGACTATTTTTTTTCCTTTTTTCAGAGCAATCCAGGCAAGCGAGGGGTAGAAAGCCGCGTCTGATCGCGGGCTGATGGACAAGAAAGTAATCTGTGGTAAGTGCAGTTTTTTTTTATAATGAATTTCAGATGAAAAAAATTGATTTTTACTAAGAAAATGTTTGTCTTCAAACCGGTGATCTCGGTCTCGAAACACTATCAGGACTATTTTTTTTTCTTTTTTCAGTGCAATCCAGGCAAGCGAGGGGTAGAAAGCCGCGTCTGTTCGCGGGCTGATGGACAAGAAAGTAATCTGAGGTAAGTGCAGTTTTTTTTTTTAAATGAATTTCAGATGAAAAAAAAATATTTTTACCAAGAAAATGTTTGTATTCAAATCGGTGATCTCGGTCGCGAAACACTATCCCGACTCAATATTTTTTTCTTTTTTCAGAGCAAGCCAGGCAAGCGAGGGATAGAAAACCGCGTCCGTTCGCGGGCTGATGGACAAGAAAGTATTATGTGCGAAGTGCAGACCAAAATTATGAATTTCAGATGAAAAAACGTGATTTTATACTAAGAAAATATTTGTCTTCAAACCGCTGATCTCGGTCGCAAAACACTATCCCGACTTATTTTTTTTTCCTTTTTTCTGAGCAAGCCAGGCAAGCGAGGGGTAGAAAGCCGCACCTGTTCGCGGGCTGATGGACAAGAAAGTAATCTGAGGTAAGTGCAGTTTTTTTTATAATGAATTTCAGATGAAAAAAATTGATTATTACTAAAAAAATGTTTGTCTTCAAACCGGTGATCTCGGTCGCGAAACACTATCAGGACTATTTTTTTTTCTTTTTTCAGTGCAATCCAGGCAAGCGAGGGGTAGAAAGCCACGTCTGTTCGCAGGCTGATGGACAAGAAAGTAATCTGAGGAAAGTGCAGTTTTTTTTATAATGAATTTCAGATGAAAAAAATTGATTTTTACCAAGAAAATGTTTGTCTTCAAACCGGTGATCTCGGTCGCGAAACACTATCCCGACTCAATATTTTTTTCTTTTTTCAGAGCAAGCCAGGCAAGCGAGGGGTAGAAAACCGCGTCTGTTCGCGGGCTGATGGACAAGAAAGTATTATGTGGGAAGTGCAGACCAAAATTATGAATTTCAGATGAAATAACGTGATTTTATACTACGAAAATATTTGTCTTCAAACCGCTGATCTCGGTCGCCAAACACTATACCGACTTAATTTTTTTTTCTTTTTTCAGAGCAAGCCAGGCAAGCGAGGGGAAGAAAGCCACGCCTGTTCGCGGGCTGATGGACAAGAAAGTAATCTGAGGTAAGTGCATTTTTTTTTATAATGAATTTCAGATGAAAAAAATTGATTTTTACCAAGAAAATGTTTGTCTTCAAACCGGTGATCTCGGTCGCGAAACACTATCCCGATCAATTTTTTATCTTTTTTCAGAACAAACCAGGCAAGCGAGGGGTAGAAAGCCGCGCCTGTTCGCGGGCTGATGGACAAGAAAGTAATCTGAGGTAAGTGCATTTTTTTTTTATAATGAATTTAAGATGAAAAAAATTGATTTCTACCAAGAAAATGTTTGTCTTCAAACCGGTGATCTCGGTCGCGAAACACTATCCCGATCAATTTTTTTTTCTTTTTTCAGCACAAACCAGGCAAGCGAGCGGTAGAAAGCCGCGCCTGTTCGCGGGATGATGGACAAGAAAGTAATCTGAGGAAAGTGCATTTTTTTTTATAATGAATTTTAGATGAAAAAAATTGATTTTTACCAAGAAAATGTTTGTCTTCAAACCGGTGATCTCGGCCGCGAAACACTATCCCGACTTATTTTTTTTTTTCTTTTTTCAGAGCAAGCCAGGCAAGCGAGGGGAAGAAAGCCGCGCCTGTTCGCGGGCTAATGGACAAGAAAGTAATCTGAGGTAAGTGCATTTTTTTTTTATAATGAATTTAAGATGAAAAAAATTGATTTTTACCAAGAAAATGTTTGTCTTCAAACCGGTGATCTCGGTCTCGAAACACTATCCCGATCAATTTTTTTTTCTTTTTTCAGCACAAACCAGGCAAGCGAGGGGTAGAAAGCCGCGTCTGATCGCGGGCTGATGGACAAGAAAGTAATCTGAGGTAAGTGCAGTTTTTTTTTATAATGAATTTAAGATGAAAAAAATTGATTTTTACCAAGAAAATTTTTGTCTTCAAACCGGTGATCTCGGTCGCGAAACACTATCCCGACTTATTTTTTTTTTCTTTTTTCAGAGCAAGCCAGGCAAGCGAGGGGAAGAAAGCCGCGCCTGTTCGCGGGCTGATGGACAAGAAAGTAATCTGAGGTAAGTGCATTTTTTTTTTATAATGAATTTAAGATGAAAAAAATTGATTTTTACCAAGAAAATGTTTGTCTTCAAACCGGTGATCTCGGTCGCGAAACACTATCCCGATCAATTTTTTTTTCTTTTTTCAGCACAAACCAGGCAAGCGAGCGGTAGAAAGCCGCGCCTGTTCGCGGGCTGATGGACAAGAAAGTAATCTGAGGTAAGTGCAGTTTTTTTTTATAATGAATTTAAGATGAAAAAAATTGATTTTTACCAAGAAAATGTTTGTCTTCAAACCGGTGATCTCGGTCGCGAAACACTATCCCGATCAATTTTTTTTTCTTTTTTCAGCACAAACCAGGCAAGCGAGCGGTAGAAAGCCGCGCCTGTTCGCGGGCTGATGGACAAGAAAGTAATCTGAGGTAAGTGCAGTTTTTTTTTTTATTATGAATTTCATATGAAAAAAAAATATTTTTACTAAGAAAATGTTTGTCTTCAAACCGGTGATCTCGGTCGCGAAACACTATCAGGACTATTTTTTTTCCTTTTTTCAGAGCAATCCAGGCAAGCGAGGGGTAGAAAGCCGCGTCTGATCGCGGGCTGATGGACAAGAAAGTAATCTGAGGTAAGTGCAGTTTTTTTTTATAATGAATTTAAGATGAAAAAAATTGATTTTTACCAAGAAAATGTTTGTCTTCAAACCGGTGATCTCGGTCGCGAAACACTATCCCGACTTAATTTTTTTTTCTTTTTTCAGAGCAAGCCAGGCAAGCGAGGGGAAGAAAGCCGCGCCTGTTCGCGGGCTGATGGACAAGAAAGTAATCTGAGGTAAGTGCATTTTTTTTTTATAATGAATTTAAGATGAAAAAAATTGATTTTTACCAAGAAAATGTTTGTCTTCAAACCGGTGATCTCGGTCGCGAAACACTATCAGGTCTTTTTTTTTTCTTTTTTCAGAGCAATCCAGGCAAGCGAGGGGTTGAAAGCCGCACCTGTTCGCGGTCTGATGGACAAGAAAGTAATCTGTGGTAAGTGCAGACCAAAATTATGAATTTCAGATGAAAAAACGTGATTTTATACTAAGAAAATATTTGTCTTCAAACCGGTGATCTCGGTCGCGAAACACTATCCCGACTTAATTTTTTTTTCTTTTTTCAGAGCAAGCCAGGCAAGCGAGGGGAAGAAAGCCGCGCCTGTTCGCGGGCTGATGGACAAGAAAGTAATCTGAGGTAAGTGCATTTTTTTTTTATAATGAATTTAAGATGAAAAAAATTGATTTTTACCAAGAAAATGTTTGTCTTCAAACCGGTGATCTCGGTCACGAAACACTATCCCGATCATTTTTTTTTTCTTTTTTCAGCACAAACCAGGCAAGCGAGCGGTAGAAAGCCGCGCCTGTTCGCGGGCTGATGGACAAGAAAGTAATCTGAGGTAAGTGCAGTTTTTTTTTTTATTATGAATTTCATATGAAAAAAATATATTTTTACTAAGAAAATATTTGTCTTCAAACCGGTGATCTCGGTCGCGAAACACTATCAGGACTATTTTTTTTCCTTTTTTCAGAGCAATCCAGGCAAGCGAGGTGTAGAAAGCCGCGTCTGATCGCGGGCTGATGGACAAGAAAGTAATCTGAGGTAAGTGCAGGTTTTTTTTTATTATGGATTTCAGATGAAAAAAATTGATTTTTACCAAGAAAATGTTTGTCTTCAAACCGGTGATCCCGGTCGCGAAACACTATACCGACTTAATTTTTTTTTCTTTTATCAGAGCAAGCCAGGCAAGCGAGGGGAAGAAAGCCGCGCCTGTTCGTGGGCTGATGGACAAGAAAGTAATCTGAGGTAAGTGCAGTTTTTTTTTTATTATGGATTTCAGATGAAAAAATTGATTTTTACTAAGAAAATGTTTGTCTTCAAACCGGTGATCTCGGTCGCGAAACACTATCAGGTCTATTTTTTTTTCTTTTTTCAGAGCAATCCAGGCAAGCGAGGGGTAGAAAGCCGCACCTGTTCGCGGTCTGATGGACAAGAAAGTAATCTGTGGTAAGTGCAGACCAAAATTATGAATTTCAGATGAAAAAACGTGATTTTATACTAAGAAAATATTTGTCTTCAAACCGGTGATCTCGGTCGCGAAACACTATCAGGACTATTTTTTTTCCTTTTTTCAGAGCAATCCAGGCAAGCGAGGGGTAGAAAGCCGCGTCTGTTCGCGGGCTGATGGACAAGAAAGTAATCTGAGGTAAGTACATTTTTTTTTATAATGAATTTCAGATGAAAAAAATTGATTTTTACCAAGAAAATGTTTGACTTCAAACCAGTGATCTCGGTCGCGAAACACTATCCCGATCAATTTTTTTTCTTTTTTCAGAACAAACCAGGCAAGCGAGGTGTAGAAAGCCGCGCCTGTTCGCGGGCTGATGGACAAGAAAGTAATCTGAGGTAAGGGCATTTTTTTTTTATAATGAATTTAAGATGAAAAAAATTGATTTTTACCAAGAAAATGTTTGTCTTCAAACCGGTGATCTCGGTCGCGAAACACTATCCCGATCAATTTTTTTTTCTTTTTTCAGCACAAACCAGGCAAGCGAGCGGTAGAAAGCCGCGCCTGTTCGCGGGCTGATGGACAAGAAAGTAATCTGAGGTAAGTGCAGTTTTTTTTTTTATTATGAATTTCATATGAAAAAAAAATATTTTTATTTAGAAAATGTTTGTCTTCAAACCGGTGATCTCGGTCGCGAAACACTATCCCGATCAATTTTTTTTTCTTTTTTCAGAACAAACCAGGCAAGCGAGGGGTAGAAAGCCGCGCCTGTTCGCGGGCTGATGGACAAGAAAGTAATCTGAGGTAAGTGCAGTTTTTTTTTATTATGGATTTCAGATGAAAAAAATTGATTTTTACCAAGAAAATTTTTGTCTTCAAACCGGTGATCTCGGTCGCGAAACACTATACCGACTTAATTTTTTTTTCTTTTATCAGAGCAAGTCAGGCAAGCGAGGGGAAGAAAGCCGCGCCTGTTCGCGGGCTGATGGACAAGAAAGTAATGTGAGGTAAGTGCATTTTTTTTTATAATGAATTTCAGATGAAAAAAATTGATTTTTACCAAGAAAATGTTTGTCTTCAAACCGGTGATCTCGGTCGCGAAACACTATCCCGACTTATTTTTTTTTTCTTTTTTCAGAGCAAGCCAGGCAAGCGAGGGGAAGAAAGCCGCGCCTGTTCGCGGGCTGATGGACAAGAAAGTAATCTGAGGTAAGTGCAGTTTTTTTTTTTGTTATGAATTTCATATGAAAAAAAAATATTTTTACTAAGAAAATGTTTGTCTTCAAACCGGTGATCTCGGTCGCGAAACACTATCAGGACTATTTTTTTTCCTTTTTTCAGAGCAATCCAGGCAAGCGAGGGGTAGAAAGCCGCGTCTGATCGCGGGCTGATGGACAAGAAAGTAATCTGAGGTAAGTGCAGTTTTTTTTTATAATGAATTTCAGATGAAAAAAATTGATTTTTACCAAGAAAATGTTTGTCTTCAAACCGGTGATCTCGGTCGCGAAACACTATCCCGACTTATTTTTTTTTTCTTTTTTCAGAGCAAGCCAGGCAAGCGAGGGGAAGAAAGCCGCGCCTGTTCGCGGGCTGATGGACAAGAAAGTAATCTGAGGTAAGTGCAGTTTTTTTTTTTGTTATGAATTTCATATGAAAAAAAAATATTTTTACTAAGAAAATGTTTGTCTTCAAACCGGTGATCTCGGTCGCGAAACACTATCAGGACTATTTTTTTTCCTTTTTTCAGAGCAATCCAGGCAAGCGAGGGGTAGAAAGCCGCGTCTGATCGCGGGCTGATGGACAAGAAAGTAATCTGTGGTAAGTGCAGACCAAAATTATGAATTTCAGATGAAATAACGTGATTTTATACTAAGAAAATATTTGTCTTCAAACCGCTGATCTCGGTCGCCAAACACTATACCGACTTAATTTTTTTTTCTTTTTTAGAGCAAGCCAGGCAAGCGAGGGGAAGGAAGCCGCGCCTGTTCGCGGGCTGATGGACAAGAAAGTAATCTGAGGTAAGTGCATTTTTTTTTTATAATGAATTTAAGATGAAAAAAATTGATTTTTACCAAGAAAATGTTTGTCTTCAAACCGGTGATCTCGGTCGCGAAACACTATCCCGATCAATTTTTTTTTCTTTTTTCAGCACAAACCAGGCAAGCGAGCGGTAGAAAGCCGCGCCTGTTCGCGGGCTGATGGACAAGAAAGTAATCTGAAGTAAGTGCAGTTTTTTTTTTTATTATGAATTTCATATGAAAAAAAAATATTTTTACTAAGAAAATGTTTGTCTTCAAACCGGTGATCTCGGTCGCGAAACACTATCAGGACTATTTTTTTTCCTTTTTTCAGAGCAATCCAGGCAAGCGAGGGGTAGAAAGCCGCGTCTGATCGCGGGCTGATGGACAAGAAAGTAATCTGAGGTAAGTGCAGTTTTTTTTTATAATGAATTTAAGATGAAAAAAATTGATTTTTACTAAGAAAATGTTTGTCTTCAAACCGGTGATCTCGGTCTCGAAACACTATCAGGACTATTTTTTTTTCTTTTTTCAGTGCAATCCAGGCAAGCGAGGGGTAGAAAGCCGCGTCTGTTCGCAGGCTGATGGACAAGAAAGTAATCTGAGGTAAGTGCAGTTTTTTTTTTTAAATGAATTTCAGATGAAAAAAAAATATTTTTACCAAGAAAATGTTTGTATTCAAATCGGTGATCTCGGTCGCGAAACACTATCCCGACTCAATATTTTTTTCTTTTTTCAGAGCAAGCCAGGCAAGCGAGGGATAGAAAACCGCGTCCGTTCGCGGGCTGATGGACAAGAAAGTATTATGTGCGAAGTGCAGACCAAAATTATGAATTTCAGATGAAAAAACGTGATTTTATACTAAGAAAATATTTGTCTTCAAACCGCTGATCTCGGTCGCAAAACACTATCCCGACTTATTTTTTTTTCCTTTTTTCTGAGCAAGCCAGGCAAGCGAGGGGTAGAAAGCCGCGCCTGTTCGCGGGCTGATGGACAAGAAAGTAATCTGAGGTAAGTGCAGTTTTTTTTATAATGAATTTCAGATGAAAAAAATTGATTATTACTAAAAAAATGTTTGTCTTCAAACCGGTGATCTCGGTCGCGAAACACTATCAGGACTATTTTTTTTTCTTTTTTCAGTGCAATCCAGGCAAGCGAGGGGTAGAAAGCCACGTCTGTTCGCAGGCTGATGGACAAGAAAGTAATCTGAGGAAAGTGCAGTTTTTTTTATAATGAATTTCAGATGAAAAAAATTGATTTTTTCCAAGAAAATGTTTGTCTTCAAACCGGTGATCTCGGTCGCGAAACACTATCCCGACTCAATATTTTTTTCTTTTTCAGAGCAAGCCAGGCAAGCGAGGGGTAGAAAACCGCGTCTGTTCGCGGGCTGATGGACAAGAAAGTATTATGTGGGAAGTGCAGACCAAAATTATGAATTTCAGATGAAATAACGTGATTTTATACTACGAAAATATTTGTCTTCAAACCGCTGATCTCGGTCGCCAAACACTATACCGACTTAATTTTTTTTTCTTTTTTCAGAGCAAGCCAGGCAAGCGAGGGGAAGAAAGCCACGCCTGTTCGCGGGCTGATGGACAAGAAAGTAATCTGAGGTAAGTGCATTTTTTTTTATAATGAATTTCAGATGAAAAAAATTGATTTTTACCAAGAAAATGTTTGTCTTCAAACCGGTGATCTCGGTCGCGAAACACTATCCCGATCAATTTTTTATCTTTTTTCAGAACAAACCAGGCAAGCGAGGGGTAGAAAGCCGCGCCTGTTCGCGGGCTGATGGACAAGAAAGTAATCTGAGGTAAGTGCATTTTTTTTTTATAATGAATTTAAGATGAAAAAAATTGATTTCTACCAAGAAAATGTTTGTCTTCAAACCGGTGATCTCGGTCGCGAAACACTATCCCGATCAATTTTTTTTTCTTTTTTCAGCACAAACCAGGCAAGCGAGCGGTAGAAAGCCGCGCCTGTTCGCGGGATGATGGACAAGAAAGTAATCTGAGGAAAGTGCATTTTTTTTTATAATGAATTTTAGATGAAAAAAATTGATTTTTACCAAGAAAATGTTTGTCTTCAAACCGGTGATCTCGGCCGCGAAACACTATCCCGACTTATTTTTTTTTTTCTTTTTTCAGAGCAATCCAGGCAAGCGAGGGGAAGAAAGCCGCGCCTGTTCGCGGGCTAATGGACAAGAAAGTAATCTGAGGTAAGTGCATTTTTTTTTTATAATGAATTTAAGATGAAAAAAATTGATTTTTACCAAGAAAATGTTTGTCTTCAAACCGGTGATCTCGGTCACGAAACACTATCCCGATCAATTTTTTTTTCTTTTTTCAGCACAAACCAGGCAAGCGAGGGGTAGAAAGCCGCGTCTGATCGCGGGCTGATGGACAAGAAAGTAATCTGAGGTAAGTGCAGTTTTTTTTTATAATGAATTTAAGATGAAAAAAATTGATTTTTACCAAGAAAATTTTTGTCTTCAAACCGGTGATCTCGGTCGCGAAACACTATCCCGACTTATTTTTTTTTTCTTTTTTCAGAGCAAGCCAGGCAAGCGAGGGGAAGAAAGCCGCGCCTGTTCGCGGGCTGATGGACAAGAAAGTAATCTGAGGTAAGTGCATTTTTTTTTTATAATGAATTTAAGATGAAAAAAATTGATTTTTACCAAGAAAATGTTTGTCTTCAAACCGGTGATCTCGGTCGCGAAACACTATCCCGATCAATTTTTTTTTCTTTTTTCAGCATAAACCAGGCAAGCGAGCGGTAGAAAGCCGCGCCTGTTCGCGGGCTGATGGACAAGAAAGTAATCTGAGGTAAGTGCAGTTTTTTTTTATAATGAATTTAAGATGAAAAAAATTGATTTTTACCAAGAAAATGTTTGTCTTCAAACCGGTGATCTCGGTCGCGAAACACTATCCCGATCAATTTTTTTTTCTTTTTTCAGCACAAACCAGGCAAGCGAGCGGTAGAAAGCCGCGCCTGTTCGCGGGCTGATGGACAAGAAAGTAATCTGAGGTAAGTGCAGTTTTTTTTTTTATTATGAATTTCATATGAAAAAAAAATATTTTTACTAAGAAAATGTTTGTCTTCAAACCGGTGATCTCGGTCGCGAAACACTATCAGGACTATTTTTTTTCCTTTTTTCAGAGCAATCCAGGCAAGCGAGGGGTAGAAAGCCGCGTCTGATCGCGGGCTGATGGACAAGAAAGTAATCTGAGGTAAGTGCAGTTTTTTTTTATAATGAATTTAAGATGAAAAAAATTGATTTTTACCAAGAAAATGTTTGTCTTCAAACCGGTGATCTCGGTCGCGAAACACTATCCCGACTTAATTTTTTTTTCTTTTTTCAGAGCAAGCCAGGCAAGCGAGGGGAAGAAAGCCGCGCCTGTTCGCGGGCTGATGGACAAGAAAGTAATCTGAGGTAAGTGCATTTTTTTTTTATAATGAATTTAAGATGAAAAAAATTGATTTTTACCAAGAAAATGTTTGTCTTCAAACCGGTGATCTCGGTCGCGAAACACTATCAGGTCTTTTTTTTTTCTTTTTTCAGAGCAATCCAGGCAAGCGAGGGGTTGAAAGCCGCACCTGTTCGCGGTCTGATGGACAAGAAAGTAATCTGTGGTAAGTGCAGACCAAAATTATGAATTTCAGATGAAATAACGTGATTTTATACTAAGAAAATATTTGTCTTCAAACCGCTGATCTCAGTCGCCAAACACTATACCGACTTAATTTTTTTTTCTTTTTTAGAGCAAGCCAGGCAAGCGAGGGGAAGGAAGCCGCGCCTGTTCGCGGGCTGATGGACAAGAAAGTAATCTGAGGTAAGTGCATTTTTTTTTTATAATGAATTTAAGATGAAAAAAATTGATTTTTACCAAGAAAATGTTTGTCTTCAAACCGGTGATCTCGGTCGCGAAACACTATCCCGATCAATTTTTTTTTCTTTTTTCAGCACAAACCAGGCAAGCGAGCGGTAGAAAGCCGCGCCTCTTCGCGGGCTGATGGACAAGAAAGTAATCTGAAGTAAGTGCAGTTTTTTTTTTTATTATGAATTTCATATGAAAAAAAAATATTTTTACTAAGAAAATGTTTGTCTTCAAACCGGTGATCTCGGTCGCGAAACACTATCAGGACTATTTTTTTTCCTTTTTTCAGAGCAATCCAGGCAAGCGAGGGGTAGAAAGCCGCGTCTGATCGCGGGCTGATGGACAAGAAAGTAATCTGAGGTAAGTGCAGTTTTTTTTTATAATGAATTTAAGATGAAAAAAATTGATTTTTACCAAGAAAATGTTTGTCTTCAAACCGGTGATCTCGGTCGCGAAACACTATCCCGACTTAATTTTTTTTTCTTTTTTCAGAGCAAGCCAGGCAAGCGAGGGGAAGAAAGCCGCGCCTGTTCGCGGGCTGATGGACAAGAAAGTAATCTGAGGTAAGTGCATTTTTTTTTTATAATGAATTTAAGATGAAAAAAATTGATTTTTACCAAGAAAATGTTTGTCTTCAAACCGGTGATCTCGGTCGCGAAACACTATCAGTTCTATTTTTTTTTCTTTTTTCAGAGCAATCCAGGCAAGCGAGGGGTTGAAAGCCGCACCTGTTCGCGGTCTGATTGACAAGAAAGTAATCTGTGGTAAGTGCAGACCAAAATTATGAATTTCAGATGAAATAACGTGATTTTATACTAAGAAAATATTTGTCTTCAAACCGCTGATCTCGGTCGCCAAACACTATACCGACTTAATTTTTTTTTCTTTTTTAGAGCAAGCCAGGCAAGCGAGGGGAAGGAAGCCGCGCCTGTTCGCGGGCTGATGGACAAGAAAGTAATCTGAGGTAAGTGCAGTTTTTTTTTATAATGAATTTCAGATGAAAAAAATTGATTTTTACTAAGAAAATGTTTGTCTTCAAACCGGTGATCTCGGTCGCGAAACACTATCAGGACTATTTTTTTTCCTTTTTTCAGAGCAATCCAGGCAAGCGAGGGGTAGAAAGCCGCGTCTGATCGCGGGCTGATGGACAAGAAAGTAATCTGAGGTAAGTGCAGTTTTTTTTATAATGAATTTCAGATGAAAAAAAATGAGTTTTACCAAGAAAATATTTGTCTTCAATTGGTGATCTCGGTCGCGAAACACTATCCCGATCAATTTTTTTTTTTTTTTTCAGAACAAACCAGGCAAGCGAGGGGTAGAAAGCCGCGCCTGTTCGCGGGCTGATGGACAAGAAAGTAATCTGAGGTAAGTGCAGTTTTTTTTTTATTATGGATTTCAGATGAAAAAATTGATTTTTACTAAGAAAATGTTTGTCTTCAAACCGGTGATCTCGGTCGCGAAACACTATCAGGTCTATTTTTTTTTCTTTTTTCAGAGCAATCCAGGCAAGCGAGGGGTAGAAAGCCGCACCTGTTCGCGGTCTGATGGACAAGAAAGTAATCTGTGGTAAGTGCAGACCAAAATTATGAATTTCAGATGAAAAAACGTGATTTTATACTAAGAAAATATTTGTCTTCAAACCGGTGATCTCGGTCGCGAAACACTATCAGGACTATTTTTTTTCCTTTTTTCAGAGCAATCCAGGCAAGCGAGGGGTAGAAAGCCGCGTCTGTTCGCGGGCTGATGGACAAGAAAGTAATCTGAGGTAAGTGCAGTTTTTTTTTATAATGAATTTAAGATGAAAAAAATTGATTTTTACCAAGAAAATGTTTGTCTTCAAACCGGTGATCTCGGTCTCGAAACACTATCAGGACTATTTTTTTTTCTTTTTTCAGTGCAATCCAGGCAAGCGAGGGGTAGAAAGCCGCGTCTGTTCGCAGGCTGATGGACAAGAAAGTAATCTGAGGTAAGTGCAGTTTTTTTTTAAATGAATTTCAGATGAAAAAAAATTATTTTTACCAAGAAAATGTTTGTCTTCAAACCGGTGATCTCGGTCGCGAAACACTATCCCGACTCAATATTTTTTTCTTTTTTCAGAGCAAGCCAGGCAAGCGAGGGATAGAAAACCGCGTCCGTTCGCGGGCTGATGGACAAGAAAGTATTATGTGCGAAGTGCAGACCAAAATTATGAATTTCAGATGAAAAAACGTGATTTTATACTAAGAAAATATTTGTCTTCAAACCGCTGATCTCGGTCGCAAAACACTATCCCGACTTATTTTTTTTTCCTTTTTTCTGAGCAAGCCAGGCAAGCGAGGGGTAGAAAGCCGCGCCTGTTCGCGGGCTGATGGACAAGAAAGTAATCTGAGGAAAGTGCATTTTTTTTTATAATGAATTTAAGATGAAAAAAATTGATTTTTACCAAGAAAATGTTTGTCTTCAAACCGGTGATCTCGGTCGCGAAACACTATCCCGATCAATTTTTTTTTCTTGTTTCAGCACAAACCAGGCAAGCGAGCGGTAGAAAGCCGCGCCTGTTCGCGGGCTGATGGACAAGAAAGTAATCTGAGGTAAGTGCAGTTTTTTTTATTATTATGAATTTCATATGAAAAAAAAATATTTTTACTAAGAAAATGTTTGTCTTCAAACCGGTGATCTCGGTCGCGAAACACTATCAGGACTATTTTTTTTCCTTTTTTCAGAGCAATCCAGGCAAGCGAGGGGTAGAAAGCCGCGTCTGATCGCGGGCTGATGGACAAGAAAGTAATCTGAGGTAAGTGCAGTTTTTTTTATAATGAATTTCAGATGAAAAAAAATGAGTTTTACCAAGAAAATATTTGTCTTCAAACCGGTGATCTCGGCCGCGAAACACTATCCCGATCAATTTTTTTTTTTTTTTTCAGAACAAACCAGGCAAGCGAGGGGTAGAAAGCCGCGCCTGTTCGCGGGCTGATGGACAAGAAAGTAATCAGAGGTAAGTGCTGTTTTTTTTTTATTATGGATTTCAGATGAAAAAATTTATTTTTACTAAGAAAATGTTTGTCTTCAAACCGGTGATCTCGGTCGCGAAACACTATCAGGTCTATTTTTTTTTCTTTTTTCAGAGCAATCCAGGCAAGCGAGGGGTAGAAAGCCGCACCTGTTCGCGGTCTGATGGACAAGAAAGTAATCTGTGGTAATTGCAGACCAAAATTATGAATTTCAGATGAAAAAACGTGATTTTATACTAAGAAAATATTTGTCTTCAAACCGGTGATCTCGGTCGCGAAACACTATCAGGACTATTTTTTTTTCCTTTTTTCAGAGCAATCCAGGAAAGCGAGGGGTAGAAAGCCGCGTCTGTTCGCGGGCTGATGGACAAGAAAGTAATCTGAGGTAAGTGCAGTTTTTTTTTATAATGAATTTAAGATGAAAAAAATTGATTTTTACCAAGAAAATGTTTGTCTTCAAACCGGTGATCTCGGTCGCGAAACACTATCAGTTCTATTTTTTTTTCTTTTTTCAGAGCAATCCAGGCAAGCGAGGGGTTGAAAGCCGCACCTGTTTGCGGTCTGATGGACAAGAAAGTAATCTGTGGTAAGTGCAGACCAAAATTATGAATTTCAGATGAAATAACGTGATTTTATACTAAGAAAATATTTGTCTTCAAACCGCTGATCTCGGTCGCCAAACACTATACCGACTTAATTTTTTTTTCTTTTTTAGAGCAAGCCAGGCAAGCGAGGGGAAGGAAGCCGCGCCTGTTCGCGGGCTGATGGACAAGAAAGTAATCTGAGGTAAGTGCAGTTTTTTTTTATAATGAATTTCAGATGAAAAAAATTGATTTTTACTAAGAAAATGTTTGTCTTCAAACCGGTGATCTCGGTCGCGAAACACTATCAGGACTATTTTTTTTTCTTTTTTCAGTGCAATCCAGGCAAGCGAGGGGTAGAAAGCCGCGTCTGTTCGCAGGCTGATGGACAAGAAAGTAATCTGAGGTAAGTGCAGTTTTTTTTTTATAATGAATTTCAGATGAAAAAAAAATATTTTTACCAAGAAAATGTTTGTCTTCAAACCGGTGATCTCGGTCGCGAAACACTATCCCGACTCAATATTTTTTTCTTTTTTCAGAGCAATCCAGGCAAGCGAGGGGTAGAAAGCCGCACCTGTTTGCGGTCTGATGGACAAGAAAGTAATCTGTGTTAAGTGCAGACCAAAATTATGAATTTCAGATGAAATAAGGTGATTTTATACTAAGAAAATATTTGTCTTCAAACCGCTGCTGATCTCGGTCGCCAAACACTATACCGACTTAATTTTTTTTTCTTTTTTCAGAGCAACCCAGGCAAGCGAGGGGAAGAAAGCCGCGCCTGTTCGCGGGCTGATGGACAAGAAAGTAATCTGAGGTAAGTGCATTTTTTTTTATAATGAATTTCAGAAGAAAAAAATTGATTTTTACCAAGAAAATGTTTGTCTTCAAACCGGTGATCTCGGTCGCGAAACACTATCCCGATCAATTTTTTTTCTTTTTTCAGAACAAACCAGGCAAGCGAGGGGTAGAAAGCCGCGCCTGTTCGCGGGCTGATGGACAAGAAAGTAATCTGAGGTAAGGACATTTTTTTTTTATAATGAATTTAAGATGAAAAAAATTGATTTTTACCAAGAAAATGTTTGTCTTCAAACCGGTGATCTCGGTCGCGAAACACTATCCCGATCAATTTTTTTTTCTTTTTTCAGCACAAACCAGGCAAGCGAGCGGTAGAAAGCCGCGCCTGTTCGCGGGCTGATGGACAAGAAAGTAATCTGAGGTAAGTGCAGTTTTTTTTATTATTATGAATTTCATATGAAAAAAAAATATTTTTACTAAGAAAATGTTTGTCTTCAAACCGGTGATCTCGGTCGCGAAACACTATCAGGACTATTTTTTTTCATTTTTTCAGAGCAATCCAGGAGACCGAGGGGTAGAAAGCCGCTTTTGATCGCGGGCTGATGGACAAGAAAGTAATCTGAGGTAAGTGCATTTTTTTTATAATGAATTTCAGATGAAAAAAAATTATTTTTACCAAGAAATTGTTTGTCTTCAAACCGGTGATCTCGGTCGCGAAACACTATCCCGATCATTTTTTTTTTCTTTTTTCAGCACAAACCAGGCAAGCGATGGGTAGAAAGCCGCGCCTGTTCGCGGGCTGATGGACAAGAAAGTAATCTGAGGTAAGTGCAGTTTTTTTTTTTATTATGAATTTCATATGAAAAAAAAATATTTTTACTAAGAAAATGTTTGTCTTCAAACCGGTGATCTCGGTCGCGAAACACTATCAGGACTATTTTTTTTTCCTTTTTTCAGAGCAATCCAGGCAAGCGAGGGGTAGAAAGCCGCGTCTGTTCGCGGGCTGATGGACAAGAAAGTAATCTGAGGTAAGTGCAGTTTTTTTTTATAATGAATTTAAGATGAAAAAAATTTATTTTTACCAAGAAAATGTTTGTCTTCAAACCGGTGATCTCGGTCTCGAAACACTATCAGGACTATTTTTTTTTCTTTTTTCAGTGCAATCCAGGCAAGCGAGGGGTAGAAAGCCGCGTCTGTTCGCGGGCTGATGGACAAGAAAGTAATCTGAGGTAAGTGCAGTTTTTTTTTTAAATGAATTTCAGATGAAAAAAAAATATTTTTACCAAGAAAATGTTTGTCTTCAAACCGGTGATCTCGGTCGCGAAACACTATCCCGACTCAATATTTTTTTCTTTTTTCAGAGCAAGCCAGGCAAGCAAGGGATAGAAAACCGCGTCCGTTCGCGGGCTGATGGACAAGAAAGTATTATGTGCGAAGTGCAGACCAAAATTATGAATTTCAGATGAAAAAACGTGATTTTATACTAAGAAAATATTTGTCTTCAAACCGCTGATCTCGGTCGCAAAACACTATCCCGACTTATTTTTTTTTCCTTTTTTCTGAGCAAGCCAGGCAAGCGAGGGGTAGAAAGCCGCGCCTGTTCGCGGGCTGATGGACAAGAAAGTAATCTGAGGAAAGTGCATTTTTTTTTATAATGAATTTAAGATGAAAAAAATTGATTTTTACCAAGAAAATGTTTGTCTTCAAACCGGTGATCTCGGTCGCGAAACACTATCCCGATCAATTTTTTTTTCTTTTTTCAGCACAAACCAGGCAAGCGAGCGGTAGAAAGCCGCGCCTGTTCGCGGGCTGATGGACAAGAGAGTAATCTGAGGTAAGTGCAGTTTTTTTTATTATTATGAATTTCATATGAAAAAAAAATATTTTTACTAAGAAAATGTTTGTCTTCAAACCGGTGATCTCGGTCGCGAAACACTATCAGGACTATTTTTTTTCCTTTTTTCAGAGCAATCCAGGCAAGCGAGGGGTAGAAAGCCGCGTCTGATCGCGGGCTGATGGACAAGAAAGTAATCTGAGGTAAGTGCAGTTTTTTTTATAATGAATTTCAGATGAAAAAAAATGAGTTTTACCAAGAAAATATTTGTCTTCAAACCGGTGATCTCGGTCGCGAAACACTATCCCGATCAATTTTTTTTTTTTTTTTCAGAACAAACCAGGCAAGCGAGGGGTAGAAAGCCGCGCCTGTTCGCGGGCTGATGGACAAGAAAGTAATCTGAGGTAAGGACATTTTTTTTTTATAATGAATTTAAGATGAAAAAATTTGATTTTTACCAAGAAAATGTTTGTCTTCAAACCGGTGATCTCGGTCGCGAAACACTATCCCGATCAATTTTTTTTTCTTTTTTCAGCACAAACCAGGCAAGCGAGCGGTAGAAAGCCGCGCCTGTTCGCGGGCTGATGGACAAGAAAGTAATCTGAGGTAAGTGCAGTTTTTTTTATTATTATGAATTTCATATGAAAAAAAAATATTTTTACTAAGAAAATGTTTGTCTTCAAACCGGTGATCTCGGTCGCGAAACACTATCAGGACTATTTTTTTTCATTTTTTCAGAGCAATCCAGGAGACCGAGGGGTAGAAAGCCGCTTTTGATCGCGGGCTGATGGACAAGAAAGTAATCTGAGGTAAGTGCATTTTTTTTATAATGAATTTCAGATGAAAAAAAATTGATTTTTACCAAGAAATTGTTTGTCTTCAAACCGGTGATCTCGGTCGCGAAACACTATCCCGATCATTTTTTTTTTCTTTTTTCAGCACAAACCAGGCAAGCGATGGGTAGAAAGCCGCGCCTGTTCGCGGGCTGATGGACAAGAAAGTAATCTGAGGTAAGTGCAGTTTTTTTTTTTATTATGAATTTCATATGAAAAAAAAATATTTTTACTAAGAAAATGTTTGTCTTCAAACCGGTGATCTCGGTCGCGAAACACTATCCCGATCAATTTTTTTTTCTTTTTTCAGAACTAACCAGGCAAGCGAGGGGTAGAAAGCCGCGCCTGTTCGCGGGCTGATGGACAAGAAAGTAATCTGAGGTAAGTGCAGTTTTTTTTTTATTATGGATTTCAGATGAAAAAATTGATTTTTACTAAGAAAATGTTTGTCTTCAAACCGGTGATCTCGGTCGCGAAACACTATCAGGACTATTTTTTTTTCCTTTTTTCAGAGCAATCCAGGTAAGCGAGGGATAGAAAGCCGCGTCTGTTCGCGGGCTGATGGACAAGAAAGTAATCTGAGGTAAGTGCAGTTTTTTTTTATTATGGATTTCAGATGAAAAAATTGATTTTTACTAAGAAAATGTTTGTCTTCAAACCGGTGATCTCGGTCGCGAAACACTATCCCGATCAATTTTTTTTTCTTTTTTCAGAACAAACCAGGCAAGCGAGGGGTAGAAAGCCGCGCCTGTTCGCGGGCTGATGGACAAAAAAGTAATCTGAGGTAAGTGCAGTTTTTTTTATTATTATGAATTTCATATGAAAAAAAAATATTTTTACTAAGAAAATGTTTGTCTTCAAACCGGTGATCTCGGTCGCGAAACACTATCAGGACTATTTTTTTTCCTTTTGTCAGAGCAATCCAGGAGACCGAGGGGTAGAAAGCCGCTTTTGATCGCGGGCTGATGGACAAGAAAGTAATCTGAGGTTAGTGCATTTTTTTTATAATGAATTTCAGATGAAAAAAAATGATTGTTACCAAGAAAATGTTTGTCTTCAAACCGGTGATCTCGGTCGCGAAACACTATCCCGATCATTTTTTTTTTCTTTTTTCAGCACAAACCAGGCAAGCGATGGGTAGAAAGCCGCGCCTGTTCGCGGGCTGATGGACAAGAAAGTAATCTGAGGTAAGTGCAGTTTTTTTTATAATGAATTTAAGATGAAAAAAAATGATTTTTACCAAGAAAATGTTTGTCTTCAAACCGGTGATCTCGGTCGCGAAACACTATCCCGATCATTTTTTTTTTCTTTTTTCAGCACAAACCAGGCAAGCGAGGGGTAGAAAGCCGCGCCTGTTCGCGGGCTGATGGACAAGAAAGTAATCTGAGGTAAGTGCAGTTTTTTTTTTTATTATGAATTTCATATGAAAAAAAAAATTTTTACCAAGAAAATGTTTTTCTTCAAACCGGTGATCTCGGACGCGAAACACTATCCCGATCATTTTTTTTTTCTTTTTTCAGAACAAACCAGGCAAGCGAGGGGTAAAAAGCCGCGCTTGTTCGCGGGCTGATGGACAAGAAAGTAATCTGAGGTAAGTGCAGTTTTTTTTATAATGAATTTCAGATGAAAAAAATTGATTATTACTAAAAAAATGTTTGTCTTCAAACCGGTGATCTCGGTCGCGAAACACTATCCCGATCAATTTTTTTTTCTTTTTTCAGAACAAACCAGGCAAGCGAGGGGTAGAAAGCCGCGCCTGTTCGCGGGCTGATGGACAAGAAAGTATTCCGAGGTAAGTGCAGTTTTTTTTTTTATTATGAATTTCAGATGAAAAAAATTATTTTTACTAAGAAAATGTTTGTCTTCAAACCGGTGATCTCGGTCGCGAAACACTATCAGGACTATTTTTTTCATTTTTTTAGAGCAATCCAGGAGACCGAGGGGTAGAAAGCCGCTTTTGATCGCGGGCTGATGGACAAGAAAGTAATCTGAGGTAAGTGCATTTTTTTTATAATGAATTTCAGATGAAAAAAAATGATTTTTACCAAGAAATTGTTTGTCTTCAAACCGGTGATCTCGGTCGCGAAACACTATCCCGATCATTTTTTTTTTCTCTTTTCAGCACAAACCAGGCAAGCGAGGGGTAGAAAGCCGCGCCTGTTCGCGGGCTGATGGACAAGAAAGTAATCTGAGGTAAGTGCAGTTTTTTTTTTTATTATGAATTTCATATGAAAAAAAAAAATTTTTACTAAGAAAATGTTTGTCTTCAAACCGGTGATCTCGGTCGCGAAACACTATCCCGATCAATTTTTTTTTCTTTTTTCAGAACTAACCAGGCAAGCGAGGGGTAGAAAGCCGCGCCTGTTTGCGGGCTGATGGACAAGAAAGTAATCTGAGGTAAGTGCAGTTTTTTTTTATTATGGATTTCAGATGAAAAAATTGATTTTTACTAAGAAAATGTTTGTCTTCAAACCGGTGATCTCGGTCGCGAAACACTATCAGGACTATTTTTTTTTCCTTTTTTCAGAGCAATCCAGGTAAGCGAGGGATAGAAAGCCGCGTCTGTACGCGGGCTGATGGACAAGAAAGTAATCTGAGGTAAGTGCAGTTTTTTTTTATAATGAATTTATGATGAAAAAAATTGATTTTTACCAAGAAAATGTTTGTCTTCAAACCGGTGATCTCGGTCGCGAAACACTATCCCGATCAATTTTTTTTCTTTTTTCAGAACAAACCAGGCAAGCGAGGGGTAGAAAGCCGCGCCTGTTCGCGGGCTGATGGACAAAAAAGTAATCTGAGGTAAGTGCAGTTTTTTTTATTATTATGAATTTCATATGAAAAAAAAATATTTTTACTAAGAAAATGTTTGTCTTCAAACCGGTGATCTCGGTCGCGAAACACTATCAGGACTATTTTTTTTCCTTTTGTCAGAGCAATCCAGGAGACCGAGGGGTAGAAAGCCGCTTTTGATCGCGGGCTGATGGACAAGAAAGTAATCTGAGGTTAGTGCATTTTTTTTATAATGAATTTCAGATGAAAAAAAATGATTGTTACCAAGAAAATGTTTGTCTTCAAACCGGTGATCTCGGTCGCGAAACACTATCCCGATCATTTTTTTTTTCTTTTTTCAGCACAAACCAGGCAAGCGATGGGTAGAAAGCCGCGCCTGTTCGCGGGCTGATGGACAAGAAAGTAATCTGAGGTAAGTGCAGTTTTTTTTATAATGAATTTAAGATGAAAAAAAATGATTTTTACCAAGAAAATGTTTGTCTTCAAACCGGTGATCTCGGTCGCGAAACACTATCCCGATCATTTTTTTTTTCTTTTTTCAGCACAAACCAGGCAAGCGAGGGGTAGAAAGCCGCGCCTGTTCGCGGGCTGATGGACAAGAAAGTAATCTGAGGTAAGTGCAGTTTTTTTTTTTATTATGAATTTCATATGAAAAAAAAAATTTTTACCAAGAAAATGTTTTTCTTCAAACCGGTGATCTCGGACGCGAAACACTATCCCGATCATTTTTTTTTTCTTTTTTCAGAACAAACCAGGCAAGCGAGGGGTAAAAAGCCGCGCTTGTTCGCGGGCTGATGGACAAGAAAGTAATCTGAGGTAAGTGCAGTTTTTTTTATAATGAATTTCAGATGAAAAAAATTGATTATTACTAAAAAAATGTTTGTCTTCAAACCGGTGATCTCGGTCGCGAAACACTATCCCGATCATTTTTTTTTTCTTTTTTCAGCACAAACCAGGCAAGCGAGGGGTAGAAAGCCGCGCCTGTTCGCGGGCTGATGGACAAGAAAGTATTCCGAGGTAAGTGCAGTTTTTTTTTTTATTATGAATTTCAGATGAAAAAAATTATTTTTACTAAGAAAATGTTTGTCTTCAAACCGGTGATCTCGGTCGCGAAACACTATCAGGACTATTTTTTTCATTTTTTCAGAGCAATCCAGGAGACCGAGGGGTAGAAAGCCGCTTTTGATCGCGGGCTGATGGACAAGAAAGTAATCTGAGGTAAGTGCATTTTTTTTATAATGAATTTCAGATGAAAAAAAATGATTTTTACCAAGAAATTGTTTGTCTTCAAACCGGTGATCTCGGTCGCGAAACACTATCCCGATCATTTTTTTTTTCTCTTTTCAGCACAAACCAGGCAAGCGATGGGTAGAAAGCCGCGCCTGTTCGCGGGCTGATGGACAAGAAAGTAATCTGAGGTAAGTGCAGTTTTTTTTTTTATTATGAATTTCATATGAAAAAAAAATATTTTTACTAAGAAAATGTTTGTCTTCAAACCGGTGATCTCGGTCGCGAAACACTATCCCGATCAATTTTTTTTTCTTTTTTCAGAACTAACCAGGCAAGCGAGGGGTAGAAAGCCGCGCCTGTTTGCGGGCTGATGGACAAGAAAGTAATCTGAGGTAAGTGCAGTTTTTTTTTATTATGGATTTCAGATGAAAAAATTGATTTTTACTAAGAAAATGTTTGTCTTCAAACCGGTGATCTCGGTCGCGAAACACTATCAGGACTATTTTTTTTTCCTTTTTTCAGAGCAATCCAGGTAAGCGAGGGATAGAAAGCCGCGTCTGTACGCGGGCTGATGGACAAGAAAGTAATCTGAGGTAAGTGCAGTTTTTTTTTATAATGAATTTATGATGAAAAAAATTGATTTTTACCAAGAAAATGTTTGTCTTCAAACCGGTGATCTCGGTCGCGAAACACTATCCCGATCAATTTTTTTTTCTTTTTTCAGAACAAACCAGGCAAGCGAGGGGTAGAAAGCCGCGCCTGTTCGCGGGCTGATGGACAAAAAAGTAATCTGAGGTAAGTGCAGTTTTTTTTATTATTATGAATTTCATATGAAAAAAAAATATTTTTACTAAGAAAATGTTTGTCTTCAAACCGGTGATCTCGGTCGCGAAACACTATCAGGACTATTTTTTTTCCTTTTGTCAGAGCAATCCAGGAGACCGAGGGGTAGAAAGCCGCTTTTGATCGCGGGCTGATGGACAAGAAAGTAATCTGAGGTAAGTGCATTTTTTTTATAATGAATTTCAGATGAAAAAAAATGATTTTTACCAAGAAAATGTTTGTCTTCAAACCGGTGATCTCGGTCGCGAAACACTATCCCGATCATTTTTTTTTTCTTTTTTCAGAACAAACCAGGCAAGCGAGGGGTAGAAAGCCGCGCCTGTTCGCGGGCTGATGGACAAGAAAGTAATCTGAGGTAAGGACATTTTTTTTTTATAATGAATTTAAGATGAAAAAAATTGATTTTTACCAAGAAAATGTTTGTCTTCAAACCGGTGATCTCGGTCGCGAAACACTATCCCGATCAATTTTTTTTTCTTTTTTCAGCACAAACCAGGCAAGCGAGCGGTAGAAAGCCGCGCCTGTTCGCGGGCTGATGGACAAGAAAGTAATCTGAGGTAAGTGCTGTTTTTTTTTTATTATGGATTTCAGATGAAAAAATTTATTTTTACTAAGAAAATGTTTGTCTTCAAACCGGTGATCTCGGTCGCGAAACACTATCAGGTCTATTTTTTTTTCTTTTTTCAGAGCAATCCAGGCAAGCGAGGGGTAGAAAGCCGCACCTGTTCGCGGTCTGATGGACAAGAAAGTAATCTGTGGTAATTGCAGACCAAAATTATGAATTTCAGATGAAAAAACGTGATTTTATACTAAGAAAATATTTGTCTTCAAACCGGTGATCTCGGTCGCGAAACACTATCAGGACTATTTTTTTTTCCTTTTTTCAGAGCAATCCAGGAAAGCGAGGGGTAGAAAGCCGCGTCTGTTCGCGGGCTGATGGACAAGAAAGTAATCTGAGGTAAGTGCAGTTTTTTTTTATAATGAATTTAAGATGAAAAAAATTGATTTTTACCAAGAAAATGTTTGTCTTCAAACCGGTGATCTCGGTCGCGAAACACTATCAGTTCTATTTTTTTTTCTTTTTTCAGAGCAATCCAGGCAAGCGAGGGGTTGAAAGCCGCACCTGTTTGCGGTCTGATGGACAAGAAAGTAATCTGTGGTAAGTGCAGACCAAAATTATGAATTTCAGATGAAATAACGTGATTTTATACTAAGAAAATATTTGTCTTCAAACCGCTGATCTCGGTCGCCAAACACTATACCGACTTAATTTTTTTTTCTTTTTTAGAGCAAGCCAGGCAAGCGAGGGGAAGGAAGCCGCGCCTGTTCGCGGGCTGATGGACAAGAAAGTAATCTGAGGTAAGTGCAGTTTTTTTTTATAATGAATTTCAGATGAAAAAAATTGATTTTTACTAAGAAAATGTTTGTCTTCAAACCGGTGATCTCGGTCGCGAAACACTATCAGGACTATTTTTTTTTCTTTTTTCAGTGCAATCCAGGCAAGCGAGGGGTAGAAAGCCGCGTCTGTTCGCAGGCTGATGGACAAGAAAGTAATCTGAGGTAAGTGCAGTTTTTTTTTTATAATGAATTTCAGATGAAAAAAAAATATTTTTACCAAGAAAATGTTTGTCTTCAAACCGGTGATCTCGGTCGCGAAACACTATCCCGACTCAATATTTTTTTCTTTTTTCAGAGCAATCCAGGCAAGCGAGGGGTAGAAAGCCGCACCTGTTTGCGGTCTGATGGACAAGAAAGTAATCTGTGTTAAGTGCAGACCAAAATTATGAATTTCAGATGAAATAAGGTAATTTTATACTAAGAAAATATTTGTCTTCAAACCGCTGCTGATCTCGGTCGCCAAACACTATACCGACTTAATTTTTTTTTCTTTTTTCAGAGCAACCCAGGCAAGCGAGGGGAAGAAAGCCGCGCCTGTTCGCGGGCTGATGGACAAGAAAGTAATCTGAGGTAAGTGCATTTTTTTTTATAATGAATTTCAGATGAAAAAAATTGATTTTTACCAAGAAAATGTTTGT
Organism: Griposia aprilina; assembly: GCA_916610205.1. Lineage (NCBI taxonomy): Eukaryota > Metazoa > Arthropoda > Insecta > Lepidoptera > Noctuidae > Griposia > Griposia aprilina. The sequence goes on along the minus strand of CAKAIV010000010.1, from coordinate 450,696 downwards.
CTTCAAACCGGTGATCTCGGTCGCGAAACACTATCCCGATCAATTTTTTTTCTTTTTTCAGAACAAACCAGGCAAGCGAGGGGTAGAAAGCCGCGCCTGTTCGCGGGCTGATGGACAAGAAAGTAATCTGAGGTAAGGACATTTTTTTTTTATAATGAATTTAAGATGAAAAAAATTGATTTTTACCAAGAAAATGTTTGTCTTCAAACCGGTGATCTCGGTCGCGAAACACTATCCCGATCAATTTTTTTTTCTTTTTTCAGCACAAACCAGGCAAGCGAGCGGTAGAAAGCCGCGCCTGTTCGCGGGCTGATGGACAAGAAAGTAATCTGAGGTAAGTGCAGTTTTTTTTATTATTATGAATTTCATATGAAAAAAAAATATTTTTACTAAGAAAATGTTTGTCTTCAAACCGGTGATCTCGGTCGCGAAACACTATCAGGACTATTTTTTTTCATTTTTTCAGAGCAATCCAGGAGACCGAGGGGTAGAAAGCCGCTTTTGATCGCGGGCTGATGGACAAGAAAGTAATCTGAGGTAAGTGCATTTTTTTTATAATGAATTTCAGATGAAAAAAAATGATTTTTACCAAGAAATTGTTTGTCTTCAAACCGGTGATCTCGGTCGCGAAACACTATCCCGATCATTTTTTTTTTCTTTTTTCAGCACAAACCAGGCAAGCGATGGGTAGAAAGCCGCGCCTGTTCGCGGGCTGATGGACAAGAAAGTAATCTGAGGTAAGTGCAGTTTTTTTTTTTATTATGAATTTCATATGAAAAAAAAATATTTTTACTAATAAAATGTTTGTCTTCAAACCGGTGATCTCGGTCGCGAAACACTATCAGGACTATTTTTTTTTCCTTTTTTCAGAGCAATCCAGGCAAGCGAGGGGTAGCAAACCGCGTCTGTTCGCGGGCTGATGGACAAGAAAGTAATCTGAGGTAAGTGCAGTTTTTTTTTATAATGAATTTAAGATGAAAAAAATTGATTTTTACCAAGAAAATGTTTGTCTTCAAACCGGTGATCTCGGTCTCGAAACACTATCAGGACTATTTTTTTTTCTTTTTTCAGTGCAATCCAGGCAAGCGAGGGGTAGAAAGCCGCGTCTGTTCGCAGGCTGATGGACAAGAAAGTAATCTGAGGTAAGTGCAGTTTTTTTTTTAAATGAATTTCAGATGAAAAAAAAATATTTTTACCAAGAAAATGTTTGTCTTCAAACCGGTGATCTCGGTCGCGAAACACTATCCCGACTCAATATTTTTTTCTTTTTTCAGAGCAAGCCAGGCAAGCGAGGGATAGAAAACCGGGTCCGTTCGCGGGCTGATGGACAAGAAAGTATTATGTGCGAAGTGCAGACCAAAATTATGAATTTCAGATGAAAAAACGTGATTTTATACTAAGAAAATATTTGTCTTCAAACCGCTGATCTCGGTCGCAAAACACTATCCCGACTTATTTTTTTTTCCTTTTTTCTGAGCAAGCCAGGCAAGCGAGGGGTAGAAAGCCGCGCCTGTTCGCGGGCTGATGGACAAGAAAGTAATCTGAGGAAAGTGCATTTTTTTTTATAATGAATTTAAGATGAAAAAAATTGATTTTTACCAAGAAAATGTTTGTCTTCAAACCGGTGATCTCGGTCGCGAAACACTATCCCGATCAATTTTTTTTTCTTTTTTCAGCACAAACCAGGCAAGCGAGCGGTAGAAAGCCGCGCCTGTTCGCGGGCTGATGGACAAGAGAGTAATCTGTGGTAAGTGCAGTTTTTTTTATTATTATGAATTTCATATGAAAAAAAAATATTTTTACTAAGAAAATGTTTGTCTTCAAACCGGTGATCTCGGTCGCGAAACACTATCAGGACTATTTTTTTTCCTTTTTTCAGAGCAATCCAGGCAAGCGAGGGGTAGAAAGCCGCGTCTGATCGCGGGCTGATGGACAAGAAAGTAATCTGAGGTAAGTGCAGTTTTTTTTATAATGAATTTCAGATGAAAAAAAATGAGTTTTACCAAGAAAATATTTGTCTTCAAACCGGTGATCTCGGTCGCGAAACACTATCCCGATCAATTTTTTTTTTTTTTTTCAGAACAAACCAGGCAAGCGAGGGGTAGAAAGCCGCGCCTGTTCGCGGGCTGATGGACAAGAAAGTAATCTGAGGTAAGGACATTTTTTTTTTATAATGAATTTAAGATGAAAAAATTTGATTTTTACCAAGAAAATGTTTGTCTTCAAACCGGTGATCTCGGTCGCGAAACACTATCCCGATCAATTTTTTTTTCTTTTTTCAGCACAAACCAGGCAAGCGAGCGGTAGAAAGCCGCGCCTGTTCGCGGGCTGATGGACAAGAAAGTAATCTGAGGTAAGTGCAGTTTTTTTTATTATTATGAATTTCATATGAAAAAAAAATATTTTTACTAAGAAAATGTTTGTCTTCAAACCGGTGATCTCGGTCGCGAAACACTATCAGGACTATTTTTTTTCATTTTTTCAGAGCAATCCAGGAGACCGAGGGGTAGAAAGCCGCTTTTGATCGCGGGCTGATGGACAAGAAAGTAATCTGAGGTAAGTGCATTTTTTTTATAATGAATTTCAGATGAAAAAAAATTGATTTTTACCAAGAAATTGTTTGTCTTCAAACCGGTGATCTCGGTCGCGAAACACTATCCCGATCATTTTTTTTTTCTTTTTTCAGCACAAACCAGGCAAGCGAGGGGTAGAAAGCCGCGCCTGTTCGCGGGCTGATGGACAAGAAAGTAATCTGAGGTAAGTGCAGTTTTTTTTTTTATTATGAATTTCATATGAAAAAAAAATATTTTTACTAAGAAAATGTTTGTCTTCAAACCGGTGATCTCGGTCGCGAAACACTATCCCGATCAATTTTTTTTTCTTTTTTCAGAACTAACCAGGCAAGCGAGGGGTAGAAAGCCGCGCCTGTTCGCGGGCTGATGGACAAGAAAGTAATCTGAGGTAAGTGCAGTTTTTTTTTTATTATGGATTTCAGATGAAAAAATTGATTTTTACTAAGAAAATGTTTGTCTTCAAACCGGTGATCTCGGTCGCGAAACACTATCAGGACTATTTTTTTTTCCTTTTTTCAGAGCAATCCAGGTAAGCGAGGGATAGAAAGCCGCGTCTGTTCGCGGGCTGATGGACAAGAAAGTAATCTGAGGTAAGTGCAGTTTTTTTTTATAATGAATTTATGATGAAAAAAATTGATTTTTACCAAGAAAATGTTTGTCTTCAAACCGGTGATCTCGGTCGCGAAACACTATCCCGATCAATTTTTTTTTCTTTTTTCAGAACAAACCAGGCAAGCGAGGGGTAGAAAGCCGCGCCTGTTCGCGGGCTGATGGACAAAAAAGTAATCTGAGGTAAGTGCAGTTTTTTTTATTATTATGAATTTCATATGAAAAAAAAATATTTTTACTAAGAAAATGTTTGTCTTCAAACCGGTGATCTCGGTCGCGAAACACTATCAGGACTATTTTTTTTCCTTTTGTCAGAGCAATCCAGGAGACCGAGGGGTAGAAAGCCGCTTTTGATCGCGGGCTGATGGACAAGAAAGTAATCTGAGGTTAGTGCATTTTTTTTATAATGAATTTCAGATGAAAAAAAATGATTGTTACCAAGAAAATGTTTGTCTTCAAACCGGTGATCTCGGTCGCGAAACACTATCCCGATCATTTTTTTTTTCTTTTTTCAGCACAAACCAGGCAAGCGATGGGTAGAAAGCCGCGCCTGTTCGCGGGCTGATGGACAAGAAAGTAATCTGAGGTAAGTGCAGTTTTTTTTATAATGAATTTAAGATGAAAAAAAATGATTTTTACCAAGAAAATGTTTGTCTTCAAACCGGTGATCTCGGTCGCGAAACACTATCCCGATCATTTTTTTTTTCTTTTTTCAGCACAAACCAGGCAAGCGAGGGGTAGAAAGCCGCGCCTGTTCGCGGGCTGATGGACAAGAAAGTAATCTGAGGTAAGTGCAGTTTTTTTTTTTATTATGAATTTCATATGAAAAAAAAAATTTTTACCAAGAAAATGTTTTTCTTCAAACCGGTGATCTCGGACGCGAAACACTATCCCGATCATTTTTTTTTTCTTTTTTCAGAACAAACCAGGCAAGCGAGGGGTAAAAAGCCGCGCTTGTTCGCGGGCTGATGGACAAGAAAGTAATCTGAGGTAAGTGCAGTTTTTTTTATAATGAATTTCAGATGAAAAAAATTGATTATTACTAAAAAAATGTTTGTCTTCAAACCGGTGATCTCGGTCGCGAAACACTATCCCGATCAATTTTTTTTTCTTTTTTCAGAACAAACCAGGCAAGCGAGGGGTAGAAAGCCGCGCCTGTTCGCGGGCTGATGGACAAGAAAGTATTCCGAGGTAAGTGCAGTTTTTTTTTTTATTATGAATTTCAGATGAAAAAAATTATTTTTACTAAGAAAATGTTTGTCTTCAAACCGGTGATCTCGGTCGCGAAACACTATCAGGACTATTTTTTTCATTTTTTCAGAGCAATCCAGGAGACCGAGGGGTAGAAAGCCGCTTTTGATCGCGGGCTGATGGACAAGAAAGTAATCTGAGGTAAGTGCATTTTTTTTATAATGAATTTCAGATGAAAAAAAATGATTTTTACCAAGAAATTGTTTGTCTACAAACCGGTGATCTCGGTCGCGAAACACTATCCCGATCATTTTTTTTTTCTCTTTTCAGCACAAACCAGGCAAGCGATGGGTAGAAAGCCGCGCCTGTTCGCGGGCTGATGGACAAGAAAGTAATCTGAGGTAAGTGCAGTTTTTTTTTTTATTATGAATTTCATATGAAAAAAAAATATTTTTACTAAGAAAATGTTTGTCTTCAAACCGGTGATCTCGGTCGCGAAACACTATCCCGATCAATTTTTTTTTCTTTTTTCAGAACTAACCAGGCAAGCGAGGGGTAGAAAGCCGCGCCTGTTTGCGGGCTGATGGACAAGAAAGTAATCTGAGGTAAGTGCAGTTTTTTTTTATTATGGATTTCAGATGAAAAAATTGATTTTTACTAAGAAAATGTTTGTCTTCAAACCGGTGATCTCGGTCGCGAAACACTATCAGGACTATTTTTTTTTCCTTTTTTCAGAGCAATCCAGGTAAGCGAGGGATAGAAAGCCGCGTCTGTACGCGGGCTGATGGACAAGAAAGTAATCTGAGGTAAGTGCAGTTTTTTTTTATAATGAATTTATGATGAAAAAAATTGATTTTTACCAAGAAAATGTTTGTCTTCAAACCGGTGATCTCGGTCGCGAAACACTATCCCGATCAATTTTTTTTTCTTTTTTCAGAACAAACCAGGCAAGCGAGGGGTAGAAAGCCGCGCCTGTTCGCGGGCTGATGGACAAAAAAGTAATCTGAGGTAAGTGCAGTTTTTTTTATTATTATGAATTTCATATGAAAAAAAAATATTTTTACTAAGAAAATGTTTGTCTTCAAACCGGTGATCTCGGTCGCGAAACACTATCAGGACTATTTTTTTTCCTTTTGTCAGAGCAATCCAGGAGACCGAGGGGTAGAAAGCCGCTTTTGATCGCGGGCTGATGGACAAGAAAGTAATCTGAGGTAAGTGCATTTTTTTTATAATGAATTTCAGATGAAAAAAAATGATTTTTACCAAGAAAATGTTTGTCTTCAAACCGGTGATCTCGGTCGCGAAACACTATCCCGATCATTTTTTTTTTCTTTTTTCAGAACAAACCAGGCAAGCGAGGGGTAGAAAGCCGCGCCTGTTCGCGGGCTGATGGACAAGAAAGTAATCTGAGGTAAGGACATTTTTTTTTTATAATGAATTTAAGATGAAAAAAATTGATTTTTACCAAGAAAATGTTTGTCTTCAAACCGGTGATCTCGGTCGCGAAACACTATCCCGATCAATTTTTTTTTCTTTTTTCAGCACAAACCAGGCAAGCGAGCGGTAGAAAGCCGCGCCTGTTCGCGGGCTGATGGACAAGAAAGTAATCTGAGGTAAGTGCAGTTTTTTTTATTATTATGAATTTCATATGAAAAAAAAATATTTTTACTAAGAAAATGTTTGTCTTCAAACCGGTGATCTCGGTCGCGAAACACTATCAGGACTATTTTTTTTCATTTTTTCAGAGCAATCCAGGAGACCGAGGGGTAGAAAGCCGCTTTTGATCGCGGGCTGATGGACAAGAAAGTAATCTGAGGTAAGTGCATTTTTTTTATAATGAATTTCAGATGAAAAATAATGATTTTTACCAAGAAATTGTTTGTCTTCAAACCGGTGATCTCGGTCGCGAAACACTATCCCGATCATTTTTTTTTTCTTTTTTCAGCACAAACCAGGCAAGCGATGGGTAGAAAGCCGCGCCTGTTCGCGGGCTGATGGACAAGAAAGTAATCTGAGGTAAGTGCAGTTTTTTTTTTTATTATGAATTTCATATGAAAAAAAAATATTTTTACTAAGAAAATGTTTGTCTTCAAACCGGTGATCTCGGTCGCGAAACACTATCAGGACTATTTTTTTTTCCTTTTTTCAGAGCAATCCAGGCAAGCGAGGGGTAGAAAGCCGCGTCTGTTCGCGGGCTGATGGACAAGAAAGTAATCTGAGGAGTAGTGTATAATTGGGGGTTCTGGATCACTTGCCCTCGCTTCGCTCGAGCGCATGATCCAGAACTCCCCAATCATACACTAATATCGTGATCTGCGATATAGTTCATAATATTGATTGAGTTGCTCACGCTTCGCTCGAGCGCGTTATGCAGAACACCCCAATCAGCGGTGCGATGTGTACTTAAAGTAATAAGTAATGAAATCTTCTTTCTTGAATCGCTGACCTGAGGTTTTTATGAATCTGAGTTCCGTTTATAATTTGTGTAAAAGTAACTCATGTGCTGTATCACTCTCCTGATGGAATAGATCTGCAGTTGCTGTCGATATACTACTCACTCCCACTGGTCTTTGACGAACTAACAATCGATTTTTCATGATCAGTATGTTTGTTGCTAACTTTAACGAATTTGCGAAGATCCTCACCAGGTTCGCTTTTTAGTATAAGGTAGTGAGTATTTTTCAAGTTAGATTTCTCTGAATCTTCCAACTTCTGGTAAAATAAATCTTCTTTTCGGGTTATATCACTATCCTGATGTTTTAATTCACCTGAGTTCGATTTCTTTTTTCTAGGGTGCATATCTTGAATATATATTATCTCACCCCTAGTATTCTTGAAAATAAGTTTAGAAATGCCTTCCAAATCAAATTTCTCTGAGTGTAACATGATGTAGATAGGTAATATCAATAATTGTATCTCTCGTGGTGCAGTAAATATTTGTGTTATTTATTACTTAGTTATATACTTAAGATCTATCTATTACACTGCAATGCTAGGAGTCTAATGCTGTGATGCAGATACGCGTATTAAAAATATATACTCTCTTCCTTTCACAGCGTTCAAATAAAAACATTGAGGAAAATTTATAGCATGTTGCATCCAAGGATCGTCATAAATCTCCCAATCTTCTATAACACCTCCACATGAAAAACATGCTGCTTTATCATTTATACTATTGCCACAGTAAAAGAATCCAGCGTCAGCCATTTCCATCACTAATCTTTTCTTTGAATCAGCCGTTGCCCAGTAATAGTTAAATGAAAATTGACGAATTTTATAAGTATTATACATGTCATATCGAGGTTTGTATTTATTATGAGACATGCTTCCCCGTTTTACAGATAACTGCATAATGACATCGTCTAGTTACAGTCAGCAGCTTATAACGATTTGACGACGTTGAAGAGATTGGGAGGGATAGGAAACGGTTTACCAAAAATAAAGAAATTAAACAAAAAAAAAAAGTTTATTTTATAATTTTATTATCATAGCACCATTTATTTAAACACAATACATTTTTTAAAGCACATACAGAGTCATGATAAATACAACTATACAAATCTTGAGAATATTTATATTGATGGTGCAGACTTAACAAACTAGAACAACCTTTATCTTCTAAATTAAATATGTTACTATTACTGTTTTCTAATATATTTTTTAACCACAAGACTTTTTCTGAACCTTTAACATAGACACATTTATCTCTTAAAATATCAGCAATAAAATTCTGGTAATTGGAATATGGAATAAATCCTTCACACCAATATATCTTTCTGTTACGTTCAATCCAACTAACTTGTTTTTTTTCTTGTTTCGTTAATTTTTCAAATGGAAATGGTGGCTTAAATAAAAACACTTGTAATGTTTTATTATATAATATAGCGATTTCTTTTATTATAAATTCATTTGTTTCTGTTTTAAAGCCTTGAATATCCACAATAGCAATCATGATAACCTGCGCACAATGTTGCTGAGAGGTTTGTATTCCACAAGTCGATCGTTTATAATCAAACAATATGCAGTAGTCTTATCTGGTATTGGCGTTGAACATTCAATTTCTATGCGTACGTCTACTGGACCTGATTTTAGACTATCGTTTTGCCTTGAGCAGTCTAAGATAAACAGGGGAGCTTTTTCTTTGAAGTCCTTTAGATCGAGCAACGGGTCTACTGGACAGTTGTAATACGACTGACGAAATTTCACATACATTTCATATAATATACTGTATTTGTTGTCAGAAAACTTTAAACCCAAAGGCTCATAAGGATAATATTGAGAATTTAAGAAGAGCGTAACGTTTGTCACCTCGCAATGATCGAATAGAGATATGTCTTTAGTTTTATTATTTTTTCTGTTAGTTTGTAAGCAAAAAATTACATATCTAGGCTTTTCCAATTGTGAAGCAGTCTTAACTGACCAAGAATGTTTTGTGGTTTTAGGTAATAAAGGATATTCATATAAATCCCAATTTCTAAAAGCCATCTGAATGGGTTTATCTCTTTCTAAATGCTTTAAAAGTGTTAATCGTTCTCGATCTGACACTTTTATGTGTGGCACCCTCCATTGAACTCTTTGCATATCTATTTGAAAATGAGCAACATCATCAGTAAGAATAACGCTGTTTAAGTTAGAGTTACTTCTATTCAATATAAGTTCATGTTTACAATTTATAACGATTTTATTGTAATCCTCTGCAAACCCTAAAATCTTATTTAGCGGTATCACTAAACTAAAATGCCCATCACTTTGGAATCCGTTTAAATTCCAACCCCATAACGCAGCAACTTTATTTTCAGCTTCATTTAATGAGATGTATGATTTTATTGTTGACGTTATTCCAGAATTTTTTATACGATCTATTTCAATACCATTCATTTCGTACCTGATGTCTTGAAACAAAGACATAACAGGGTTATTAGTGAACGTAACAGTTTTTTTGATCGGATTCCCATCTTTACCGAACAGCTTTGCTTGGCCTTCGATGTAAATTGAACTGGCTGATGGTAGCACGTATATGTCTTGCTGATGTATGGGGATTCTGATTTCATCGTTTTCTCTAAAGCTGTTATTGTAGGGATTATATGAATGGATTTCATAACTTTCGATCGAACTATCGAAGTGCGGTAATTCAGTAATCTGGAGTATATTCATACTTTAAAACCTAGGGCTCTAAGAAAACCTTTATTTGCTTCAGTCAATTTCTTAACTTTTTTCTTACGTCTATTCACCTTAGTGGTCGTTGAAGGAATAATACGTTTTATTTTCACAGGAGTGTTTTTATAATATAGTATCATTTTGTTTTTCTTAAATGAAGACGTAGTTGAATATTGAATTCGTCACCAAAGTTAATACAATAACCAAATTGATCAACAATTCTAACAGATATAGATGAAATTATATTTTTGTTCACTGGAAAGTAAATAACGTTTCGTGGTATTTCTATGCACTGATGACCCGGAGCAGTATCAAATACAAATTCATGAATAAAATGAGTTGGTAGTCCGTTGCAGTACGAACTGTGTACAAGATCACATTCAATTCTGATTACAGATAGACTGCTGCTATTGATGGACACATTTGATCTTGAATTTAACACTGAAAAGTATAACAAACCGCACTCGTATTGATCGGATAAATGCAGTGGAGGTTGAAAGTATGACACCAAATCAGATTTATTTCCAGAGATGGTAACTGTGGTAGACATGCTTGCATACTGGACTGTTTCAGAAGATCCTGTTTATTTTATCCCTAGACTACTCCAAAAATTCCTTAGAAAAATTAAACAGAGATGTCCGCAATTGAAAGGATGATCGCGTTGTATATTTTCATAATTATAGTGGACTTTAGTACCTCCGTATTTTATAAATTCTTTTGGAGGCTTAAGATTTCCGTAACTGTCAAAGTACTCAATATAATCATTGTATTTTGCATAGGCTACCCAATGAGAGCCAGGATCTTTTGAACTATCTAAATTAATAACTCCACATTCTTTTTTAAACGGGTATTTAGGAAGTTCATCTCTCATAAAGACTCCTCTAAAATATGGAATATTAGTTCCATACTTCAAAATGTCAAAGTTAGTTAGGGCTCGTTTGGGTAGCCGATATCTTAGTTTTTTTCATTCGATACATAAATTCCAAGCCCGTTTTTATGTGGTTTAAGGTGTAGTCCTTTCCCAATGCAGAGAGCTTCCATTTTTTCATTGTGTCTCTTCGATTCAGCCAACAGCTTTTTAGCCATCTTGAATTCATTTATGGTTTTGGTAATACCTGCTGCACCGCCTGCTATTGCTCCCACTGCTGATAATCCAGCAAAGCAAAAATAGGAATCAAAGGCTGCGGCCATAGCTAATTCTATTGCCACTTTTTTGCATTTTGGTTTTAGTTTTTTCATGTGTCTTTTCGTTTTAGTGATAACATTTTTAAATTTGTTTTTTAACCCTTTTCCAGGTGTAAGTTTTTGAAAGCACTTTTTTCTATTTTTTTTTAGGCCGGAACCAGTTTTTATTTTTGTAGACATTGTCTTGCTTACTAAGCGTGCTGCGATTTTCTCGCTTACACTTGCATCCGAGGCAACTGCTCGCTCTTTTGCCATTTTCAACAAAATTAAATCAGCTCTGTGACGATTCTTTAAGTTTGATGATTTGAGATAGGCAATGTCGTGTTCTTTGCAATGTTCGTCTAATTTATTAATACCTTCGTCTCCGCATGTAAGCCTTTTAATTAATTTTGTACCAGGACCACAATAATTGTATCCTGGTAAGTGTAATTCAAATGGTAAATTGTTTATAAGCCAATTGAGAAGACTACTCTCTCCAATACACATCATAAGACTAATGAATCTGGATTGAACACTTTAATAAATACTTATACGGTTAGTAAAGTTATTTTTATTTATATTACTACATTCGATTTATCAATCCAACTGTTTTCAGCAGAAGATATAAACCTAACCATTTTACTAAAACCCTGTTTCCTTTTCTTCTAAGAACTTTCTCGACTAGATATACATTAGGATATTTTGTCTTTTGAAGCTCTTGTAAGTAAAACGCTCCTAAAATAGGTTGACCTCTGATTGTATCTTCAATTAAGTAGGTAATAGGAGTTGTATTTTGTATTTTTCGAATTTTAAATATTTCTGTCGACCAGTTGGGGGTATATCCTTTTTCAAATGTTCCTTTGTATTTACTGATACGTACATAATCACCCACTTTATACTTGCTTTTTATTCTTTCATTTTTTACCGACCTTAAATACCTTTCTAATATACGTTTTTTATTCATGTTATCCACATTAGCAGGAATTTCATGAATTGTCCGATGGTAAGTGTGATTGTATTTATATATAACATCATTAAGTGTACTATCTACCCAATTATAGCTGCCTTTTAAACTGAATTCCTTATACAGTTTAGATTTCAAAGTTCTGATAAATCTTTCAACTATTGAAGCCTTTTTTGTTGAAAAGGTTGAATAGTGGTTAATATGATTAGATTTCATAAGCTTTCGAAATTTATTATTATAAAATTCTGTTCCATTATCTGTTTGGAGGTTTTTTGAAACACGCCCTGTAGCCAACAAAACTTTGAATGAGTTACATACATCATCTTTGGTTTTACTTCTCAGAGGAAAGGCCCAAGCATATTTCGAAAATGTATCGATAACGGTAAGAATAAATCTGTAATTTTTATTTTCTTTTGAAATTGATTGCATATCAATTAAATCTGCTTGCCACAGGTCGTCTATATCTTTCATAATAACATGTCTTCGGGGAAAGTTTACCCTTGCATTTTTATGAATTTCGTTTACCACATCGGCTTTGCTCATGGTCAGAATTCAGTACATTTGTCTTGAATCCATGTATAATACTGAATGTAAAGCATATTATTACGACTATTTATTCTTTAATTATGTCAGCTTCTTTTAATTCTTCAATTATCGATAACATTTCATTATCATGGTTTGTATTGCCAGCATCTCTTGAAGCTACTAATAGTTTCAATCTCTCGACTAATTCGTTAGGATCATCCCAATATACCAAGTCGGTGTTGTTTTTGTATTTTTTTAACGTTGGTAATTTTCCTCCAAGTTTAGTGTGAGCATGTATAACATCGTTTGACAATTCGAAAAATAGAGGTTTTATTATTTTACAATATTTTGTACCTTTGTCACCTCTTATTTGACCTTTAGGATTAAAATCTCTTTTATGTGCATTTGTATAGTGTAACATATCCTTATAGACAAGTTTATCTTCGCTCGATATTAACTTTAAATCGGGTTTTCTTCGGAGTAAAAGTTCTTTTAGACCAACTGTTAAATTGTAAGCTTTGTCACCGATTTTAATTAAAATGATTGTATCGTTATTCAAACTATCAATTTTAGAAAATGATACTGCTGAATTACCCATCAATAGAGTTTTATTTTCACTTCTAATTCCAAACGGTATACTAACACCGTCATAAATACCAAAGATATCATCATCCTCTAATGACATTTCTAAATTATCTATCGATTCCTTTTTAGCATTTTGTTTGACGAATTGGGTAGAATTTAGTTTTGGATCGTAACAGTCATTGAGCTTTGTAGATGAGCTAGTATTCTTTTCATCGAATTCGATTCCTTCAGAATTATTTAAAGTTGGATTTTCATTTATTTTTATTTTTTCTGCACATCTATTAGATTCAACAAGAGTTTTTAGAGGATTTGTGACAGGTTTTAGCATTTTATCAAGCGACAAGTTCATTGTATGTTCCTGATTTTTCATTTGTTTTATTTTATTCTTTATGGAGTCGACAGACTTCACTAATTCCATTTTAATATTTTTGTCCATCTTACAATAAATAACAACTGTATTCAGCTAAACAAGGAATAATACTAACAGCATTTATGTATGTAATTCATTTATAAGTATGTACCTTCATTCAAAGTTTAAAAAAATATCAAAATTCTGTCTGTACCTCCCATTATTTAATGCCGACTCTTTATTAATAAGTAGAAAATTATAAGGGTTACTCCAAACAGTTTTACAAACTTCTTTAAACTGATTCCACAGCAGATCAGAATTTACATGTTCTTCATAGATATGCTTTAAGTTCACATCATCTTGTTTAAATATTATAAGAAAATTAGCATTATCACGTAGCAACTGTTTCGGAATTTTTGAGTAGGTTTGTGATAAATAAAAGCAGTCAATTTGCTTATGTCTTCCCATAGAGAAGTAATTACGAATGTTTATTTGCTTTTCACACATAACATCATCAAAAATAAATACAGAATTTGTTAAAGCTTCATTCGGAGCTATAACATCTTTGTCGTCATTGAACTCATTGAACTGTATCTGAGGTACTCTTCTTAATACTTCACTTAAAAACCGATATTTTGGCTGGAAAGTAGTTTTCGAGTAAAGATAAAGATTTTTAAATTTGAGCCCATTTTCATGCAGCAGTAAACTGATCATAACGTTTGTTTTACCACAGTTCGAGGGTCCACATATTATGCAGCGAATTGTATTAGGCAATAAAGCACTATGTCTAATCTGACGAGCTGAGTCATTGAAATTGATATTATTCACGTTCAAGGATATGGGTTGTTTGATCAACTTCATCTTGCCTATTATTTATTTTCATTACTTACTATCCTTTATATATGAATATGTGACTTGCGAGCACAGTATTCTAGCAACGGGTTTGGACCTGGGTCGTTATTAAGAGTCGTGTCCTCGACTGAGTTACACAGCGACAGTGTCCGTCACAGTGTTCGTAGTGGACGAGTTTTTTTTTAATTATTATTAAATTATCTTTAATCGTCAATTCATCTATTTAAGATTGTAAGTAACTAATAAATTTGTCAAGTCTAATAATAAAAATAATGTTAATTTAATATAAAAGAAAATGGAAATTAATTTTATCATTTTTTTTTTTTTTCAGAAAATGGAAGGCCTTGATATTGTTGATGATGTTATTAAGTCATTCTATTTTACTCAAGAATTTACTGGGGACAATGTTCAACAAACTGAGTTCCAGGAAAATCAGCAGGATAAAGTCAAGGATACTCAAGAAAGTCCAATAAAAAGAAAAAACAAGAAGTTGAAATTAACTTCTAAAATTACCCTGCCCAAACTATTGGATACACCGTCTACATCTTACGTAATTCGCAAGGATCCAGGAAAAGCACACCATTTAATAAAAATATCTATTTGTGATTTAAATGACAATAATTTAATAAATCGTGTTGATCGCAGTGATAGTGATTGTGCTTGTGTGAATGTTCAGTATTTAGTCAAGGACAATTACGATGAAATTATGGATGAAGCAGAATATCTCGTCGGTAAAATAGTTAAAAAATTAAGTTCACCCACATGCAGACCTTAAATGCAGTTTATAAGTTATTGTTTATTAGTTATTATTATTGGTCGAATTTATTTAATTGAAGGCGAAACAATAAAATTAAAATTGATTCTACATAATGTTTTTTTTTATTATTCACCTAATAAGTTAGTATACAGGGGTCAAATTAAATTAGCTAACGAACGAGAAACTCCACAGACGTGATGGGTATCGATATCTAAACACATCGATATAAAAACAAAAAAAGAAGATATTTTTTTATTTTTTATTTGGGGTCCTCGACCACTGGTTGTGCTGGTACTTGAAGTATGAGTTGAGAAAATCTGTTTTCTTTTGTTTTATCATGTTTAGGTATCGATACCCATCACATCTGAGGAGTTTCTCTAGCTAATTTAATTTGATCCTGTATGATACCTCTTAATAATAAACACTGCATATAGTTATGACAAGCTAATAGACATAAAAAAAAAATATTAACATTAACCATGACATAATCTATACACAGTGTTTATAAGAGGGAAAATCTTTCGGAAAAGGAAAAGAAAAGAAAATAAATATCGATTATTCATTTATTGATTATAGTAACATTCATTTATTACATTTTTTTATTCGATTACATACTTTTTACACATTTAAATCATTTGTAATTAGCTTTTTTAACTTAAACTATAGTTTTAGCACAGTAGAACGAATACAGTAATCCAACAAGTATTAAAGTATTGAACTATAATGCCCCCCAAGGCAAAGTGTTGAAACAACCTTCAGTTCTCTGCCTTTTATCGTCATCACTATTAAGTATGAGTTTATTCAATTTTTGTGTAAAAACTTGATGATTTTTAGATCTTATAACATTAAACAAAAATGGACTTTATCATCTTTAGTTATGTACAACAAATTGACATGTATAAGCTTTCGTTCACGTGTCAAAAATAGAGGACCAGTTACATGATTATTAGCTTCAAGACCATAAACATTCACACTTATACAAGGATTATTTTTCTAAAATATTTTAATATCATCGAAACATGGCGGAAAAGACATATCATTTATTTTTAAAAGCAACGTATAGTGTGGGTACGATTGCGTTCTATTAGCATTCAATCTTTTTGGAAACATCTGGGCAATAATACACCACAAAAAACAATGATTGGCATTGTTGTGTATATTCAAACATGACTTTGTGTTTTTTATAACCGTAGGCAATTCTAAGTATGTTCCAGCTCTTAAAGGATTGCACTTGTTTATGTTTATTTCCAAATGGTTTATAGAATTAATAGCCCAACCAGATTCGGCAAGTTCAAACTCTAAATAATAATTTTTCAGAGCATTTAAAATACATGTTATAAACATTTGTATTCGGAACTGCTATCTCATATTTGGTGTTGAAAGATTTCATAGAGCTTTGATTATTTTTTGGCAAAATGTATGACACAAATAATTCAAAATTGACTTTAATTGCTTTATGTTTTTGAATCATAAGATTGATAATATCACATACTGACTTTGAAATTTGAAATAAAAACGTTTCTGGAGTTATTGTTACTTCACTAGATTTAAGTGGATTCACTTTATACTTATGATTCTATTTCTAAAAGCAATAGCAATAATTTGAATATTTTCGAATTCGGAGCAGAGCAATCGATTAGATATATGAATATTTGTTCTACTGTGTGCTGATAATTTTGAAACATAATAATTACAGTATTTACAAAAAAAAACATGTTCATTATACTTATTTTAAATTTTATAAAAAGCAATTTTTACTAAATGTTTTTTTTTATCTCAGTAATCCATTTTTTATTTAAAAGTTGGTAAATTCTCATATTTAAAATTTCTAAGTTTTTAATTTCTCAGTTCATAATTTCTCATTTCTTAATTTCTCAGTTTTTAATTTCTCAGTTCTTAATTTCTCAGTTTTTTATTTCTCAGTTCTTAATTTCAGAATTTCTTATTTCGGTTTTTTTAATTTCTCAAGTTTCAATTTCGATTTTACATCATTCTGAGCAGAGCAATCGATTAGATATATGAATATTTGTTCTACTGTGTGCTGATAACTTTGAAACATAAATATTAGTCTTTACAAAAAAAAAAACATGTTCATTACACTTATTTTAAATTTTATAAAAAGCTATTTTTACTAAATGTTTTTTTTTTATCTCAGTCATCCAATTTTTATTTAAAAGTTGGTAAATTCTCATATTTAAAATTTCTAAGTTTTTAATTTCTCAGTTCTTAACTTCTCAGTTTTTAATTTCTCAGTTCTTAATTTCTCAGTTTTTTATTTCTCTGTTCTTAATTTCAGAATTTCTTAATTCGGGTTTTTTAATATCTCAAGTTTCAATTTCGATTTTACATCGAAACTCTGAAAAAGTACATGTAAAATAATTAATATAAATCAAATAAATATTCTCTATTCTATTGATAATTTTAATGCTACAAGAGACTGTTTCCAACGTTCATTTGGAGTAAGTTTTTCCACTTCACCCGTGTTATAAACTCTTAATTCAAAATAATACTTTCCAACCCTGTCCGGGTTTGATTGGAAGGTATAACCATCAGCCACCTGCTGAGTGAAGCAGTTCTTCAGAGTGGTAGCACGGATCAGCGGTCGAGACGATTCATCCTGAAATACATAAGATGACTAGTTTTAATTAAAAATAATAATGCGTCAGGGCGAGTAATTAAAAAATAGATAAGTAAAAAAAAATATAGATATGTAAAAAAAATATAATAGATAAACTCCAGACTTCCACGTTCTTGAATCTACCGTTACCATAACTATAATCTATTATCTATTAGAAAAGGTCTATTTAAACACTTGTGTCCACAAATAAGTATAATTTTGATGGAGAAAATCACACGCTGTAAAACACTGGAATGGTTTTAAATGAAATGGGAATTTAACATGTTTGAAAAAAATGTCTTACCTCACAGTCTGAAGCGTTGGTATTCCGTTTTCTTTTTGGAGCTGGTGTTGTAACAACTGCCGGCCCGTCGCTATCAGACTCTGGTTCTGAAGCGAAAGGATTTTAGTAAGCAAAGCCTTCTTCTTCTGAGACATTTTCTTATCTCTCTTCACAGCTGTTTTTTTTTTGATCTGCCGCTTGTTTTTTTCTTTTGTCGGTCCTCTTCTTCAACCCAAAAAGGATTATTCATCGACTGAGCCCTGAAAACATTATTAAAATGCAATAAATATTTTTATTACCAACATTAGTAACATGAAACAACAGCACCCGTATTCATCAAAGGGTTAGGCAGAGGTGTGCTGTTAGTCCCTCCCCCTTACTTTTTACAGGAGCGTTTTGAAATCTCATCGAATAGGGAATAATATATTTACAGTACTTATCAGGAAAAAAAAAAAACTTTAAATGACCTAAGAATCAAACCTAGGCCTTATTTTTATTGCATGCTAGAACAACGAAGCAAGAATTATTATTAAATAAACGTTTGTAAAAATAAAACGTTAATAATTATTAAACGTTTGTAAAAATAAAACGTTAATAATTATTAAACGTTTGTAAAAATATTAATATTAATATGAAACTACAAATGCAGTACAAGTACAATAGTTTTGAAATAACTATTATATGATCTAAACTTAATTGAGTAATTTCAGTGGTAAAACAATTAACTATTACAGTCCTAGGATCGAAGAAAAAAATTTTATTAAATAAAATATAATACTCACATACTTTGTTTCTGCAACACTTGTGAACAACCACAAACAAATTTAAACTCACTGTTCAGTGAAATGCACTTCAGCACAACAATGACAAAATGTAAAGGAATTCTCTCACATGCTTTTTATAGACCTAAATCCTAAAGCCTTAGTCATATGTTAGTTTCTAACAATAATTACTCCGAAAAATTAATTAAAATAATATTTGTTATTAGAATTTCATCTCTATCACTTGAGAACCTAGAGTAGATTTTATTTTATTCATTTCTCGTACTGAAGTCGCAATGTGAATGCTTCCGAATACTCTAGTTATGGAAAGTGTTTTCACAGCACTTTATCCTTATTAGAGTTTTTGGAGGCGACTGGAGACAACAATCGTGAAAGGAATGAGGTGTCAATTAACTCTGTCGGAATACATACAAACTTATAAGAAACCAATAAAATGAGATCTCTGGTAGTTATTTGTCATGTACACAGAATTGTCGCCTTATTCTTTAAACTCTCAAGTCGTAAAGGCTGTGTTAGCTATAGCTATCCTGCTCATTTTAATGTAAATGGAAAGAGGTGGCAATGGATTTCTAAGTGGTTTTTTGTTATAGAACTCGTAATAAGATATTACAGAATTAGGCTGGGTGATTGAATGTTGGGAAATGAAACAAACAGAATTTTAATTTTTAAATATATTCATAAAAGGAGTAATTAATCTTCTAATAAATAACAGATTCTTTACCTAATCTAACATCAATGTGTATAATTATAATAAGCACCTTTTTTCCTTACTATTTGGTAAGGAACCTGATATTTCTTAGAAGATTAATTACTCTTATTTTTTATTGAAATGAAAATTGATATTGGAAAATGAAAACAAACAGAATTTTTATTTTTAAATATATTCATTAAAAGAGTACCTAATTAATCTTCTAAGAAATAACAGATTCCTTACCTAATCTAACATCAATGTGTATGAAATAATAAGTTTTTTTTTTGTTTTTTGTTTTTATGCGATACAATCAACAATATTAGTTGTACTATTTAAGTATATTATTAAATGCTATTTTATTATGCTAATTATAAAAAACAAACACAAACGTTGGTACTAACATAATGATTACATTGAATATCTCTCTCTCTATACTTAATAAATATATAAAATAATTTCAATTATATATTCTCACGAATTTTACTAATAATGTTTTCTAAATCTAAGTATATATCACTTGTGACAACATTTTCAGTTATAAATTGCACACACTTATTTGCACTGCACTTGCAAGATTTTTCTGGTAAATTATCACACTCGTATATCTCAATTTTGATCATGCATGTCCTTGAAGATGTATTTGGCGCCCTGGTTTTGATGTACGAGTAGTTTTGCTGTCGTTCAAGTTTCTGTGGAGGACCTGTCGCGTCATTTTTTCTTTTCAAATTGAGTCGTGATGTAACAGATTCTTTGAGCTGCTTGTTTGGGATAAAATTAAAAAGATCCTCATTGTCCTGAAAACAGAAATAAATTGTGTTTTGAGTATGATTACATACAATGCCTACATTATAATAATTAATAAAAAACAATAATAATAATTTACCTAATATGTTATAACTATTACTTACCGACATTGTGATTGAATCTCAGGGTAGCGAAAACAGCCAAAAACAAAAAACTTGTATTTACTGTGTCGCAGTCAAAGGCTCTCTACGATCTAGATACAAAACAGATTCTCTTATATAAGGTATATAGATTCATGTCTTTAAGGTTTAATTTCCTTCATAATATTACAACTATGTGCTTGGCGGCAGAATCAAGTCGAAACATGTCGATATCACGAATGTACCTGTGTACTTTAATACTGAATACATATTTTATCTCATCACTGACGACACGTTTGGTGCATTGGTTAAGAGCTCGACTCGCTACATCACAATGTAAATAGTAGGTTTAAAATAGATGTTTCAATTAATGTGCCAAAGTGTTGCGGGTTCGATTCCCGCACGGAACAAATGAGTATTTGTTCCGGTTTGGTTTTGGCTTTTATGACTTTTTTTTTTTACGTTCTTTTATATTATAATCAATTACTCTATCTCCATAATACAGTTACTTTTACACACGGCTACACATTAAGTTACAATTTCCAGTAACAGCTGACCTCTCAATATGGTTTTTGTATCCATCAATACAAAAAAATATGCACTACATCGTTTCAATGCAGCGCTGCGCGGCGATCGAACATGATATTGTTGTTTATTATTTTTAAGTTCACGCGATAATTTTGCTTCGTTATAACAGTTCGATACCATGCCTGTTTATGAATACACACGACAACCGCTCGGACCATTAAAAAAATTGGAGATCCTGTATCAAGCGCTCCACTGTGAATGAAACACAATACTCAATCAATATTATGAACTATATCGCACATCACGATAGTAATGTATGATTGGGGAGTTCTGGATCATGCGCTCGAGCGAAAGCGAGAGCAAGTGATCCAGAACCCCCAATTATACACTACTCTGAGGTAAGTGCAGTTTTTTTTTATAATGAATTTAAGATGAAAAAAATTGATTTTTACCAAGAAAATGTTTGTCTTCAAACCGGTGATCTCGGTCTCGAAACACTATCAGGACTATTTTTTTTTCTTTTTTCAGTGCAATCCAGGCAAGCGAGGGGTAGAAAGCCGCGTCTGTTCGCAGGCTGATGGACAAGAAAGTAATCTGAGGTAAGTGCAGTTTTTTTTTTAAATGAATTTCAGATGAAAAAAAAATATTTTTACCAAGAAAATGTTTGTCTTCAAACCGGTGATCTCGGTCGCGAAACACTATCCCGACTCAATATTTTTTTCTTTTTTCAGAGCAAGCCAGGCAAGCGAGGGATAGAAAACCGCGTCCGTTCGCGGGCTGATGGACAAGAAAGTATTATGTGCGAAGTGCAGACCAAAATTATGAATTTCAGATGAAAAAACGTGATTTTATACTAAGAAAATATTTGTCTTCAAACCGCTGATCTCGGTCGCAAAACACTATCCCGACTTATTTTTTTTTCCTTTTTTCTGAGCAAGCCAGGCAAGCGAGGGGTAGAAAGCCGCGCCTGTTCGCGGGCTGATGGACAAGAAAGTAATCTGAGGAAAGTGCATTTTTTTTTATAATGAATTTAAGATGAAAAAAATTGATTTTTACCAAGAAAATGTTTGTCTTCAAACCGGTGATCTCGGTCGCGAAACACTATCAGGACTATTTTTTTTCATTTTTTCAGAGCAATCCAGGAGACCGAGGGGTAGAAAGCCGCTTTTGATCGCGGGCTGATGGACAAGAAAGTAATCTGAGGAAAGTGCATTTTTTTTTATAATGAATTTAAGATGGAAAAAATTGATTTTTACCAAGAAAATATTTGTCTTCAAACCGCTGATCTCGGTCGCAAAACACTATCCCGACTTATTTTTTTTTCCTTTTTTCTGAGCAAGCCAGGCAAGCGAGGGGTAGAAAGCCGCGCCTGTTCGCGGGCTGATGGACAAGAAAGTAATCTGAGGAAAGTGCATTTTTTTTTATAATGAATTTAAGATGAAAAAAATTGATTTTTACCAAGAAAATGTTTGTCTTCAAACCGGTGATCTCGGTCGCGAAACACTATCCCGATCAATTTTTTTTTCTTTTTTCAGCACAAACCAGGCAAGCGAGCGGGAGAAAGCCGCGCCTATTCGCGGGCTGATGGACAAGAGAGTAATCTGAGGTAAGTGCAGTTTTTTTTATTATTATGAATTTCATATGAAAAAAAAATATTTTTACTAAGAAAATGTTTGTCTTCAAACCGGTGATCTCGGTCGCGAAACACTATCAGGACTATTTTTTTTCCTTTTTTCAGAGCAATCCAGGCAAGCGAGGGGTAGAAAGCCGCACCTGTTCGCGGTCTGATGGACAAGAAAGTAATCTGTGGTAAGTGCAGACCAAAATTATGAATTTCAGATGAAAAAAAATGATTTTTACTAAGAAAATGTTTGTCTTCAAACCGGTGATCTCGGTCGCGAAACACTATCCCGACTCAATATTTTTTTCTTTTTTCAGAGCAATCCAGGCAAGCGAGGGGTAGAAAGCCGCACCTGTTTGCGGTCTGATGGACAAGAAAGTAATCTGTGTTAAGTGCAGACCAAAATTATGAATTTCAGATGAAATAAGGTGATTTTATACTAAGAAAATATTTGTCTTCAAACCGCTGATCTCGGTCGCCAAACACTATACCGACTTAATTTTTTTTTCTTTTTTCAGAGCAACCCAGGCAAGCGAGGGGAAGAAAGCCGCGCCTGTTCGCGGGCTGATGGACAAGAAAGTAATCTGAGGTAAGTGCATTTTTTTTTATAATGAATTTCAGATGAAAAAAATTGATTTTTACCAAGAAAATGTTTGTCTTCAAACCGGTGATCTCGGTCGCGAAACACTATCCCGATCAATTTTTTTTCTTTTTTCAGAACAAACCAGGCAAGCGAGGGGTAGAAAGCCGCGCCTGTTCGCGGGCTGATGGACAAGAAAGTAATCTGAGGTAAGGACATTTTTTTTTTATAATGAATTTAAGATGAAAAAAATTGATTTTTACCAAGAAAATGTTTGTCTTCAAACCGGTGATCTCGGTCGCGAAACACTATCCCGATCAATTTTTTTTTTTTTTTTCAGAACAAACCAGGCAAGCGAGGGGTAGAAAGCCGCGCCTGTTCGCGGGCTGATGGACAAGAAAGTAATCTGAGGTAAGTGCAGTTTTTTTTTTATTATGGATTTCAGATGAAAAAATTGATTTTTACTAAGAAAATGTTTGTCTTCAAACCGGTGATCTCGGTCGCGAAACACTATCAGGTCTATTTTTTTTTCTTTTTTCAGAGCAACCCAGGCAAGCGAGGGGAAGAAAGCCGCGCCTGTTCGCGGGCTGATGGACAAGAAAGTAATCTGAGGTAAGTGCAGTTTTTTTTTTATTATGGATTTCAGATGAAAAAATTGATTTTTACTAAGAAAATGTTTGTCTTCAAACCGGTGATCTCGGTCGCAAAACACTATCCCGACTTAATTTTATTTCCTTTTTTCTGAGCAAGCCAGGCAAGCGAGGGGAAGAAAGCCGCGCCTGTTCGCGGGCTGATGGACAAGAAAGTAATCTGAGGTAAGTGCATTTTTTTTTTATAATGAATTTCAGATGAAAAAAATTGATTTTTACCAAGAAAATGTTTGTCTTCAAACCGGTGATCTCGGTCGCGAAACACTATCCCGATCAATTTTTTTTCTTTTTTCAGAACAAACCAGGCAAGCGAGGGGTAGAAAGCCGCGCCTGTTCGCGGGCTGATGGACAAGAAAGTAATCTGAGGAAAGTGCATTTTTTTTTATAATGAATTTAAGATGAAAAAAATTGATTTTTACCAAGAAAATGTTTGTCTTCAAACCGGTGATCTCGGTCGCGAAACACTATCCCGATCAATTTTTTTTTCTTTTTTCAGCACAAACCAGGCAAGCGAGCGGTAGAAAGCCGCGCCTGTTCGCGGGCTGATGGACAAGAGAGTAATCTGAGGTAAGTGCAGTTTTTTTTATTATTATGAATTTCATATGAAAAAAAAATATTTTTACTAAGAAAATGTTTGTCTTCAAACCGGTGATCTCGGTCGCGAAACACTATCAGGACTATTTTTTTTCCTTTTTTCAGAGCAATCCAGGCAAGCGAGGGGTAGAAAGCCGCGTCTGATCGCGGGCTGATGGACAAGAAAGTAATCT
The DNA here is from genome assembly GCA_916610205.1 of Griposia aprilina. Lineage (NCBI taxonomy): Eukaryota > Metazoa > Arthropoda > Insecta > Lepidoptera > Noctuidae > Griposia > Griposia aprilina. Next base: position 426,567 of record CAKAIV010000010.1, on the reverse strand, counting down.
GAGGTAAGTGCAGTTTTTTTTATAATGAATTTCAGATGAAAAAAAATGAGTTTTACCAAGAAAATGTTTGTCTTCAAACCGGTGATCTCGGTCGCGAAACACTATCCCGATCAATTTTTTTTTTTTTTTTCAGAACAAACCAGGCAAGCGAGGGGTAGAAAGCCGCGCCTGTTCGCGGGCTGATGGACAAGAAAGTAATCTGAGGTAAGTGCAGTTTTTTTTTTATTATGGATTTCAGATGAAAAAATTGATTTTTACTAAGAAAATGTTTGTCTTCAAACCGGTGATCTCGGTCGCGAAACACTATCCCGACTCAATATTTTTTTCTTTTTTCAGAGCAATCCAGGCAAGCGAGGGGTAGAAAGCCGCACCTGTTTGCGGTCTGATGGACAAGAAAGTAATCTGTGTTAAGTGCAGACCAAAATTATGAATTTCAGATGAAATAAGGTGATTTTATACTAAGAAAATATTTGTCTTCAAACCGCTGATCTCGGTCGCCAAACACTATACCGACTTAATTTTTTTTTCTTTTTTCAGAGCAACCCAGGCAAGCGAGGGGAAGAAAGCCGCGCCTGTTCGCGGGCTGATGGACAAGAAAGTAATCTGAGGTAAGTGCATTTTTTTTTATAATGAATTTCAGATGAAAAAAATTGATTTTTACCAAGAAAATGTTTGTCTTCAAACCGGTGATCTCGGTCGCGAAACACTATCCCGATCAATTTTTTTTTTTTTTTTCAGAACAAACCAGGCAAGCGAGGGGTAGAAAGCCGCGCCTGTTCGCGGGCTGATGGACAAGAAAGTAATCTGAGGTAAGTGCAGTTTTTTTTTTATTATGGATTTCAGATGAAAAAATTGATTTTTACTAAGAAAATGTTTGTCTTCAAACCGGTGATCTCGGTCGCGAAACACTATCAGGTCTATTTTTTTTTCTTTTTTCAGAGCAACCCAGGCAAGCGAGGGGAAGAAAGCCGCGCCTGTTCGCGGGCTGATGGACAAGAAAGTAATCTGAGGTAAGTGCAGTTTTTTTTTTATTATGGATTTCAGATGAAAAAATTGATTTTTACTAAGAAAATGTTTGTCTTCAAACCGGTGATCTCGGTCGCAAAACACTATCCCGACTTAATTTTATTTCCTTTTTTCTGAGCAAGCCAGGCAAGCGAGGGGAAGAAAGCCGCGCCTGTTCGCGGGCTGATGGACAAGAAAGTAATCTGAGGTAAGTGCATTTTTTTTTTATAATGAATTTCAGATGAAAAAAATTGATTTTTACCAAGAAAATGTTTGTCTTCAAACCGGTGATCTCGGTCGCGAAACACTATCCCGATCAATTTTTTTTCTTTTTTCAGAACAAACCAGGCAAGCGAGGGGTAGAAAGCCGCGCCTGTTCGCGGGCTGATGGACAAGAAAGTAATCTGAGGTAAGGACATTTTTTTTTTATAATGAATTTAAGATGAAAAAAATTTATTTTTACCAAGAAAATGTTTGTCTTCAAACCGGTGATCTCGGTCGCGAAACACTATCCCGATCAATTTTTTTTTCTTTTTTCAGCACAAACCAGGCAAGCGAGCGGTAGAAAGCCGCGCCTGTTCGCGGGCTGATGGACAAGAAAGTAATCTGAGGTAAGTGCAGTTTTTTTTATTATTATGAATTTCATATGAAAAAAAAATATTTTTACTAAGAAAATGTTTGTCTTCAAACCGGTGATCTCGATCGCGAAACACTATCAGGACTATTTTTTTTCATTTTTTCAGAGCAATCCAGGAGACCGAGGGGTAGAAAGCCGCTTTTGATCGCGGGCTGATGGACAAGAAAGTAATCTGAGGTAAGTGCATTTTTTTTATAATGAATTTAAGATGAAAAAAATTGATTTTTACCAAGAAAATGTTTGTCTTCAAACCGGTGATCTCGGTCGCGAAACACTATCCCGATCAATTTTTTTTTCTTTTTTCAGCACAAACCAGGCAAGCGAGCGGTAGAAAGCCGCGCCTGTTCGCGGGCTGATGGACAAGAGAGTAATCTGAGGTAAGTGCAGTTTTTTTTATTATTATGAATTTCATATGAAAAAAAAATATTTTTACTAAGAAAATGTTTGTCTTCAAACCGGTGATCTCGGTCGCGAAACACTATCAGGACTATTTTTTTTCCTTTTTTCAGAGCAATCCAGGCAAGCGAGGGGTAGAAAGCCGCACCTGTTCGCGGTCTGATGGACAAGAAAGTAATCTGTGGTAAGTGCAGACCAAAATTATGAATTTCAGATGAAAAAAAATGATTTTTACTAAGAAAATGTTTGTCTTCAAACCGGTGATCTCGGTCGCGAAACACTATCCCGACTCAATATTTTTTTCTTTTTTCAGAGCAATCCAGGCAAGCGAGGGGTAGAAAGCCGCACCTGTTTGCGGTCTGATGGACAAGAAAGTAATCTGAGGAAAGTGCATTTTTTTTTATAATGAATTTAAGATGAAAAAAATTGAATTTTACCAAGAAAATGTTTGTCTTCAAACCGGTGATCTCGGTCGCGAAACACTATCCCGATCAATTTTTTTTTCTTTTTTCAGCACAAACCAGGCAAGCGAGCGGTAGAAAGCCGCGCCTGTTCGCGGGCTGATGGACAAGAGAGTAATCTGAGGTAAGTGCAGTTTTTTTTATTATTATGAATTTCATATGAAAAAAAAATATTTTTACTAAGAAAATGTTTGTCTTCAAACCGGTGATCTCGGTCGCGAAACACTATCAGGACTATTTTTTTTCCTTTTTTCAGAGCAATCCAGGCAAGCGAGGGGTAGAAAGCCGCGTCTGATCGCGGGCTGATGGACAAGAAAGTAATCTGAGGTAAGTGCAGTTTTTTTTATAATGAATTTCAGATGAAAAAAAATGAGTTTTACCAAGAAAATGTTTGTCTTCAAACCGGTGATCTCGGTCGCGAAACACTATCCCGATCAATTTTTTTTTTTTTTTTCAGAACAAACCAGGCAAGCGAGGGGTAGAAAGCCGCGCCTGTTCGCGGGCTGATGGACAAGAAAGTAATCTGAGGTAAGTGCAGTTTTTTTTTTATTATGGATTTCAGATGAAAAAATTGATTTTTACTAAGAAAATGTTTGTCTTCAAACCGGTGATCTCGGTCGCGAAACACTATCAGGTCTATTTTTTTTTCTTTTTTCAGAGCAACCCAGGCAAGCGAGGGGAAGAAAGCCGCGCCTGTTCGCGGGCTGATGGACAAGAAAGTAATCTGAGGTAAGTGCAGTTTTTTTTTTATTATGGATTTCAGATGAAAAAATTGATTTTTACTAAGAAAATGTTTGTCTTCAAACCGGTGATCTCGGTCGCAAAACACTATCCCGACTTAATTTTATTTCCTTTTTTCTGAGCAAGCCAGGCAAGCGAGGGGTAGAAAGCCGCGCCTGTTCGCGGGCTGATGGACAAGAAAGTAATCTGAGGTAAGTGCATTTTTTTTTTATAATGAATTTCAGATGAAAAAAATTGATTTTTACCAAGAAAATGTTTGTCTTCAAACCGGTGATCTCGGTCGCGAAACACTATCCCGATCAATTTTTTTTCTTTTTTCAGAACAAACCAGGCAAGCGAGGGGTAGAAAGCCGCGCCTGTTCGCGGGCTGATGGACAAGAAAGTAATCTGAGGTAAGGACATTTTTTTTTTATAATGAATTTAAGATGAAAAAAATTGATTTTTACCAAGAAAATGTTTGTCTTCAAACCGGTGATCTCGGTCGCGAAACACTATCCCGATCAATTTTTTTTTCTTTTTTCAGCACAAACCAGGCAAGCGAGCGGTAGAAAGCCGCGCCTGTTCGCGGGCTGATGGACAAGAAAGTAATCTGAGGTAAGTGCAGTTTTTTTTATTATTATGAATTTCATATGAAAAAAAAATATTTTTACTAAGAAAATGTTTGTCTTCAAACCGGTGATCTCGGTCGCGAAACACTATCAGGACTATTTTTTTTCATTTTTTCAGAGCAATCCAGGAGACCGAGGGGTAGAAAGCCGCTTTTGATCGCGGGCTGATGGACAAGAAAGTAATCTGAGGGAAGTGCATTTTTTTTATAATGAATTTCAGATGAAAAAAAATGATTTTTACCAAGAAATTGTTTGTCTTCAAACCGGTGATCTCGGTCGCGAAACACTATCCCGATCATTTTTTTTTTCTTTTTTCAGCACAAACCAGGCAAGCGATGGGTAGAAAGCCGCGCCTGTTCGCGGGCTGATGGACAAGAAAGTAATCTGAGGTAAGTGCAGTTTTTTTTTTTATTATGAATTTCATATGAAAAAAAAATATTTTTACTAAGAAAATGTTTGTCTTCAAACCGGTGATCTCGGTCGCGAAACACTATCAGGACTATTTTTTTTTCCTTTTTTCAGAGCAATCCAGGCAAGCGAGGGGTAGAAAGCCGCGTCTGTTCGCGGGCTGATGGACAAGAAAGTAATCTGAGGTAAGTGCAGTTTTTTTTTTTATTATGGATTTCAGATGAAAAAATTGATTTTTACTAAGAAAATGTTTGTCTTCAAACCGGTGATCTCGGTCGCAAAACACTATCCCGACTTAATTTTATTTCCTTTTTTCTGAGCAAGCCAGGCAAGCGAGGGGAAGAAAGCCGCGCCTGTTCGCGGGCTGATGGACAAGAAAGTAATCTGAGGTAAGTGCATTTTTTTTTTATAATGAATTTCAGATGAAAAAAATTGATTTTTACCAAGAAAATGTTTGTCTTCAAACCGGTGATCTCGGTCGCGAAACACTATCCCGATCAATTTTTTTTCTTTTTTCAGAACAAACCAGGCAAGCGAGGGGTAGAAAGCCGCGCCTGTTCGCGGGCTGATGGACAAGAAAGTAATCTGAGGTAAGGACATTTTTTTTTTATAATGAATTTAAGATGAAAAAAATTGATTTTTACCAAGAAAATGTTTGTCTTCAAACCGGTGATCTCGGTCGCGAAACACTATCCCGATCAATTTTTTTTTCTTTTTTCAGCACAAACCAGGCAAGCGAGCGGTAGAAAGCCGCGCCTGTTCGCGGGCTGATGGACAAGAAAGTAATCTGAGGTAAGTGCAGTTTTTTTTATTATTATGAATTTCATATGAAAAAAAAATATTTTTACTAAGAAAATGTTTGTCTTCAAACCGGTGATCTCGGTCGCGAAACACTATCAGGACTATTTTTTTTCATTTTTTCAGAGCAATCCAGGAGACCGAGGGGTAGAAAGCCGCTTTTGATCGCGGGCTGATGGACAAGAAAGTAATCTGAGGTAAGTGCATTTTTTTTATAATGAATTTCAGATGAAAAAAAATGATTTTTACCAAGAAATTGTTTGTCTTCAAACCGGTGATCTCGGTCGCGAAACACTATCCCGATCATTTTTTTTTTCTTTTTTCAGCACAAACCAGGCAAGCGATGGGTAGAAAGCCGCGCCTGTTCGCGGGCTGATGGACAAGAAAGTAATCTGAGGTAAGTGCAGTTTTTTTTTTTATTATGAATTTCATATGAAAAAAAAATATTTTTACTAAGAAAATGTTTGTCTTCAAACCGGTGATCTCGGTCGCGAAACACTATCAGGACTATTTTTTTTTCCTTTTTTCAGAGCAATCCAGGCAAGCGAGGGGTAGAAAGCCGCGTCTGTTCGCGGGCTGATGGACAAGAAAGTAATCTGAGGTAAGTGCAGTTTTTTTTTATAATGAATTTAAGATGAAAAAAATTGATTTTTACCAAGAAAATGTTTGTCTTCAAACCGGTGATCTCGGTCTCGAAACACTATCAGGACTATTTTTTTTTCTTTTTTCAGTGCAATCCAGGCAAACGAGGGGTAGAAAGCCGCGTCTGTTCGCAGGCTGATGGACAAGAAAGTAATCTGAGGTAAGTGCAGTTTTTTTTTTAAATGAATTTCAGATGAAAAAAAAATATTTTTACCAAGAAAATGTTTGTCTTCAAACCGGTGATCTCGGTCGCGAAACACTATCCCGACTCAATATTTTTTTCTTTTTTCAGAGCAAGCCAGGCAAGCGAGGGATAGAAAACCGCGTCCGTTCGCGGGCTGATGGACAAGAAAGTATTATGTGCGAAGTGCAGACCAAAATTATGAATTTCAGATGAAAAAACGTGATTTTATACTAAGAAAATATTTGTCTTCAAACCGCTGATCTCGGTCGCAAAACACTATCCCGACTTATTTTTTTTTCCTTTTTTCTGAGCAAGCCAGGCAAGCGAGGGGTAGAAAGCCGCGCCTGTTCGCGGGCTGATGGACAAGAAAGTAATCTGAGGAAAGTGCATTTTTTTTTATAATGAATTTAAGATGAAAAAAATTGATTTTTACCAAGAAAATGTTTGTCTTCAAACCGGTGATCTCGGTCGCGAAACACTATCCCGATCAATTTTTTTTTCTTTTTTCAGCACAAACCAGGCAAGCGAGCGGTAGAAAGCCGCGCCTGTTCGCGGGCTGATGGACAAGAGAGTAATCTGAGGTAAGTGCAGTTTTTTTTATTATTATGAATTTCATATGAAAAAAAAATATTTTTACTAAGAAAATGTTTGTCTTCAAACCGGTGATCTCGGTCGCGAAACACTATCAGGACTATTTTTTTTCCTTTTTTCAGAGCAATCCAGGCAAGCGAGGGGTAGAAAGCCGCGTCTGATCGCGGGCTGATGGACAAGAAAGTAATCTGAGGTAAGTGCAGTTTTTTTTATAATGAATTTCAGATGAAAAAAAATGAGTTTTACCAAGAAAATATTTGTCTTCAAACCGGTGATCTCGGTCGCGAAACACTATCCCGATCAATTTTTTTTTTTTTTTTCAGAACAAACCAGGCAAGCGAGGGGTAGAAAGCCGCGCCTGTTCGCGGGCTGATGGACAAGAAAGTAATCTGAGGTAAGTGCAGTTTTTTTTTTATTATGGATTTCAGATGAAAAAATTGATTTTTACTAAGAAAATGTTTGTCTTCAAACCGCTGATCTCGGTCGCCAAACACTATACCGACTTAATTTTTTTTTTCTTTTTTCAGAGCAACCCAGGCAAGCGAGGGGAAGAAAGCCGCGCCTGTTCGCGGGCTGATGGACAAGAAAGTAATCTGAGGTAAGTGCATTTTTTTTTATAATGAATTTCAGATGAAAAAAATTGATTTTTACCAAGAAAATGTTTGTCTTCAAACCGGTGATCTCGGTCGCGAAACACTATCCCGATCAATTTTTTTTCTTTTTTCAGAACAAACCAGGCAAGCGAGGGGTAGAAAGCCGCGCCTGTTCGCGGGCTGATGGACAAGAAAGTAATCTGAGGTAAGGACATTTTTTTTTATAATGAATTTAAGATGAAAAAAATTGATTTTTACCAAGAAAATGTTTGTCTTCAAACCGGTGATCTCGGTCGCGAAACACTATCCCGATCAATTTAATTTTTTTTTCTTCAGAACAAACCAGGCAAGCGAGGGGTAGAAAGCCGCGCCTGTTCGCGGGCTGATGGACAAGAAAGTAATCTGAGGTAAGTGCAGTTTTTTTTTTATTATGGATTTCAGATGAAAAAATTGATTTTTACTAAGAAAATGTTTGTCTTCAAACCGGTGATCTCGGTCGCGAAACACTATCAGGTCTATTTTGTTTTCTTTTTTCAGAGCAACCCAGGCAAGCGAGGGGAAGAAAGCCGCGCCTGTTCGCGGGCTGATGGACAAGAAAGTAATCTGAGGTAAGTGCATTTTTTTTTATAATGAATTTCAGATGAAAAAAATTGATTTTTACCAAGAAAATGTTTGTCTTCAAACCGGTGATCTCGGTCGCGAAACACTATCCCGATCAATTTTTTTTCTTTTTTCAGAACAAACCAGGCAAGCGAAGGGTAGAAAGCCGCGCCTGTTCGCGGGCTGATGGACAAGAAAGTAATCTGAGGTAAGGACATTTTTTTTTTATAATGAATTTAAGATGAAAAAAAATATTTTTACCAAGAAAATGTTTGTCTTCAAACCGGTGATCTCGGTCGCGAAACACTATCCCGATCAATTTTTTTTTCTTTTTTCAGCACAAACCAGGCAAGCGAGCGGTAGAAAGCCGCGCCTGTTCGCGGGCTGATGGACAAGAAAGTAATCTGAGGTAAGTGCAGTTTTTTTTATTATTATGAATTTCATATGAAAAAAAAATATTTTTACTAAGAAAATGTTTGTCTTCAAACCGGTGATCTCGGTCGCGAAACACTATCAGGACTATTTTTTTTCATTTTTTCAGAGCAATCCAGGAGACCGAGGGGTAGAAAGCCGCTTTTGATCGCGGGCTGATGGACAAGAAAGTAATCTGAGGTAAGTGCATTTTTTTTATAATGAATTTCATATGAAAAAAAAATATTTTTACTAAGAAAATGTTTGTCTTCAAACCGGTGATCTCGGTCGCGAAACACTATCAGGACTATTTTTTTTTCCTTTTTTCAGAGCAATCCAGGCAAGCGAGGGGTAGAAAGCCGCGTCTGTTCGCGGGCTGATGGACAAGAAAGTAATCTGAGGTAAGTGCAGTTTTTTTTTATAATGAATTTAAGATGAAAATAATTGATTTTTACCAAGAAAATGTTTGTCTTCAAACCGGTGATCTCGGTCTCCAAACACTATCAGGACTATTTTTTTTTCTTTTTTCAGTGCAATCCAGGCAAGCGAGGGGTAGAAAGCCGCGTCTGTTCGCAGGCTGATGGACAAGAAAGTAATCTGAGGTAAGTGCAGTTTTTTTTTTAAATGAATTTCAGATGAAAAAAAAATATTTTTACCAAGAAAATGTTTGTCTTCAAACCGGTGATCTCGGTCGCGAAACACTATCCCGACTCAATATTTTTTTCTTTTTTCAGAGCAAGCCAGGCAAGCGAGGGATAGAAAACCGCGTCCGTTCGCGGGCTGATGGACAAGAAAGTATTATGTGCGAAGTGCAGACCAAAATTATGAATTTCAGATGAAAAAACGTGATTTTATACTAAGAAAATATTTGTCTTCAAACCGCTGATCTCGGTCGCAAAACACTATCCCGACTTATTTTTTTTTCCTTTTTTCTGAGCAAGCCAGGCAAGCGAGGGGTAGAAAGCCGCGCCTGTTCGCGGGCTGATGGACAAGAAAGTAATCTGAGGAAAGTGCATTTTTTTTTATAATGAATTTAAGATGAAAAAAATTGATTTTTACCAAGAAAATGTTTGTCTTCAAACCGGTGATCTCGGTCGCGAAACACTATCCCGATCAATTTTTTTTTCTTTTTTCAGCACAAACCAGGCAAGCGAGCGGTAGAAAGCCGCGCCTGTTCGCGGGCTGATGGACAAGAGAGTAATCTGAGGTAAGTGCAGTTTTTTTTATTATTATGAATTTCATATGAAAAAAAAATATTTTTACTAAGAAAATGTTTGTCTTCAAACCGGTGATCTCGGTCGCGAAACACTATCAGGACTATTTTTTTTCCTTTTTTCAGAGCAATCCAGGCAAGCAAGGGGTAGAAAGCCGCGTCTGATCGCGGGCTGATGGACAAGAAAGTAATCTGAGGTAAGTGCAGTTTTTTTTATAATGAATTTCAGATGAAAAAAAATGAGTTTTACCAAGAAAATATTTGTCTTCAAACCGGTGATCTCGGTCGCGAAACACTATCCCGATCAATTTTTTTTTTTTTTTTCAGAACAAACCAGGCAAGCGAGGGGTAGAAAGCCGCGCCTGTTCGCGGGCTGATGGACAAGAAAGTAATCTGAGGTAAGTGCAGTTTTTTTTTTATTATGGATTTCAGATGAAAAAATTGATTTTTACTAAGAAAATTTTTGTCTTCAAACCGGTGATCTCGGTCGCGAAACACTATCAGGTCTATTTTTTTTTCTTTTTTCAGAGAAATCCAGGCAAGCGAGGGGTAGAAAGCCGCACCTGTTCGCGGTCTGATGGAAAAGAAAGTAATCTGTGGTAAGTGCAGACCAAAATTATGAATTTCAGATGAAAAAAAATGATTTTTACTAAGAAAATGTTTGTCTTCAAACCGGTGATCTCGGTCGCGAAACACTATCCCGACTCAATATTTTTTTCTTTTTTCAGAGCAATCCAGGCAAGCGAGGGGTAGAAAGCCGCACCTGTTTGCGGTCTGATGGACAAGAAAGTAATCTGTGTTAAGTGCAGACCAAAATTATGAATTTCAGATGAAATAAGGTGATTTTATACTAAGAAAATATTTGTCTTCAAACCGCTGATCTCGGTCGCCAAACACTATACCGACTTAATTTTTTTTTCTTTTTTCAGAGCAACCCAGGCAAGCGAGGGGAAGAAAGCCGCGCCTGTTCGCGGGCTGATGGACAAGAAAGTAATCTGAGGTAAGTGCATTTTTTTTTATAATGAATTTCAGATGAAAAAAATTGATTTTTACCAAGAAAATGTTTGTCTTCAAACCGGTGATCTCGGTCGCGAAACACTATCCCAATCAATTTTTTTTCTTTTTTCAGAACAAACCAGGCAAGCGAGGGGTAGAAAGCCGCGCCTGTTCGCGGGCTGATGGACAAGAAAGTAATCTGAGGTAAGGACATTTTTTTTTTATAATGAATTTAAGATGAAAAAAATTGATTTTTACCAAGAAAATGTTTGTCTTCAAACCGGTGATCTCGGTCGCGAAACACTATCCCGATCAATTTTTTTTTCTTTTTTCAGCACAAACCAGGCAAGCGAGCGGTAGAAAGCCGCGCCTGTTCGCGGGCTGATGGACAAGAAAGTAATCTGAGGTAAGTGCAGTTTTTTTTATTATTATGAATTTCATATGAAAAAAAAATATTTTTACTAAGAAAATGTTTGTCTTCAAACCGGTGATCTCGGTCGCGAAACACTATCAGTATTATTTTTTTTCATTTTTTCAGAGCAATCCAGGAGACCGAGGGGTAGAAAGCCGCTTTTGATCGCGGGCTGATGGACAAGAAAGTAATCTGAGGTAAGTGCATTTTTTTTATAATGAATTTCAGATGAAAAAAAATGATTTTTACCAAGAAATTGTTTGTCTTCAAACCGGTGATCTCGGTCGCGAAACACTATCCCGATCATTTTTTTTTTCTTTTTTCAGCACAAACCAGGCAAGCGATGGGTAGAAAGCCGCGCCTGTTCGCGGGCTGATGGACAAGAAAGTAATCTGAGGTAAGTGCAGTTTTTTTTTATAATGAATTTCAGATGAAAAAAAATGATTTTTACCAAGAAATTGTTTGTCTTCAAACCGGTGATCTCGGTCGCGAAACACTATCCCGATCATTTTTTTTTTCTTTTTTCAGCACAAACCAGGCAAGCGATGGGTAGAAAGCCGCGCCTGTTCGCGGGCTGATGGACAAGAAAGTAATCTGAGGTAAGTGCAGTTTTTTTTTATAATGAATTTAAGATGAAAAAAATTGATTTTTACCAAGAAAATGTTTGTCTTCAAACCGGTGATCTCGGTCTCGAAACACTATCAGGACTATTTTTTTTTCTTTTTTCAGTGCAATCCAGGCAAGCGAGGGGTAGAAAGCCGCGTCTGTTCGCAGGCTGATGGACAAGAAAGTAATCTGAGGTAAGTGCAGTTTTTTTTTTAAATGAATTTCAGATGAAAAAAAAATATTTTTACCAAGAAAATGTTTGTCTTCAAACCGGTGATCTCGGTCGCGAAACACTATCCCGATCAATTTTTTTTCTTTTTTCAGAACAAACCAGGCAAGCGAGGGGTAGAAAGCCGCGCCTGTTCGCGGGCTGATGGACAAGAAAGTAATCTGAGGTAAGGACATTTTTTTTTTATAATGAATTTAAGATGAAAAAAATTGATTTTTACCAAGAAAATGTTTGTCTTCAAACCGGTGATCTCGGTCGCGAAACACTATCCCGATCAATTTTTTTTTCTTTTTTCAGCACAAACCAGGCAAGCGAGCGGTAGAAAGCCGCGCCTGTTCGCGGGCTGATGGACAAGAAAGTAATCTGAGGTAAGTGCAGTTTTTTTTATTATTATGAATTTCATATGAAAAAAAAATATTTTTACTAAGAAAATGTTTGTCTTCAAACCGGTGATCTCGGTCGCGAAACACTATCAGGACTATTTTTTTTCATTTTTTCAGAGCAATCCAGGAGACCGAGGGGTAGAAAGCCGCTTTTGATCGCGGGCTGATGGACAAGAAAGTAATCTGAGGTAAGTGCATTTTTTTTATAATGAATTTCAGATGAAAAAAAATGATTTTTACCAAGAAATTGTTTGTCTTCAAACCGGTGATCTCGGTCGCGAAACACTATCCCGATCATTTTTTTTTTCTTTTTTCAGCACAAACCAGGCAAGCGATGGGTAGAAAGCCGCGCCTGTTCGCGGGCTGATGGACAAGAAAGTAATCTGAGGTAAGTGCAGTTTTTTTTATTATTATGAATTTCAGATGAAAAAAAATGATTTTTACCAAGAAATTGTTTGTCTTCAAACCGGTGATCTCGGTCGCGAAACACTATCCCGATCATTTTTTTTTTCTTTTTTCAGCACAAACCAGGCAAGCGATGGGTAGAAAGCCGCGCCTGTTCGCGGGCTGATGGACAAGAAAGTAATCTGAGGTAAGTGCAGTTTTTTTTTATAATGAATTTAAGATGAAAAAAATTGATTTTTACCAAGAAAATGTTTGTCTTCAAACCGGTGATCTCGGTCTCGAAACACTATCAGGACTATTTTTTTTTCTTTTTTCAGTGCAATCCAGGCAAGCGAGGGGTAGAAAGCCGCGTCTGTTCGCAGGCTGATGGACAAGAAAGTAATCTGAGGTAAGTGCAGTTTTTTTTTTAAATGAATTTCAGATGAAAAAAAAATATTTTTACCAAGAAAATGTTTGTCTTCAAACCGGTGATCTCGGTCGCGAAACACTATCCCGACTCAATATTTTTTTCTTTTTTCAGAGCAAGCCAGGCAAGCGAGGGATAGAAAACCGCGTCCGTTCGCGGGCTGATGGACAAGAAAGTATTATGTGCGAAGTGCAGACCAAAATTATGAATTTCAGATGAAAAAACGTGATTTTATACTAAGAAAATATTTGTCTTCAAACCGCTGATCTCGGTCGCAAAACACTATCCCGACTTATTTTTTTTTCCTTTTTTCTGAGCAAGCCAGGCAAGCGAGGGGTAGAAAGCCGCGCCTGTTCGCGGGCTGATGGACAAGAAAGTAATCTGAGGAAAGTGCATTTTTTTTTATAATGAATTTAAGATGAAAAAAATTGATTTTTACCAAGAAAATGTTTGTCTTCAAACCGGTGATCTCGGTCGCGAAACACTATCCCGATCAATTTTTTTTTCTTTTTTCAGCACAAACCAGGCAAGCGAGCGGTAGAAAGCCGCGCCTGTTCGCGGGCTGATGGACAAGAGAGTAATCTGAGGTAAGTGCAGTTTTTTTATTATTATGAATTTCATATGAAAAAAAAATATTTTTACTAAGAAAATGTTTGTCTTCAAACCGGTGATCTCGGTCGCGAAACACTATCAGGACTATTTTTTTTCCTTTTTTCAGAGCAATCCAGGCAAGCGAGGGGTAGAAAGCCTTGTCTGATCGCGGGCTGATGGACAAGAAAGTAATCTGAGGTAAGTGCAGTTTTTTTTATAATGAATTTCAGATGAAAAAAAATGAGTTTTACCAAGAAAATATTTGTCTTCAAACCGGTGATCTCGGTCGCGAAACACTATCCCGATCAATTTTTTTTTTTTTTTTCAGAACAAACCAGGCAAGCGAGGGGTAGAAAGCCGCGCCTGTTCGCGGGCTGATGGACAAGAAAGTAATCTGAGGTAAGTGCAGTTTTTTTTTTATTATGGATTTCAGATGAAAAAATTGATTTTTACTAAGAAAATGTTTGTCTTCAAACCGGTGATCTCGGTCGCGAAACACTATCAGGTCTATTTTTTTTTCTTTTTTCAGAGCAATCCAGGCAAGCGAGGGGTAGAAACCCGCACCTGTTCGCGGTCTGATGGACAAGAAAGTAATCTGTGGTAAGTGCAGACCAAAATTATGAATTTCAGATGAAAAAAAATGATTTTTACTAAGAAAATGTTTGTCTTCAAACCGGTGATCTCGGTCGCGAAACACTATCCCGACTCAATATTTTTTTCTTTTTTCAGAGCAATCCAGGCAAGCGAGGGGTAGAAAGCCGCGCCTGTTCGCGGGCTGATGGACAAGAAAGTAATCTGAGGTAAGTGCAGTTTTTTTTTTATTATGGATTTCAGATGAAAAAATTGATTTTTACTATGAAAATGTTTGTCTTCAAACCGGTGATCTCGGTCGCGAAACACTATCAGGTCTATTTTTTTTTCTTTTTTCAGAGCAATCCAGGCAAGCGAGGGGTAGAAAGCCGCACCTGTTTGCGGTCTGATGGACAAGAAAGTAATCTGTGTTAAGTGCAGACCAAAATTATGAATTTCAGATGAAATAAGGTGATTTTATACTAAGAAAATATTTGTCTTCAAACCGCTGATCTCGGTCGCCAAACACTATACCGACTTAATTTTTTTTTCTTTTTTCAGAGCAACCCAGGCAAGCGAGGGGAAGAAAGCCGCGCCTGTTCGCGGGCTGATGGACAAGAAAGTAATCTGAGGTAAGTGCATTTTTTTTTATAATGAATTTCAGATGAAAAAAATTGATTTTTACCAAGAAAATGTTTGTCTTCAAACCGGTGATCTCGGTCGCGAAACACTATCCCGATCAATTTTTTTTCTTTTTTCAGAACAAACCAGGCAAGCGAGGGGTAGAAAGCCGCGCCTGTTCGCGGGCTGATGGACAAGAAAGTAATCTGAGGTAAGGACATTTTTTTTTTATAATGAATTTAAGATGAAAAAAATTGATTTTTACCAAGAAAATGTTTGTCTTCAAACCGGTGATCTCGGTCGCGAAACACTATCCCGATCAATTTTTTTTTCTTTTTTCAGCACAAACCAGGCAAGCGAGCGGTAGAAAGCCGCGCCTGTTCGCGGGCTGATGGACAAGAAAGTAATCTGAGGTAAGTGCAGTTTTTTTTATTATTATGAATTTCATATGAAAAAAAAATATTTTTACTAAGAAAATGTTTGTCTTCAAACCGGTGATCTCGGTCGCGAAACACTATCAGGACTATTTTTTTTCATTTTTTCAGAGCAATCCAGGAGACCGAGGGGTAGAAAGCCGCTTTTGATCGTGGGCTGATGGACAAGAAAGTAATCTGAGGTAAGTGCATTTTTTTTATAATGAATTTCAGATGAAAAAAAATGATTTTTACCAAGAAATTGTTTGTCATCAAACCGGTGATCTCGGTTGCGAAACACTATCCCGATCATTTTTTTTTTCTTTTTTCAGAGCAATCCAGGCAAGCGAGGGGTAGAAAGCCGCGCCTGTTCGCGGGCTGATGGACAAGAAAGTAATCTGAGGTAAGTGCAGTTTTTTTTTTATTATGGATTTCAGATGAAAAAATTGATTTTTACTATGAAAATGTTTGTCTTCAAACCGGTGATCTCGGTCGCGAAACACTATCAGGTTTATTTTTTTTCCTTTTTTCAGAGCAATCCAGGCAAGCGAGGGGTAGAAAGCCGCACCTGTTTGCGGTCTGATGGACAAGAAAGTAATCTGTGTTAAGTGCAGACCAAAATTATGAATTTCAGATGAAATAAGGTGATTTTATACTAAGAAAATATTTGTCTTCAAACCGCTGATCTCGGTCGCCAAACACTATACCGACTTAATTTTTTTTTCTTTTTTCAGAGCAACCCAGGCAAGCGAGGGGAAGAAAGCCGCGCCTGTTCGCGGGCTGATGGACAAGAAAGTAATCTGAGGTAAGTGCATTTTTTTTTATAATGAATTTCAGATGAAAAAAATTGATTTTTACCAAGAAAATGTTTGTCTTCAAACCGGTGATCTCGGTCGCGAAACACTATCCCGATCAATTTTTTTTCTTTTTTCAGAACAAACCAGGCAAGCGAGGGGTAGAAAGCCGCGCCTGTTCGCGGGCTGATGGACAAGAAAGTAATCTGAGGTAAGGACATTTTTTTTTTATAATGAATTTAAGATGAAAAAAATTGATTTTTACCAAGAAAATGTTTGTCTTCAAACCGGTGATCTCGGTCGCGAAACACTATCCCGATCAATTTTTTTTTCTTTTTTCAGCACAAACCAGGCAAGCGAGCGGTAGAAAGCCGCGCCTGTTCGCGGGCTGATGGACAAGAAAGTAATCTGAGGTAAGTGCAGTTTTTTTTATTATTATGAATTTCATATGAAAAAAAAATATTTTTACTAAGAAAATGTTTGTCTTCAAACCGGTGATCTCGGTCGCGAAACACTATCAGGACTATTTTTTTTCATTTTTTCAGAGCAATCCAGGAGACCGAGGGGTAGAAAGCCGCTTTTGATCGCGGGCTGATGGACAAGAAAGTAATCTGAGGTAAGTGCATTTTTTTTATAATGAATTTCAGATGAAAAAAAATGATTTTTACCAAGAAATTGTTTGTCATCAAACCGGTGATCTCGGTTGCGAAACACTATCCCGATCATTTTTTTTTTCTTTTTTCAGCACAAACCAGGCAAGCGATGGGTAGAAAGCCGCGCCTGTTCGCGGGCTGATGGACAAGAAAGTAATCTGAGGTAAGTGCAGTTTTTTTTTTTATTATGAATTTCATATGAAAAAAAAATATTTTTACTAAGAAAATGTTTGTCTTCAAACCGGTGATCTCGGTCGCGAAACACTATCAGGACTATTTTTTTTTCCTTTTTTCAGAGCAATCCAGGCAAGCGAGGGGTAGAAAGCCGCGTCTGTTCGCGGGCTGATGGACAAGAAAGTAATCGGAGGTAAGTGCAGTTTTTTTTTATAATGAATTTAAGATGAAAAAAATTGATTTTTACCAAGAAAATGTTTGTCTTCAAACCGGTGATCTCGGTCTCGAAACACTATCAGGACTATTTTTTTTTCTTTTTTCAGTGCAATCCAGGCAAGCGAGGGGTAGAAAGCCGCGTCTGTTCGCAGGCTGATGGACAAGAAAGTAATCTGAGGTAAGTGCAGTTTTTTTTTTAAATGAATTTCAGATGAAAAAAAAATATTTTTACCAAGAAAATGTTTGTCTTCAAACCGGTGATCTCGGTCGCGAAACACTATCCCGACTCAATATTTTTTTCTTTTTTCAGAGCAAGCCAGGCAAGCGAGGGATAGAAAACCGCGTCCGTTCGCGGGCTGATGGACAAGAAAGTATTATGTGCGAAGTGCAGACCAAAATTATGAATTTCAGATGAAAAAACGTGATTTTATACTAAGAAAATATTTGTCTTCAAACCGCTGATCTCGGTCGCAAAACACTATCCCGACTTATTTTTTTTTCCTTTTTTCTGAGCAAGCCAGGCAAGCGAGGGGTAGAAAGCCGCGCCTGTTCGCGGGCTGATGGACAAGAAAGTAATCTGAGGTAAGTGCAGTTTTTTTTATAATGAATTTAAGATGAAAAAAATTGATTTTTACCAAGAAAATGTTTGTCTTCAAACCGGTGATCTCGGTCGCGAAACACTATCCCGATCAATTTTTTTTTCTTTTTTCAGCACAAACCAGGCAAGCGAGCGGTAGAAAGCCGCGCCTGTTCGCGGGCTGATGGACAAGAGAGTAATCTGAGGTAAGTGCAGTTTTTTTTATTATTATGAATTTCATATGAAAAAAAAATATTTTTACTAAGAAAATGTTTGTCTTCAAACCGGTGATCTCGGTCGCGAAACACTATCAGGACTATTTTTTTTCCTTTTTTCAGAGCAATCCAGGCAAGCGAGGGGTAGAAAGCCGCGTCTGATCGCGGGCTGATGGACAAGAAAGTAATCTGAGGTAAGTGCAGTTTTTTTTATAATGAATTTCAGATGAAAAAAAATGAGTTTTACCAAGAAAATATTTGTCTTCAAACCGGTGATCTCGGTCGCGAAACACTATCCCGATCAATTATTTTTTTTTTTTTCAGAACAAACCAGGCAAGCGAGGGGTAGAAAGCCGCGCCTGTTCGCGGGCTGATGGACAAGAAAGTAATCTGAGGTAAGTGCAGTTTTTTTTTTATTATGGATTTCAGATGAAAAAATTGATTTTTACTAAGAAAATGTTTGTCTTCAAACCGGTGATCTCGGTGGCGAAACACTATCAGGTCTATTTTTTTTTCTTTTTTCAGAGCAATCCAGGCAAGCGAGGGGTAGAAAGCCGCACCTGTTCGCGGTCTGATGGACAAGAAAGTAATCTGTGGTAAGTGCAGACCAAAATTATGAATTTCAGATGAAAAAAAATGATTTTTACTAAGAAAATGTTTGTCTTCAAACCGGTGATCTCGGTCGCGAAACACTATCCCGACTCAATATTTTTTTCTTTTTTCAGAGCAATCCAGGCAAGCGAGGGGTAGAAAGCCGCACCTGTTTGCGGTCTGATGGACAAGAAAGTAATCTGTGTTAAGTGCAGACCAAAATTATGAATTTCAGATGAAATAAGGTGATTTTATACTAAGAAAATATTTGTCTTCAAACCGCTGATCTCGGTCGCCAAACACTATACCGACTTAATTTTTTTTTCTTTTTTCAGAGCAACCCAGGCAAGCGAGGGAAAGAAAGCCGCGCCTGTTCGCGGGCTGATGGACAAGAAAGTAATCTGAGGTAAGTGCATTTTTTTTTATAATGAATTTCAGATGAAAAAAATTGATTTTTACCAAGAAAATGTTTGTCTTCAAACCGGTGATCTCGGTCGCGAAACACTATCCCGATCATTTTTTTTTCTTTTTTCAGAACAAACCAGGCAAGCGAGGGGTAGAAAGCCGCGCCTGTTCGCGGGCTGATGGACAAGAAAGTAATCTGAGGTAAGGACATTTTTTTTTATTATTATGAATTTCATATGAAAAAAAAATATTTTTACTAAGAAAATGTTTGTCTTCAAACCGGTGATCTCGGTCGCGAAACACTATCAGGACTATTTTTTTTCATTTTTTCAGAGCAATCCAGGAGACCGAGGGGTAGAAAGCCGCTTTTGATCGCGGGCTGATGGACAAGAAAGTAATCTGAGGTAAGTGCATTTTTTTTATAATGAATTTCAGATGAAAAAAAATGATTTTTACCAAGAAATTGTTTGTCTTCAAACCGGTGATCTCGGTCGCGAAACACTATCCCGATCATTTTTTTTTTCTTTTTTCAGCACAAACCAGGCAAGCGATGGGTAGAAAGCCGCGCCTGTTCGCGGGCTGATGGACAAGAAAGTAATCTGAGGTAAGTGCAGTTTTTTTTTTTATTATGAATTTCATATGAAAAAAAAATATTTTTACTAAGAAAATGTTTGTCTTCAAACCGGTGATCTCGGTCGCGAAACACTATCAGGACTATTTTTTTTTCCTTTTTTCAGAGCAATCTAGGCAAGCGAGGGGTAGAAAGCCGCGTCTGTTCGCGGGCTGATGGACAAGAAAGTAATCTGAGGTAAGTGCAGTTTTTTTTTATAATGAATTTAAGATGAAAAAAATTGATTTTTACCAAGAAAATGTTTGTCTTCAAACCGGTGATCTCGGTCTCGAAACACTATCAGGACTATTTTTTTTTCTTTTTTCAGTGCAATCCAGGCAAGCGAGGGGTAGAAAGCCGCGTCTGTTCGCAGGCTGATGGACAAGAAAGTAATCTGAGGTAAGTGCAGTTTTTTTTTTAAATGAATTTCAGATGAAAAAAAAATATTTTTACCAAGAAAATGTTTGTCTTCAAACCGGTGATCTCGGTCGCGAAACACTATCCCGACTCAATATTTTTTTCTTTTTTCAGAGCAAGCCAGGCAAGCGAGGGATAGAAAACCGCGTCCGTTCGCGGGCTGATGGACAAGAAAGTATTATGTGCGAAGTGCAGACCAAAATTATGAATTTCAGATGAAAAAACGTGATTTTATACTAAGAAAATATTTGTCTTCAAACCGCTGATCTCGGTCGCAAAACACTATCCCGACTTATTTTTTTTTCCTTTTTTCTGAGCAAGCCAGGCAAGCGAGGGGTAGAAAGCCGCGCCTGTTCGCGGGCTGATGGACAAGAGAGTAATCTGAGGTAAGTGCAGTTTTTTTTATTATTATGAATTTCATATGAAAAAAAAATATTTTTACTAAGAAAATGTTTGTCTTCAAACCGGTGATCTCGGTCGCGAAACACTATCAGGACTATTTTTTTTCCTTTTTTCAGAGCAATCCAGGCAAGCGAGGGGTAGAAAGCCGCGTCTGATCGCGGGCTGATGGACAAGAAAGTAATCTGAGGTAAGTGCAGTTTTTTTTATAATGAATTTCAGATGAAAAAAAATGAGTTTTACCAAGAAAATATTTGTCTTCAAACCGGTGATCTCGGTCGCGAAACACTATCCCGATCAATTTTTTTTTTTTTTTTAAGAACAAACCAGGCAAGCGAGGGGTAGAAAGCCGCGCCTGTTCGCGGGCTGATGGACAAGAAAGTAATCTGAGGTAAGTGCAGTTTTTTTTTTATTATGGATTTCAGATGAAAAAATTGATTTTTACTAAGAAAATGTTTGTCTTCAAACCGCTGATCTCGGTCGCCAAACACTATACCGACTTAATTTTTTTTTCTTTTTTCAGAGCAACCCAGGCAAGCGAGGGGAAGAAAGCCGCGCCTGTTCGCGGGCTGATGGACAAGAAAGTAATCTGAGGTAAGTGCATTTTTTTTTATAATGAATTTCAGATGAAAAAAATTGATTTTTACCAAGAAAATGTTTGTCTTCAAACCGGTGATCTCGGTCGCGAAACACTATCCCGATCAATTTTTTTTCTTTTTTCAGAACAAACCAGGCAAGCGAGGGGTAGAAAGCCGCGCCTGTTCGCGGGCTGATGGACAAGAAAGTAATCTGAGGTAAGGACATTTTTTTTTTATAATGAATTTAAGATGAAAAAAATTGATTTTTACCAAGAAAATGTTTGTCTTCAAACCGGTGATCTCGGTCGCGAAACACTATCCCGATCAATTTTTTTTTCTTTTTTCAGCACAAACCAGGCAAGCGAGCGGTAGAAAGCCGCGCCTGTTCGCGGGCTGATGGACAAGAAAGTAATCTGAGGTAAGTGCAGTTTTTTTTTTTATTATGAATTTCATATGAAAAAAAAATATTTTTACTAAGAAAATGTTTGTCTTCAAACCGGTGATCTCGGTCGCGAAACACTATCAGGACTATTTTTTTTCATTTTTTCAGAGCAATCCAGGAGACCGAGGGGTAGAAAGCCGCTTTTGATCGCGGGCTGATGGACAAGAAAGTAATCTGAGGTAAGTGCATTTTTTTTATAATGAATTTCAGATGAAAAAAAATTGATTTTTACCAAGAAATTGTTTGTCTTCAAACCGGTGATCTCGGTCGCGAAACACTATCCCGATCATTTTTTTTTTCTTTTTTCAGCACAAACCAGGCAAGCGATGGGTAGAAAGCCGCGCCTGTTCGCGGGCTGATGGACAAGAAAGTAATCTGAGGTAAGTGCAGTTTTTTTTTTTATTATGAATTTCATATGAAAAAAAAATATTTTTACTAAGAAAATGTTTGTCTTCAAACCGGTGATCTCGGTCGCGAAACACTATCCCGATCAATTTTTTTTTCTTTTTTCAGAACTAACCAGGCAAGCGAGGGGTAGAAAGCCGCGCCTGTTCGCGGGCTGATGGACAAGAAAGTAATCTGAGGTAAGTGCAGTTTTTTTTTTATTATGGATTTCAGATGAAAAAATTGATTTTTACTAAGAAAATGTTTGTCTTCAAACCGGTGATCTCGGTCGCGAAACACTATCAGGACTATTTTTTTTTCCTTTTTTCAGAGCAATCCAGGTAAGCGAGGGATAGAAAGCCTCGTCTGTTCGCGGGCTGATGGACAAGAAAGTAATCTGAGGTAAGTGCAGTTTTTTTTTATAATGAATTTATGATGAAAAAAATTGATTTTTACCAAGAAAATGTTTGTCTTCAAACCGGTGATCTCGGTCGCGAAACACTATCCCGATCAATTTTTTTTTCTTTTTTCAGAACAAACCAGGCAAGCGAGGGGTAGAAAGCCGCGCCTGTTCGCGGGCTGATGGACAAAAAAGTAATCTGAGGTAAGTGCAGTTTTTTTTATTATTATGAATTTCATATGAAAAAAAAATATTTTTACTAAGAAAATGTTTGTCTTCAAACCGGTGATCTCGGTCGCGAAACACTATCAGGACTATTTTTTTTCCTTTTGTCAGAGCAATCCAGGAGACCGAGGGGTAGAAAGCCGCTTTTGATCGCGGGCTGATGGACAAGAAAGTAATCTGAGGTAAGTGCATTTTTTTTATAATGAATTTCAGAAGAAAAAAAATGATTTTTACCAAGAAAATGTTTGTCTTCAAACCGGTGATCTCGGTCGCGAAACACTATCCCGATCATTTTTTTTTTCTTTTTTCAGCACAAACCAGGCAGGCGAGGGGTAGAAAGCCGCGCCTGTTCGCGGGCTGATGGACAAGAAAGTAATCTGAGGTAAGTGCAGTTTTTTTTATAATGAATTTAAGATGAAAAAAAATGATTTTTACCAAGAAAATGTTTGTCTTCAAACCGGTGATCTCGGTCGCGAAACACTATCCCGATCATTTTTTTTTTCTTTTTTCAGCACAAACCAGGCAAGCGAGGGGTAGAAAGCCGCGCCTGTTCGCGGGCTGATGGACAAGAAAGTAATCTGAGGTAAGTGCAGTTTTTTTTTTTATTATGAATTTCATATGAAAAAAAAAATTTTTACCAAGAAAATGTTTTTCTTCAAACCGGTGATCTCGGTCGCGAAACACTATCAGGACTATTTTTTTTCCTTTTGTCAGAGCAATCCAGGAGACCGAGGGGTAGAAAGCCGCTTTTGATAGCGGGCTGATGGACAAGAAAGTAATCTGAGGTAAGTGCATTTTTTTTATAATGAATTTCAGATGAAAAAAAATGATTTTTACCAAGAAAATGTTTGTCTTCAAACCGGTGATCTCGGTCGCGAAACACTATCCCGATCATTTTTTTTTTCTTTTTTCAGCACAAACCAGGCAAGCGAGGGGTAGAAAGCCGCGCCTGTTCGCGGGCTGATGGACAAGAAAGTAATCTGAGGTAAGTGCAGTTTTTTTTTTTATTATGAATTTCATATGAAAAAAAAAATTTTTACCAAGAAAATGTTTTTCTTCAAACCGGTGATCTCGGTCGCGAAACACTATCCCGATCAATTTTTTTTTCTTTTTTCAGAACAAACCAGGCAAGCGAGGGGTAAAAAGCCGCGCTTGTTCGCGGGCTGATGGACAAAAAAGTAATCTGAGGTAAGTGCAGTTTTTTTTTTATTATGAATTTCAGATGAAAAAAATTATTTTTACTAAGAAAATGTTTGTCTTCAAACCGGTGATCTCGGTCGCGAAACACTATCCCGATCAATTTTTTTTTCTTTTTTCAGAACAAACCAGGCAAGCGAGGGGTAGAAAGCCGCGCCTGTTCGCGGGCTGATGGACAAGAAAGTATTCTGAGGTAAGTGCAGTTTTTTTTTTTATTATGAATTTCAGATGAAAAAAATTATTTTTACTAAGAAAATGTTTGTCTTCAAACCGGTGATCTCGGTCGCGAAACACTATCAGGACTATTTTTTTCATTTTTTCAGAGCAATCCAGGAGACCGAGGGGTAGAAAGCCGCTTTTGATCGCGGGCTGATGGACAAGAAAGTAATCTGAGGTAAGTGCATTTTTTTTATAATGAATTTCAGATGAAAAAAAATGATTTTTACCAAGAAATTGTTTGTCTTCAAACCGGTGATCTCGGTCGCGAAACACTATCCCGATCATTTTTTTTTTCTCTTTTCAGCACAAACCAGGCAAGCGATGGGTAGAAAGCCGCGCCTGTTCGCGGGCTGATGGACAAGAAAGTAATCTGAGGTAAGTGCAGTTTTTTTTTTTATTATGAATTTCATATGAAAAAAAAATATTTTTACTAAGAAAATGTTTGTCTTCAAACCGGTGATCTCGGTCGCGAAACACTATCCCGATCAATTTTTTTTTCTTTTTTCAGAACTAACCAGGCAAGCGAGGGGTAGAAAGCCGCGCCTGTTTGCGGGCTGATGGACAAGAAAGTAATCTGAGGTAAGTGCAGTTTTTTTTTATTATGGATTTCAGATGAAAAAATTGATTTTTACTAAGAAAATGTTTGTCTTCAAACCGGTGATCTCGGTCGCGAAACACTATCAGGACTATTTTTTTTTCCTTTTTTCAGAGCAATCCAGGTAAGCGAGGGATAGAAAGCCGCGTCTGTTCGCGGGCTGATGGACAAGAAAGTAATCTGAGGTAAGTGCAGTTTTTTTTTATAATGAATTTATGATGAAAAAAATTGATTTTTACCAAGAAAATGTTTGTCTTCAAACCGGTGATCTCGGTCGCGAAACACTATCCCGATCAATTTTTTTTTCTTTTTTCAGAACAAACCAGGCAAGCGAGGGGTAGAAAGCCGCGCCTGTTCGCGGGCTGATGGACAAAAAAGTAATCTGAGGTAAGTGCAGTTTTTTTTATTATTATGAATTTCATATGAAAAAAAAATATTTTTACTAAGAAAATGTTTGTCTTCAAACCGGTGATCTCGGTCGCGAAACACTATCAGGACTATTTTTTTTCCTTTTGTCAGAGCAATCCAGGAGACCGAGGGGTAGAAAGCCGCTTTTGATCGCGGGCTGATGGACAAGAAAGTAATCTGAGGTAAGTGCATTTTTTTTATAATGAATTTCAGATGAAAAAAAATGATTTTTACCAAGAAAATGTTTGTCTTCAAACCGGTGATCTCGGTCGCGAAACACTATCCCGATCATTTTTTTTTTCTTTTTTCAGCACAAACCAGGCAAGCGAGGGGTAGAAAGCCGCGCCTGTTCGCGGGCTGATGGACAAGAAAGTAATCTGTGGTAAGTGCAGACCAAAATTATGAATTTCAGATGAAAAAACGTGATTTTATACTAAGAAAATATTTGTCTTCAAACCGGTGATCTCGGTCGCGAAACACTATCAGGACAATTTTTTTTTCCTTTTTTCAGAGCAATCCAGGCAAGCGAGGGATAGAAAGCCGCGTCTGTTCGCGGGCTGATGGACAAGAAAGTAATCTGAGGTAAGTGCAGTTTTTATTTATAATGAATTTATGATGAAAAAAATTGATTTTTACCAAGAAAATGTTTGTCTTCAAACCGGTGATCTCGGTCGCGAAACACTATCCCGATCAATTTTTTTTTCTTTTTTCAGAACAAACCAGGCAAGCGAGGGGTAGAAAGCCGCGCTTGTTCGCGGGCTGATGGACAAAAAAGTAATCTGAGGTAAGTGCAGTTTTTTTTTTATTATGAATTTCAGATGAAAAAAAATATTTTTACTAAGAAAATGTTTGTCTTCAAACCGGTGATCTCGGTCGCGAAACACTATCCCGATCAATTTTTTTTTCTTTTTTCAGAAAAAACCAGGCAAGCGAGGGGTAGAAAGCCGCGCCTGTTCGCGGGCTGATGGACAAGAAAGTATTCTGAGGTAAGTGCAGTTTTTTTTTTTATTATGAATTTCAGATGAAAAAATTGATTTTTACTAAGAAAATGTTTGTCTTCAAACCGGTGATCTCGGTCGCGAAACACTATCCCGATCATTTTTTTTTTCTTTTTTCAGCACAAACCAGGCAAGCGAGGGGTAGAAAGCCGCGCCTGTTCGCGGGCTGATGGACAAGAAAGTAATCTGTGGTAAGTGGAGACCAAAATTATGAATTTCAGATGAAATAACGTGATTTTATACTAAGAAAATATTTGTCTTCAAACCGCTGATCTCGGTCGCCAATCACTATACTGACTTAATTTTTTTTTCTTTTATCAGAGCAAGCCAGGCAAGCGAGGGTAAGAAAGCCGCGCCTGTTCGCGGGCTGATGGACAAGAAAGTAATCTGAGGTAAGTGCATTTTTTTTTATAATGAATTTCAGATGAAAAAAATTGATTTTTACCAAGAAAATGTTTGTCTTCAAACCGGTGATCTCGGTCGCGAAACACTATCCCGACTCAATATTTTTTTATTTTTTCAGAGCAAGCCAGGCAAGCGAGGGATAGAAAACCGCGTCCGTTCGCGGGCTGATGGACAAGAAAGTATTATGTGCGAAGTGCAGACCAAAATTATGAATTTCAGATGAAAAAACGTGATTTTATAGTAAGAAAATATTTGTCTTCAAACCGGTGATCTCGGTCGCGAAACACTATCAGGACTATTTTTTTTTTTTTTTCAGTGCAATCCAGGCAAGCGAGGGGTAGAAAGCCGCGTCTGTTCGCAGGCTGATGGACAAGAAAGTAATCTGAGGAAAGTGCAGTTTTTTTTATAATGAATTTCAGATGAAAAAAAATGATTTTTACCAAGAAAATGTTTGTCTTCAAACCGGTGATCTCGGTCGCGAAACACTATCCCGACTCAATATTTTTTTTCTTTTTTCAGAGCAAGCCAGGCAAGCGAGGGGTAGAAAACCGCGTCTGTTCGCGGGCTGATGGACAAGAAAGTATTATGTGGGAAGTGCAGACCAAAATTATGAATTTCAGATGAAATAACGTGATTTTATACTAAGAAAATATTTGTCTTCAAACCGCTGATCTCGGTCGCGAAACACTATCAGGACAATTTTTTTTCATTTTTTCAGAGCAATCCAGGAGACCGAGGGGTAGAAAGCCGCTTTTGATCGCGGGCTGATGGACAAGAAAGTAATCTGAGGTAAGTGCATTTTTTTTATAATGAATTTAAGATGAAAAAAATTGATTTTTACCAAGAAAATGTTTGTCTTCAAACCGGTGATCTCGGTCGCGAAACACTATCCCGATCATTTTTTTTTTCTTATTTCAGCACAAACCAGGCAAGCGAGGGGTAGAAAGCCGCGCCTGTTCGCGGGCTGATGGACAAGAAAGTAATCTGAGGTAAGTGCAGTTTTTTTTATAATGAATTTCAGATGAAAAAAATTGATTATTACTAAAAAAATGTTTGTCTTCAAACCGGTGATCTCGGTCGCGAAACACTATCAGGACTATTTTTTTTTCCTTTTTTCAGAGCAATCCAGGTAAGCGAGGGATAGAAAGCCGCGTCTGTTCGCGGGCTGATGGACAAGAAAGTAATCTGAGGTAAGTGCAGTTTTTTTTTATAATGAATTTATGATGAAAAAAATTGATTTTTACCAAGAAAATGTTTGTCTTCAAACCGGTGATCTCGGTCGCGAAACACTATCCCGATCATTTTTTTTTTCTTTTTTCAGAACAAACCAGGCAAGCGAGGGGTAGAAAGCCGCGCCTGTTCGCGGGCTGATGGACAAAAAAGTAATCTGAGGTAAGTGCAGTTTTTTTTATTATTATGAATTTCATATGAAAAAAAAATATTTTTACTAAGAAAATGTTTGTCTTCAAACCGGTGATCTCGGTCGCGAAACACTATCCCGATCATTTTTTTTTTCTTTTTTCAGCACAAACCAGGCAAGCGAGGGGTAGAAAGCCGCGCCTGTTCGCGGGCTGATGGACAAGAAAGTAATCTGAGGTAAGTGCAGTTTTTTTTATAATGAATTTAAGATGAAAAAAATTGATTTTTACCAAGAAAATGTTTGTCTTCAAACCGGTGATCTCGGTCGCGAAACACTATCCCGATCATTTTTTTTTTCTTTTTTCAGCACAAACCAGGCAAGCGAGGGGTAGAAAGCCGCACCTGTTCGCGGGCTGATGGACAAGAAAGTAATCTGAGGTAAGTGCAGTTTTTTTTTATAATGAATTTATGATGAAAAAAATTGATTTTTACCAAGAAAATGTTTGTCTTCAAACCGGTGATCTCGGTCGCGAAACACTATCCCGATCAATTTTTTTTTCTTTTTTCAGAACAAACCAGGCAAGCGAGGGGTAGAAAGCCGCGCTTGTTCGCGGGCTGATGGACAAAAAAGTAATCTGAGGTAAGTGCATTTTTTTTATAATGAATTTCAGATGAAAAAAAATGATTTTTACCAAGAAAATGTTTGTCTTCAAACCGGTGATCTCGGTCGCGAAACACTATCCCGATCATTTTTTTTTTCTTTTTTCAGCACAAACCAGGCAAGCGAGGGGTAGAAAGCCGCGCCTGTTCGCGGGCTGATGGACAAGAAAGTAATCTGAGGTAAGTGCAGTTTTTTTTATAATGAATTTAAGATGAAAAAAATTGATTTTTACCAAGAAAATGTTTGTCTTCAAACCGGTGATCTCGGTCGCGAAACACTATCCCGATCATTTTTTTTTTCTTTTTTCAGCACAAACCAGGCAAGCGAGGGGTAGAAAGCCGCACCTGTTCGCGGGCTGATGGACAAGAAAGTAATCTGAGGTAAGTGCAGTTTTTTTTTATAATGAATTTATGATGAAAAAAATTGATTTTTACCAAGAAAATGTTTGTCTTCAAACCGGTGATCTCGGTCGCGAAACACTATCCCGATCAATTTTTTTTTCTTTTTTCAGAACAAACCAGGCAAGCGAGGGGTAGAAAGCCGCGCTTGTTCGCGGGCTGATGGACAAAAAAGTAATCTGAGGTAAGTGCAGTTTTTTTTTTATTATGAATTTCAGATGAAAAAACGTGATTTTATACTAAGAAAATATTTGTCTTCAAACCGGTGATCTCGGTCGCGAAACACTATCAGGACTATTTTTTTTTCCTTTTTTCAGAGCAATCCAGGCAAGCGAGGGATAGAAAGCCGCGTCTGTTCGCGGGCTGATGGACAAGAAAGTAATCTGAGGTAAGTGCAGTTTTTTTTTATAATGAATTTATGATGAAAAAAATTGATTTTTACCAAGAAAATGTTTGTCTTCAAACCGGTGATCTCGGTCGCGAAACACTATCCCGATCAATTTTTTTTTCTTTTTTCAGAACAAACCAGGCAAGCGAGGGGTAGAAAGCCGCGCTTGTTCGCGGGCTGATGGACAAAAAAGTAATCTGAGGTAAGTGCAGTTTTTTTTTTATTATGAATTTCAGATGAAAAAAAATATTTTTACTAAGAAAATGTTTGTCTTCAAACCGGTGATCTCGGTCGCGAAACACTATCCCGATCAATTTTTTTTTCTTTTTTCAGAAAAAACCAGGCAAGCGAGGGGTAGAAAGCCGCGCCTGTTCGCGGGCTGATGGACAAGAAAGTATTCTGAGGTAAGTGCAGTTTTTTTTTTTATTATGAATTTCAGATGAAAAAATTGATTTTTACTAAGAAAATGTTTGTCTTCAAACCGGTGATCTCGGTCGCGAAACACTATCCCGATCATTTTTTTTTTCTTTTTTCAGCACAAACCAGGCAAGCGAGGGGTAGAAAGCCGCGCCTGTTCGCGGGCTGATGGACAAGAAAGTAATCTGTGGTAAGTGGAGACCAAAATTATGAATTTCAGATGAAATAACGTGATTTTATACTAAGAAAATATTTGTCTTCAAACCGCTGATCTCGGTCGCCAATCACTATACCGACTTAATTTTTTTTTCTTTTATCAGAGCAAGCCAGGCAAGCGAGGGTAAGAAAGCCGCGCCTGTTCGCGGGCTGATGGACAAGAAAGTAATCTGAGGTAAGTGCATTTTTTTTTATAATGAATTTCAGATGAAAAAAATTGATTTTTACCAAGAAAATGTTTGTCTTCAAACCGGTGATCTCGGTCGCGAAACACTATCCCGACTCAATATTTTTTATTTTTTCAGAGCAAGCCAGGCAAGCGAGGGATAGAAAACCGCGTCCGTTCGCGGGCTGATGGACAAGAAAGTATTATGTGCGAAGTGCAGACCAAAATTATGAATTTCAGATGAAAAAACGTGATTTTATAGTAAGAAAATATTTGTCTTCAAACCG
Source organism: Griposia aprilina (assembly GCA_916610205.1). Lineage (NCBI taxonomy): Eukaryota > Metazoa > Arthropoda > Insecta > Lepidoptera > Noctuidae > Griposia > Griposia aprilina. Next base: position 396,853 of record CAKAIV010000010.1, on the reverse strand, counting down.
GTGATCTCGGTCGCGAAACACTATCAGGACTATTTTTTTTTTTTTTTCAGTGCAATCCAGGCAAGCGAGGGGTAGAAAGCCGCGTCTGTTCGCAGGCTGATGGACAAGAAAGTAATCTGAGGAAAGTGCAGTTTTTTTTATAATGAATTTCAGATGAAAAAAAATTATTTTTACCAAGAAAATGTTTGTCTTCAAACCGGTGATCTCGGTCGCGAAACACTATCCCGATTCAATATTTTTTTTCTTTTTTCAGAGCAAGCCAGGCAAGCGAGGGGTAGAAAACCGCGTCTGTTCGCGGGCTGATGGACAAGAAAGTATTATGTGGGAAGTGCAGACCAAAATTATGAATTTCAGATGAAATAACGTGATTTTATACTAAGAAAATATTTGTCTTCAAACCGCTGATCTCGGTCGCGAAACACTATCAGGACAATTTTTTTTCATTTTTTCAGAGCCATCCAGGAGACCGAGGGGTAGAAAGCCGCTTTTGATCGCGGGCTGATGGACAAGAAAGTAATCTGAGGTAAGTGCATTTTTTTTATAATGAATTTCAGATGAAAAAAAATGATTTTTACCAAGAAAATGTTTGTCTTCAAACCGGTGATCTCGGTCGCGAAACACTATCCCGATCATTTTTTTTTTCTTTTTTCAGCACAAACCAGGCAAGCGATGGGTAGAAAGCCGCGCCTGTTCGCGGGCTGATGGACAAGAAAGTAATCTGAGGTAAGTGCAGTTTTTTTTTTTATTATGAATTTCATATGAAAAAAAAATATTTTTACTAAGAAAATGTTTGTCTTCAAACCGGTGATCTCGGTCGCGAAACACTATCCCGATCAATTTTTTTTTCTTTTTTCAGAACAAACCAGGCAAGCGAGGGGTAGAAAGCCGCGCCTGTTCGCGGGCTGATGGACAAAAAAGTAATCTGAGGTAAGTGCAGTTTTTTTTATTATTATGAATTTCATATGAAAAAAAAATATTTTTACTAAGAAAATGTTTGTCTTCAAACCGGTGATCTCGGTCGCGAAACACTATCAGGACTATTTTTTTTCCTTTTGTCAGAGCAATCAATCCAGGAGACCGAGGGGTAGAAAGCCGCTTTTGATCGCGGGCTGATGGACAAGAAAGTAATCTGAGGTAAGTGCATTTTTTTTATAATGAATTTCAGATGAAAAGAAATGATTTTTACCAAGAAAATGTTTGTCTTCAAACCGGTGATCTCGGTCGCGAAACACTATCCCGATCATTTTTTTTTTCTTTTTTCAGCACAAACCAGGCAAGCGAGGGGTAGAAAGCCGCGCCTGTTCGCGGGCTGATGGACAAGAAAGTAATCTGAGGTAAGTGCAGTTTTTTTTATAATGAATTTAAGATGAAAAAAATTGATTTTTACCAAGAAAATGTTTGTCTTCAAACCGGTGATCTCGGTCGCGAAACACTATCCCGATCATTTTTTTTTTCTTTTTTCAGCACAAACCAGGCAAGCGAGGGGTAGAAAGCCGCGCCTGTTCGCGGGCTGATGGACAAGAAAGTAATCTGAGGTAAGTGCAGTTTTTTTTATAATGAATTTCAGATGAAAAAAATTGATTTTTACCAAGAAAATGTTTGTCTTCAAACCGGTGATCTCGGTCGCGAAACACTATCCCGACTCAATATTTTTTTATTTTTTCAGAGCAAGCCAGGCAAGCGAGGGATAGAAAACCGCGTCCGTTCGCGGGCTGATGGACAAGAAAGTATTATGTGCGAAGTGCAGACCAAAATTATGAATTTCAGATGAAAAAACGTGATTTTATAGTAAGAAAATATTTGTCTTCAAACCGGTGATCTCGGTCGCGAAACACTATCAGGACTATTTTTTTTTTTTTTTCAGTGCAATCCAGGCAAGCGAGGGGTAGAAAGCCGCGTCTGTTCGCAGGCTGATGGACAAGAAAGTAATCTGAGGAAAGTGCAGTTTTTTTTATAATGAATTTCAGATGAAAAAAAATGATTTTTACCAAGAAAATGTTTGTCTTCAAACCGGTGATCTCGGTCGCGAAACACTATCCCGACTCAATATTTTTTTTCTTTTTTCAGAGCAAGCCAGGCAAGCGAGGGGTAGAAAACCGCGTCTGTTCGCGGGCTGATGGACAAGAAAGTATTATGTGGGAAGTGCAGACCAAAATTATGAATTTCAGATGAAATAACGTGATTTTATACTAAGAAAATATTTGTCTTCAAACCGCTGATCTCGGTCGCGAAACACTATCAGGACAATTTTTTTTCATTTTTTCAGAGCAATCCAGGAGACCGAGGGGTAGAAAGCCGCTTTTGATCGCGGGCTGATGGACAAGAAAGTAATCTGAGGTAAGTGCATTTTTTTTATAATGAATTTCAGATGAAAAAAAATGATTTTTACCAAGAAAATGTTTGTCTTCAAACCGGTGATCTCGGTCGCGAAACACTATCCCGATCATTTTTTTTTTCTTTTTTCAGCACAAACCAGGCAAGCGATGGGTAGAAAGCCGCGCCTGTTCGCGGGCTGATGGACAAGAAAGTAATCTGAGGTAAGTGCAGTTTTTTTTTTTATTATGAATTTCATATGAAAAAAAAATATTTTTACTAAGAAAATGTTTGTCTTCAAACCGGTGATCTCGGTCGCGAAACACTATCCCGATCAATTTTTTTTCTTTTTTCAGAACAAACCAGGCAAGCGAGGGGTAGAAAGCCGCGCCTGTTCGCGGGCTGATGGACAAAAAAGTAATCTGAGGTAAGTGCAGTTTTTTTTATTATTATGAATTTTATATGAAAAAAAAATATTTTTACTAAGAAAATGTTTGTCTTCAAACCGGTGATCTCGGTCGCTAAACACTATCAGGACTATTTTTTTTCCTTTTGTCAGAGCAATCAATCCAGGAGACCGAGGGGTAGAAAGCCGCTTTTGATCGCGGGCTGATGGACAAGAAAGTAATCTGAGGTAAGTGCATTTTTTTTATAATGAATTTCAGATGAAAAGAAATGATTTTTACCAAGAAAATGTTTGTCTTCAAACCGGTGATCTCGGTCGCGAAACACTATCCCGATCATTTTTTTTTCTTTTTTCAGCACAAACCAGGCAAGCGAGGGGTAGAAAGCCGCGCCTGTTCGCGGGCTGATGGACAAGAAAGTAATCTGAGGTAAGTGCAGTTTTTTTTATAATGAATTTAAGATGAAAAAAATTGATTTTTACCAAGAAAATGTTTGTCTTCAAACCGGTGATCTCGGTCGCGAAACACTATCCCGATCATTTTTTTTTTCTTTTTTCAGCACAAACCAGGCAAGCGAGGGGTAGAAAGCCGCGCCTGTTCGCGGGCTGATGGACAAGAAAGTAATCTGAGGTAAGTGCAGTTTTTTTTATAATGAATTTAAGATGAAAAAAATTGATTTTTACCAAGAAAATGTTTGTCTTCAAACCGGTGATCTCGGTCGCGAAACACTATCCCGATCATTTTTTTTTTCTTTTTTCAGCACAAACCAGGCAAGCGAGGGGTAGAAAGCCGCGCCTGTTCGCGGGCTGATGGACAAGAAAGTAATCTGAGGTAAGTGCAGTTTTTTTTTTATTATGAATTTCATATGAAAAAAAAAATTTTTACTTAGAAAATGTTTGTCTTCAAACCGGTGATCTCGGTCGCGAAACACTATCCCGATCATTTTTTTTTTCTTTTTTCAGCACAAACCAGGCAAGCGAGGGGTAGAAAGCCGCGCCTGTTCGCGGGCTGATGGACAAGAAAGTAATCTGAGGTAAGTGCAGTTTTTTTTTTTATTATGAATTTCATATGAAAAAAAAAATTTTTACTTAGAAAATGTTTGTCTTCAAACCGGTGATCTCGGTCGCGAAACACTATCCCGATCATTTTTTTTTTCTTTTTTCAGCACAAACCAGGCAAGCGAGGGGTAGAAAGCCGCGCCTGTTCGCGGGCTGATGGACAAGAAAGTAATCTGAGGTAAGTGCAGTTTTTTTTATAATGAATTTAAGATGAAAAAAATTGATTTTTACCAAGAAAATGTTTGTCTTCAAACCGGTGATCTCGGTCGCGAAACACTATCCCGATCATTTTTTTTTTCTTTTTTCAGCACAAACCAGGCAAGCGAGGGGTAGAAAGCCGCGCCTGTTCGCGGGCTGATGGACAAGAAAGTAATCTGAGGTAAGTGCAGTTTTTTTTTTTATTATGAATTTCATATGAAAAAAAAAATTTTTACTTAGAAAATGTTTGTCTTCAAACCGGTGATCTCGGTCGCGAAACACTATCCCGATCATTTTTTTTTTCTTTTTTCAGCACAAACCAGGCAAGCGAGGGGTAGAAAGCCGCGCCTGTTCGCGGGCTGATGGACAAGAAAGTAATCTGAGGTAAGTGCAGTTTTTTTTTTTATTATGAATTTCATATGAAAAAAAAAATTTTTACTTAGAAAATGTTTGTCTTCAAACCGGTGATCTCGGTCGCGAAACACTATCCCGATCATTTTTTTTTCTTTTTTCAGCACAAACCAGGCAAGCGAGGGGTAGAAAGCCGCGCCTGTTCGCGGGCTGATGGACAAGAAAGTAATCTGTGGTAAGTGCAGACCAAAATTATGAATTTCAGATGAAAAAACGTGATTTTATACTAAGAAAATATTTGTCTTCAAACCGGTGATCTCGGTCGCGAAACACTATCAGGACTATTTTTTTTTCCTTTTTTCAGAGCAATCCAGGCAAGCGAGGGGTAGAAAGCCGCGTCTGTTCGCGGGCTGATGGACAAGAAAGTAATCTGAGGTAAGTGCAGTTTTTTTTTATAATGAATTTAAGATGAAAAAAATTGATTTTTACCAAGAAAATTTTTGTCTTCAAACCGGTGATCTCGGTCGCGAAACACTATCCCGACTTAATTTTTTTTTCTTTTTTCAGAGCAAGCCAGGCAAGCGAGGGGAAGAAAGCCGCGCCTGTTCGCGGGCTGATGGACAAGAAAGTAATCTGAGGTAAGTGCATTTTTTTTTTATAATGAATTTAAGATGAAAAAAATTGATTTTTACCAAGAAAATGTTTGTCTTCAAACCGGTGATCTCGGTCGCGAAACACTATCCCGATCAATTTTTTTTTCTTTTTTCATCACAAACCAGGCAAGCGAGGGGTAGAAAGCCGCGCCTGTTCGCGGGCTGATGGACAAGAAAGTAATCTGAGGTAAGTGCAGTTTTTTTTTTTATTATGAATTTCATATGAAAAAAAAATATTTTTACTAAGAAAATGTTTGTCTTCAAACCGGTGATCTCGGTCGCGAAACACTATCAGGACTATTTTTTTTCCTTTTTTCAGAGCAATCCAGGCAAGCGAGGGGTAGAAAGCCGCGCCTGTTCGCGGGCTGATGGACAAGAAAGTAATCTGAGGTAAGTGCAGTTTTTTTTATAATGAATTTCAGATGAAAAAAATTGATTATTACTAAAAAAATGTTTGTCTTCAAACCGGTGATCTCGGTCGCGAAACACTATCAGGACTATTTTTTTTTTTTTTCAGTGCAATCCAGGCAAGCGAGGGGTAGAAAGCCGCGTCTGTTCGCAGGCTGATGGACAAGAAAGTAATCTGAGGAAAGTGCAGTTTTTTTTATAATGAATTTCAGATGAAAAAAATTGATTTTTACCAAGAAAATGTTTGTCTTCAAACCGGTGATCTCGGTCGCGAAACACTATCCCGACTCAATATTTTTTTTCTTTTTTCAGAGCAAGCCAGGCAAGCGAGGGGTAGAAAACCGCGTCTGTTCGCGGGCTGATGGACAAGAAAGTATTATGTGGGAAGTGCAGACCAAAATTATGAATTTCAGATGAAATAACGTGATTTTATACTAAGAAAATATTTGTCTTCAAACCGCTGATCTCGGTCGCGAAACACTATCAGGACTATTTTTTTTCATTTTTTCAGAGCAATCCAGGAGACCGAGGGGTAGAAAGCCGCTTTTGATCGCGGGCTGATGGACAAGAAAGTAATCTGAGGTAAGTGCATTTTTTTTATAATGAATTTCAGATGAAAAAAAATGATTTTTACCAAGAAAATGTTTGTCTTCAAACCGGTGATCTCGGTCGCGAAACACTATCCCGATCATTTTTTTTTTCTTTTTTCAGCACAAACCAGGCAAGCGATGGGTAGAAAGCCGCGCCTGTTCGCGGGCTGAAGGACAAGAAAGTAATCTGAGGTAAGTGCAGTTTTTTTTTTTATTATGAATTTCATATGAAAAAAAAATATTTTAACTAAGAAAATGTTTGTCTTCAAACCGGTGATCTCGGTCGCGAAACACTATCCCGATCAATTTTTTTTTCTTTTTTCAGAACTAACCAGGCAAGCGAGGGGTAGAAAGCCGCGCCTGTTCGCGGGCTGATGGACAAGAAAGTAATCTGTGGTAAGTGCAGACCAAAATTATGAATTTCAGATGAAAAAACGTGATTTTATACTAAGAAAATATTTGTCTTCAAACCGGTGATCTCGGTCGCGAAACACTATCAGGACTATTTTTTTTTCCTTTTTTCAGAGCAATCCAGGTAAGCGAGGGATAGAAAGCCGCGTCTGTTCGCGGGCTGATGGACAAGAAAGTAATCTGAGGTAAGTGCAGTTTTTTTTTATAATGAATTTATGATGAAAAAAATTGATTTTTACCAAGAAAATGTTTGTCTTCAAACCGGTGATCTCGGTCGCGAAACACTATCCCGATCAATTTTTTTTCTTTTTTCAGAACAAACCAGGCAAGCGAGGGGTAGAAAGCCGCGCCTGTTCGCGGGCTGATGGACAAAAAAGTAATCTGAGGTAAGTGCAGTTTTTTTTATTATTATGAATTTCATATGAAAAAAATTTTTTTCTTTTTTCAGCACAAACCAGGCAAGCGAGGGGTAGAAAGCCGCTCCTGTTCGCGGGCTGATGGACAAGAAAGTAATCTGTGGTAAGTGCAGACCAAAATTATGAATTTCAGATGAAAAAACGTGATTTTATACTAAGAAAATATTTGTCTTCAAACCGGTGATCTCGGTCGCGAAACACTTTTAGGACTATTTTTTTTTCCTTTTTTCAGAGCAATCCAGGTAAGCGAGGGATAGAAAGCCGCGTCTGTTCGCGGGCTGATGGACAAGAAAGTAATCTTAGGTAAGTGCAGTTTTTTTTTATAATGAATTTATGATGAAAAAAATTGATTTTTACCAAGAAAATGTTTGTCTTCAAACCGGTGATCTCGGTCGCGAAACACTATCCCGATCAATGTTTTTTTCTTTTTTCAGAACAAACCAGGCAAGCGAGGGGTAGAAAGCCGCGCCTGTTCGCGGGCTGATGGACAAAAAAGTAATCTGAGGTAAGTGCAGTTTTTTTTATTATTATGAATTTCATATGAAAAAAAAATATTTTTACTAAGAAAATGTTTGTCTTCAAACCGGTGATCTCGGTCGCGAAACACTATCAGGACTATTTTTTTTCCTTTTGTCAGAGCAATCCAGGAGACCGAGGGGTAGAAAGCCGCTTTTGATCGCGGGCTGATGGACAAGAAAGTAATCTGAGGTAAGTTTATTTTTTTTATAATGAATTTCAGATGAAAAAAAATGATTTTTACCAAGAAAATGTTTGTCTTCAAACCGGTGATCTCGGTCGCGAAACACTATCCCGATCATTTTTTTTTTCTTTTTTCAGCACAAACCAGGCAAGCGAGGGGTAGAAAGCCGCGCCTGTTCGCGGGCTGATGGACAAGAAAGTAATCTGAGGTAAGTGCAGTTTTTTTTATAATGAATTTAAGATGAAAAAAATTGATTTTTACCAAGAAAATGTTTGTCTTCAAACCGGTGATCTCGGTCGCGAAACACTATCCCGATCATTTTTTTTTTCTTTTTTCAGCACAAACCAGGCAAGCGAGGGGTAGAAAGCCGCGCCTGTTCGCGGGCTGATGGACAAGAAAGTAATCTGAGGTAAGTGCAGTTTTTTTTTTTATTATGAATTTCATATGAAAAAAAAAATTTTTACTTAGAAAATGTTTGTCTTCAAACCGGTGATCTCGGTCGCGAAACACTATCCCGATCATTTTTTTTTTCTTTTTTCAGCACAAACCAGGCAAGCGAGGGGTAGAAAGCCGCGCCTGTTCGCGGGCTGATGGACAAAAAAGTAATCTGTGGTAAGTGCAGACCAAAATTATGAATTTCAGATGAAAAAACGTGATTTTATACTAAGAAAATATTTGTCTTCAAACCGGTGATCTCGGTCGCGAAACACTATCAGGACTATTTTTTTTTCCTTTTTTCAGAGCAATCCAGGCAAGCGAGGGATAGAAAGCCGCGTCTGTTTGCGGGCTGATGGACAAGAAAGTAATCTGAGGTAAGTGCAGTTTTTTTTTATTATGAATTTATGATGAAAAAAATTGATTTTTACCAAGAAAATGTTTGTCTTCAAACCGGTGATCTCGGTCGCGAAACACTATCCCGATCAATTTTTTTTTCTTTTTTCAGAACAAAGCAGGCAAGCGAGGGGTAGAAAGCCGCGCCTGTTCGCGGGCTGATGGACAAGAAAGTATTCTGAGGTAAGTGCAGTTTTTTTTTTTATTATGAATTTCAGATGAAAAAATTGATTTTTACTAAGAAAATGTTTGTCTTCAAACCGGTGATCTCGGTCGCGAAACACTATCCCGATCATTTTTTTTTTCTTTTTTCAGCACAAACCAGGCAAGCGAGGGGTAGAAAGCCGCGCCTGTTCGCGGGCTGATGGACAAGAAAGTAATCTGTGGTAAGTGCAGACCAAAATTATGAATTTCAGATGAAATAACGTGATTTTATACTAAGAAAATATTTGTCTTCAAACCGCTGATCTCGGTCGCCAATCACTATACCGACTTAATTTTTTTTTCTTTTATCAGAGCAAGCCAGGCAAGCGAGGGTAAGAAAGCCGCGCCTGTTCGCGGGCTGATGGACAAGAAAGTAATCTGAGGTAAGTGCATTTTTTTTTATAATGAATTTCAGATGAAAAAAATTGATTTTTACCAAGAAAATGTTTGTCTTCAAACCGGTGATCTCGGTCGCGAAACACTATCCCGACTCAATATTTTTTTATTTTTTCAGAGCAAGCCAGGCAAGCGAGGGATAGAAAACCGCGTCCGTTCGCGGGCTGATGGACAAGAAAGTATTATGTGCGAAGTGCAGACCAAAATTATGAATTTCAGATGAAAAAACGTGATTTTATAGTAAGAAAATATTTGTCTTCAAACCGCTGATCTCGGTCGCAAAACACTATCCCGACTTATTTTTTTTTCCTTTTTTCTGAGCAAGCCAGGCAAGCGAGGGGTAGAAAGCCGCGCCTGTTCGCGGGCTGATGGACAAGAAAGTAATCTGAGGTAAGTGCAGTTTTTTTTATAATGAATTTCAGATGAAAAAAATTGATTATTACTAAAAAAATGTTTGTCTTCAAACCGGTGATCTCGGTCGCGAAACACTATCAGGACTATTTTTATTTTTTTTTCAGTGCAATCCAGGCAAGCGAGGGGTAGAAAGCCGCGTCTGTTCGCAGGCTGATGGACAAGAAAGTAATCTGAGGAAAGTGCAGTTTTTTTTATAATGAATTTCAGATGAAAAAAATTGATTTTTACCAAGAAAATGTTTGTCTTCAAACCGGTGATCTCGGTCGCGAAACACTATCCCGACTCAATATTTTTTTTCTTTTTTCAGAGCAAGCCAGGCAAGCGAGGGGTAGAAAACCGCGTCTGTTCGCGGGCTGATGGACAAGAAAGTATTATGTGGGAAGTGCAGACCAAAATTATGAATTTCAGATGAAATAACGTGATTTTATACTAAGAAAATATTTGTCTTCAAACCGCTGATCTCGGTCGCCAAACACTATACCGACTTAATTTTTTTTTCTTTTTTCAGAGCAAGCCAGGCAAGCGAGGGGAAGAAAGCCACGCCTGTTCGCGGGCTGATGGACAAGAAAGTAATCTGAGGTAAGTGCATTTTTTTTTATAATGAATTTCAGATGAAAAAAATTGATTTTTACCAAGAAAATGTTTGTCTTCAAACCGGTGATCTCGGTCGCGAAACACTATCCCGATCAATTTTTTTTCTTTTTTCAGAACAAACCAGACAAGCGAGGGGTAGAAAGCCGCGCCTGTTCGCGGGCTGATGGACAAGAAAGTAATCTGAGGTAAGTGCAGTTATTTTTTTATTATGGATTTCAGATGAAAAAAATTGATTTCTACCAAGAAAATGTTTGTCTTCAAACCGGTGATCTCGGTCGCGAAACACTATCCCGATCAATTTTTTTTTCTTTTTTCAGCACAAACCAGGCAAGCGAGGGGTAGAAAGCCGCGCCTGTTCGCGGGCTGATGGACAAGAAAGTAATCTGAGGAAAGTGCATTTTTTTTTATAATGAATTTAAGATGAAAAAAATTGATTTTTACCAAGAAAATGTTTGTCTTCAAACCGGTGATCTCGGTCGCGAAACACTATCCCGATCAATTTTTTTTTCTTTTTTCAGCACAAACCAGGCAAGCGAGCGGTAGAAAGCCGCGCCTGTTCGCGGGCTGATGGACAAGAAAGTAATCTGAGGTAAGTGCAGTTATTTTTTTATTATGGATTTCAGATGAAAAAAAATGATTTTTACCAAGAAAATATTTGTCTTCAAACCGGTGATCTCGGTCGCGAATCACTATCCCGATCAATTTTTTTTTTTTTTTTCAGAACAAACCAGGCAAGCGAGGGGTAGAAAGCCGCGCCTGTTCGCGGGCTGATGGACAAGAAAGTAATCTGAGGTAAGTGCAGTTATTTTTTTATTATTGATTTCAGATGAAAAAATTGATTTTTACTAAGAAAATGTTTGTCTTCAAACCGGTGATCTCGGTCGCGAAACACTATCCCGACTCAATATTTTTTTATTTTTTCAGAGCAAGCCAGGCAAGCGAGGGATAGAAAACCGCGTCCGTTCGCGGGCTGATGGACAAGAAAGTATTATGTGCGAAGTGCAGACCAAAATTATGAATTTCAGATGAAAAAAATTGATTTCTACCAAGAAAATGTTTGTCTTCAAACCGGTGATCTCGGTCGCGAAACACTATCCCGATCAATTTTTTTTTCTTTTTTCAGCACAAACCAGGCAAGCGAGCGGTAGAAAGCCGCGCCTGTTCGCGGGCTGATGGACAAGAAAGTAATCTGAGGAAAGTGCATTTTTTTTTATAATGAATTTAAGATGAAAAAAATTGATTTTTACCAAGAAAATTTTTGTCTTCAAACCGGTGATCTCGGTCGCGAAACACTATCCCGATCAATTTTTTTTTCTTTTTTCAGCACAAACCAGGCAAGCGAGCGGTAGAAAGCCGCGCCTGTTCGCGGGCTGATGGACAAGAAAGTAATCTGAGGTAAGTGCAGTTATTTTTTTATTATGGATTTCAGATGAAAAAAAATGATTTTTACCAAGAAAATATTTGTCTTCAAACCGGTGATCTCGGTCGCGAATCACTATCCCGATCAATTTTTTTTTTTTTTTTCAGAACAAACCAGGCAAGCGAGGGGTAGAAAGCCGCGCCTGTTCGCGGGCTGATGGACAAGAAAGTAATCTGAGGTAAGTGCAGTTATTTTTTTATTATGGATTTCAGATGAAAAAATTGATTTTTACTAAGAAAATGTTTGTCTTCAAACCGGTGATCTCGGTCGCGAAACACTATCAGGTCTATTTTTTTTTCTTTTTTCAGAGCAATCCAGGCAAGCGAGGGGTAGAAAGCATCACCTGTTCGCGGTCTGATGGACAAGAAAGTAATCTGTGGTAAGTGCAGACCAAAATTATGAATTTCAGATGAAAAAACGTGATTTTATACTAAGAAAATATTTGTCTTCAAACCGGTGATCTCGGTCGCGAAACACTATCAGGACTATTTTTTTTTCCTTTTTTCAGAGCAATCCAGGCAAGCGAGGGGTAGAAAGCCGTGTCTGTTCGCGGGCTGATGGACAAGAAAGTAATCTGAGGTAAGTGCAGTTTTTTTTTATAATGAATTTAAGATGAAAAAAATTGATTTTTACCAAGAAAATGTTTGTCTTCAAACCGGTGATCTCGGTCGCGAAACACTATCCCGATCAATTTTTTTTTCTTTTTTCATCACAATCCAGGCAAGCGAGCGGTAGAAAGCCGCGCCTGTTCGCGGGCTGATGGACAAGAAAGTAATCTGAGGTAAGTGCAGTTTTTTTTTTTATTATGAATTTCATATGAAAAAAAAATATTTTTACTAAGAAAATGTTTGTCTTCAAACCGGTGATCTCGGTCGCGAAACACTATCAGGACTATTTTTTTTCCTTTTTTCAGAGCAATCCAGGCAAGCGAGGGGTAGAAAGCCGCGTCTGATCGCGGGCTGATGGACAAGAAAGTAATCTGAGGTAAGTGCATTTTTTTTTTATAATGAATTTAAGATGAAAAAAAATGATTTTTACCAAGAAAATGTTTGTCTTCAAACCGGTGATCTCGGTCGCGAAACACTATCCCGACTTAATTTTTTTTTCTTTTTTCAGAGCAAGCCAGGCAAGCGAGGGGAAGAAAGCTGCGCCTGTTCGCGGGCTGATGGACAAGAAAGTAATCTGAGGTAAGTGCATTTTTTTTTTATAATGAATTTAAGATGAAAAAAATTGATTTTTACCAAGAAAATGTTTGTCTTCAAACCGGTGATCTCGGTCGCGAAACACTATCAGTTCTATTTTTTTTTCTTTTTTCAGAGAAATCCAGGCAAGCGAGGGTTAGAAAGCCGCACCTGTTCGCGGTCTGATGGACAAGAAAGTAATCTGTGGTAAGTGCAGACCAAAATTATGAATTTCAGATGAAATAACGTGATTTTATACTAAGAAAATATTTGTCTTCAAACCGCTGATCTCGGTCGCCAAACACTATACCGACTTAATTTTTTTTCTTTTTTAGAGCAAGCCAGGCAAGCGAGGGTAAGAAAGCCGCGTCTGTTCGCAGGCTGATGGACAAGAAAGTAATCTGAGGAAAGTGCAGTTTTTTTTATAATGAATTTCAGATGAAAAAAATTGATTTTTACCAAGAAAATGTTTGTCTTCAAACCGGTGATCTCGGTCGCGAAACACTATCCCGACTCAATATTTTTTTTCTTTTTTCAGAGCAAGCCAGGCAAGCGAGGGGTAGAAAACCGCGTCTGTTCGCGGGCTGATGGACAAGAAAGTATTATGTGGGAAGTGCAGACCAAAATTATGAATTTCAGATGAAATAACGTGATTTTATACTAAGAAAATATTTGTCTTCAAACCGCTGATCTCGGTCGCCAAACACTATACCGACTTAATTTTTTTTTCTTTTTTCAGAGCAAGCCAGGCAAGCGAGGGATAGAAAACCGCGTCCGTTCGCGGGCTGATGGACAAGAAAGTATTATGTGCGAAGTGCAGACCAAAATTATGAATTTCAGATGAAAAAAATTGATTTCTACCAAGAAAATGTTTGTCTTCAAACCGGTGATCTCGGTCGCGAAACACTATCCCGACTCAATATTTTTTTATTTTTTCAGAGCAAGCCAGGCAAGCGAGGGATAGAAAACCGCGTCCGTTCGCGGGCTGATGGACAAGAAAGTATTATGTGCGAAGTGCAGACCAAAATTATGAATTTCAGATGAAAAAAATTGATTTCTACCAAGAAAATGTTTGTCTTCAAACCGGTGATCTCGGTCGCGAAACACTATCCCGATCAATTTTTTTTTCTTTTTTCAGCACAAACCAGGCAAGCGAGCGGTAGAAAGCCGCGCCTGTTCGCGGGCTGATGGACAAGAAAGTAATCTGAGGTAAGTGCAGTTATTTTTTTATTATTGATTTCAGATGAAAAAATTGATTTTTACTAAGAAAATGTTTGTCTTCAAACCGGTGATCTCGGTCGCGAAACACTATCCCGACTCAATATTTTTTTATTTTTTCAGAGCAAGCCAGGCAAGCGAGGGATAGAAAACCGCGTCCGTTCGCGGGCTGATGGACAAGAAAGTATTATGTGCGAAGTGCAGACCAAAATTATGAATTTCAGATGAAAAAAATTTATTTCTACCAAGAAAATGTTTGTCTTCAAACCGGTGATCTCGGTCGCGAAACACTATCCCGATCAATTTTTTTTTCTTTTTTCAGCACAAACCAGGCAAGCGAGCGGTAGAAAGCCGCGCCTGTTCGCGGGCTGATGGACAAGAAAGTAATCTGAGGAAAGTGCATTTTTTTTTATAATGAATTTAAGATGAAAAAAATTGATTTTTACCAAGAAAATGTTTGTCTTCAAACCGGTGATCTCGGTCGCGAAACACTATCCCGATCAATTTTTTTTTCTTTTTTCAGCACAAACCAGGCAAGCGAGCGGTAGAAAGCCGCGCCTGTTCGCGGGCTGATGGACAAGAAAGTAATCTGAGGTAAGTGCAGTTATTTTTTTATTATGGATTTCAGATGAAAAAAAATGATTTTTACCAAGAAAATATTTGTCTTCAAACCGGTGATCTCGGTCGCGAATCACTATCCCGATCAATTTTTTTTTTTTTTTTCAGAACAAACCAGGCAAGCGAGGGGTAGAAAGCCGCGCCTGTTCGCGGGCTGATGGACAAGAAAGTAATCTGAGGTAAGTGCAGTTATTTTTTTATTATGGATTTCAGATGAAAAAATTGATTTTTACAAAGAAAATGTTTGTCTTCAAACCGGTGATCTCGGTCGCGAAACACTATCAGGTCTATTTTTTTTTCTTTTTTCAGAGCAATCCAGGCAAGCGAGGGGTAGAAAGCATCACCTGTTCGCGGTCTGATGGACAAGAAAGTAATCTGTGGTAAGTGCAGACCAAAATTATGAATTTCAGATGAAAAAACGTGATTTTATACTAAGAAAATATTTGTCTTCAAACCGGTGATCTCGGTCGCGAAACACTATCAGGACTATTTTTTTTTCCTTTTTTCAGAGCAATCCAGGCAAGCGAGGGGTAGAAAGCCGCGTCTGATCGCGGGCTGATGGACAAGAAAGTAATCTGAGGTAAGTGCATTTTTTTTTTATAATGAATTTAAGATGAAAAAAAATGATTTTTACCAAGAAAATGTTTGTCTTCAAACCGGTGATCTCGGTCGCGAAACACTATCCCGACTTAATTTTTTTTTCTTTTTTCAGAGCAAGCCAGGCAAGCGAGGGGTAGAAAGCAGCGCCTGTTCGCGGGCTGATGGACAAGAAAGTAATCTGAGGTAAGTGCATTTTTTTTTTATAATGAATTTAAGATGAAAAAAATTGATTTTTACCAAGAAAATGTTTGTCTTCAAACCGGTGATCTCGGTCGCGAAACACTATCAGTTCTATTTTTTTTTCTTTTTTCAGAGAAATCCAGGCAAGCGAGAGTTAGAAAGCCGCACCTGTTCGCGGTCTGATGGACAAGAAAGTAATCTGTGGTAAGTGCAGACCAAAATTATGAATTTCAGATGAAATAACGTGATTTTATACTAAGAAAATATTTGTCTTCAAACCGCTGATCTCGGTCGCCAAACACTATACCGACTTAATTTTTTTTCTTTTTTAGAGCAAGCCAGGCAAGCGAGGGTAAGAAAGCCGCGTCTGTTCGCAGGCTGATGGACAAGAAAGTAATCTGAGGAAAGTGCAGTTTTTTTTATAATGAATTTCAGATGAAAAAAATTGATTTTTACCAAGAAAATGTTTGTCTTCAAACCGGTGATCTCGGTCGCGAAACACTATCCCGACTCAATATTTTTTTTCTTTTTTCAGAGCAAGCCAGGCAAGCGAGGGGTAGAAAACCGCGTCTGTTCGCGGGCTGATGGACAAGAAAGTATTATGTGGGAAGTGCAGACCAAAATTATGAATTTCAGATGAAATAACGTGATTTTATACTAAGAAAATATTTGTCTTCAAACCGCTGATCTCGGTCGCCAAACACTATACCGACTTAATTTTTTTTTCTTTTTTCAGAGCAAGCCAGGCAAGCGAGGGGAAGAAAGCCACGCCTGTTCGCGGGCTGATGGACAAGAAAGTAATCTGAGGTAAGTGCATTTTTTTTTATAATGAATTTCAGATGAAAAAAATTGATTTTTACCAAGAAAATGTTTGTCTTCAAACCGGTGATCTCGGTCGCGAAACACTATCCCGATCAATTTTTTATCTTTTTTCAGAACAAACCAGACAAGCGAGGGGTAGAAAGCCGCGCCTGTTCGCGGGCTGATGGACAAGAAAGTAATCTGAGGTAAGTGCAGTTATTTTTTTATTATGGATTTCAGATGAAAAAAATTGATTTCTACCAAGAAAATGTTTGTCTTCAAACCGGTGATCTCGGTCGCGAAACACTATCCCGATCAATTTTTTTTTCTTTTTTCAGCACAAACCAGGCAAGCGAGCGGTAGAAAGCCGCGCCTGTTCGCGGGCTGATGGACAAGAAAGTAATCTGAGGAAAGTGCATTTTTTTTTAAAATGAATTTAAGATGAAAAAAATTGATTTTTACCAAGAAAATGTTTGTCTTCAAACCGGTGATCTCGGTCGCGAAACACTATCCCGATCAATTTTTTTTTCTTTTTTCAGCACAAACCAGGCAAGCGAGCGGTAGAAAGCCGCGCCTGTTCGCGGGCTGATGGACAAGAAAGTAATCTGAGGTAAGTGCAGTTATTTTTTTATTATGGATTTCAGATGAAAAAAAATGATTTTTACCAAGAAAATATTTGTCTTCAAACCGGTGATCTCGGTCGCGAATCACTATCCCGATCAATTTTTTTTTTTTTTTTCAGAACAAACCAGGCAAGCGAGGGGTAGAAAGCCGCGCCTGTTCGCGGGCTGATGGACAAGAAAGTAATCTGAGGTAAGTGCAGTTATTTTTTTATTATGGATTTCAGATGAAAAAATTGATTTTTACTAAGAAAATGTTTGTCTTCAAACCGGTGATCTCGGTCGCGAAACACTATCCCGACTCAATATTTTTTTATTTTTTCAGAGCAAGCCAGGCAAGCGAGGGATAGAAAACCGCGTCCGTTCGCGGGCTGATGGACAAGAAAGTATTATGTGCGAAGTGCAGACCAAAATTATGAATTTCAGATGAAAAAAATTGATTTCTACCAAGAAAATGTTTGTCTTCAAACCGGTGATCTCGGTCGCGAAACACTATCCCGATCAATTTTTTTTTCTTTTTTCAGCACAAACCAGGCAAGCGAGCGGTAGAAAGCCGCGCCTGTTCGCGGGCTGATGGACAAGAAAGTAATCTGAGGAAAGTGCATTTTTTTTTATAATGAATTTAAGATGAAAAATATTGATTTTTACCAAGAAAATGTTTGTCTTCAAACCGGTGATCTCGGTCGCGAAACACTATCCCGATCAATTTTTTTTTCTTTTTTCAGCACAAACCAGGCAAGCGAGCGGTAGAAAGCCGCGCCTGTTCGCGGGCTGATGGACAAGAAAGTAATCTGAGGTAAGTGCAGTTATTTTTTTATTATGGATTTCAGATGAAAAAAAATGGTTTTTACCAAGAAAATATTTGTCTTCAAACCGGTGATCTCGGTCGCGAATCACTATCCCGATCAATTTTTTTTTTTTTTTTCAGAACAAACCAGGCAAGCGAGGGGTAGAAAGCCGCGCCTGTTCGCGGGCTGATGGACAAGAAAGTAATCTGAGGTAAGTGCAGTTATTTTTTTATTATGGATTTCAGATGAAAAAATTGATTTTTACTAAGAAAATGTTTGTCTTCAAACCGGTGATCTCGGTCGCGAAACACTATCAGGTCTATTTTTTTTTCTTTTTTCAGAGCAGTCCAGGCAAGCGAGGGGTAGAAAGCATCACCTGTTCGCGGTCTGATGGACAAGAAAGTAATCTGTGGTAAGTGCAGACCAAAATTATGAATTTCAGATGAAAAAACGTGATTTTATACTAAGAAAATATTTGTCATCAAACCGGTGATCTCGGTCGCGAAACACTATCAGGACTATTTTTTTTTCCTTTTTTCAGAGCAATCCAGGCAAGCGAGGGGTAGAAAGCCGTGTCTGTTCGCGGGCTGATGGACAAGAAAGTAATCTGAGGTAAGTGCAGTTTTTTTTTATGATGAATTTAAGATGAAAAAAATTGATTTTTACCAAGAAAATTTTTGTCTTCAAACCGGTGATCTCGGTCGCGAAACACTATCCCGACTTAATTTTTTTTTCTTTTTTCAGAGCAAGCCAGGCAAGCGAGGGGAAGAAAGCCGCGCCTGTTCGCGGGCTGATGGACAAGAAAGTAATCTGAGGTAAGTGCATTTTTTTTTTATAATGAATTTAAGATGAAAAAAATTGATTTTTACCAAGAAAATTTTTGTCTTCAAACCGGTGATCTCGGTCGCGAAACACTATCCCGATCAATTTTTTTTTCTTTTTTCATCACAAACCAGGCAAGCGAGCGGTAGAAAGCCGCGCCTGTTCGCGGGCTGATGGACAAGAAAGTAATCTGAGGTAAGTGCAGTTTTTTTTTTTATTATGAATTTCATATGAAAAAAAAATATTTTTACTAAGAAAATGTTTGTCTTCAAACCGGTGATCTCGGTCGCGAAACACTATCAGGACTATTTTTTTTCCTTTTTTCAGAGCAATCCAGGCAAGCGAGGGGTAGAAAGCCGCGTCTGATCGCGGGCTGATGGACAAGAAAGTAATCTGAGGTAAGTGCATTTTTTTTTTATAATGAATTTAAGATGAAAAAAATTGATTTTTACCAAGAAAATGTTTGTCTTCAAACCGGTGATCTCGGTCGCGAAACACTATCCCGACTTAATTTTTTTTTCTTTTTTCAGAGCAAGCCAGGCAAGCGAGGGGAAGAAAGCTGCGCCTGTTCGCGGGCTGATGGACAAGAAAGTAATCTGAGGTAAGTGCATTTTTTTTTTATAATGAATTTAAGATGAAAAAAATTTATTTTTACCAAGAAAATGTTTGTCTTCAAACCGGTGATCTCGGTCGCGAAACACTATCAGGTCTATTTTTTTTTCTTTTTTCAGAGAAATCCAGGCAAGCGAGAGTTAGAAAGCCGCACCTGTTCGCGGTCTGATGGACAAGAAAGTAATCTGTGGTAAGTGCAGACCAAAATTATGAATTTCAGATGAAATAACGTGATTTTATACTAAGAAAATATTTGTCTTCAAACCGCTGATCTCGGTCGCCAAACACTATACCGACTTAATATTTTTTCTTTTTTAGAGCAAGCCAGGCAAGCGAGGGGAAGGAAGCCGCGCCTGTTCGCGGGCTGATGGACAAGAAAGTAATCTGAGGTAAGTGCAGTTTTTTTTTTATAATGAATTTCAGATGAAAAAAAAATATTTTTACCAAGAAAATGTTTGTCTTCAAACCGGTGATCTCGGTCGCGAAACACTATCCCGACTCAATATTTTTTTCTTTTTTCAGAGCAAGCCAGGCAAGCGAGGGATAGAAAACCGCGTCTGTTCGCGGGCTGATGGACAAGAAAGTATTATGTGCGAAGTGCAGACCAAAATTATGAATTTCAGATGAAAAAACGTGATTTTATACTAAGAAAATATTTGTCTTCAAACCGCTGATCTCGGTCGCAAAACACTATCCCGACTTATTTTTTTTTCCTTTTTTCTGAGCAAGCCAGGCAAGCGAGGGGTAGAAAGCCGCGCCTGTTCGCGGGCTGATGGACAAGAAAGTAATCTGAGGTAAGTGCATTTTTTTTTTATAATGAATTTAAGATGAAAAAAATTGATTTTTACCAAGAAAATGTTTGTCTTCAAACCGGTGATCTCGGTCGCGAAACACTATCCCGACTTAATTTTTTTTTCTTTTTTCAGAGCAAGCCAGGCAAGCGAGGGGAAGAAAGCTGCGCCTGTTCGCGGGCTGATGGACAAGAAAGTAATCTGAGGTAAGTGCATTTTTTTTTTATAATGAATTTATGATGAAAAAAATTGATTTTTACCAAGAAAATGTTTGTCTTCAAACCGGTGATCTCGGTCGCGAAACACTATCAGTTCTATTTTTTTTTCTTTTTTCAGAGAAATCCAGGCAAGCGAGAGTTAGAAAGCCGCACCTGTTCGCGGTCTGATGGACAAGAAAGTAATCTGTGGTAAGTGCAGACCAAAATTATGAATTTCAGATGAAATAACGTGATTTTATACTAAGAAAATATTTGTCTTCAAACCGCTGATCTCGGTCGCCAAACACTATACCGACTTAATTTTTTTTCTTTTTTAGAGCAAGCCAGGCAAGCGAGGGGAAGGAAGCCGCGCCTGTTCGCGGGCTGATGGACAAGAAAGTAATCTGAGGTAAGTGCAGTTTTTTTTTTATAATGAATTTCAGATGAAAAAAAAATATTTTTACCAAGAAAATGTTTGTCTTCAAACCGGTGATCTCGGTCGCAAAACACTATCCCGACTTAATTTTTTTTCCTTTTTTAGAGCAAGCCAGGCAAGCGAGGGGAAGGAAGCCGCGCCTGTTCGCGGGCTGATGGACAAGAAAGTAATCTGAGGTAAGTGCAGTTTTTTTTTTATAATGAATTTCAGATGAAAAAAAAATATTTTTACCAAGAAAATGTTTGTCTTCAAACCGGTGATCTCGGTCGCGAAACACTATCCCGACTCAATATTTTTTTCTTTTTTCAGAGCAAGCCAGGCAAGCGAGGGATAGAAAACCGCGTCTGTTCGCGGGCTGATGGACAAGAAAGTATTATGTGCGAAGTGCAGACCAAAATTATGAATTTCAGATGAAAAAACGTGATTTTATACTAAGAAAATATTTGTCTTCAAACCGCTGATCTCGGTCGCAAAACACTATCCCGACTTATTTTTTTTTCCTTTTTTCTGAGCAAGCCAGGCAAGCGAGGGGTAGAAAGCCGCGCCTGTTCGCGGGCTGATGGACAAGAAAGTAATCTGAGGTAAGTGCAGTTTTTTTTTATAATGAATTTCAAATGAAAAAAATTGATTATTACTAAGAAAATGTTTGTCTTCAAACCGGTGATCTCGGTCGCGAAACACTATCAGGACTATTTTTTTTTCTTTTTTCAGTGCAATCCAGGCAAGCGAGGGGTAGAAAGCCGCGTCTGTTCGCAGGCTGATGGACAAGAAAGTAATCTGAGGAAAGTGCAGTTTTTTTTTATAATGAATTTCAGATGAAAAAAAAATATTTTTACCAAGAAAATGTTTGTCTTCAAACCGGTGATCTCGGTCGCGAAACACTATCCCGACTCAATATTTTTTTCTTTTTTCAGAGCAAGCCAGGCAAGCGAGGGATAGAAAACCGCGTCTGTTCGCGGGCTGATGGACAAGAAAGTATTATGTGCGAAGTGCAGACCAAAATTATGAATTTCAGATGAAAAAACGTGATTTTATACTAAGAAAATATTTGTCTTCAAACCGCTGATCTCGGTCGCCAAACACTATACCGACTTAATTTTTTTTTCTTTTTTAGAGCAAGCCAGGCAAGCGAGGGGAAGGAAGCCGCGCCTGTTCGCGGGCTGATGGACAAAAACGTAATCTGAGGTAAGTGCATTTTTTTTTATAATGAATTTAAGATGAAAAAAATTGATTTTTACCAAGAAAATGTTTGTCTTCAAACCGGTGATCTCGGTCGCGAAACACTATCCCGATCATTTTTTTTTTCTTTTTTTAGCACAAACCAGGCAAGCGAGGGGTAGAAAGCCGCGCCTGTTCACGGGCTGATGGACAAGAAAGTAATCTGAGGTAAGTGCAGATTTTTTTTAAATTATGAATTTCATATGAAAAAAAAATATTTTTACTTAGAAAATGTTTGTCTTCAAACCGGTGATCTCGGTCGCGAAACACTATCCCGATCAATTTTTTTTTCTTTTTTCAGAACAAACCAGGCAAGCGAGGGGTAGAAAGCCGCGCCTGTTCGCGGGCTGATGGACAAGAAAGTAATCTGAGGTAAGTGCAGTTTTTTTTTTATTATGGATTTCAGATGAAAAAACTTGATTTTTACTAAGAAAATGTTTGTCTTCAAACCGGTGATCTCGGTCGCGAAACACTATCAGGTCTATTTTTTTTTCTTTTTTCAGAGCAATCCAGGCAAGCGAGGGGTAGAAAGCCGCACCTGTTCGCGGTCTGATGGACAAGAAAGTAATCTGTGGTAAGTGCAGACCAAAATTATGAATTTCAGATGAAATAACGTGATTTTATACTAAGAAAATATTTGTCTTCAAACCGCTGATCTCGGTCGCCAAACACTATACCGACTTAATTTTTTTTTCTTTTTTCAGAGCAAGCCAGGCAAGCGAGGGGAAGGAAGCCGCGCCTGTTCGCGGGCTGATGGACAAGAACGTAATCTGAGGTAAGTGCATTTTTTTTTATAATGAATTTCAGATGAAAAAAATTGATTTTTACCAAGAAAATGTTTGTCTTCAAACCGGTGATCTCGGTCGCGAAACACTATCAGGACTATTTTTTTTTCCTTTTTTCAGAGCAATCCAGGCAAGCGAGGGGTAGAAAGCCGCGTCTGTTCGCGGGCTGATGGACAAGAAAGTAATCTGAGGTAAGTGCAGTTTTTTTTTATAATGAATTTAAGATGAAAAAAATTGATTTTTACCAAGAAAATGTTTGTCTTCAAACCGGTGATCTCCGTCGCGAAATACTATCCCGATCAATTTTTTTTTCCTTTTTTCAGAACAAACCAGGCAAGCGAGGGGTAGAAAGCCGCGCCTGTTCGCGGGCTGATGGACAAGAAAGTAATCTGAGGTAAGTGCAGTTTTTTTTTTATTATGGATTTCAGATGAAAAAATTGAATTTTACTAAGAAAATGTTTGTCTTCAAACCGGTGATCTCGGTCGCGAAACACTATCCCGATCATTTTTTTTTTCTTTTTTCAGCACAAACCAGGCAAACGAGGGGTAGAAAGCCGCGCCTGTTCGCGGGCCGATGGACAAGAAAGTAATCTGAGGTAAGTGCAGTTTTTTTTTATAATGAATTTAAGATGAAAAAAAATGATTTTTACCAAGAAAATGTTTGTCTTCAAACCGGTGATCTCCGTCGCGAAACACTATCCCGATCATTTTTTTTTTCCTTTTTTCAGAACAAACCAGGCAAGCGAGGGGTAGAAAGCCGCGCCTGTTCGCGGGCTGATGGACAAGAAAGTAATCTGAGGTAAGTGCAGTTTTTTTTTTATTATGGATTTCAGATGAAAAAATTGATTTTTACTAAGAAAATGTTTGTCTTCAAACCGGTGATCTCGGTCGCGAAACACTATCAGGTCTATTTTTTTTTCTTTTTTCAGAGCAATCCAGGCAAGCGAGGGGTAGAAAGCCGCACCTGTTCGCGGTCTAATGGACAAGAAAGTAATCTGTGGTAAGTGCAGACCAAAATTATGAATTTCAGATGAAATAACGTGATTTTATACTAAGAAAATATTTGTCTTCAAACCGCTGATCTCGGTCGCCAAACACTATACCGACTTAATTTTTTTTTCTTTTTTCAGAGCAAGCCAGGCAAGCGAGGGGTAGAAAGCCGCGCCTGTTCGCGGGCTGATGGACAAGAAAGTAATGTGAGGTAAGTGCAGACCAAAATTATGAATTTCAGATGAAAAAACGTGATTTTATACTAAGAAAATATTTGTCTTCAAACCCCTGATCTCGGTCGCGAAACACTATCCCGATCAATTTTTTTTTCACTTTTCAGAACAAACCAGGCAAGCGAGGGGTAGAAAGCCGCGCCTGTTCGCGGGCTGATGGACAAGAAAGTAATCTGAGGTAAGTGCAGTTTTTTTTTTATTATGGATTTCAGATGAAAAAATTGATTTTTACTAAGAAAATGATTGTCTTCAAACCGGTGATCTCGGTCGCGAAACACTATCAGGTCTATTTTTTTTTCTTTTTTAAGAGCAATCCAGGCAAGCGAGGGGTAGAAAGCCGCACCTGTTCGCGGTCTGATGGACAAGAAAGTAATCTGAGGTAAGTGCAGTTTTTTTTTATAATGAATTTAAGATGAAAAAAAAATATTTTTACCAAGAAAATGTTTGTCTTCAAACCGGTGATCTCGGTAGCGAAACACTATCCCGACTCAATATTTTTTTCTTTTTTCAGTACAAGCAAGGCAAGCGAGGGATAGAAAGCCGCGTCTGTTCGCGGGCTGATGGACAAGAAAGTATTATGTGGGAAGTGCAGACCAAAATTATGAATTTCAGATGAAAAAACGTGATTTTATACTAAGAAAATATTTGTCTTCAAACCCCTGATCTCGGTCGCGAAACACTATCCCGATCAATTTTTTTTTCACTTTTCAGAACAAACCAGGCAAGCGAGGGGTAGAAAGCCGCGCCTGTTCGCGGGCTGATGGACAAGAAAGTAATCTGAGGTAAGTGCAGTTTTTTTTTTATTATGGATTTCAGATGAAAAAATTGATTTTTACTAAGAAAATGATTGTCTTCAAACCGGTGATCTCGGTCGCGAAACACTATCAGGTCTATTTTTTTTTCTTTTTTAAGAGCAATCCAGGCAAGCGAGGGGTAGAAAGCCGCACCTGTTCGCGGTCTGATGGACAAGAAAGTAATCTGAGGTAAGTGCAGTTTTTTTTTATAATGAATTTAAGATGAAAAAAAAATATTTTTACCAAGAAAATGTTTGTCTTCAAACCGGTGATCTCGGTAGCGAAACACTATCCCGACTCAATATTTTTTTCTTTTTTCAGTACAAGCAAGGCAAGCGCGCGGTAGAAAGCCGCGCCTGTTCGCGGGCTGATGGACAAGAAAGTAATCTGAGGTAAGTGCATTTTTTTTTTAATGAATTTCAGATGAAAAAAAATAATTTTTACCAAGAAAATGTTTGTCTTCAAACCGGTGATCTCGGTCGCGAAACAATATCCCGACTTAATTTTTTTTTCTTTTTTCAGAGCAACCCAGGCAAGCGAAGAGTAGAAAGCCGCGCCTGTTCGCGGGCTGATGAACAAGAAAGTAATCTGAGGTAAGTGCAGTTTTTTTTTATAATGAATTTAAGATGAAAAAAAAATATTTTTACCAAGAAAATGTTTGTCTTCAAACCGGTGATCTCGGTAGCGAAACACTATCCCGACTCAATATTTTTTTCTTTTTTCAGTACAAGCAAGGCAAGCGAGGGATAGAAAACCGCGTCTGTTCGCGGGCTGATGGACAAGAAAGTATTATGTGGGAAGTGCAGACCAAAATTATGAATTTCAGATGAAAAAACGTGATTTTATACTAAGAAAATATTTGTCTTCAAACCGCTGATCTCGGTCGCAAAACACTATCCCGACTTAATTTTTTTTCCTTTTTTCTGAGCAAGCCAGGCAAGCGAGGGGTAGAAAGCCGCGCCTGTTCGCGGGCTGATGGACAAGAAAGTAATCTGAGGTAAGTGCAGTTTTTTTTATAATGAATTTCAGATGAAAAAAATTGATTATTACTAAGAAAATATTTGTCTTCAAACCGCTGATCTCGGTCGCGAAACACTATCCCAATCAATTTTTTTTTCTTTTTTCAGAACAAACTAGGCAAGCGAGGGGTAGAAAGCCGCGCCTGTTCGCGGGCTGATGGACAAGAAAGTATTCTGAGGTAAGTGCAGTTTTTTTTTTTATTATGAATTTCAGATGAAAAAATTGATTTTTACTAAGAAAATGTTTGTCTTCAAACCGGTGATCTCGGTCGCAAAACACTATCCCGACTTAATTTTATTTCCTTTTTTCTGAGCAAGCCAGGCAAGCGAGGGGTAGAAAGCCACGCCTGTTCGCGGGCTGATGGACAAGAAAGTAATCTGAGGTAAGTGCAGTTTTTTTTTTATTATGAATTTCATATGAAAATAAAAATTTTTACTTACAAAATGTTTGTCTTCAAACCGGTGATCTCGGTCGCGAAACACTATCCCGATCAATTTTTTTTTCTTTTTTCAGAAAAAACCAGGCAAGCGAGGGGTAGAAAGCCGCGCCTGTTCGCGGGCTGATGGACAAGAAAGTAATCTGAGGTAAGTGCAGTTTTTTTTTTATTATGGATTTCAGATGAAAAAATTGATTTTTACTAAGAAAATGATTGTCTTCAAACCGGTGATCTCGGTCGCGAAACACTATCAGGTCTATTTTTTTTTCTTTTTTAAGAGCAATCCAGGCAAGCGAGGGGTAGAAAGCCGCACCTGTTCGCGGTCTGATGGACAAGAAAGTAATCTGAGGTAAGTGCAGTTTTTTTTTATAATGAATTTAAGATGAAAAAAAAATATTTTTACCAAGAAAATGTTTGTCTTCAAACCGGTGATCTCGGTAGCGAAACACTATCCCGACTCAATATTTTTTTCTTTTTTCAGTACAAGCAAGGCAAGCGAGGGATAGAAAACCGCGTCTGTTCGCGGGCTGATGGACAAGAAAGTATTATGTGGGAAGTGCAGACCAAAATTATGAATTTCAGATGAAAAAAAGTGATTTTATACTAAGAAAATATTTGTCTTCAAACCCCTGATCTCGGTCGCGAAACACTATCCCGATCAATTTTTTTTTCACTTTTCAGAACAAACCAGGCAAGCGAGGGGTAGAAAGCCGCGCCTGTTCGCGGGCTGATGGACAAGAAAGTAATCTGAGGTAAGTGCAGTTTTTTTTTTATTATGGATTTCAGATGAAAAAATTGATTTTTACTAAGAAAATGATTGTCTTCAAACCGGTGATCTCGGTCGCGAAACACTATCAGGTCTATTTTTTTTTCTTTTTTAAGAGCAATCCAGGCAAGCGAGGGGTAGAAAGCCGCACCTGTTCGCGGTCTGATGGACAAGAAAGTAATCTGAGGTAAGTGCAGTTTTTTTTTTATAATGAATTTAAGATGAAAAAAAAATATTTTTACCAAGAAAATGTTTGTCTTCAAACCGGTGATCTCGGTAGCGAAACACTATCCCGACTCAATATTTTTTTCTTTTTTCAGTACAAGCAAGGCAAGCGCGCGGTAGAAAGCCGCGCCTGTTCGCGGGCTGATGGACAAGAAAGTAATCTGAGGTAAGTGCATTTTTTTTTTAATGAATTTCAGATGAAAAAAAATAATTTTTACCAAGAAAATGTTTGTCTTCAAACCGGTGATCTCGGTCGCGAAACAATATCCCGACTTAATTTTTTTTTCTTTTTTCAGAGCAACCCAGGCAAGCGAAGAGTAGAAAGCCGCGCCTGTTCGCGGGCTGATGAACAAGAAAGTAATCTGAGGTAAGTGCAGTTTTTTTTTATAATGAATTTAAGATGAAAAAAAAATATTTTTACCAAGAAAATGTTTGTCTTCAAACCGGTGATCTCGGTAGCGAAACACTATCCCGACTCAATATTTTTTTCTTTTTTCAGTACAAGCAAGGCAAGCGAGGGATAGAAATCCGCGTCTGTTCGCGGGCTGATGGACAAGAAAGTATTATGTGGGAAGTGCAGACCAAAATTATGAATTTCAGATGAAAAAACGTGATTTTATACTAAGAAAATATTTGTCTTCAAACCGCTGATCTCGGTCGCAAAACACTATCCCGACTTAATTTTTTTTCCTTTTTTCTGAGCAAGCCAGGCAAGCGAGGGGTAGAAAGCCGCGCCTGTTCGCGGGCTGATGGACAAGAAAGTAATCTGAGGTAAGTGCAGTTTTTTTTATAATGAATTTCAGATGAAAAAAATTGATTATTACTAAGAAAATATTTGTCTTCAAACCGCTGATCTCGGTCGCGAAACACTATCCCAATCAATTTTTTTTTCTTTTTTCAGAACAAACTAGGCAAGCGAGGGGTAGAAAGCCGCGCCTGTTCGCGGGCTGATGGACAAGAAAGTATTCTGAGGTAAGTGCAGTTTTTTTTTTTATTATGAATTTCAGATGAAAAAATTGATTTTTACTAAGAAAATGTTTGTCTTCAAACCGGTGATCTCGGTCGCAAAACACTATCCCGACTTAATTTTATTTCCTTTTTTCTGAGCAAGCCAGGCAAGCGAGGGGTAGAAAGCCACGCCTGTTCGCGGGCTGATGGACAAGAAAGTAATCTGAGGTAAGTGCAGTTTTTTTTTTATTATGAATTTCATATGAAAATAAAAATTTTTACTTACAAAATGTTTGTCTTCAAACCGGTGATCTCGGTCGCGAAACACTATCCCGATCAATTTTTTTTTCTTTTTTCAGAACAAACCAGGCAAGCGAGGGGTAGAAAGCCGCGCCTGTTCGCGGGCTGATGGACAAGAAAGTAATCTGAGGTAAGTGCAGTTTTTTTATTATTATGAATTTCATATGAAAAAAAAATATTTTTACTAAGAAAATGTTTGTCTTCAAACCGGTGATCTCGGTCGCGAAACACTATCCCGATCAATTTTTTTTTCTTTTTTCAGAACTAACCAGGCAAGCGAAGGGTAGAAAGCCGCGCCTGTTCGCAGGCTGATGGACAAGAAAGTAATCTGAGGTAAGTGCAGTTTTTTTTTTATTATGGATTTCAGATGAAAAAACGTGATTTTATACTAAGAAAATGTTTGTCTTCAAACCGGTGATCTCGGTCGCGAAACACTATCAGGTCTATTTTTTTTTCTTTTTTAAGAGCAATCCAGGCAAGCGAGGGGTAGAAAGCCGCGCCTGTTCGCGGTCTGATGGACAAGAAAGTAATCTGAGGTAAGTGCAGTTTTTTTTTATAATGAATTTAATATTAAAAAAATTGATTTTTACCAAGAAAATGTTTGTCTTCAAACCGGTGATCTCGGTCGCGAAACACTATCCCGATCATTTTTTTTTTCTTTTTTCAGCACAAACCAGGCAAGCGAGGGGTAGAAAGCCGCGCCTGTTCGCGGGCTGATGGACAAGAAAGTAATCTGAGGTAAGTGCAGTTTTTTTTTTTTATTATGAATTTCATATGAAAAAAAAAATTTTTACTTAGAAAATGTCTTCAAACCGGTGATCTCGGTCGCGAAACACTATCCCGATCAATTTTTTTTTCTTTTTTCAGCACAAACCAGGCAAGCGAGGGGTAGAAAGCCGCGCCTGTTCGCGGGCTGATGGACAAGAAAGTAATCTGAGGTAAGTGCAGTTTTTTGTTTTTATTATGAATTTCATATGAAAAAAAAAATTTTTACTTAGAAAATGTCTTCAAACCGGTGATCTCGGTCGCGAAACACTATCCCGATCAATTTTTTTTTCTTTTTTCAGAAAAAACCAGGCAAGCGAGGGGTAGAAAGCCGCGCCTGTTCGCGGGCTGATGGACAAGAAAGTAATCTGAGGTAAGTGCAGTTTTTTTTTTTATTATGAATTTCAGATGAAAAAATTGATTTTTACTAAGAAAATGTTTGTCTTCAAACCGGTGATCTCGGTCGCAAAACACTATCCCGACTTAATTTTATTTCCTTTTTTCTGAGCAAGCCAGGCAAGCGAGGGGTAGAAAGCCACGCCTGTTCGCGGGCTGATGGACAAGAAAGTAATCTGAGGTAAGTGCAGTTTTTTTTTTATTATGAATTTCATATGAAAATAAAAATTTTTACTTAGAAAATGTTTGTCTTCAAACCGGTGATCTCGGTCGCGAAACACTATCCCGATCAATTTTTTTTTCTTTATTCAGAAAAAACCAGGCAAGCGAGGGGTAGAAAGCCGCGCCTGTTCGCGGGCTGATGGACAAGAAAGTAATCTGAGGTAAGTGCAGTTTTTTTATTATTATGAATTTCATATGAAAAAAAAATATTTTTACTAAGAAAATGTTTGTCTTCAAACCGGTGATCTCGGTCGCGAAACACTATCCCGATCAATTTTTTTTTCTTTTTTCAGAACTAACCAGGCAAGCGAAGGGTAGAAAGCCGCGCCTGTTCGCAGGCTGATGGACAAGAAAGTAATCTGAGGTAAGTGCAGTTTTTTTTTTTTATTATGAATTTCATATGAAAAAAAAAATTTTTACTTAGAAAATGTCTTCAAACCGGTGATCTCGGTCGCGAAACACTATCCCGATCAATTTTTTTTTCTTTTTTCAGCACAAACCAGGCAAGCGAGGGGTAGAAAGCCGCGCCTGTTCGCGGGCTGATGGACAAGAAAGTAATCTGAGGTAAGTGCAGTTTTTT
The DNA here is from genome assembly GCA_916610205.1 of Griposia aprilina. Taxonomy (NCBI): domain Eukaryota; kingdom Metazoa; phylum Arthropoda; class Insecta; order Lepidoptera; family Noctuidae; genus Griposia; species Griposia aprilina. The sequence continues at coordinate 366,950 of CAKAIV010000010.1, read as the reverse complement.
TTTTTATTATGAATTTCATATTAAAATAAAAATTTTTACTTAGAAAATGTTTGTCTTCAAACCGGTGATCTCGGTCGCGAAACACTATCCCGATCAATTTTTTTTTCTTTTTTCAGCACAAACCAGGCAAGCGAGGGGTAGAAAGCCGCGCCTGTTCGCGGGCTGATGGACAAGAAAGTAATCTGAGGTAAGTGCATTTTTTTTTTATAATGAATTTAAGATGAAAAAAATTGATTTTTAGCAAGAAAATGTTTGTCTTCAAACCGGTGATCTCGGTCGCGAAACATTATCCCGATCAATTTTTTTAATTTTTACCAAGAAAATGTTTGTCTTCAAACCGGTGATCTCGGTCGCGAAACAATATCCCGACTTATTTTTTTTTTCTTTTTTCAGAGCAACCCAGGCAAGCGAGGGGTAGAAAGCCGCGCCTGTTCGCGGGCTGATGAACAAGAAAGTAATCTGAGGTAAGTGCATTTTTTTTTTTATTATGAATTTCAGATGAAAAAAATTGATTTTTACCAAGAAAATATTTGTCTTCAAACCGGTGATCTCGGTCGCGAAACACTATCAGGACTATTTATTTTTCCTTTTTTCAGATTAATCCAGGCAAGCGAAAGTAGAAAGCCGCGTCTGTTCGCGGGCTGATGGACAAGAAAGTAATCTGAGGTAAGTGCAGTTTTTTTTTAATGAATTTCAGATGAAAAAAAATAATTTTTACCAAGAAAATGTTTGTCTTCAAACCGGTGATCTCGGTCGCGAAACAATATCCCGACTTATTTTTTTTTTTCTTTTTTCAGAGCAACCCAGGCAAGCGAGGGGTAGAAAGCCGCGCCTGTTCGCGGGCTGATGAACAAGAAAGTAATCTGAGGTAAGTGCATTTTTTTTTTATAATGAATTTCAGATGAAAAAAAATGATTTTTACCAAGAAAATATTTGTCTTCAAACCGGTGATCTCGGTCGCGAAACACTATCCCGATCATTTTTTTTTTTTTTTTTAAGAACAAACCAGGCAAGCGAGGGGTAGAAAGCCGCGCCTGTTCGCGGGCTGATGGACAAGAAAGTAATCTGAGGTAAGTGCAGTTTTTTTTTTATTATGAATTTCAGATGAAAAAACGTGATTTTATACTAAGAAAATATTTGTCTTCAAACCGCTGATCTCGGTCGCGAAACACTATCAGGACTATTTTTTTTTCCTTTTTTCAGAGCAATCCAGGCAAGCGAGGGATAGAAAGCCGCGTCTGTTCGCGGGCTGATAGACAAGAAAGTAATCTGAGGTAAGTGCAGTTTTTTTTTATAATGAATTTAAGATGAAAAAAATTGATTTTTACCAAGAAAATGTTTGTCTTCAAACCGGTGATCTCGGTCGCGAAACACTATCCTGACTCAATTTTTTTTTCTTTTTTCAGAGCAAGCCAGGCAAGCGAGGGGTAGAAAGCCGCGCCTGTTCGCGGGCTGATGGACAAGAAAGTAATCTGAGGTAAGTGCATTTTTTTTTTATAATGAATTTAAGATGAAAAAAATTGATTTTTACCAAGAAAATGTTTGTCTTCAAACCGGTGATCTCGGTCGCGAAACATTATCCCGATCAATTTTTTTTTCTTTTTTCAGCACAAACCAGGCAAGCGCGCGGTAGAAAGCCGCGCCTGTTCGCGGGCTGATGGACAAGAAAGTAATCTGAGGTAAGTGCATTTTTTTTTTAATGAATTTCAGATGAAAAAAATTAATTTTTACCAAGAAAATGTTTGTCTTCAAACCGGTGATCTCGGTCGCGAAACAATATCCCGACTTAATTTTTTTTTCTTTTTTCAGAGCAACCCAGGCAAGCGAAGAGTAGAAAGCCGCGCCTGTTCGCGGGCTGATGAACAAGAAAGTAATCTGAGGTAAGTGCATTTTTTTTTTATAATGAATTTCAGATGAAAAAAATTGATTTTTACCAAGAAAATATTTGTCTTCAAACCGGTGATCTCGGTCGCGAAACACTATCCCGATCAATTTTTTTTTCTTTTTTCAGAAAAAACCAGGCAAGCGAGGGTAGAAAGCCGCGCCTGTTCGCGGGCTGATGGACAAGAAAGTAATCTGAGGTAAGTGCAGTTTTTTTTTTTATTATGGATTTCAGATGAAAAAACGTGATTTTATACTAAGAAAATATTTGTCTTCAAACCGGTGATCTCGGTCGCGAAACACTATCAGGACTATTTTTTTTTCCTTTTTTCAGAGCAATCCAGGCAAGCAAGGGGTAGAAAGCCGCACCTGTTCGCGGTCTGATGGACAAGAAAGTAATCTGTGGTAAGTGCAGACCAAAATTATGAATTTCAGATGAAATAACGTGATTTTATACTAAGAAAATATTTGTCTTCAAACCGCTGATCTCGGTCGCCAAACACTATACCGACTTAATTTTTTTTTCTTTTTTCAGAGCAAGCCAGGCAAGCGAGGGGTAGAAAGCCGCGCCTGTTCGCGGGCTGATGGACAAGAAAGTAATCTGTGGTAAGTGCAGACCAAAATTATGAATTTCAGATGAAAAAACGTGATTTTATACTAAGAAAATATTTGTCTTCAAACCCCTGATCTCGGTCGCGAAACACTATCCCGATCAATTTTTTTTTCACTTTTCAGAACAAACCAGGCAAGCGAGGGGTAGAAAGCCGCGCCTGTTCGCGGGCTGATGGACAAGAAAGTAATCTGAGGTAAGTGCAGTTTTTTTTTTATTATGGATTTCAGATGAAAAAATTGATTTTTACTAAGAAAATGATTGTCTTCAAACCGGTGATCTCGGTCGCGAAACACTATCAGGTCTATTTTTTTTTCTTTTTTAAGAGCAATCCAGGCAAGCAAGGGGTAGAAAGCCGCACCTGTTCGCGGTCTGATGGACAAGAAAGTAATCTGTGGTAAGTGCAGACCAAAATTATGAATTTCAGATGAAATAACGTGATTTTATACTAAGAAAATATTTGTCTTCAAACCGCTGATCTCGGTCGCCAAACACTATACCGACTTAATTTTTTTTTCTTTTTTCAGAGCAAGCCAGGCAAGCGAGGGGTAGAAAGCCGCGCCTGTTCGCGGGCTGATGGACAAGAAAGTAATGTGAGGTAAGTGCAGACCAAAATTATGAATTTCAGATGAAAAAACGTGATTTTATACTAAGAAAATATTTGTCTTCAAACCCCTGATCTCGGTCGCGAAACACTATCCCGATCAATTTTTTTTTCACTTTTCAGAACAAACCAGGCAAGCGAGGGGTAGAAAGCCGCGCCTGTTCGCGGGCTGATGGACAAGAAAGTAATCTGAGGTAAGTGCAGTTTTTTTTTTATTATGGATTTCAGATGAAAAAATTGATTTTTACTAAGAAAATGATTGTCTTCAAACCGGTGATCTCGGTCGCGAAACACTATCAGGTCTATTTTTTTTTCTTTTTTAAGAGCAATCCAGGCAAGCGAGGGGTAGAAAGCCGCACCTGTTCGCGGTCTGATGGACAAGAAAGTAATCTGAGGTAAGTGCAGTTTTTTTTTATAATGAATTTAAGATGAAAAAAAAATATTTTTACCAAGAAAATGTTTGTCTTCAAACCGGTGATCTCGGTAGCGAAACACTATCCCGACTCAATATTTTTTTCTTTTTTCAGTACAAGCAAGGCAAGCGAGGGATAGAAAACCGCGTCTGTTCGCGGGCTGATGGACAAGAAAGTATTATGTGGGAAGTGCAGACCAAAATTATGAATTTCAGATGAAAAAACGTGATTTTATACTAAGAAAATATTTGTCTTCAAACCGCTGATCTCGGTCGCAAAACACTATCCCGACTTAATTTTTTTTCCTTTTTTCTGAGCAAGCCAGGCAAGCGAGGGGTAGAAAGCCGCGCCTGTTCGCGGGCTGATGGACAAGAAAGTAATCTGAGGTAAGTGCATTTTTTTTTATAATGAATTTCAGATGAAAAAAATTGATTATTACTAAGAAAATATTTGTCTTCAAACCGCTGATCTCGGTCGCGAAACACTATCCCAATCAATTTTTTTTACTTTTTTCAGAACAAACTAGGCAAGCGAGGGGTAGAAAGCCGCGCCTGTTCGCGGGCTGATGGACAAGAAAGTATTCTGAGGTAAGTGCAGTTTTTTTTTTTATTATGAATTTCAGATGAAAAAATTGATTTTTACTAAGAAAATGTTTGTCTTCAAACCGGTGATCTCGGTCGCAAAACACTATCCCGACTTAATTTTATTTCCTTTTTTCTGAGCAAGCCAGGCAAGCGAGGGGTAGAAAGCCACGCCTGTTCGCGGGCTGATGGACAAGAAAGTAATCTGAGGTAAGTGCAGTTTTTTTTTTATTATGAATTTCATATGAAAATAAAAATTTTTACTTACAAAATGTTTGTCTTCAAACCGGTGATCTCGGTCGCGAAACACTATCCCGATCAATTTTTTTTTCTTTTTTCAGAACAAACCAGGCAAGCGAGGGGTAGAAAGCCGCGCCTGTTCGCGGGCTGATGGACAAGAAAGTAATCTGAGGTAAGTGCAGTTTTTTTATTATTATGAATTTCATATGAAAAAAAAATATTTTTACTAAGAAAATGTTTGTCTTCAAACCGGTGATCTCGGTCGCGAAACACTATCCCGATCAATTTTTTTTTCTTTTTTCAGAACTAACCAGGCAAGCGAAGGGTAGAAAGCCGCGCCTGTTCGCAGGCTGATGGACAAGAAAGTAATCTGAGGTAAGTGCAGTTTTTTTTTTATTATGGATTTCAGATGAAAAAACGTGATTTTATACTAAGAAAATGTTTGTCTTCAAACCGGTGATCTCGGTCGCGAAACACTATCAGGTCTATTTTTTTTTCTTTTTTAAGAGCAATCCAGGCAAGCGAGGGGTAGAAAGCCGCACCTGTTCGCGGTCTGATGGACAAGAAAGTAATCTGAGGTAAGTGCAGTTTTTTTTTATAATGAATTTAAGATGAAAAAAATTGATTTTTACCAAGAAAATGTTTGTCTTCAAACCGGTGATCTCGGTCGCGAAACACTATCCCGATCTTTTTTTTTTTCTTTTTTCAGCACAAACCAGGCAAGCGAGGGGTAGAAAGCCGCGCCTGTTCGCGGGCTGATGGACAAGAAAGTAATCTGAGGTAAGTGCAGTTTTTTTTTTTTATTATGAATTTCATATGAAAAAAAAAATTTTTACTTAGAAAATGTCTTCAAACCGGTGATCTCGGTCGCGAAACACTATCCCGATCAATTTTTTTTTCTTTTTTCAGCACAAACCAGGCAAGCGAGGGGTAGAAAGCCGCGCCTGTTCGCGGGCTGATGGACAAGAAAGTAATCTGAGGTAAGTGCAGTTTTTTGTTTTTATTATGAATTTCATATGAAAAAAAAAATTTTTACTTAGAAAATGTCTTCAAACCGGTGATCTCGGTCGCGAAACACTATCCCGATCAATTTTTTTTTCTTTTTTCAGAACAAACTAGGCAAGCGAGGGGTAGAAAGCCGCGCCTGTTCGCGGGCTGATGGACAAGAAAGTATTCTGAGGTAAGTGCAGTTTTTTTTTTTATTATGAATTTCAGATGAAAAAATTGATTTTTACTAAGAAAATGTTTGTCTTCAAACCGGTGATCTCGGTCGCAAAACACTATCCCGACTTAATTTTATTTCCTTTTTTCTGAGCAAGCCAGGCAAGCGAGGGGTAGAAAGCCACGCCTGTTCGCGGGCTGATGGACAAGAAAGTAATCTGAGGTAAGTGCAGTTTTTTTTTTATTATGAATTTCATATGAAAATAAAAATTTTTACTTAGAAAATGTTTGTCTTCAAACCGGTGATCTCGGTCGCGAAACACTATCCCGATCAATTTTTTTTTCTTTATTCAGAAAAAACCAGGCAAGCGAGGGGTAGAAAGCCGCGCCTGTTCGCGGGCTGATGGACAAGAAAGTAATCTGAGGTAAGTGCAGTTTTTTTATTATTATGAATTTCATATGAAAAAAAAATATTTTTACTAAGAAAATGTTTGTCTTCAAACCGGTGATCTCGGTCGCGAAACACTATCCCGATCAATTTTTTTTTCTTTTTTCAGAACTAACCAGGCAAGCGAAGGGTAGAAAGCCGCGCCTGTTCGCAGGCTGATGGACAAGAAAGTAATCTGAGGTAAGTGCAGTTTTTTGTTTTTATTATGAATTTCATATGAAAAAAAAAATTTTTACTTAGAAAATGTCTTCAAACCGGTGATCTCGGTCGCGAAACACTATCCCGATCAATTTTTTTTTCTTTTTTCAGCACAAACCAGGCAAGCGAGGGGTAGAAAGCCGCGCCTGTTCGCGGGCTGATGGACAAGAAAGTAATCTGAGGTAAGTGCAGTTTTTTTTTTTATTATGAATTTCATATGAAAATAAAAATTTTTACTTAGAAAATGTTTGTCTTCAAACCGGTGATCTCGGTCGCGAAACACTATCCCGATCAATTTTTTTTTCTTTTTTCAGCACAAACCAGGCAAGCGAGGGGTAGAAAGCCGCGCCTGTTCGCGGGCTGATGGACAAGAAAGTAATCTGAGGTAAGTGCATTTTTTTTTTATAATGAATTTAAGATGAAAAAAATTGATTTTTACCAAGAAAATGTTTGTCTTCAAACCGGTGATCTCGGTCGCGAAAGACAAGAAAATGTTTGTCTTCAAACCGGTGATCTCGGTCGCAAAACACTATCCCGTCTTATTTTTTTTTTCTTTTTTCAGAGCAACCCAGGCAAGCGAGGGGTAGAAAGCCGCGCCTGTTCGCGGGCTGATGAACAAGAAAGTAATCTGAGGTAAGTGCATTTTTTTTTTTATTATGAATTTCAGATGAAAAAAATTGATTTTTACCAAGAAAATATTTGTCTTCAAACCGGTGATCTCGGTCGCGAAACACTATCAGGACTATTTATTTTTCCTTTTTTCAGATTAATCCAGGCAAGCGAAAGTAGAAAGCCGCGTCTGTTCGCGGGCTGATGGACAAGAAAGTAATCTGAGGTAAGTGCAGTTTTTTTTTTAATGAATTTCAGATGAAAAAAAATAATTTTTACCAAGAAAATGTTTGTCTTCAAACCGGTGATCTCGGTCGCGAAACAATATCCCGACTTATTTTTTTTTTCTTTTTTCAGAGCAACCCAGGCAAGCGAGGGGTAGAAAGCCGCGCCTGTTCGCGGGCTGATGAACAAGAAAGTAATCTGAGGTAAGTGCATTTTTTTTTTATAATGAATTTCAGATGAAAAAAAATTATTTTTACCAAGAAAATATTTGTCTTCAAACCGGTGATCTCGGTCGCGAAACACTATCCCGATCATTTTTTTTTTTTTTTTTCAGAACAAACCAGGCAAGCGAGGGGTAGCAAGCCGCGCCTGTTCGCGGGCTGATGGACAAGAAAGTAATCTGAGGTAAGTGCAGTTTTTTTTTTATTATGAATTTCAGATGAAAAAACGTGATTTTATACTAAGAAAATATTTGTCTTCAAACCGGTGATCTCGGTCGCGAAACACTATCAGGACTATTTTTTTTTCCTTTTTTCAGAGCAATCCAGGCAAGCGAGGGATAGAAAGCCGCGTCTGTTCGCGGGCTGATAGACAAGAAAGTAATCTGAGGTAAGTGCAGTTTTTTTTTATAATGAATTTAAGATGAAAAAAATTGATTTTTACCAAGAAAATGTTTGTCTTCAAACCGGTGATCTCGGTCGCGAAACACTATCCTGACTTAATTTTTTTTTCTTTTTTCAGAGCAAGCCAGGCAAGCGAGGGGAAGAAAGCCGCGCCTGTTCGCGGGCTGATGGACAAGAAAGTAATCTGAGGTAAGTGCATTTTTTTTTTATAATGAATTTAAGATGAAAAAAATTGATTTTTACCAAGAAAATGTTTGTCTTCAAACCGGTGATCTCGGTCGCGAAACATTATCCCGATCAATTTTTTTTTCTTTTTTCAGCACAAACCAGGCAAGCGCGCGGTAGAAAGCCGCGCCTGTTCGCGGGCTGATGGACAAGAAAGTAATCTGAGGTAAGTGCATTTTTTTTTTAATGAATTTCAGATGAAAAAAAATAATTTTTACCAAGAAAATGTTTGTCTTCAAACCGGTGATCTCGGTCGCGAAACAATATCCCGACTTAATTTTTTTTTCTTTTTTCAGAGCAACCCAGGCAAGCGAAGAGTAGAAAGCCGCGCCTGTTCGCGGGCTGATGAACAAGAAAGTAATCTGAGGTAAGTGCAGTTTTTTTTTATAATGAATTTAAGATGAAAAAAAAATATTTTTACCAAGAAAATGTTTGTCTTCAAACCGGTGATCTCGGTAGCGAAACACTATCCCGACTCAATATTTTTTTCTTTTTTCAGTACAAGCAAGGCAAGCGAGGGATAGAAAACCGCGTCTGTTCGCGGGCTGATGGACAAGAAAGTATTATGTGGGAAGTGCAGACCAAAATTATGAATTTCAGATGAAAAAACGTGATTTTATACTAAGAAAATATTTGTCTTCAAACCGCTGATCTCGGTCGCAAAACACTATCCCGACTTAATTTTTTTTCCTTTTTTCTGAGCAAGCCAGGCAAGCGAGGGGTAGAAAGCCGCGCCTGTTCGCGGGCTGATGGACAAGAAAGTAATCTGAGGTAAGTGCAGTTTTTTTTATAATGAATTTCAGATGAAAAAAATTGATTATTACTAAGAAAATATTTGTCTTCAAACCGCTGATCTCGGTCGCGAAACACTATCCCAATCAATTTTTTTTTCTTTTTTCAGAACAAACTAGGCAAGCGAGGGGTAGAAAGCCGCGCCTGTTCGCGGGCTGATGGACAAGAAAGTAATCTGAGGTAAGTGCAGTTTTTTTTTTTATTATGAATTTCAGATGAAAAAATTGATTTTTACTAAGAAAATGTTTGTCTTCAAACCGGTGATCTCGGTCGCAAAACACTATCCCGACTTAATTTTATTTCCTTTTTTCTGAGCAAGCCAGGCAAGCGAGGGGTAGAAAGCCACGCCTGTTCGCGGGCTGATGGACAAGAAAGTAATCTGAGGTAAGTGCAGTTTTTTTTTTATTATGAATTTCATATGAAAATAAAAATTTTTACTTACAAAATGTTTGTCTTCAAACCGGTGATCTCGGTCGCGAAACACTATCCCGATCAATTTTTTTTTCTTTTTTCAGAAAAAACCAGGCAAGCGAGGGGTAGAAAGCCGCGCCTGTTCGCGGGCTGATGGACAAGAAAGTAATCTGAGGTAAGTGCAGTTTTTTTATTATTATGAATTTCATATGAAAAAAAAATATTTTTACTAAGAAAATGTTTGTCTTCAAACCGGTGATCTCGGTCGCGAAACACTATCCCGATCAATTTTTTTTTCTTTTTTCAGAACTAACCAGGCAAGCGAAGGGTAGAAAGCCGCGCCTGTTCGCAGGCTGATGGACAAGAAAGTAATCTGAGGTAAGTGCAGTTTTTTTTTTATTATGGATTTCAGATGAAAAAACGTGATTTTATACTAAGAAAATGTTTGTCTTCAAACCGGTGATCTCGGTCGCGAAACACTATCAGGTCTATTTTTTTTTCTTTTTTAAGAGCAATCCAGGCAAGCGAGGGGTAGAAAGCCGCACCTGTTCGCGGTCTGATGGACAAGAAAGTAATCTGAGGTAAGTGCAGTTTTTTTTTATAATGAATTTAAGATGAAAAAAATTGATTTTTACCAAGAAAATGTTTGTCTTCAAACCGGTGATCTCGGTCGCGAAACACTATCCCGATCATTTTTTTTTTCTTTTTTCAGCACAAACCAGGCAAGCGAGGGGTAGAAAGCCGCGCCTGTTCGCGGGCTGATGGACAAGAAAGTAATCTGAGGTAAGTGCAGTTTTTTTTTTTTATTATGAATTTCATATGAAAAAAAAAATTTTTACTTAGAAAATGTCTTCAAACCGGTGATCTCGGTCGCGAAACACTATCCCGATCAATTTTTTTTTCTTTTTTCAGCACAAACCAGGCAAGCGAGGGGTAGAAAGCCGCGCCTGTTCGCGGGCTGATGGACAAGAAAGTAATCTGAGGTAAGTGCAGTTTTTTGTTTTTATTATGAATTTCATATGAAAAAAAAAATTTTTACTTAGAAAATGTCTTCAAACCGGTGATCTCGGTCGCGAAACACTATCCCGATCAATTTTTTTTTCTTTTTTCAGAACAAACTAGGCAAGCGAGGGGTAGAAAGCCGCGCCTGTTCGCGGGCTGATGGACAAGAAAGTATTCTGAGGTAAGTGCAGTTTTTTTTTTTATTATGAATTTCAGATGAAAAAATTGATTTTTACTAAGAAAATGTTTGTCTTCAAACCGGTGATCTCGGTCGCAAAACACTATCCCGACTTAATTTTATTTCCTTTTTTCTGAGCAAGCCAGGCAAGCGAGGGGTAGAAAGCCACGCCTGTTCGCGGGCTGATGGACAAGAAAGTAATCTGAGGTAAGTGCAGTTTTTTTTTTATTATGAATTTCATATGAAAATAAAAATTTTTACTTAGAAAATGTTTGTCTTCAAACCGGTGATCTCGGTCGCGAAACACTATCCCGATCAATTTTTTTTTCTTTATTCAGAAAAAACCAGGCAAGCGAGGGGTAGAAAGCCGCGCCTGTTCGCGGGCTGATGGACAAGAAAGTAATCTGAGGTAAGTGCAGTTTTTTTATTATTATGAATTTCATATGAAAAAAAAATATTTTTACTAAGAAAATGTTTGTCTTCAAACCGGTGATCTCGGTCGCGAAACACTATCCCGATCAATTTTTTTTTCTTTTTTCAGAACTAACCAGGCAAGCGAAGGGTAGAAAGCCGCGCCTGTTCGCAGGCTGATGGACAAGAAAGTAATCTGAGGTAAGTGCAGTTTTTTGTTTTTATTATGAATTTCATATGAAAAAAAAAATTTTTACTTAGAAAATGTCTTCAAACCGGTGATCTCGGTCGCGAAACACTATCCCGATCAATTTTTTTTTCTTTTTTCAGCACAAACCAGGCAAGCGAGGGGTAGAAAGCCGCGCCTGTTCGCGGGCTGATGGACAAGAAAGTAATCTGAGGTAAGTGCAGTTTTTTTTTTTATTATGAATTTCATATGAAAATAAAAATTTTTACTTAGAAAATGTTTGTCTTCAAACCGGTGATCTCGGTCGCGAAACACTATCCCGATCAATTTTTTTTTCTTTTTTCAGCACAAACCAGGCAAGCGAGGGGTAGAAAGCCGCGCCTGTTCGCGGGCTGATGGACAAGAAAGTAATCTGAGGTAAGTGCATTTTTTTTTTATAATGAATTTAAGATGAAAAAAATTGATTTTTAGCAAGAAAATGTTTGTCTTCAAACCGGTGATCTCGGTCGCGAAACATTATCCCGATCAATTTTTTTAATTTTTACCAAGAAAATGTTTGTCTTCAAACCGGTGATCTCGGTCGCGAAACAATATCCCGACTTATTTTTTTTTTCTTTTTTCAGAGCAACCCAGGCAAGCGAGGGGTAGAAAGCCGCGCCTGTTCGCGGGCTGATGAACAAGAAAGTAATCTGAGGTAAGTGCATTTTTTTTTTTATTATGAATTTCAGATGAAAAAAATTGATTTTTACCAAGAAAATATTTGTCTTCAAACCGGTGATCTCGGTCGCGAAACACTATCAGGACTATTTATTTTTCCTTTTTTCAGATTAATCCAGGCAAGCGAAAGTAGAAAGCCGCGTCTGTTCGCGGGCTGATGGACAAGAAAGTAATCTGAGGTAAGTGCAGTTTTTTTTTTAATGAATTTCAGATGAAAAAAAATAATTTTTACCAAGAAAATGTTTGTCTTCAAACCGGTGATCTCGGTCGCGAAACAATATCCCGACTTATTTTTTTTTTCTTTTTTCAGAGCAACCCAGGCAAGCGAGGGGTAGAAAGCCGCGCCTGTTCGCGGGCTGATGAACAAGAAAGTAATCTGAGGTAAGTGCATTTTTTTTTTATAATGAATTTCAGATGAAAAAAAATGATTTTTACCAAGAAAATATTTGTCTTCAAACCGGTGATCTCGGTCGCGAAACACTATCCCTATCAATTTTTTTTTTTTTTTTCAGAACAAACCAGGCAAGCGAGGGGTAGAAAGCCGCGCCTGTTCGCGGGCTGATGGACAAGAAAGTAATCTGAGGTAAGTGCAGTTTTTTTTTTATTATGAATTTCAGATGAAAAAACGTGATTTTATACTAAGAAAATATTCGTCTTCAAACCGGTGATCTCGGTCGCGAAACACTATCAGGACTATTTTTTTTTCCTTTTTTCAGAGCAATCCAGGCAAGCGAGGGATAGAAAGCCGCGTCTGTTCGCGGGCTGATAGACAAGAAAGTAATCTGAGGTAAGTGCAGTTTTTTTTTATAATGAATTTAAGATGAAAAAAATTGATTTTTACCAAGAAAATGTTTGTCTTCAAACCGGTGATCTCGGTCGCGAAACACTATCCTGACTTAATTTTTTTTTCTTTTTTCAGAGCAAGCCAGGCAAGCGAGGGGAAGAAAGCCGCGCCTGTTCGCGGGCTGATGGACAAGAAAGTAATCTGAGGTAAGTGCATTTTTTTTTTATAATGAATTTAAGATGAAAAAAATTGATTTTTACCAAGAAAATGTTTGTCTTCAAACCGGTGATCTCGGTCGCGAAACATTATCCCGATCAATTTTTTTTTCTTTTTTCAGCACAAACCAGGCAAGCGCGCGGTAGAAAGCCGCGCCTGTTCGCGGGCTGATGGACAAGAAAGTAATCTGAGGTAAGTGCATTTTTTTTTTAATGAATTTCAGATGAAAAAAAATAATTTTTACCAAGAAAATGTTTGTCTTCAAACCGGTGATCTCGGTCGCGAAACAATATCCCGACTTAATTTTTTTTTCTTTTTTCAGAGCAACCCAGGCAAGCGAAGAGTAGAAAGCCGCGCCTGTTCGCGGGCTGATGAACAAGAAAGTAATCTGAGGTAAGTGCATTTTTTTTTTATAATGAATTTCAGATGAAAAAAAATGATTTTTACCAAGAAAATATTTGTCTTCAAACCGGTGATCTCGGTCGCGAAACACTATCCCGATCAATTTTTTTTTCTTTTTTCAGAAAAAACCAGGCAAGCGAGGGTAGAAAGCCGCGCCTGTTCGCGGGCTGATGGACAAGAAAGTAATCTGAGGTAAGTGCAGTTTTTTTTTTTATTATGGATTTCAGATGAAAAAACGTGATTTTATACTAAGAAAATATTTGTCTTCAAACCGGTGATCTCGGTCGCGAAACACTATCAGGACTATTTTTTTTTCCTTTTTTCAGAGCAATCCAGGCAAGCAAGGGGTAGAAAGCCGCACCTGTTCGCGGTCTGATGGACAAGAAAGTAATCTGTGGTAAGTGCAGACCAAAATTATGAATTTAAGATGAAATAACGTGATTTTATAATAATAAAATATTTGTCTTCAAACCGCTGATCTCGGTCGCCAAACACTATACCGACTTAATTTTTTTTTCTTTTTTCAGAGCAAGCCAGGCAAGCGAGGGGTAGAAAGCCGCGCCTGTTCGCGGGCTGATGGACAAGAAAGTAATCTGTGGTAAGTGCAGACCAAAATTATGAATTTCAGATGAAAAAACGTGATTTTATACTAAGAAAATATTTGTCTTCAAACCCCTGATCTCGGTCGCGAAACACTATCCCGATCAATTTTTTTTTCACTTTTCAGAACAAACCAGGCAAGCGAGGGGTAGAAAGCCGCGCCTGTTCGCGGGCTGATGGACAAGAAAGTAATCTGAGGTAAGTGCAGTTTTTTTTTTATTATGGATTTCAGATGAAAAATTTGTTTTTTACTAAGAAAATGATTGTCTTCAAACCGGTGATCTCGGTCGCGAAACACTATCAGGTCTATTTTTTTTTCTTTTTTAAGAGCAATCCAGGCAAGCGAGGGGTAGAAAGCCGCACCTGTTCGCGGTCTGATGGACAAGAAAGTAATCTGAGGTAAGTGCAGTTTTTTTTTATAATGAATTTAAGATGAAAAAAAAATATTTTTACCAAGAAAATGTTTGTATTCAAACCGGTGATCTCGGTAGCGAAACACTATCCCGACTCAATATTTTTTTCTTTTTTCAGTACAAGCAAGGCAAGCGAGGGATAGAAAACCGCGTCTGTTCGCGGGCTGATGGACAAGAAAGTATTATGTGGGAAGTGCAGACCAAAATTATGAATTTCAGATGAAAAAACGTGATTTTATACTAAGAAAATATTTGTCTTCAAACCGCTGATCTCGGTCGCAAAACACTATCCCGACTTAATTTTTTTTCCTTTTTTCTGAGCAAGCCAGGCAAGCGAGGGGTAGAAAGCCGCGCCTGTTCGCGGGCTGATGGACAAGAAAGTAATCTGAGGTAAGTGCAGTTTTTTTTATAATGAATTTCAGATGAAAAAAATTGATTATTACTAAGAAAATATTTGTCTTCAAACCGCTGATCTCGGTCGCGAAACACTATCCCAATCAATTTTTTTTTCTTTTTTCAGAACAAACTAGGCAAGCGAGGGGTAGAAAGCCGCGCCTGTTCGCGGGCTGATGGACAAGAAAGTATTCTGAGGTAAGTGCAGTTTTTTTTTTAATTATGAATTTCAGATGAAAAAATTGATTTTTACTAAGAAAATGTTTGTCTTCAAACCGGTGATCTCGGTCGCAAAACACTATCCCGACTTAATTTTTTTTCCTTTTTTCTGAGCAAGCCAGGCAAGCGAGGGGTAGAAAGCCACGCCTGTTCGCGGGCTGATGGACAAGAAAGTAATCTGAGGTAAGTGCAGTTTTTTTTTTATTATGAATTTCATATGAAAATAAAAATTTTTACTTACAAAATGTTTGTCTTCAAACCGGTGATCTCGGTCGCGAAACACTATCCCGAACAATTTTTTTTTCTTTTTTCAGAAAAAACCAGGCAAGCGAGGGGTCGAAAGCCGCGCCTGTTCGCGGGCTGATGGACAAGAAAGTAATCTGAGGTAAGTGCAGTTTTTTTATTATTATGAATTTCATATGAAAAAAAAATATTTTTACTAAGAAAATGTTTGTCTTCAAACCGGTGATCTCGGTCGCGAAACACTATCCCGATCAATTTTTTTTTCTTTTTTCAGAACTAACCAGGCAAGCGAAGGGTAGAAAGCCGCGCCTGTTCGCAGGCTGATGGACAAGAAAGTAATCTGAGGTAAGTGCAGTTTTTTTTTTATTATGGATTTCAGATGAAAAAACGTGATTTTATACTAAGAAAATGTTTGTCTTCAAACCGGTGATCTCGGTCGCGAAACACTATCAGGTCTATTTTTTTTTCTTTTTTAAGAGCAATCCAGGCAAGCGAGGGGTAGAAAGCCGCACCTGTTCGCGGTCTGATGGACAAGAAAGTAATCTGAGGTAAGTGCAGTTTTTTTTTATAATGAATTTAAGATGAAAAAAATTGATTTTTACCAAGAAAATGTTTGTCTTCAAACCGGTGATCTCGGTCGCGAAACACTATCCCGATCTTTTTTTTTTTCTTTTTTCAGCACAAACCAGGCAAGCGAGGGGTAGAAAGCCGCGCCTGTTCGCGGGCTGATGGACAAGAAAGTAATCTGAGGTAAGTGCAGTTTTTTGTTTTTATTATGAATTTCATATGAAAAAAAAAATTTTTACTTAGAAAATGTCTTCAAACCGGTGATCTCGGTCGCGAAACACTATCCCGATCAATTTTTTTTTCTTTTTTCAGCACAAACCAGGCAAGCGAGGGGTAGAAAGCCGCGCCTGTTCGCGGGCTGATGGACAAGAAAGTAATCTGAGGTAAGTGCAGTTTTTTGTTTTTATTATGAATTTCATATGAAAAAAAAAATTTTTACTTAGAAAATGTCTTCAAACCGGTGATCTCGGTCGCGAAACACTATCCCGATCAATTTTTTTTTCTTTTTTCAGAACAAACTAGGCAAGCGAGGGGTAGAAAGCCGCGCCTGTTCGCGGGCTGATGGACAAGAAAGTATTCTGAGGTAAGTGCAGTTTTTTTTTTTATTATGAATTTCAGATGAAAAAATTGATTTTTACTAAGAAAATGTTTGTCTTCAAACCGGTGATCTCGGTCGCAAAACACTATCCCGACTTAATTTTATTTCCTTTTTTCTGAGCAAGCCAGGCAAGCGAGGGGTAGAAAGCCACGCCTGTTCGCGGGCTGATGGACAAGAAAGTAATCTGAGGTAAGTGCAGTTTTTTTTTTATTATGAATTTCATATGAAAATAAAAATTTTTACTTAGAAAATGTTTGTCTTCAAACCGGTGATCTCGGTCGCGAAACACTATCCCGATCAATTTTTTTTTCTTTATTCAGAAAAAACCAGGCAAGCGAGGGGTAGAAAGCCGCGCCTGTTCGCGGGCTGATGGACAAGAAAGTAATCTGAGGTAAGTGCAGTTTTTTTATTATTATGAATTTCATATGAAAAAAAAATATTTTTACTAAGAAAATGTTTGTCTTCAAACCGGTGATCGCGGTCGCGAAACACTATCCCGATCAATTTTTTTTTCTTTTTTCAGAACTAACCAGGCAAGCGAAGGGTAGAAAGCCGCGCCTGTTCGCAGGCTGATGGACAAGAAAGTAATCTGAGGTAAGTGCAGTTTTTTTTTTTTATTATGAATTTCATATGAAAAAAAAAATTTTTACTTAGAAAATGTCTTCAAACCGGTGATCTCGGTCGCGAAACACTATCCCGATCAATTTTTTTTTCTTTTTTCAGCACAAACCAGGCAAGCGAGGGGTAGAAAGCCGCGCCTGTTCGCGGGCTGATGGACAATAAAGTAATCTGAGGTAAGTGCAGTTTTTTTTTTTATTATGAATTTCATATGAAAATAAAAATTTTTACTTAGAAAATGTTTGTCTTCAAACCGGTGATCTCGGTCGCGAAACACTATCCCGATCAATTTTTTTTTCTTTTTTCAGCACAAACCAGGCAAGCGAGGGGTAGAAAGCCGCGCCTGTTCGCGGGCTGATGGACAAGAAAGTAATCTGAGGTAAGTGCATTTTTTTTTTATAATGAATTTAAGATGAAAAAAATTGATTTTTACCAAGAAAATGTTTGTCTTCAAACCGGTGATCTCGGTCGCGAAACATTATCCCGATCAATTTTTTTAATTTTTACCAAGAAAATGTTTGTCTTCAAACCGGTGATCTCGGTCGCGAAACAATATCCCGACTTATTTTTTTTTTCTTTTTTCAGAGCAACCCAGGCAAGCGAGGGGTAGAAAGCCGCGCCTGTTCGCGGGCTGATGAACAAGAAAGTAATCTGAGGTAAGTGCATTTTTTTTTTTATTATGAATTTCAGATGAAAAAAATTGATTTTTACCAAGAAAATATTTGTCTTCAAACCGGTGATCTCGGTCGCGAAACACTATCAGGACTATTTATTTTTCCTTTTTTCAGATTAATCCAGGCAAGCGAAAGTAGAAAGCCGCGTCTGTTCGCGGGCTGATGGACAAGAAAGTAATCTGAGGTAAGTGCAGTTTTTTTTTTAATGAATTTCAGATGAAAAAAAATAATTTTTACCAAGAAAATGTTTGTCTTCAAACCGGTGATCTCGGTCGCGAAACAATATCCCGACTTATTTTTTTTTTCTTTTTTCAGAGCAACCCAGGCAAGCGAGGGGTAGAAAGCCGCGCCTGTTCGCGGGCTGATGGACAAGAAAGTAATCTGAGGTAAGTGCATTTTTTTTTTATAATGAATTTCAGATGAAAAAAAATGATTTTTACCAAGAAAATATTTGTCTTCAAACCGGTGATCTCGGTCGCGAAACACTATCCCGATCATTTTTTTTTTTTTTTTTCAGAACAAACCAGGCAAGCGAGGGGTAGCAAGCCACGCCTGTTCGCGGGCTGATGGACAAGAAAGTAATGTGAGGTAAGTGCAGTTTTTTTTTTATTATGAATTTCAGATGAAAAAACGTGATTTTATACTAAGAAAATATTTGTCTTCAAACCGGTGATCTCGGTCGCGAAACACTATCAGGACTATTTTTTTTTTCCTTTTTTCAGAGCAATCCAGGCAAGCGAGGGATAGAAAGCCGCGTCTGTTCGCGGGCTGATAGACAAGAAAGTAATCTGAGGTAAGTGCAGTTTTTTTTTATAATGAATTTAAGATGAAAAAAATTGATTTTTACCAAGAAAATGTTTGTCTTCAAACCGGTGATCTCGGTCGCGAAACACTATCCTGACTTAATTTTTTTTTCTTTTTTCAGAGCAAGCCAGGCAAGCGAGGGGAAGAAAGCCGCGCCTGTTCGCGGGCTGATGGACAAGAAAGTAATCTGAGGTAAGTGCATTTTTTTTTTATAATGAATTTAAGATGAAAAAAATTGATTTTTACCAAGAAAATGTTTGTCTTCAAACCGGTGATCTCGGTCGCGAAACATTATCCCGATCAATTTTTTTTTCTTTTTTCAGCACAAACCAGGCAAGCGCGCGGTAGAAAGCCGCGCCTGTTCGCGGGCTGATGGACAAGAAAGTAATCTGAGGTAAGTGCATTTTTTTTTTAATGAATTTCAGATGAAAAAAAATAATTTTTACCAAGAAAATGTTTGTCTTCAAACCGGTGATCTCGGTCGCGAAACAATATCCCGACTTAATTTTTTTTTCTTTTTTCAGAGCAACCCAGGCAAGCGAAGAGTAGAAAGCCGCGCCTGTTCGCGGGCTGATGAACAAGAAAGTAATCTGAGGTAAGTGCATTTTTTTTTTATAATGAATTTCCGATGAAAAAAAATGATTTTTACCAAGAAAATATTTGTCTTCAAACCGGTGATCTCGGTCGCGAAACACTATCCCGATCAATTTTTTTTTCTTTTTTCAGAAAAAACCAGGCAAGCGAGGGTAGAAAGCCGCGCCTGTTCGCGGGCTGATGGACAAGAAAGTAATCTGAGGTAAGTGCAGTTTTTTTTTTTATTATGGATTTCAGATGAAAAAACGTGATTTTATACTAAGAAAATATTTGTCTTCAAACCGGTGATCTCGGTCGCGAAACACTATCAGGACTATTTTTTTTTCCTTTTTTCAGAGCAATCCAGGCAAGCAAGGGATAGAAAGCCGCGTCTGTTCGCGGGCTGATGGACAAGAAAGTAATCTGAGGTAAGTGCAGTTTTTTTTTATAATGAATTTAAGATGAAAAAAATTGATTTTTACCAAGAAAATGTTTGTCTTCAAACCGGTGATCTCGGTCGCGAAACACTATCCCGATCAATTTTTTTTTCTTTTTTCAGAACAAACCAGGCAAGCGAGCGGCAGAAAGCCGCGCCTGTTCGCGGGCTGATGGACAAAAAAGTAATCTGAGGTAAGTGCAGTTTTTTTTTTATTATGAATTTCAGATGAAAAAAATGATTTTTCTAAGAAAATGTTTGTCTTCCAACCGGTGATCTCGGTCGCGAAACACTATCAGGACTATTTTTTTTTCCTTTTTTCAGAGCAATCCAGGCAAGCGAGGGATAGAAAGCCGCGTCTGTTCGCGGGCTGATAGACAAGAAAGTAATCTGAGGTAAGTGCAGTTTTTTTTTATAATGAATTTAAGATGAAAAAAATTGATTTTTACCAAGAAAATGTTTGTCTTCAAACCGGTGATCTCGGTCGCGAAACACTATCCTGACTTAATTTTTTTTTCTTTTTTCAGAGCAAGCCAGGCAAGCGAGGGGAAGAAAGCCGCGCCTGTTCGCGGGCTGATGGACAAGAAAGTAATCTGAGGTAAGTGCATTTTTTTTTTATAATGAATTTAAGATGAAAAAAATTGATTTTTACCAAGAAAATGTTTGTCTTCAAACCGGTGATCTCGGTCGCGAAACATTATCCCGATCAATTTTTTTTTCTTTTTTCAGCACAAACCAGGCAAGCGCGCGGTAGAAAGCCGCGCCTGTTCGCGGGCTGATGGACAAGAAAGTAATCTGAGGTAAGAGCAGTTTTTTTTTTAATGAATTTCAGATGAAAAAAAATATTTTTTACCAAGAAAATGTTTGTCTTCAAACCAGTGATCTCGGTCGCGAAACAATATCCCGACTTAATTTTTTTTTCTTTTTTCAGAGCAACCCAGGCAAGCGAAGAGTAGAAAGCCGCGCCTGTTCGCGGGCTGATGAACAAGAAAGTAATCTGAGGTAAGTGCATTTTTTTTTTATAATGAATTTCAGATGAAAAAAAATGATTTTTACCAAGAAAATATTTGTCTTCAAACCGGTGATCTCGGTCGCGAAACACTATCCCGATCAATTTTTTTTTCTTTTTTCAGAAAAAAACAGGCAAGCGAGGGTAGAAAGCCGCGCCTGTTCGCGGGCTGATGGACAAGAAAGTAATCTGAGGTAAGTGCAGTTTTTTTTTTTATTATGGATTTCAGATGAAAAAACGTGATTTTATACTAAGAAAATATTTGTCTTCAAACCGGTGATCTCGGTCGCGAAACACTATCAGGACTATTTTTTTTTCCTTTTTTCAGAGCAATCCAGGCAAGCAAGGGATAGAAAGCCGCGTCTGTTCGCGGGCTGATGGACAAGAAAGTAATCTGAGGTAAGTGCAGTTGTTTTTTATAATGAATTTAAGATGAAAAAAATTGATTTTTACCAAGAAAATGTTTGTCTTCAAACCGGTGATCTCGGTCGCGAAACACTATCCTGACTTAATTTTTTTTTCTTTTTTCAGAGCAAGCCAGGCAAGCGAGGGGAAGAAAGCCGCGCCTGTTCGCGGGCTGATGGACAAGAAAGTAATCTGAGGTAAGTGCATTTTTTTTTTATAATGAATTTAAGATGAAAAAAATTGATTTTTACCAAGAAAATGTTTGTCTTCAAACCGGTGATCTCGGTCGCGAAACATTATCCCGATCAATTTTTTTTTCTTTTTTCAGCACAAACCAGGCAAGCGCGCGGTAGAAAGCCGCGCCTGTTCGCGGGCTGATGGACAAGAAAGTAATCTGAGGTAAGTGCATTTTTTTTTTAATGAATTTCAGATGAAAAAAAATAATTTTTACCAAGAAAATGTTTGTCTTCAAACCGGTGATCTCGGTCGCGAAACAATATCCCGACTTAATTTTTTTTTCTTTTTTCAGAGCAACCCAGGCAAGCGAAGAGTAGAAAGCCGCGCCTGTTCGCGGGCTGATGAACAAGAAAGTAATCTGAGGTAAGTGCATTTTTTTTTTATAATGAATTTCAGATGAAAAAAAATGATTTTTACCAAGAAAATATTTGTCTTCAAACCGGTGATCTCGGTCGCGAAACACTATCCCGATCAATTTTTTTTTCTTTTTTCAGAAAAAACCAGGCAAGCGAGGGTAGAAAGCCGCGCCTGTTCGCGGGCTGATGGACAAGAAAGTAATCTGAGGTAAGTGCAGTTTTTTTTTTTATTATGGATTTCAGATGAAAAAACGTGATTTTATACTAAGAAAATATTTGTCTTCAAACCGGTGATCTCGGTCGCGAAACACTATCACGACTATTTTTTTTTCCTTTTTTCAGAGCAATCCAGGCAAGCAAGGGATAGAAAGCCGCGTCTGTTCGCGGGCTGATGGACAAGAAAGTAATCTGAGGTAAGTGCAGTTTTTTTTTATAATGAATTTAAGATGAAAAAAATTGATTTTTACCAAGAAAATGTTTGTCTTCAAACCGGTGATCTCGGTCGCGAAACACTATCCCGATCAATTTTTTTTTCTTTTTTCAGAACAAACCAGGCAAGCGAGCGGCAGAAAGCCGCGCCTGTTCGCGGGCTGATGGACAAAAAAGTAATCTGAGGTAAGTGCAGTTTTTTTTTTATTATGAATTTCAGATGAAAAAAATGATTTTTCTAAGAAAATGTTTGTCTTCCAACCGGTGATCTCGGTCGCGAAACACTATCAGGACTATTTTTTTTTCCTTTTTTCAGAGCAATCCAGGCAAGCGAGGGATAGAAAGCCGCGTCTGTTCGCGGGCTGATAGACAAGAAAGTAATCTGAGGTAAGTGCAGTTTTTTTTTATAATGAATTTAAGATGAAAAAAATTGATTTTTACCAAGAAAATGTTTGTCTTCAAACCGGTGATCTCGGTCGCGAAACACTATCCTGACTTAATTTTTTTTTCTTTTTTCAGAGCAAGCCAGGCAAGCGAGGGGAAGAAAGCCGCGCCTGTTCGCGGGCTGATGGACAAGAAAGTAATCTGAGGTAAGTGCATTTTTTTTTTATAATGAATTTAAGATGAAAAAAATTGATTTTTACCAAGAAAATGTTTGTCTTCAAACCGGTGATCTCGGTCGCGAAACATTATCCCGATCAATTTTTTTTTCTTTTTTCAGCACAAACCAGGCAAGCGCGCGGTAGAAAGCCGCGCCTGTTCGCGGGCTGATGGACAAGAAAGTAATCTGAGGTAAGTGCAGTTTTTTTTTTAATGAATTTCAGATGAAAAAAAATATTTTTTACCAAGAAAATGTTTGTCTTCAAACCAGTGATCTCGGTCGCGAAACAATATCCCGACTTAATTTTTTTTTCTTTTTTCAGAGCAACCCAGGCAAGCGAAGAGTAGAAAGCCGCGCCTGTTCGCGGGCTGATGAACAAGAAAGTAATCTGAGGTAAGTGCATTTTTTTTTTATAATGAATTTCAGATGAAAAAAAATGATTTTTACCAAGAAAATATTTGTCTTCAAACCGGTGATCTCGGTCGCGAAACACTATCCCGATCAATTTTTTTTTCTTTTTTCAGAAAAAAACAGGCAAGCGAGGGTAGAAAGCCGCGCCTGTTCGCGGGCTGATGGACAAGAAAGTAATCTGAGGTAAGTGCAGTTTTTTTTTTTATTATGGATTTCAGATGAAAAAACGTGATTTTATACTAAGAAAATATTTGTCTTCAAACCGGTGATCTCGGTCGCGAAACACTATCAGGACTATTTTTTTTTCCTTTTTTCAGAGCAATCCAGGCAAGCAAGGGATAGAAAGCCGCGTCTGTTCGCGGGCTGATGGACAAGAAAGTAATCTGAGGTAAGTGCAGTTTTTTTTTATAATGAATTTAAGATGAAAAAAATTGATTTTTACCAAGAAAATGTTTGTCTTCAAACCGGTGATCTCGGTCGCGAAACACTATCCCGATCAATTTTTTTTTCTTTTTTCAGAACAAACCAGGCAAGCGAGCGGCAGAAAGCCGCGCCTGTTCGCGGGCTGATGGACAAAAAAGTAATCTGAGGTAAGTGCAGTTTTTTTTTTATTATGAATTTCAGATGAAAAAAATGATTTTTCTAAGAAAATGTTTGTCTTCCAACCGGTGATCTCGGTCGCGAAACACTATCCCAATCAATTTTTTTTTCTTTTTTCAGAACAAACCAGGCAAGCGAGGGGTAGAAAGCCGCGCCTGTTCGCGGGCTGATGGACAAGAAAGTATTCTGAGGTAAGTGCAGTTTTTTTTTTTATTATGAATTTCAGATGAAGAAATTGATTTTTACTAAGAAAATGTTTGTCTTCAAACCGGTGATCTCGGTCGCGAAACACTATCAGGTCTATTTTTTTTTCTTTTTTCTGAGCAATCAAGGCAAGCGAGGGGTAGAAAGCCGCACCTGTTCGCGGTCTGATGGACAAGAAAGTAATCTGAGGTAAGTGTAGTTTTTTTTTTATTATGAATTTCAGATGAAAAAAATGATTTTTCTAAGAAAATGTTTGTCTTCCAACCGGTGATCTCGGTCGCGAAACACTATCCCAATCAATTTTTTTTTCTTTTTTCAGAACAAACCAGGCAAGCGAGGGGTAGAAAGCCGCGCCTGTTCGCGGGCTGATGGACAAGAAAGTAATCTGAGGTAAGTGCAGTTTTTTTTTTATAATGAATTTCAGATGAAAAAAAAATATTTTTACCAAGAAAATGTTTGTCTTCAAACCGGTGATCTCGGTCGCGAAACACTATCAGGTCTATTTTTTTTTCTTTTTTCAGAGCAATCCAGGCAAGCGAGGGGTAGAAAGCCACGCCTGTTCGCGGGCTGATGGACAAGAAAGTAATCTGAGGTAAGTGCAGTTTTTTTTATAATGAATTTCAGATGAAAAAAATTGATTATTACTAAGA
This sequence comes from Griposia aprilina, assembly GCA_916610205.1. NCBI lineage: Eukaryota > Metazoa > Arthropoda > Insecta > Lepidoptera > Noctuidae > Griposia > Griposia aprilina. Next base: position 342,992 of record CAKAIV010000010.1, on the reverse strand, counting down.
AAATATTTGTCTTCAAACCGCTGATCTCGGTCGCGAAACACTATCCCAATCAGATTTTTTTTCTTTTTTCAGAACAAACTAGGCAAGCGAGGGGTAGAAAGCCGCGCCTGTTCGCGGGCTGATGGACAAGAAAGTATTCTGAGGTAAGTGCAGTTTTTTTTTTTATTATGAATTTCAGATGAAAAAATTGATTTTTACTAAGAAAATGTTTGTCTTCAAACCGGTGATCTCGGTCGCAAAACACTATCCCGACTTAATTTTATTTCCTTTTTTCTGAGCAAGCCAGGCAAGCGAGGGGTAGAAAGCCACGCCTGTTCGCGGGCTGATGGACAAGAAAGTAATCTGAGGTAAGTGCAGTTTTTTTTTTATAATGAATTTCAGATGAAAATAAAAATTTTTACTTAGAAAATGTTTGTCTTCAAACCGGTGATCTCGGTCGCGAAACACTATCCCGATCAATTTTTTTTTCTTTTTTCAGAAAAAACCAGGCAAGCGAGGGGTAGAAAGCCGCGCCTGTTCGCGGGCTGATGGACAAGAAATTAATCTGAGGTAAGTGCAGTTTTTTTATTATTATGAATTTCATATGAAAAAAAAATATTTTTACTAAGAAAATGTTTGTCTTCAAACCGGTGATCTCGGTCGCGAAACACTATCCCGATCAATTTTTTTTTCTTTTTTCAGAACTAACCAGGCAAGCGAAGGGTAGAAAGCCGCGCCTGTTCGCAGGCTGATGGACAAGAAAGTAATCTGAGGTAAGTGCAGTTTTTTTTTTATTATGGATTTCAGATGAAAAAACGTGATTTTATACTAAGAAAATGTTTGTCTTCAAACCGGTGATCTCGGTCGCGAAACACTATCAGGTCTATTTTTTTTTCTTTTTTAAGAGCAATCCAGGCAAGCGAGGGGTAGAAAGCCGCACCTGTTCGCGGTCTGATGGACAAGAAAGTAATCTGAGGTAAGTGCAGTTTTTTTTTATAATGAATTTAAGATGAAAAAAATTGATTTTTACCAAGAAAATGTTTGTCTTCAAACCGGTGATCTCGGTCGCGAAACACTATCCCGATCATTTTTTTTTTCTTTTTTCAGCACAAACCAGGCAAGCGAGGGGTAGAAAGCCGCGTCTGTTCGCGGGCTGATAGACAAGAAAGTAATCTGAGGTAAGTGCAGTTTTTTTTTATAATGAATTTAAGATGAAAAAAATTGATTTTTACCAAGAAAATGTTTGTCTTCAAACCGGTGATCTCGGTCGCGAAACACTATCCTGACTTAATTTTTTTTTCTTTTTTCAGAGCAAGCCAGGCAAGCGAGGGGAAGAAAGCCGCGCCTGTTCGCGGGCTGATGGACAAGAAAGTAATCTGAGGTAAGTGCATTTTTTTTTTATAATGAATTTAACCGCTCTAGCGTCAGACCCCCCGAGTGTGACCGAAAATATTTTCCGGTCTAACGTCAAACCCCCGAGCGTGACCGAAAATATTTTCCGGTCTAACGTCAGACCCCCCGATCGTGACCGATTCGGTTTGCTGCGTTCAAATCGATTTAAATACCACTGGCACACTGTACTGTTGCAAAAAAATTCCGCCGGGTGGCGCCCTATTAGTTTCCGCGTACAATATTATGCTATAATCTGTGGCGACCATAAATATTTTTTGCAAAATAAAAGTTTTAAGTCAGCGCTCCGCCATTTTGGATGACGAACGATGCGCGCTCCGTACATATTATGTGTTGATGGCGTAGTTAATAACCCAATGTATTAGTGTTATATATCATAAAAATCCTCATTAATCAAGGTTTACGAATATCTATATGTGTCATAGGTTTTGAATCAGTTTTTATGTGTTAAACTCGTTGTGAAAAATTGAGGCCGTAGCGACACGCTACGCGCCGGCATTTTCGTGTTAAATTACGTGTGTTTTACTAAATAATTTACTAAAGTAATGCTTGTAATATGGACATAAGTTAATTATTAGTATTTTAAAACGCTCAGAACGTTTTAATACTATGAAGATAGTTCAAGATCACGAATAATCTAATTCGTTCCGCAGTACAATTTGTAATCAGCAACAGTTGAGGCGTTGACGTTTTAACACGTTCACGAATTTAACAGATAAGGGTTCAGACGAATGTTTAACCGCGCATACGCTTCGTTGTTTTTCCAATTCTTTTGGTATGCCGGTACTGAATTGTTGTAAAGTATATATAATTATTGCATACAAATGATTGCCTATCATTTCAAATATAATTACACAAAAATCATGTAAAATAAATTAAATCCTATTTATAAACACACGTTTCGCAGAACCCTTATGGGGGCATGAAATTGTTGCGGGAATGGGGTGTTTGTTTTAGTGTATTTTGCTACTCTGAGCAAACCAAGTACGGACATATGGGTATCAAAAAAAAGCTTAGATAGTCTAGTTTAATAATTAATAGGTTTTATTGACACAAACTACAAACTAATGTACAAAATTTCAGTAAGAACAAATATTTTACGGAAATTCAACACATATTTTTAGTTTTTTTTTTTTTTACAGTTCTTTCGACTATGAAGTTGTATGGTAGTTTTAACACTTGTTGATTCTGTATGGTTTCAGCTACACACACGATTTTTTATTAGGGTATAAGTTCGGTAGTTTTCAAGTTATTACACTTTATGTTAGAAATGACCGGTGCGCGGTGCCGTGGCCGGGCGACTATAGTGACCTCGTCGTATGGCACTCCTGCAGGCGTTTGACGTTTGCGTATGACACTCCTGCAGGCGTTTGACGTTTACGTTTGAGCGGTTATGATGAAAAAAATTGATTTTTACCAAGAAAATGTTTGTCTTCAAACCGGTGATCTCGGTCGCGAAACATTATCCCGATCAATTTTTTTTTCTTTTTTCAGCACAAACCAGGCAAGCGCGCGGTAGAAAGCCGCGCCTGTTCGCGGGCTGATGGACAAGAAAGTAATCTGAGGTAAGTGCAGTTTTTTTTTTAATGAATTTCAGATGAAAAAAAATATTTTTTACCAAGAAAATGTTTGTCTTCAAACCAGTGATCTCGGTCGCGAAACAATATCCCGACTTAATTTTTTTTTCTTTTTTCAGAGCAACCCAGGCAAGCGAAGAGTAGAAAGCCGCGCCTGTTCGCGGGCTGATGAACAAGAAAGTAATCTGAGGTAAGTGCATTTTTTTTTTATAATGAATTTCAGATGAAAAAAATTGATTTTTACCAAGAAAATATTTGTCTTCAAACCGGTGATCTCGGTCGCGAAACACTATCCCGATCAATTTTTTTTTCTTTTTTCAGAAAAAAACAGGCAAGCGAGGGTAGAAAGCCGCGCCTGTTCGCGGGCTGATGGACAAGAAAGTAATCTGAGGTAAGTGCAGTTTTTTTTTTTATTATGGATTTCAGATGAAAAAACGTGATTTTATACTAAGAAAATATTTGTCTTCAAACCGGTGATCTCGGTCGCGAAACACTATCAGGACTATTTTTTTTTCCTTTTTTCAGAGCAATCCAGGCAAGCAAGGGATAGAAAGCCGCGTCTGTTCGCGGGCTGATGGACAAGAAAGTAATCTGAGGTAAGTGCAGTTTTTTTTTATAATGAATTTAAGATGAAAAAAATTGATTTTTACCAAGAAAATGTTTGTCTTCAAACCGGTGATCTCGGTCGCGAAACACTATCCCGATCAATTTTTTTTTCTTTTTTCAGAACAAACCAGGCAAGCGAGCGGCAGAAAGCCGCGCCTGTTCGCGGGCTGATGGACAAAAAAGTAATCTGAGGTAAGTGCAGTTTTTTTTTTATTATGAATTTCAGATGAAAAAAATGATTTTTCTAAGAAAATGTTTGTCTTCCAACCGGTGATCTCGGTCGCGAAACACTATCCCAATCAATTTTTTTTTCTTTTTTCAGAACAAACCAGGCAAGCGAGGGGTAGAAAGCCGCGCCTGTTCGCGGGCTGATGGACAAGAAAGTATTCTGAGGTAAGTGCAGTTTTTTTTTTTATTATGAATTTCAGATGAAGAAATTGATTTTTACTAAGAAAATGTTTGTCTTCAAACCGGTGATCTCGGTCGCGAAACACTATCAGGTCTATTTTTTTTTCTTTTTTCTGAGCAATCAAGGCAAGCGAGGGGTAGAAAGCCGCACCTGTTCGCGGTCTGATGGACAAGAAAGTAATCTGAGGTAAGTGTAGTTTTTTTTTTATTATGAATTTCAGATGAAAAAAATGATTTTTCTAAGAAAATGTTTGTCTTCCAACCGGTGATCTCGGTCGCGAAACACTATCCCAATCAATTTTTTTTTCTTTTTTCAGAACAAACTAGGCAAGCGAGGGGTAGAAAGCCGCGCCTGTTCGCGGGCTGATGGACAAGAAAGTAATCTGAGGTAAGTGCAGTTTTTTTTTTATAATGAATTTCAGATGAAAAAAAAATATTTTTACCAAGAAAATGTTTGTCTTCAAACCGGTGATCTCGGTAGCGAAACACTATCAGGACTATTTTTTTTTCTTTTTTCAGTGCAATCCAGGCAAGCGAGGGGTAGAAAGCCACGCCTGTTCGCGGGCTGATGGACAAGAAAGTAATCTGAGGTAAGTGCAGTTTTTTTTATAATGAATTTCAGATGAAAAAAATTGATTATTACTAAGAAAATATTTGTCTTCAAACCGCTGATCTCGGTCGCGAAACACTATCCCAATCAGATTTTTTTTCTTTTTTCAGAACAAACTAGGCAAGCGAGGGGTAGAAAGCCGCGCCTGTTCGCGGGCTGATGGACAAGAAAGTATTCTGAGGTAAGTGCAGTTTTTTTTTTTATTATGAATTTCAGATGAAAAAATTGATTTTTACTAAGAAAATGTTTGTCTTCAAACCGGTGATCTCGGTCGCAAAACACTATCCCGACTTAATTTTATTTCCTTTTTTCTGAGCAAGCCAGGCAAGCGAGGGGTAGAAAGCCACGCCTGTTCGCGGGCTGATGGACAAGAAAGTAATCTGAGGTAAGTGCAGTTTTTTTTTTATAATGAATTTCAGATGAAAATAAAAATTTTTACTTAGAAAATGTTTGTCTTCAAACCGGTGATCTCGGTCGCGAAACACTATCCCGATCAATTTTTTTTTCTTTTTTCAGAAAAAACCAGGCAAGCGAGGGGTAGAAAGCCGCGCCTGTTCGCGGGCTGATGGACAAGAAAGTAATCTGAGGTAAGTGCAGTTTTTTTATTATTATGAATTTCATATGAAAAAAAAATATTTTTACTAAGAAAATGTTTGTCTTCAAACCGGTGATCTCGGTCGCGAAACACTATCCCGATCAATTTTTTTTTCTTTTTTCAGAACTAACCAGGCAAGCGAAGGGTAGAAAGCCGCGCCTGTTCGCAGGCTGATGGACAAGAAAGTAATCTGAGGTAAGTGCAGTTTTTTTTTTATTATGGATTTCAGATGAAAAAACGTGATTTTATACTAAGAAAATGTTTGTCTTCAAACCGGTGATCTCGGTCGCGAAACACTATCAGGTCTATTTTTTTTTATTTTTTAAGAGCAATCCAGGCAAGCGAGGGGTAGAAAGCCGCACCTGTTCGCGGTCTGATGGACAAGAAAGTAATCTGAGGTAAGTGCAGTTTTTTTTTATAATGAATTTAAGATGAAAAAAATTGATTTTTACCAAGAAAATGTTTGTCTTCTAACCGGTGATCTCGGTCGCGAAACACTATCCCGATCATTTTTTTTTTCTTTTTTCAGCACAAACCAGGCAAGCGAGGGGTAGAAAGCCGCGCCTGTTCGCGGGCTGATGGACAAGAAAGTAATTTGAGGTAAGTGCAGTTTTTTTTTTTATTATGAATTTCATATGAAAAAAAAAATTTTTACTTAGAAAATGTCTTCAAACCGGTGATCTCGGTCGCGAAACACTATCCCGATCAATTTTTTTTTTTTTTTTCAGCACAAACCAGGCAAGCGAGGGGTAGAAAGCCGCGCCTGTTCGCGGGCTGATGGACAAGAAAGTAATCTGAGGTAAGTGCAGTTTTTTTTTTTATTATGAATTTCATATGAAAATAAAAATTTTTACTTAGAAAATGTTTGTCTTCAAACCGGTGATCTCGGTCGCGAAACACTATCCCGATCAATTTTTTTTTCTTTTTTCAGAACAAACCAGGCAAGCGCGCGGTAGAAAGCCGCGCCTGTTCGCGGGCTGATGGACAAGAAAGTAATCTGAGGTAAGTGCATTTTTTTTTTATAATGAATTTAAGATGAAAAAAAATGATTTTTACCAAGAAAATGTTTGTCTTCAAACCGCTGATCTCGGTCGCGAAACACTATCCCAATCAATTTTTTTTTCTTTTTTCTGAACAAACTAGGCAAGCGAGGGGTAGAAAGCCGCGCCTGTTCGCGGGCTGATGGACAAGAAAGTATTCTGAGGTAAGTGCAGTTTTTTTTTTTATTATGAATTTCAGATGAAAAAATTGATTTTTACTAAGAAAATGTTTGTCTTCAAACCGGTGATCTCGGTCGCGAAACACTATCAGGACTATTTTTTTTTCCTTTTTTCAGAGCAATCCAGGCAAGCGAGGGATAGAAAGCCGCGTCTGTTCGCGGGCTGATAGACAAGAAAGTAATCTGAGGTAAGTGCAGTTTTTTTTTATAATGAATTTAAGATGAAAAAAATTGATTTTTACCAAGAAAATGTTTGTCTTCAAACCGGTGATCTCGGTCGCGAAACACTATCCTGACTTAATTTTTTTTTCTTTTTTCAGAGCAAGCCAGGCAAGCGAGGGGAAGAAAGCCGCGCCTGTTCGCGGGCTGATGGACAAGAAAGTAATCTGAGGTAAGTGCATTTTTTTTTTATAATGAATTTAAGATGAAAAAAATTGATTTTTACCAAGAAAATGTTTGTCTTCAAACCGGTGATCTCGGTCGCGAAACATTATCCCGATCAATTTTTTTTTCTTTTTTCAGCACAAACCAGGCAAGCGCGCGGTAGAAAGCCGCGCCTGTTCGCGGGCTGATGGACAAGAAAGTAATCTGAGGTAAGTGCAGTTTTTTTTTTAATGAATTTCAGATGAAAAAAAATAATTTTTACCAAGAAAATGTTTGTCTTCAAACCGGTGATCTCGGTCGCGAAACAATATCCCGACTTAATTTTTTTTTCTTTTTTCAGAGCAACCCAGGCAAGCGAAGAGTAGAAAGCCGCGCCTGTTCGCGGGCTGATGAACAAGAAAGTAATCTGAGGTAAGTGCATTTTTTTTTTATAATGAATTTCAGATGAAAAAAAATGATTTTTACCAAGAAAATATTTGTCTTCAAACCGGTGATCTCGGTCGCGAAACACTATCCCGATCAATTTTTTTTTCTTTTTTCAGAAAAAACCAGGCAAGCGAGGGTAGAAAGCCGCGCCTGTTCGCGGGCTGATGGACAAGAAAGTAATCTGAGGTAAGTGCAGTTTTTTTTTTATTATGGATTTCAGATGAAAAAACGTGATTTTATACTAAGAAAATATTTGTCTTCAAACCGGTGATCTCGGTCGCGAAACACTATCAGGACTATTTTTTTTTCCTTTTTTCAGAGCAATCCAGGCAAGCAAGGGATAGAAAGCCGCGTCTGTTCGCGGGCTGATGGACAAGAAAGTAATCTGAGGTAAGTGCAGTTTTTTTTTATAATGAATTTAAGATGAAAAAAATTGATTTTTACCAAGAAAATGTTTGTCTTCAAACCGGTGATCTCGGTCGCGAAACACTATCCCGATCAATTTTTTTTTCTTTTTTCAGAACAAACCAGGCAAGCGAGCGGCAGAAAGCCGCGCCTGTTCGCGGGCTGATGGACAAAAAAGTAATCTGAGGTAAGTGCAGTTTTTTTTTTATTATGAATTTCAGATGAAAAAAATGATTTTTCTAAGAAAATGTTTGTCTTCCAACCGGTGATCTCGGTCGCGAAACACTATCCCAATCAATTTTTTTTTCTTTTTTCAGAACAAACCAGGCAAGCGAGGGGTAGAAAGCCGCGCCTGTTCGCGGGCTGATGGACAAGAAAGTATTCTGAGGTAAGTGCATTTTTTTTTTTATTATGAATTTCAGATGAAGAAATTGATTTTTACTAAGAAAATGTTTGTCTTCAAACCGGTGATCTCGGTCGCGAAACACTATCAGGTCTATTTTTTTTTCTTTTTTCTGAGCAATCAAGGCAAGCGAGGGGTAGAAAGCCGCACCTGTTCGCGGTCTGATGGACAAGAAAGTAATCTGAGGTAAGTGTAGTTTTTTTTTTATTATGAATTTCAGATGAAAAAAATGATTTTTCTAAGAAAATGTTTGTCTTCCAACCGGTGATCTCGGTCGCGAAACACTATCCCAATCAATTTTTTTTTCTTTTTTCAGAACAAACTAGGCAAGCGAGGGGTAGAAAGCCGCGCCTGTTCGCGGGCTGATGGACAAGAAAGTAATCTGAGGTAAGTGCAGTTTTTTTTTTATAATGAATTTCAGATGAAAAAAAAATATTTTTACCAAGAAAATGTTTGTCTTCAAACCGGTGATCTCGGTAGCGAAACACTATCAGGACTATTTTTTTTTCTTTTTTCAGTGCAATCCAGGCAAGCGAGGGGTAGAAAGCCACGCCTGTTCGCGGGCTGATGGACAAGAAAGTAATCTGAGGTAAGTGCAGTTTTTTTTATAATGAATTTCAGATGAAAAAAATTGATTATTACTAAGAAAATATTTGTCTTCAAACCGCTGATCTCGGTCGCGAAACACTATCCCAATCAGATTTTTTTTCTTTTTTCAGAACAAACTAGGCAAGCGAGGGGTAGAAAGCCGCGCCTGTTCGCGGGCTGATGGACAAGAAAGTATTCTAAAGTAAGTGCAGTTTTTTTTTTTATTATGAATTTCAGATGAAAAAATTGATTTTTACTAAGAAAATGTTTGTCTTCAAACCGGTGATCTCGGTCGCAAAACACTATCCCGACTTAATTTTATTTCCTTTTTTCTGAGCAAGCCAGGCAAGCGAGGGGTAGAAAGCCACGCCTGTTCGCGGGCTGATGGACAAGAAAGTAATCTGAGGTAAGTGCAGTTTTTTTTTTATAATGAATTTCAGATGAAAATAAAAATTTTTACTTAGAAAATGTTTGTCTTCAAACCGGTGATCTCGGTCGCGAAACACTATCCCGATCAATTTTTTTTTCTTTTTTCAGAAAAAACCAGGCAAGCGAGGGGTAGAAAGCCGCGCCTGTTCGCGGGCTGATGGACAAGAAAGTAATCTGAGGTAAGTGCAGTTTTTTTATTATTATGAATTTCATATGAAAAAAAAATATTTTTACTAAGAAAATGTTTGTCTTCAAACCGGTGATCTCGGTCGCGAAACACTATCCCGATCAATTTTTTTTTCTTTTTTCAGAACTAACCAGGCAAGCGATGGGTAGAAAGCCGCGCCTGTTCGCAGGCTGATGGACAAGAAAGTAATCTGAGGTAAGTGCAGTTTTTTTTTTATTATGGATTTCAGATGAAAAAACGTGATTTTATACTAAGAAAATGTTTGTCTTCAAACCGGTGATCTCGGTCGCGAAACACTATCAGGTCTATTTTTTTTTCTTTTTTAAGAGCAATCCAGGCAAGCGAGGGGTAGAAAGCCGCACCTGTTCGCGGTCTGATGGACAAGAAAGTAATCTGAGGTAAGTGCAGTTTTTTTTTATAATGAATTTAAGATGAAAAAAATTGATTTTTACCAAGAAAATGTTTGTCTTCAAACCGGTGATCTCGGTCGCGAAACACTATCCCGATCATTTTTTTTTTCTTTTTACAGCACAAACCAGGCAAGCGAGGGGTAGAAAGCCGCGCCTGTTCGCGGGCTGATGGACAAGAAAGTAATTTGAGGTAAGTGCAGTTTTTTTTTTTATTATGAATTTCATATGAAAAAAAAAATTTTTACTTAGAAAATGTCTTCAAACCGGTGATCTCGGTCGCGAAACACTATCCCGATCAATATTTTTTTTTTTTTTCAGCACAAACCAGGCAAGCGAGGGGTAGAAAGCCGCGCCTGTTCGCGGGCTGATGGACAAGAAAGTAATCTGAGGTAAGTGCAGTTTTTTTTTTTATTATGAATTTCATATGAAAATAAAAATTTTTACTTAGAAAATGTTTGTCTTCAAACCGCTGATCTCGGTCGCGAAACACTATCCCAATCAATTTTTTTTTATTTTTTCTGAACAAACTAGGCAAGCGAGGGGTAGAAAGCCGCGCCTGTTCGCGGGCTGATGGACAAGAAAGTATTCTGAGGTAAGTGCAGTTTTTTTTTTTATTATGAATTTCAGATGAAAAAATTGATTTTTACTAAGAAAATGTTTGTCTTCAAACCGGTGATCTCGGTCGCAAAACACTATCCCGACTTAATTTTATTTCCTTTTTTCTGAGCAAGCCAGGCAAGCGAGGGGTAGAAAGCCACGCCTGTTCGCGGGCTGATGGACAAGAAAGTAATCTGAGGTAAGTGCAGTTTTTTTTTTATTATGAATTTCATATGAAAATAAAAATTTTTACTTAGAAAATGTTTGTCTTCAAACCGGTGATCTCGGTCGCGAAACACTATCCCGATCAATTTTTTTTTCTTTTTTCAGAAAAAACCAGGCAAGCGAGGGGTAGAAAGCCGCGCCTGTTCGCGGGCTGATGGACAAGAAAGTAATCTGAGGTAAGTGCAGTTTTTTCATTATTATGAATTTCATATGAAAAAAAAATATTTTTACTAAGAAAATGTTTGTCTTCAAACCGGTGATCGCGGTCGCGAAACACTATCCCGATCAATTTTTTTTTCTTTTTTCAGAACTAACCAGGCAAGCGAAGGGTAGAAAGCCGCGCCTGTTCGCAGGCTGATGGACAAGAAAGTAATCTGAGGTAAGTGCAGTTTTTTTTGATAATGAATTTAAGATGAAAAAAATTGATTTTTACCAAGAAAATGTTTGTCTTCAAACCGGTGATCTCGGTCGCGAAACACTATCCCGATCAATTTTTTTTTCTTTTTTCAGCACAAACCAGGCAAGCGAGCGGTAGAAAGCCGCGCCTGTTCGCGGGCTGATGGACAAGAAAGTAATCTGAGGTAAGTGCAGTTATTTTTTTATTATGGATTTCAGATGAAAAAATTGATTTTTACTAAGAAAATGTTTGTCTTCAAACCGGTGATCTCGGTCGCGAAACACTATCAGGTCTATTTTTTTTTCTTTTTTCAGAGCAATCCAGGCAAGCGAGGGGTAGAAAGCATCACCTGTTCGCGGTCTGATGGACAAGAAAGTAATCTGTGGTAAGTGCAGACCAAAATTATGAATTTCAGATGAAAAAACGTGATTTTATACTAAGAAAATATTTGTCTTCAAACCGGTGATCTCGGTCGCGAAACACTATCAGGACTATTTTTTTTTCCTTTTTTCAGAGCAATCCAGGCAAGCGAGGGGTAGAAAGCCGTGTCTGTTCGCGGGCTGATGGACAAGAAAGTAATCTGAGGTAAGTGCAGTTTTTTTTTATAATGAATTTAAGATGAAAAAAATTGATTTTTACCAAGAAAATTTTTGTCTTCAAACCGGTGATCTCGGTCGCGAAACACTATCCCGACTTAATTTTTTTTTCTTTTTTCAGAGCAAGCCAGGCAAGCGAGGGGAAGAAAGCCGCGCCTGTTCGCGGGCTGATGGACAAGAAAGTAATCTGAGGTAAGTGCATTTTTTTTTTATAATGAATTTAAGATGAAAAAAATTGATTTTTACCAAGAAAATGTTTGTCTTCAAACCGGTGATCTCGGTCGCGAAACACTATCCCGATCAATTTTTTTTTCTTTTTTCATCACAAACCAGGCAAGCGAGCGGTAGAAAGCCGCGCCTGTTCGCGGGCTGATGGACAAGAAAGTAATCTGAGGTAAGTGCAGTTTTTTTTTTTATTATGAATTTCATATGAAAAAAAAATATTTTTACTAAGAAAATGTTTGTCTTCAAACCGGTGATCTCGGTCGCGAAACACTATCAGGACTATTTTTTTTCCTTTTTTCAGAGCAATCCAGGCAAGCGAGGGGTAGAAAGCCGCGTCTGATCGCGGGCTGATGGACAAGAAAGTAATCTGAGGTAAGTGCATTTTTTTTTTATAATGAATTTAAGATGAAAAAAATTGATTTTTACCAAGAAAATGTTTGTCTTCAAACCGGTGATCTCGGTCGCGAAACACTATCCCGACTTAATTTTTTTTTCTTTTTTCAGAGCAAGCCAGGCAAGCGAGGGGAAGAAAGCTGCGCCTGTTCGCGGGCTGATGGACAAGAAAGTAATCTGAGGTAAGTGCATTTTTTTTTTATAATGAATTTAAGATGAAAAAAATTGATTTTTACCAAGAAAATGTTTGTCTTCAAACCGGTGATCTCGGTCGCGAAACACTATCAGTTCTATTTTTTTTTCTTTTTTCAGAGAAATCCAGGCAAGCGAGAGTTAGAAAGCCGCACCTGTTCGCGGTCTGATGGACAAGAAAGTAATCTGTGGTAAGTGCAGACCAAAATTATGAATTTCAGATGAAATAACGTGATTTTATACTAAGAAAATATTTGTCTTCAAACCGCTGATCTCGGTCGCCAAACACTATACCGACTTAATTTTTTTTCTTTTTTAGAGCAAGCCAGGCAAGCGAGGGGAAGGAAGCCGCGCCTGTTCGCGGGCTGATGGACAAGAAAGTAATCTGAGGTAAGTGCAGTTTTTTTTTTATAATGACTTTCAGATGAAAAAAAAATATTTTTACCAAGAAAATGTTTGTCTTCAAACCGGTGATCTCGGTCGCGAAACACTATCCCGACTCTATATTTTTTTCTTTTTTCAGAGCAAGCCAGGCAAGCGAGGGATAGAAAACCGCGTCTGTTCGCGGGCTGATGGACAAGAAAGTATTATGTGCGAAGTGCAGACCAAAATTATGAATTTCAGATGAAAAAACGTGATTTTATACTAAGAAAATATTTGTCTTCAAACCGCTGATCTCGGTCGCAAAACACTATCCCGACTTATTTTTTTTTCCTTTTTTCTGAGCAAGCCAGGCAAGCGAGGGGTAGAAAGCCGCGCCTGTTCGCGGGCTGATGGACAAGAAAGTAATCTGAGGTAAGTGCATTTTTTTTTTATAATGAATTTAAGATGAAAAAAATTGATTTTTACCAAGAAAATGTTTGTCTTCAAACCGGTGATCTCGGTCGCGAAACACTATCCCGACTTAATTTTTTTTTCTTTTTTCAGAGCAAGCCAGGCAAGCGAGGGGAAGAAAGCTGCGCCTGTTCGCGGGCTGATGGACAAGAAAGTAATCTGAGGTAAGTGCATTTTTTTTTTATAATGAATTTATGATGAAAAAAAATGATTTTTACCAAGAAAATGTTTGTCTTCAAACCGGTGATCTCGGTCGCGAAACACTATCAGTTCTATTTTTTTTTCTTTTTTCAGAGAAATCCAGGCAAGCGAGAGTTAGAAAGCCGCACCTGTTCGCGGTCTGATGGACAAGAAAGTAATCTGTGGTAAGTGCAGACCAAAATTATGAATTTCAGATGAAATAACGTGATTTTATACTAAGAAAATATTTGTCTTCAAACCGCTGATCTCGGTCGCCAAACACTATACCGACTTAATTTTTTTTCTTTTCTAGAGCAAGCCAGGCAAGCGAGGGGAAGGAAGCCGCGCCTGTTCGCGGGCTGATGGACAAGAAAGTAATCTGAGGTAAGTGCAGTTTTTTTTTTATAATGAATTTCAGATGAAAAAAAAATATTTTTACCAAGAAAATGTTTGTCTTCAAACCGGTGATCTCGGTCGCGAAACACTATCCCGACTCAATATTTTTTTCTTTTTTCAGAGCAAGCCAGGCAAGCGAGGGATAGAAAACCGCGTCTGTTCGCGGGCTGATGGACAAGAAAGTATTATGTGCGAAGTGCAGACCAAAATTATGAATTTCAGATGAAAAAACGTGATTTTATACTAAGAAAATATTTGTCTTCAAACCGCTGATCTCGGTCGCAAAACACTATCCCGACTTATTTTTTTTTCCTTTTTTCTGAGCAAGCCAGGCAAGCGAGGGGTAGAAAGCCGCGCCTGTTCGCGGGCTGATGGACAAGAAAGTAATCTGAGGTAAGTGCAGTTTTTTTTTATAATGAATTTCAGATGAAAAAAATTGATTATTACTAAGAAAATGTTTGTCTTCAAACCGGTGATCTCGGTCGCGAAACACTATCAGGACTATTTTTTTTTCTTTTTTCAGTGCAATCCAGGCAAGCGAGGGGTAGAAAGCCGCGTCTGTTCGCAGGCTGATGGACAAGAAAGTAATCTGAGGAAAGTGCAATTTTTTTTTATAATGAATTTCAGATGAAAAAAAAATATTTTTACCAAGAAAATGTTTGTCTTCAAACCGGTGATCTCGGTCGCGAAACACTATCCCGACTCAATATTTTTTTCTTTTTTCAGAGCAAGCCAGGCAAGCGAGGGATAGAAAACCGCGTCTGTTCGCGGGCTGATGGACAAGAAAGTATTATGTGCGAAGTGCAGACCAAAATTATGAATTTCAGATGAAAAAACGTGATTTTATACTAAGAAAATATTTGTCTTCAAACCGCTGATCTCGGTCGCCAAACACTATACCGACTTAATTTTTTTTTCTTTTTTAGAGCAAGCCAGGCAAGCGAGGGGAAGGAAGCCGCGCCTGTTCGCGGGCTGATGGACAAAAACGTAATCTGAGGTAAGTGCATTTTTTTTTATAATGAATTTAAGATGAAAAAAATTGATTTTTACCAAGAAAATGTTTGTCTTCAAACCGGTGATCTCGGTCGCGAAACACTATCCCGATCATTTTTTTTTTCTTTTTTTAGCACAAACCAGGCAAGCGAGGGGTAGAAAGCCGCGCCTGTTCACGGGCTGATGGACAAGAAAGTAATCTGAGGTAAGTGCAGATTTTTTTTAAATTATGAATTTCATATGAAAAAAAAATATTTTTACTTAGAAAATGTTTGTCTTCAAACCGGTGATCTCGGTCGCGAAACACTATCCCGATCAATTTTTTTTTCTTTTTTCAGAACAAACCAGGCAAGCGAGGGGTAGAAAGCCGCGCCTGTTCGCGGGCTGATGGACAAGAAAGTAATCTGAGGTAAGTGCAGTTTTTTTTTTATTATGGATTTCAGATGAAAAAATTGATTTTTACTAAGAAAATGATTGTCTTCAAACCGGTGATCTCGGTCGCGAAACACTATCAGGTCTATTTTTTTTTCTTTTTTAAGAGCAATCCAGGCAAGCGAGGGGTAGAAAGCCGCACCTGTTCGCGGTCTGATGGACAAGAAAGTAATCTGAGGTAAGTGCAGTTTTTTTTTATAATGAATTTAAGATGAAAAAAAAATATTTTTACCAAGAAAATGTTTGTCTTCAAACCGGTGATCTCGGTAGCGAAACACTATCCCGACTCAATATTTTTTTCTTTTTTCAGTACAAGCAAGGCAAGCGAGGGATAGAAAACCGCGTCTGTTCGCGGGCTGATGGACAAGAAAGTATTATGTGGGAAGTGCAGACCAAAATTATGAATTTCAGATGAAAAAACGTGATTTTATACTAAGAAAATATTTGTCTTCAAACCGCTGATCTCGGTCGCAAAACACTATCCCGACTTAATTTTTTTTCCTTTTTTCTGAGCAAGCCAGGCAAGCGAGGGGTAGAAAGCCGCGCCTGTTCGCGGGCTGATGGACAAGAAAGTAATCTGAGGTAAGTGCAGTTTTTTTTATAATGAATTTCAGATGAAAAAAATTGATTATAACTAAGAAAATATTTGTCTTCAAACCGCTGATCTCGGTCGCGAAACACTATCCCAATCAATTTTTTTTTCTTTTTTCAGAACAAACTAGGCAAGCGAGGGGTAGAAAGCCGCGCCTGTTCGCGGGCTGATGGACAAGAAAGTATTCTGAGGTAAGTGCAGTTTTTTTTGTTATTATGAATTTCAGATGAAAAAATTGATTTTTACTAAGAAAATGTTTGTCTTCAAACCGGTGATCTCGGTCGCAAAACACTATCCCGACTTAATTTTATTTCCTTTTTTCTGAGCAAGCCAGGCAAGCGAGGGGTAGAAAGCCACGCCTGTTCGCGGGCTGATGGACAAGAAAGTAATCTGAGGTAAGTGCAGTTTTTTTTTTATTATGAATTTCATATGAAAATAAAAATTTTTACTTACAAAATGTTTGTCTTCAAACCGGTGATCTCGGTCGCGAAACACTATCCCGATCAATTTTTTTTTCTTTTTTCAGAAAAAACCAGGCAAGCGAGGGTAGAAAGCCGCGCCTGTTCGCGGGCTGATGGACAAGAAAGTAATCTGAGGTAAGTGCAGTTTTTTTATTATTATGAATTTCATATGAAAAAAAAATATTTTTACTAAGAAAATGTTTGTCTTCAAACCGGTGATCTCGGTCGCGAAACACTATCCCGATCAATTTTTTTTTCTTTTTTCAGAACTAACCAGGCAAGCGAAGGGTAGAAAGCCGCGCCTGTTCGCAGGCTGATGGACAAGAAAGTAATCTGAGGTAAGTGCAGTTTTTTTTTTATTATGGATTTCAGATGAAAAAACGTGATTTTATACTAAGAAAATGTTTGTCTTCAAACCGGTGATCTCGGTCGCGAAACACTATCAGGTCTATTTTTTTTTCTTTTTTAAGAGCAATCCAGGCAAGCGAGGGGTAGAAAGCCGCACCTGTTCGCGGTCTGATGGACAAGAAAGTAATCTGAGGTAAGTGCAGTTTTTTTTTATAATGAATTTAAGATGAAAAAAATTGATTTTTACCAAGAAAATGTTTGTCTTCAAACCGGTGATCTCGGTCGCGAAACACTATCCCGATCATTTTTTTTTCTTTTTTCAGCACAAACCAGGCAAGCGAGGGGTAGAAAGCCGCGCCTGTTCGCGGGCTGATGGACAAGAAAGTAATCTGAGGTAAGTGCAGTTTTTTGTTTTTATTATGAATTTCATATGAAAAAAAAAATTTTTACTTAGAAAATGTCTTCAAACCGGTGATCTCGGTCGCGAAACACTATCCCGATCAATTTTTTTTTCTTTTTTCAGCACAAACCAGGCAAGCGAGGGGTAGAAAGCCGCGCCTGTTCGCGGGCTGATGGACAAGAAAGTAATCTGAGGTAAGTGCAGTTTTTTTTATTATTATGAATTTCATATGAAAATAAAAAATTTTACTTAGAAAATGTTTGTCTTCAAACCGGTGATCTCGGTCGCGAAACACTATCCCGATCAATTTTTTTTTCTTTTTTCAGCACAAACCAGGCAAGCGAGGGGTAGAAAGCCGCGCCTGTTCGCGGGCTGATGGACAAGAAAGTAATCTGAGGTAAGTGCATTTTTTTTTTATAATGAATTTAAGATGAAAAAAATTGATTTTTACCAAGAAAATGTTTGTCTTCAAACCGGTGATCTCGGTCGCGAAACATTATCCCGATCAATTTTTTTAATTTTTACCAAGAAAATGTTTGTCTTCAAACCGGTGATCTCGGTCGCGAAACAATATCCCGACTTATTTTTTTTTTCTTTTTTCAGAGCAACCCAGGCAAGCGAGGGGTAGAAAGCCGCGCCTGTTCACGTGCTGATGGACAAGAAAGTAATCTGAGGTAAGTGCAGTTTTTTTTTTTATTATGAATTTCATATGAAAAAAAAAAATTTTACTTAGAAAATGTCTTCAAACCGGTGATCTCGGTCGCGAAACACTATCCCGATCAATTTTTTTTTTCTTTTTTCAGCACAAACCAGGCAAGCGAGGGGTAGAAAGCCGCGCCTGTTCGCGGGCTGATGGACAAGAAAGTAATCTGAGGTAAGTGCAGTTTTTTTTTTTATTATGAATTTCATATGAAAATAAAAATTTTTACTTAGAAAATGTTTGTCTTCAAACCGGTGATCTCGGTCGCGAAACACTATCCCGATCAATTTTTTTTTCTTTTTTCAGAACAAACCAGGCAAGCGCGCGGTAGAAAGCCGCGCCTGTTCGCGGGCTGATGGACAAGAAAGTAATCTGATGTAAGTGCATTTTTTTTTTATAATGAATTTAAGATGAAAAAAATTGATTTTTACCAAGAAAATGTTTGTCTTCAAACCGGTGATCTCGGTCGCGAAACATTATCCCGATCAATTTTTTTTTCTTTTTTCAGCACAAACCAGGCAAGCGCGCGGTAGAAAGCCGCGCCCGTTCGCGGGCTGATGGACAAGAAAGTAATCTGAGGTAAGTGCAGTTTTTTTTATTATTATGAATTTCATATGAAAAAAAATGATTTTTACCAAGAAAATATTTGTCTTCAAACCGGTGATCTCGGTCGCGAAACACTATCCCGATCAATTTTTTTTTCTTTTTTCAGAAAAAACCAGGCAAGCGAGGGGTAGAAAGCCACGCCTGTTCGCGGGCTGATGGACAAGAAAGTAATCTGAGGTAAGTGCAGTTTTTTTTTTATTATGGATTTCAGATGAAAAAACGTGATTTTATACTAAGAAACTATTTGTCTTCAAACCGGTGATCTCGGTCGCGAAACACTATCAGGACTATTTTTTTTTCCTTTTTTCAGAGCAATCCAGGCAAGCAAGGGATAGAAAGCCGCGTCTGTTCGCGGGCTGATGGACAAGAAAGTAATCTGAGGTAAGTGCAGTTTTTTTTTATAATGAATTTAAGATGAAAAAAATTGATTTTTACCAAGAAAATGTTTGTCTTCAAACCGGTGATCTCGGTCGCGAAACACTATCCCGATCAATTTTTTTTTCTTTTTTCAGAACAAACCAGGCAAGCGAGCGGCAGAAAGCCGCGCCTGTTCGCGGGCTGATGGACAAAAAAGTAATCTGAGGTAAGTGCAGTTTTTTTTTTATTATGAATTTCAGATGAAAAAAATGATTTTTCTAAGAAAATGTTTGTCTTCCAACCGGTGATCTCGGTCGCGAAACACTATCCCAATCAATTTTTTTTTCTTTTTTCAGAACAAACCAGGCAAGCGAGGGGTAGAAAGCCGCGCCTGTTCGCGGGCTGATGGACAAGAAAGTATTCTGAGGTAAGTGCAGTTTTTTTTTTTATTATGAATTTCAGATGAAAAAATTGATTTTTACTAAAAAAATGTTTGTCTTCAAACCGGTGATCTCGGTCGCGAAACACTATCAGGTCTATTTTTTTTTCTTTTTTCTGAGCAATCAAGGCAAGCGAGGGGTAGAAAGCCGCACCTGTTCGCGGTCTGATGGACAAGAAAGTAATCTGAGGTAAGTGTAGTTTTTTTTTTATTATGAATTTCAGATGAAAAAAATGATTTTTCTAAGAAAATGTTTGTCTTCCAACCGGTGATCTCGGTCGCGAAACACTATCCCAATCAATTTTTTTTTCTTTTTTCAGAACAAACTAGGCAAGCGAGGGGTAGAAAGCCGCGCCTGTTCGCGGGCTGATAGACAAGAAAGTATTCTGAGGTAAGTGCAGTTTTTTTTTTTATTATGAATTTCAGATGAAAAAATTGATTTTTACTAAGAAAATGTTTGTCTTCAAACCGGTGATCTCGGTCGCAAAACACTATCCCGACTTAATTTTATTTCCTTTTTTCTGAGCAAGCCAGGCAAGCGAGGGGTAGAAAGCCACGCCTGTTCGCGGGCTGATGGACAAGAAAGTAATCTGAGGTAAGTGCAGTTTTTTTTTATAATGAATTTCAGATGAAAAAAAATGATTTTTACTAAGAAAATGTTTGTCTTCAAACCGGTGATCTCGGTCGCGAAACACTATCAGGACTATTTTTTTTTCTTTTTTCAGTGCAATCCAGGCAAGCGAGGGGTAGAAAGCCGCGTTTGTTCGCAGGCTGATGGACAAGAAAGTAATCTGAGGTAAGTGCAGTTTTTTTTTATAATGAATTTAAGATGAAAAAAATTGATTTTTACCAAGAAAATGTTTGTCTTCAAACCGGTGATCTCGGTCGCGAAACACTATCCCGATCAATTTTTTTTTCTTTTTTCAGAACAAACCAGGCAAGCGAGCGGCAGAAAGCCGCGCCTGTTCGCGGGCTGATGGACAAAAAAGTAATCTGAGGTAAGTGCAGTTTTTTTTTTATTATGAATTTCAGATGAAAAAAATGATTTTTCTAAGAAAATGTTTGTCTTCCAACCGGTGATCTCGGTCGCGAAACACTATCCCAATCAATTTTTTTTTCTTTTTTCAGAACAAACCAGGCAAGCGAGGGGTAGAAAGCCGCGCCTGTTCGCGGGCTGATGGACAAGAAAGTATTCTGAGGTAAGTGCAGTTTTTTTTTTTATTATGAATTTCAGATGAAGAAATTGATTTTTACTAAGAAAATGTTTGTCTTCAAACCGGTGATCTCGGTCGCGAAACACTATCAGGTCTATTTTTTTTTCTTTTTTCTGAGCAATCAAGGCAAGCGAGGGGTAGAAAGCCGCACCTGTTCGCGGTCTGATGGACAAGAAAGTAATCTGAGGTAAGTGTAGTTTTTTTTTTATTATGAATTTCAGATGAAAAAAATGATTTTTCTAAGAAAATGTTTGTCTTCCAACCGGTGATCTCGGTCGCGAAACACTATCCCAATCAATTTTTTTTTCTTTTTTCAGAACAAACTAGGCAAGCGAGGGGTAGAAAGCCGCGCCTGTTCGCGGGCTGATGGACAAGAAAGTAATCTGAGGTAAGTGCAGTTTTTTTTTTATAATGAATTTCAGATGAAAAAGAAATATTTTTACCAAGAAAATGTTTGTCTTCAAACCGGTGATTTCGGTAGCGAAACACTATCAGGACTATTTTTTTTTCTTTTTTCAGTGCAATCCAGGCAAGCGAGGGGTAGAAAGCCGCGTCTGTTCGCAGGCTGATGGACAAGAAAGTAATCTGAGGTAAGTGCAGTTTTTTTTTTATAATGAATTTCAGATGAAAAAAAAATATTTTTACCAAGAAAATGTTTGTCTTCAAACCGGTGATCTCGGTAGCGAAACACTATCCCGACTCAATATTTTTTTCTTTTTTCAGTACAAGCAAGGCAAGCGAGGGATAGAAAACCGCGTCTGTTCGCGGGCTGATGGACAAGAAAGTATTATGTGGGAAGTGCAGACCAAAATTATGAATTTCAGATGAAAAAACGTGATTTTATACTAAGAAAATATTTGTCTTCAAACCGCTGATCTCGGTCGCAAAACACTATCCCGACTTAATTTTTTTTCCTTTTTTCTGAGCAAGCCAGGCAAGCGAGGGGTAGAAAGCCACGCCTGTTCGCGGGCTGATGGACAAGAAAGTAATCTGAGGTAAGTGCAGTTTTTTTTATAATGAATTTCAGATGAAAAAAATTGATTATTACTAAGAAAATATTTGTCTTCAAACCGCTGATCTCGGTCGCGAAACACTATCCCAATCAGATTTTTTTTCTTTTTTCAGAACAAACTAGGCAAGCGAGGGGTAGAAAGCCGCGCCTGTTCGCGGGCTGATGGACAAGAAAGTATTCTGAGGTAAGTGCAGTTTTTTTTTTTATTATGAATTTCAGATGAAAAAATTGATTTTTACTAAGAAAATGTTTGTCTTCAAACCGGTGATCTCGGTCGCAAAACACTATCCCGACTTAATTTTATTTCCTTTTTTCTGAGCAAGCCAGGCAAGCGAGGGGTAGAAAGCCACGCCTGTTCGCGGGCTGATGGACAAGAAAGTAATCTGAGGTAAGTGCAGTTTTTTTTTTATTATGAATTTCATATGAAAATAAAAATTTTTACTTAGAAAATGTTTGTCTTCAAACCGGTGATCTCGGTCGCGAAACACTATCCCGATCAATTTTTTTTTCTTTTTTCAGAAAAAACCAGGCAAGCGAGGGGTAGAAAGCCGCGCCTGTTCGCGGGCTGATGGACAAGAAAGTAATCTGAGGTAAGTGCAGTTTTTTTATTATTATGAATTTCATATGAAAAAAAAATATTTTTACTAAGAAAATGTTTGTCTTCAAACCGGTGATCTCGGTCGCGAAACACTATCCCGATCAATTTTTTTTTCTTTTTTCAGAAAAAACCAGGCAAGCGAGGGTAGAAAGCCGCGCCTGTTCGCGGGCTGATGGACAAGAAAGTAATCTGAGGTAAGTGCAGTTTTTTTTTTTATTATGGATTTCAGATGAAAAAACGTGATTTTTACCAAGAAAATGTTTGTCTTCAAACCGGTGATCTCGGTCGCGAAACATTATCCCGATCAATTTTTTTTTCTTTTTTCAGCACAAACCAGGCAAGCGCGCGGTAGAAAGCCGCGCCTGTTCGCGGGCTGATGGACAAGAAAGTAATCTGAGGTAAGTGCAGTTTTTTTTTAATGAATTTCAGATGAAAAAAAATAATTTTTACCAAGAAAATGTTTGTCTTCAAACCGGTGATCTCGGTCGCGAAACAATATCCCGACTTAATTTTTTTTTCTTTTTTCAGAGCAACCCAGGCAAGCGAAGAGTAGAAAGCCGCGCCTGTTCGCGGGCTGATGAACAAGAAAGTAATCTGAGGTAAGTGCAGTTTTTTTTTTTATTATGGATTTCAGATGAAAAAACGTGATTTTATACTAAGAAAATATTTGTCTTCAAACCGGTGATCTCGGTCGCGAAACACTATCAGGACTATTTTTTTTTCCTTTTTTCAGAGCAATCCAGGCAAGCAAGGGATAGAAAGCCGCGTCTGTTCGCGGGCTGATGGACAAGAAAGTAATCTGAGGTAAGTGCAGTTTTTTTTTATAATGAATTTAAGATGAAAAAAATTGATTTTTACCAAGAAAATGTTTGTCTTCAAACCGGTGATCTCGGTCGCGAAACACTATCCCGATCAATTTTTTTTTCTTTTTTCAGAACAAACCAGGCAAGCGAGCGGCAGAAAGCCGCGCCTGTTCGCGGGCTGATGGACAAAAAAGTAATCTGAGGTAAGTGCAGTTTTTTTTTTATTATGAATTTCAGATGAAGAAATTGATTTTTCTAAGAAAATGTTTGTCTTCCAACCGGTGATCTCGGTCGCGAAACACTATCCCAATCAATTTTTTTTTCTTTTTTCAGAACAAACCAGGCAAGCGAGGGGTAGAAAGCCGCGCCTGTTCGCGGGCTGATGGACAAGAAAGTATTCTGAGGTAAGTGCAGTTTTTTTTTTTATTATGAATTTCAGATGAAGAAATTGATTTTTACTAAGAAAATGTTTGTCTTCAAACCGGTGATCTCGGTCGCGAAACACTATCAGGTCTATTTTTTTTTCTTTTTTCTGAGCAATCAAGGCAAGCGAGGGGTAGAAAGCCGCACCTGTTCGCGGTCTGATGGACAAGAAAGTAATCTGAGGTAAGTGTAGTTTTTTTTTTATTATGAATTTCAGATGAAAAAAATGATTTTTCTAAGAAAATGTTTGTCTTCCAACCGGTGATCTCGGTCGCGAAACACTATCCCAATCAATTTTTTTTTCTTTTTTCAGAACAAACTAGGCAAGCGAGGGGTAGAAAGCCGCGCCTGTTCGCGGGCTGATGGACAAGAAAGTAATCTGAGGTAAGTGCAGTTTTTTTTTTATAATGAATTTCAGATGAAAAAAAAAAATTTTTACCAAGAAAATGTTTGTCTTCAAACCGGTGATCTCGGTAGCGAAACACTATCAGGACTATTTTTTTTTCTTTTTTCAGTGCAATCCAGGCAAGCGAGGGGTAGAAAGCCGCGTCTGTTCGCAGGCTGATGGACAAGAAAGTAATCTGAGGTAAGTGCAGTTTTTTTTTTATAATGAATTTCAGATGAAAAAAAAATATTTTTACCAAGAAAATGTTTGTCTTCAAACCGGTGATCTCGGTAGCGAAACACTATCCCGACTCAATATTTTTTTCTTTTTTCAGTACAAGCAAGGCAAGCGAGGGATAGAAAACCGCGTCTGTTCGCGGGCTGATGGACAAGAAAGTATTATGTGGGAAGTGCAGACCAAAATTATGAATTTCAGATGAAAAAACGTGATTTTATACTAAGAAAATATTTGTCTTCAAACCGCTGATCTCGGTCGCAAAACACTATCCCGACTTAATTTTTTTTCCTTTTTTCTGAGCAAGCCAGGCAAGCGAGGGGTAGAAAGCCACGCCTGTTCGCGGGCTGATGGACAAGAAAGTAATCTGAGGTAAGTGCAGTTTTTTTTATAATGAATTTCAGATGAAAAAAATTGATTATTACTAAGAAAATATTTGTCTTCAAACCGCTGATCTCGGTCGCGAAACACTATCCCAATCAGATTTTTTTTCTTTTTTCTGAGCAAGCCAGGCAAGCGAGGGGTAGAAAGCCACGCCTGTTCGCGGGCTGATGGACAAGAAAGTAATCTGAGGTAAGTGCAGTTTTTTTTTTATTATGAATTTCATATGAAAATAAAAATTTTTACTTAGAAAATGTTTGTCTTCAAACCGGTGATCTCGGTCGCGAAACACTATCCCGATCAATTTTTTTTTCTTTTTTCAGAAAAAACCAGGCAAGCGAGGGGTAGAAAGCCGCGCCTGTTCGCGGGCTGATGGACAAGAAAGTAATCTGAGGTAAGTGCAGTTTTTTTATTATTATGAATTTCATATGAAAAAAAAATATTTTTACTAAGAAAATGTTTGTCTTCAAACCGGTGATCTCGGTCGCGAAACACTATCCCGATCAATTTTTTTTTCTTTTTTCAGAACTAACCAGGCAAGCGAAGGGTAGAAAGCCGCGCCTGTTCGCAGGCTGATGGACAAGAAAGTAATCTGAGGTAAGTGCAGTTTTTTTTTTATTATGGATTTCAGATGAAAAAACGTGATTTTATACTAAGAAAATGTTTGTCTTCAAACCGGTGATCTCGGTCGCGAAACACTATCAGGTCTATTTTTTTTTCTTTTTTAAGAGCAATCCAGGCAAGCGAGGGGTAGAAAGCCGCACCTGTTCGCGGTCTGATGGACAAGAAAGTAATCTGAGGTAAGTGCAGTTTTTTTTTATAATGAATTTAAGATGAAAAAAATTGATTTTTACCAAGAAAATGTTTGTCTTCAAACCGGTGATCTCGGTCGCGAAACACTATCCCGATCATTTTTTTTTTCTTTTTTCAGCACAAACCAGGCAAGCGAGGGGTAGAAAGCCGCGCCTGTTCGCGGGCTGATGGACAAGAAAGTAATTTGAGGTAAGTGCAGTTTTTTTTTTTATTATGAATTTCATATGAAAAAACAAATTTTTACTTAGAAAATTTCTTCAAACCGGTGATCTCGGTCGCGAAACACTATCCCGATCAATTTTTTTTTTTTTTTTCAGCACAAACCAGGCAAGCGAGGGGTAGAAAGCCGCGCCTGTTCGCGGGCTGATGGACAAGAAAGTAATCTGAGGTAAGTGCAGTTTTTTTTTTTATTATGAATTTCATATGAAAATAAAAATTTTTACTTAGAAAATGTTTGTCTTCAAACCGGTGATCTCGGTCGCGAAACACTATCCCGATCATTTTTTTTTTCTTTTTTCAGAACAAACCAGGCAAGCGCGCGGTAGAAAGCCGCGCCTGTTCGCGGGCTGATGGACAAGAAAGTAATCTGAGGTAAGTGCATTTTTTTTTTATAATGAATTTAAGATGAAAAAAATTGATTTTTACCAAGAAAATGTTTGTCTTCAAACCGCTGATCTCGGTCGCGAAACACTATCCCAATCAATTTTTTTTGCTTTTTTCAGAACAAACTAGGCAAGCGAGGGGTAGAAAGCCGCGCCTGTTCGCGGGCTGATGGACAAGAAAGTATTCTGAGGTAAGTGCAGTTTTTTTTTTTATTATGAATTTCAGATGAAAAAATTGATTTTTACTAAGAAAATGTTTGTCTTCAAACCGGTGATCTCGGTCGCAAAACACTATCCCGACTTAATTTTATTTCCTTTTTTCTGAGCAAGCCAGGCAAGCGAGGGGTAGAAAGCCACGCCTGTTCGCGGGCTGATGGACAAGAAAGCAATCTGAGGTAAGTGCAGTTTTTTTTTTATTATGAATTTCATATGAAAATAAAAATTTTTACTTAGAAAATGTTTGTCTTCAAACCGGTGATCTCGGTCGCGAAACACTATCCCGATCAATTTTTTTTTCTTTTTTCAGAACTAACCAGGCAAGCGAAGGGTAGAAAGCCGCGCCTGTTCGCAGGCTGATGGACAAGAAAGTAATCTGAGGTAAGTGCAGTTTTTTTTTTATTATGGATTTCAGATGAAAAAACGTGATTTTATACTAAGAAAATGTTTGTCTTCAAACCGGTGATCTCGGTCGCGAAACACTATCAGGTCTATTTTTTTTTCTTTTTTAAGAGCAATCCAGGCAAGCGAGGGGTAGAAAGCCGCACCTGTTCGCGGTCTGATGGACAAGAAAGTAATCTGAGGTAAGTGCAGTTTTTTTTTATAATGAATTTAAGATGAAAAAAATTGATTTTTACCAAGAAAATGTTTGTCTTCAAACCGGTGATCTCGGTCGCGAAACACTATCCCGATCATTTTTTTTTTCTTTTTTCAGCACAAACCAGGCAAGCGAGGGGTAGAAAGCCGCGCCTGTTCGCGGGCTGATGGACAAGAAAGTAATTTGAGGTAAGTGCAGTTTTTTTTTTTATTATGAATTTCATATGAAAAAAAAAATTTTTACTTAGAAAATTTCTTCAAACCGGTGATCTCGGTCGCGAAACACTATCCCGATCAATTTTTTTTTTTTTTTTCAGCACAAACCAGGCAAGCGAGGGGTAGAAAGCCGCGCCTGTTCGCGGGCTGATGGACAAGAAAGTAATCTGAGGTAAGTGCAGTTTTTTTTTTTATTATGAATTTCATATGAAAATAAAAATTTTTACTTAGAAAATGTTTGTCTTCAAACCGGTGATCTCGGTCGCGAAACACTATCCCTATCAATTTTTTTTTTCTTTTTTCAGAACAAACCAGGCAAGCGCGCGGTAGAAAGCCGCGCCTGTTCGCGGGCTGATGGACAAGAAAGTAATCTGAGGTAAGTGCATTTTTTTTTTATAATGAATTTAAGATGAAAAAAATTGATTTTTACCAAGAAAATGTTTGTCTTCAAACCGCTGATCTCGGTCGCGAAACACTATCCCAATCAATTTTTTTTTCTTTTTTCAGAACAAACTAGGCAAGCGAGGGGTAGAAAGCCGCGCCTGTTCGCGGGCTGATGGACAAGAAAGTATTCTGAGGTAAGTGCAGTTTTTTTTTTTATTATGAATTTCAGATGAAAAAATTGATTTTTACTAAGAAAATGTTTGTCTTCAAACCGGTGATCTCGGTCGCAAAACACTATCCCGACTTAATTTTATTTCCTTTTTTCTGAGCAAGCCAGGCAAGCGAGGGGTAGAAAGCCACGCCTGTTCGCGGGCTGATGGACAAGAAAGTAATCTGAGGTAAGTGCAGTTTTTTTTTTATTATGAATTTCATATGAAAAAAAAAATTTTTACTAAGAAAATGTTTGTCTTCAAACCGGTGATCGCGGTCGCGAAACACTATCCCGATCAATTTTTTTTTCTTTTTTCAGAACTAACCAGGCAAGCGAAGGGTAGAAAGCCGCGCCTGTTCGCAGGCTGATGGACAAGAAAGTAATCTGAGGTAAGTGCAGTTTTTTTTTTATTATGGATTTCAGATGAAAAAACGTGATTTTATACTAAGAAAATGTTTGTCTTCAAACCGGTGATCTCGGTCGCGAAACACTATCAGGTCTATTTTTTTTTCTTTTTTAAGAGCAATCCAGGCAAGCGAGGGGTAGAAAGCCGCACCTGTTCGCGGTCTGATGGACAAGAAAGTAATCTGAGGTAAGTGCAGTTTTTTTTGATAATGAATTTAAGATGAAAAAAATTGATTTTTACCAAGAAAATGTTTGTCTTCAAACCGGTGATCTCGGTCGCGAAACACTATCCCGATCAATTTTTTTTTATTTTTTCAGCACAAACCAGGCAAGCGCGCGGTAGAAAGCCGCGCCCGTTCGCGGGCTGATGGACAAGAAAGTAATCTGAGGTAAGTGCAGTTTTTTTTTATAATGAATTTAAGATGAAAAAAATTGATTTTTACCAAGAAAATGTTTGTCTTCAAACCGGTGATCTCGGTCGCGAAACATTATCCCGATCAATTTTTTTTTCTTTTTTCAGCACAAACCAGGCAAGCGCGCGGTAGAAAGCCGCGCCCGTTCGCGGGCTGATGGACAAGAAAGTAATCTGAGGTAAGTGCAGTTTTTTTTATTATTATGAATTTCATATGAAAAAAAATGATTTTTACCAAGAAAATATTTGTCTTCAAACCGGTGATCTCGGTCGCGAAACACTATCCCGATCAATTTTTTTTTCTTTTTTCAGAAAAAACCAGGCAAGCGAGGGGTAGAAAGCCGCGCCTGTTCGCGGGCTGATGGACAAGAAAGTAATCTGAGGTAAGTGCAGTTTTTTTTTATAATGAATTTAAGATGAAAAAAATTGATTTTTACCAAGAAAATGTTTGTCTTCAAACCGGTGATCTCGGTCGCGAAACACTATCCCGATCAATTTTTTTTTCTTTTTTCAGAACAAACCAGGCAAGCGAGCGGCAGAAAGCCGCGCCTGTTCGCGGGCTGATGGACAAAAAAGTAATCTGAGGTAAGTGTAGTTTTTTTTTTATTATGAATTTCAGATGAAAAAAATGTTTTTTCTAAGAAAATGTTTGTCTTCCAACCGGTGATCTCGGTCGCGAAACACTATCCCAATCAATTTTTTTTTCTTTTTTCAGAACAAACTAGGCAAGCGAGGGGTAGAAAGCCGCGCCTGTTCGCGGGCTGATGGACAAGAAAGTATTCTGAGGTAAGTGCAGTTTTTTTTTTTATTATGAATTTCAGATGAAAAAATTGATTTTTACTAAGAAAATGTTTGTCTTCAAACCGGTGATCTCGGTCGCGAAACACTATCAGGTCTATTTTTTTTTCTTTTTTAAGAGCAATCCAGGCAAGCGAGGGGTAGAAAGCCGCACCTGTTCGCGGTCTGATGGACAAGAAAGTAATCTGAGGTAAGTGCAGTTTTTTTTTATAATGAATTTAAGATGAAAAAAATTGATTTTTACCAAGAAAATGTTTGTCTTCAAACCGGTGATCTCGGTCGCGAAACACTATCCCGATCATTTTTTTTTTCTTTTTTCAGAACAAACCAGGCAAGCGAGGGGTAGAAAGCCGCGCCTGTTCACGTGCTGATGGACAAGAAAGTAATCTGAGGTAAGTGCAGTTTTTTTTTTTATTATGAATTTCATATGAAAAAAAAAAAATTTACTTAGAAAATGTCTTCAAACCGGTGATCTCGGTCGCGAAACACTATCCCGATCAATTTTTTTTTTCTTTTTTCAGCACAAACCAGGCAAGCGAGGGGTAGAAAGCCGCGCCTGTTCGCGGGCTGATGGACAAGAAAGTAATCTGAGGTAAGTGCAGTTTTTTTTTTTATTATGAATTTCATATGAAAATAAAAATTTTTACTTAGAAAATGTTTGTCTTCAAACCGGTGATCTCGGTCGCGAAACACTATCCCGATCAATTTTTTTTTCTTTTTTCAGAACAAACCAGGCAAGCGCGCGGTAGAAAGCCGCGCCTGTTCGCGGGCTGATGGACAAGAAAGTAATCTGATGTAAGTGCATTTTTTTTTTATAATGAATTTAAGATGAAAAAAATTGATTTTTACCAAGAAAATGTTTGTCTTCAAACCGGTGATCTCGGTCGCGAAACATTATCCCGATCAATTTTTTTTTCTTTTTTCAGCACAAACCAGGCAAGCGCGCGGTAGAAAGCCGCGCCCGTTCGCGGGCTGATGGACAAGAAAGTAATCTGAGGTAAGTGCAGTTTTTTTTATTATTATGAATTTCATATGAAAAAAAATGATTTTTACCAAGAAAATATTTGTCTTCAAACCGGTGATCTCGGTCGCGAAACACTATCCCGATCAATTTTTTTTTCTTTTTTCAGAAAAAACCAGGCAAGCGAGGGGTAGAAAGCCACGCCTGTTCGCGGGCTGATGGACAAGAAAGTAATCTGAGGTAAGTGCAGTTTTTTTTTTATTATGGATTTCAGATGAAAAAACGTGATTTTATACTAAGAAACTATTTGTCTTCAAACCGGTGATCTCGGTCGCGAAACACTATCAGGACTATTTTTTTTTCCTTTTTTCAGAGCAATCCAGGCAAGCAAGGGATAGAAAGCCGCGTCTGTTCGCGGGCTGATGGACAAGAAAGTAATCTGAGGTAAGTGCAGTTTTTTTTTATAATGAATTTAAGATGAAAAAAATTGATTTTTACCAAGAAAATGTTTGTCTTCAAACCGGTGATCTCGGTCGCGAAACACTATCCCGATCAATTTTTTTTTCTTTTTTCAGAACAAACCAGGCAAGCGAGCGGCAGAAAGCCGCGCCTGTTCGCGGGCTGATGGACAAAAAAGTAATCTGAGGTAAGTGCAGTTTTTTTTTTATTATGAATTTCAGATGAACAAATTGATTTTTACTAAAAAAATGTTTGTCTTCAAACCGGTGATCTCGGTCGCGAAACACTATCAGGTCTATTTTTTTTTCTTTTTTCTGAGCAAACAAGGCAAGCGAGGGGTAGAAAGCCGCACCTGTTCGCGGTCTGATGGACAAGAAAGTAATCTGAGGTAAGTGTAGTTTTTTTTTTATTATGAATTTCAGATGAAAAAAATGATTTTTCTAAGAAAATGTTTGTCTTCCAACCGGTGATCTCGGTCGCGAAACACTATCCCAATCAATTTTTTTTTCTTTTTTCAGAACAAACCAGGCAAGCGAGGGGTAGAAAGCCGCGCCTGTTCGCGGGCTGATGGACAAGAAAGTATTCTGAGGTAAGTGCAGTTTTTTTTTTTATTATGAATTTCAGATGAACAAATTGATTTTTACTAAAAAAATGTTTGTCTTCAAACCGGTGATCTCGGTCGCGAAACACTATCAGGTCTATTTTTTTTTCTTTTTTCTGAGCAATCAAGGCAAGCGAGGGGTAGAAAGCCGCACCTGTTCGCGGTCTGATGGACAAGAAAGTAATCTGAGGTAAGTGTAGTTTTTTTTTTATTATGAATTTCAGATGAAAAAAATGATTTTTCTAAGAAAATGTTTGTCTTCCAACCGGTGATCTCGGTCGCGAAACACTATCCCAATCAATTTTTTTTTCTTTTTTCAGAACAAACTAGGCAAGCGAGGGGTAGAAAGCCGCGCCTGTTCGCGGGCTGATAGACAAGAAAGTATTCTGAGGTAAGTGCAGTTTTTTTTTTTATTATGAATTTCAGATGAAAAAATTGATTTTTACTAAGAAAATGTTTGTCTTCAAACCGGTGATCTCGGTCGCAAAACACTATCCCGACTTAATTTTATTTCCTTTTTTCTGAGCAAGCCAGGCAAGCGAGGGGTAGAAAGCCACGCCTGTTCGCGGGCTGATGGACAAGAAAGTAATCTGAGGTAAGTGCAGTTTTTTTTTATAATGAATTTCAGATGAAAAAAAATGATTTTTACTAAGAAAATGTTTGTCTTCAAACCGGTGATCTCGGTCGCGAAACACTATCAGGACTATTTTTTTTTCTTTTTTCAGTGCAATCCAGGCAAGCGAGGGGTAGAAAGCCGCGTCTGTTCGCAGGCTGATGGACAAGAAAGTAATCTGAGGTAAGTGCAGTTTTTTTTTTATAATGAATTTCAGATGAAAAAAAAATATTTTTACCAAGAAAATGTTTGTCTTCAAACCGGTGATCTCGGTAGCGAAACACTATCCCGACTCAATATTTTTTTCTTTTTTCAGTACAAGCAAGGCAAGCGAGGGATAGAAAACCGCGTCTGTTCGCGGGCTGATGGACAAGAAAGTATTATGTGGGAAGTGCAGACCAAAATTATGAATTTCAGATGAAAAAACGTGATTTTATACTAAGAAAATATTTGTCTTCAAACCGCTGATCTCGGTCGCAAAACACTATCCCGACTTAATTTTTTTTTCTTTTTTCTGAGCAAGCCAGGCAAGCGAGGGGTAGAAAGCCGTGCCTGTTCGCGGGCTGATGGACAAGAAAGTAATCTGAGGTAAGTGCAATTTTTTTTATAATGAATTTCAGATGAAAAAAATTGATTATTACTAAGAAAATATTTGTCTTCAAACCGCTGATCTCGGTCGCGAAACACTATCCCAATCAATTTTTTTTTGTTTTTTCAGAACAAACTAGGCAAGCGAGGGGTAGAAAGCCGCGCCTGTTCGCGGGCTGATGGACAAGAAAGTATTCTGAGGTAAGTGCAGTTTTTTTTTTTATTATGAATTTCAGATGAAAAAATTGATTTTTACTAAGAAAATGTTTGTCTTCAAACCGGTGATCTCGGTCGCAAAACACTATCCCGACTTAATTTTATTTCCTTTTTTCTGAGCAAGCCAGGCAAGCGAGGGGAAGAAAGCCGCGCCTGTTCGCGGGCTGATGGACAAGAAAGTAATCTGAGGTAAGTGCATTTTTTTTTTATAATGAATTTCAGATGAAAAAAAAATATTTTTACCAAGAAAATGTTTGTCTTCAAACCGGTGATCTCGGTAGCGAAACACTATCCCGACTCAATTTTTTTTTCTTTTTTCAGTACAAGCCAGGCAAGCGAGGGGAAGAAAGCCGCGCCTGTTCGCGGGCTGATGGACAAGAAAGTAATCTGAGGTAAGTGCAGTTTTTTTATTATTATGAATTTCATATGAAAAAAAAATGTTTTTACTAAGAAAATGTTTGTCTTCAAACCGGTGATCTCGGTCGCGAAACACTATCCCGATCAATTTTTTTTCTTTTTTCAGAACAAACCAGGCAAGCGCGCGGTAGAAAGCCGCGCCTGTTCGCGGGCTGATGGACAAGAAAGTAATCTGAGGTAAGTGCATTTTTTTTTTATAATGAATTTAAGATGAAAAAAAAATATTTTTACCAAGAAAATGTTTGTCTTCAAACCGGTGATCTCGGTCGCGAAACATTATCCCGATCAATTTTTTTTTCTTTTTTCAGCACAAACCAGGCAAGCGCGCGGTAGAAAGCCGCGCCCGTTCGCGGGCTGATGGACAAGAAAGTAATCTGAGGTAAGTGCAGTTTTTTTTATTATTATGAATTTCATATGAAAAAAATTGATTTTTACCAAGAAAATGTTTGTCTTCAAACCGGTGATCTCGGTCGCGAAACACAATCCCGATCATTTTTTTTTTTTCTTTTTTCAGCACAAACCAGGCAAGCGAGGGGTAGAAAGCCGCGCCTGTTCGCGGGCTGATGGACAAGAAAGTATTCTGAGGTAAGTGCAGTTTTTTTTTTTATTATGAATTTCAGATGAAAAAATTGATTTTTACTAAGAAAATGTTTGTCTTCAAACCGGTGATCTCGGTCGCGAAACACTATCAGGTCTATTTTTTTTTCTTTTTTAAGAGCAATCCAGGCAAGCGAGGGGTAGAAAGCCGCACCTGTTCGCGGTCTGATGGACAAGAAAGTAATCTGAGGTAAGTGCAGTTTTTTTTTATAATGTATTTAAGATGAAAAAAATTGATTTTTACCAAGACAATGTTTGTCTTCAAACCGGTGATCTCGGTCGCGAAACACTATCCCGATCATTTTTTTTTTCTTTTTTCAGCACAAACCAGGCAAGCGAGGGGTAGAAAGCCGCGCCTGTTCACGGGCTGATGGACAAGAAAGTAATCTGAGGTAAGTGCAGTTTTTTTTTATTATTATGAATTTCATATGAAAAAAAAAAATTTTACTTAGAAAATGTCTTCAAACCGGTGATCTCGGTCGCGAAACACTATCCCGATCATTTTTTTTTTCTTTTTTCAACACAAACCAGGCAAGCGAGGGGTAGAAAGCCGCGCCTGTTCGCGGGCTGATGGACAAGAAAGTAATCTGAGGTAAGTGCAGTTTTTTTTTTTATTATGAATTTCATATGAAAATAAAAATTTTTACTTAGAAAATGTTTGTCTTCAAACCGGTGATCTCGGTCGCGAAACACTATCCCGATCAATTTTTTTTTCTTTTTTCAGAACAAACCAGGCAAGCGCGCGGTAAAAGCCGCGCCTGTTCGCGGGCTGATGGACAAGAAAGTAATCTGAGGTAAGTGCATTTTTTTTTTATAATGAATTTAAGATGAAAAAAATTGATTTTTACCAAGAAAATGTTTGTCTTCAAACCGGTGATCTCGGTCGCGAAACATTATCCCGATCAATTTTTTTTTCTTTTTTCAGCACAAACCAGGCAAGCGCGCGGTAGAAAGCCGCGCCCGTTCGCGGGCTGATGGACAAGAAAGTAATCTGAGGTAAGTGCAGTTTTTTTTATTATTATGAATTTCATATGAAAAAAAATGATTTTTACCAAGAAAATATTTGTCTTCAAACCGGTGATCTCGGTCGCGAAACACTATCCCGATCAATTTTTTTTTCTTTTTTCAGAAAAAACCAGGCAAGCGAGGGGTAGAAAGCCGCGCCTGTTCGCGGGCTGATGGACAAGAAAGTAATCTGAGGTAAGTGCAGTTTTTTTTTTATTATGGATTTCAGATGAAAAAACGTGATTTTATACTAAGAAACTATTTGTCTTCAAACCGGTGATCTCGGTCGCGAAACACTATCAGGACTATTTTTTTTTCCTTTTTTCATAGCAATCCAGGCAAGCAAGGGATAGAAAGCCGCGTCTGTTCGCGGGCTGATGGACAAGAAAGTAATCTGAGGTAAGTGCAGTTTTTTTTTATAATGAATTTAAGATGAAAAAAATTGATTTTTACCAAGAAAATGTTTGTCTTCAAACCGGTGATCTCGGTCGCGAAACACTATCCCGATCAATTTTTTTTTCTTTTTTCAGAACAAACCAGGCAAGCGAGCGGCAGAAAGCCGCGCCTGTTCGCGGGCTGATGGACAAAAAAGTAATCTGAGGTAAGTGCAGTTTTTTTTTTATTATGAATTTCAGATGAAAAAAATGATTTTTCTAAGAAAATGTTTGTCTTCCAACCGGTGATCTCGGTCGCGAAACACTATCCCAATCAATTTTTTTTTCTTTTTTCAGAACAAACCAGGCAAGCGAGGGGTAGAAAGCCGCGCCTGTTCGCGGGCTGATGGACAAGAAAGTATTCTGAGGTAAGTGCAGTTTTTTTTTTTATTATGAATTTCAGATGAAAAAATTGATTTTTACTAAGAAAATGTTTGTCTTCAAACCGGTGATCTCGGTCGCGAAACACTATCAGGTCTATTTTTTTTTCTTTTTTCTGAGCAATCAAGGCAAGCGAGGGGTAGAAAGCCGCACCTGTTCGCGGTCTGATGGACAAGAAAGTAATCTGAGGTAAGTGTAGTTTTTTTTTTATTATGAATTTCAGATGAAAAAAATGATTTTTCTAAGAAAATGTTTGTCTTCCAACCGGTGATCTCGGTCGCGAAACACTATCCCAATCAATTTTTTTTTCTTTTTTCAGAACAAACCAGGCAAGCGAGGGGTAGAAAGCCACGCCTGTTCGCGGGCTGATGGACAAGAAAGTAATCTGAGGTAAGTGCAGTTTTTTTTTATAATGAATTTCAGATGAAAAAAAATGATTTTTACTAAGAAAATGTTTGTCTTCAAACCGGTGATCTCGGTCGCGAAACACTATCAGGACTATTTTTTTTTCTTTTTTCAGTGCAATCCAGGCAAGCGAGGGGTAGAAAGCCGCGTCTGTTCGCAGGCTGATGGACAAGAAAGTAATCTGAGGTAAGTGCAGTTTTTTTTTTTATTATGAATTTCATATGAAAAAAAAAAATTTTACTTAGAAAATGTCTTCAAACCGGTGATCTCGGTCGCGAAACACTATCCCGATCAATTTTTTTTTCTTTTTTCAGCACAAACCAGGCAAGCGAGGGGTAGAAAGCCGCGCCTGTTCGCGGGCTGATGGACAAGAAAGTAATCTGAGGTAAGTGCAGTTTTTTTTTTTATTATGAATTTCATATGAAAATAAAAATTTTTACTTAGAAAATTTTTGTCTTCAAACCGGTGATCTCGGTCGCGAAACACTATCCCGATCAATTTTTTTTTCTTTTTTCAGAACAAACCAGGCAAGCGCGCGGTAGAAAGCCGCGCCTGTTCGCGGGCTGATGGACAAGAAAGTAATCTGAGGTAAGTGCATTTTTTTTTTATAATGAATTTAAGATGAAAAAAATTGATTTTTACCAAGAAAATGTTTGTCTTCAAACCGGTGATCTCGGTCGCTAAACATTATCCCGATCAATTTTTTTTTCTTTTTTCAGCACAAACCAGGCAAGCGCGCGGTAGAAAGCCGCGCCCGTTCGCGGGCTGATGGACAAGAAAGTAATCTGAGGTAAGTGCAGTTTTTTTTATTATTATGAATTTCATATGAAAAAAAATGATTTTTACCAAGAAAATATTTGTCTTCAAACCGGTGATCTCGGTCGCGAAACACTATCCCGATCAATTTTTTTTTCTTTTTTTTAGAAAAAACCAGGCAAGCGAGGGGTAGAAAGCCGCGCCTGTTCGCGGGCTGATGGACAAGAAAGTAATCTGAGGTAAGTGCAGTTTTTTTTTTATTATGGATTTCAGATGAAAAAACGTGATTTTATACTAAGAAACTATTTGTCTTCAAACCGGTGATCTCGGTCGCGAAACACTATCAGGACTATTTTTTTTTCCTTTTTTCAGAGCAATCCAGGCAAGCAAGGGATAGAAAGCCGCGTCTGTTCGCGGGCTGATGGACAAGAAAGTAATCTGAGGTAAGTGCAGTTTTTTTTTTTATTATGAATTTCATATGAAAAAAAAAAATTTTACTTAGAAAATGTCTTCAAACCGGTGATCTCGGTCGCGAAACACTATCCCGATCAATTTTTTTTTCTTTTTTCAGCACAAACCAGGCAAGCGAGGGGTAGAAAGCCGCGCCTGTTCACGGGCTGATGGACAAGAAAGTAATCTGAGGTAAGTGCAGTTTTTTTTTTTATTATGAATTTCATATGAAAATAAAAATTTTTACTTAGAAAATGTTTGTCTTCAAACCGGTGATCTCGGTCGCGAAACACTATCCCGATCAATTTTTTTTTCTTTTTTCAGAACAAACCAGGCAAGCGCGCGGTAGAAAGCCGCGCCTGTTCGCGGGCTGATGGACAAGAAAGTAATCTGAGGTAAGTGCATTTTTTTTTTATAATGAATTTAAGATGAAAAAAATTGATTTTTACCAAGAAAATGTTTGTCTTCAAACCGGTGATCTCGGTCGCGAAACATTATCCCGATCAATTTTTTTTTCTTTTTTCAGCACAAACCAGGCAAGCGCGCGGTAGAAAGCCGCGCCCGTTCGCGGGCTGATGGACAAGAAAGTAATCTGAGGTAAGTGCAGTTTTTTTTATTATTATGAATTTCATATGAAAAAAAATGATTTTTACCAAGAAAATATTTGTCTTCAAACCGGTGATCTCGGTCGCGAAACACTATCCCGATCAATTTTTTTTTCTTTTTTCAGAAAAAACCAGGCAAGCGAGGGGTAGAAAGCCGCGCCTGTTCGCGGGCTGATGGACAAGAAAGTAATCTGAGGTAAGTGCAGTTTTTTTTTTATTATGGATTTCAGATGAAAAAACGTGATTTTATACTAAGAAACTATTTGTCTTCAAACCGGTGATCTCGGTCGCGAAACACTATCAGGACTATTTTTTTTTCCTTTTTTCAGAGCAATCCAGGCAAGCAAGGGATAGAAAGCCGCGTCTGTTCGCGGGCTGATGGACAAGAAAGTAATCTGAGGTAAGTGCAGTTTTTTTTTATAATGAATTTAAGATGAAAAAAATTGATTTTTACCAAGAAAATGTTTGTCTTCAAACCGGTGATCTCGGTCGCGAAACACTATCCCGATCAATTTTTTTTTCTTTTTTCAGAAAAAACCAGGCAAGCGAAGGGTAGAAAGCCGCGCCTGTTCGCGGGCTGATGGACAAGAAAGTAATCTGAGGTAAGTGCAGTTTTTTTTTTATTATGGATTTCAGATGAAAAAACGTGATTTTATACTAAGAAACTATTTGTCTTCAAACCGGTGATCTCGGTCGCGAAACACTATCAGGACTATTTTTTTTTCCTTTTTTCAGAGCAATCCAGGCAAGCAAGGGATTGAAAGCCGCGTCTGTTCGCGGGCTGATGGACAAGAAAGTAATCTGAGGTAAGTGCAGTTTTTTTTTATAATGAATTTAAGATGAAAAAAATTGATTTTTACCAAGAAAATGTTTGTCTTCAAACCGGTGATCTCGGTCGCGAAACACTATCCCGATCAATTTTTTTTTCTTTTTTCAGAACAAACCAGGCAAGCGAGCGGCAGAAAGCCGCGCCTGTTCGCGGGCTGATGGACAAAAAAGTAATCTGAGGTAAGTGCAGTTTTTTTTTTATTATGAATTTCAGATGAAAAAAATGATTTTTCTAAGAAAATGTTTGTCTTCCAACCGGTGATCTCGGTCGCGAAACACTATCCCAATCAATTTTTTTTTCTTTTTTCAGAACAAACCAGGCAAGCGAGGGGTAGAAAGCCGCGCCTGTTCGCGGGCTGATGGACAAGAAAGTATTCTGAGGTAAGTGCAGTTTTTTTTTTTATTATGAATTTCAGATGAAAAAATTGATTTTTACTAAGAAAATGTTTGTCTTCAAACCGGTGATCTCGGTCGCGAAACACTATCAGGTCTATTTTTTTTTCTTTTTTCTGAGCAATCAAGGCAAGCGAGGGGTAGAAAGCCGCACCTGTTCGCGGTCTGATGGACAAGAAAGTAATCTGAGGTAAGTGTAGTTTTTTTTTTATTATGAATTTCAGATGAAAAAAATGATTTTTCTAAGAAAATGTTTGTCTTCCAACCGGTGATCTCGGTCGCGAAACACTATCCCAATCAATTTTTTTTTCTTTTTTCAGAACAAACTAGGCAAGCGAGGGGTAGAAAGCCGCGCCTGTTCGCGGGCTGATGGACAAGAAAGTATTCTGAGGTAAGTGCAGTTTTTTTTTTTATTATGAATTTCAGATGAAAAAATTGATTTTTACTAAGAAAATGTTTGTCTTCAAACCGGTGATCTCGGTCGCAAAACACTATCCCGATTTAATTTTATTTCCTTTTTTCTGAGCAAGCCAGGCAAGCGAGGGGTAGAAAGCCACGCCTGTTCGCGGGCTGATGGACAAGAAAGTAATCTGAGGTAAGTGCAGTTTTTTTTTATAATGAATTTCAGATGAAAAAAATGATTTTTCTAAGAAAATGTTTGTCTTCCAACCGGTGATCTCGGTCGCGAAACACTATCCCAATCAATTTTTTTTTCTTTTTTCAGAACAAACCAGGCAAGCGAGGGGTAGAAAGCCGCGCCTGTTCGCGGGCTGATGGACAAGAAAGTATTCTGAGGTAAGTGCAGTTTTTTTTTTTATTATGAATTTCAGATGAAAAAATTGATTTTTACTAAGAAAATGTTTGTCTTCAAACCGGTGATCTCGGTCGCGAAACACTATCAGGTCTATTTTTTTTTATTTTTTCTGAGCAATCAAGGCAAGCGAGGGGTAGAAAGCCGCACCTGTTCGCGGTCTGATGGACAAGAAAGTAATCTGAGGTAAGTGTAGTTTT
Organism: Griposia aprilina; assembly: GCA_916610205.1. Lineage (NCBI taxonomy): Eukaryota > Metazoa > Arthropoda > Insecta > Lepidoptera > Noctuidae > Griposia > Griposia aprilina. The sequence goes on along the minus strand of CAKAIV010000010.1, from coordinate 303,569 downwards.
TTTTTTATTATGAATTTCAGATGAAAAAAATGATTTTTCTAAGAAAATGTTTGTCTTCCAACCGGTGATCTCGGTCGCGAAACACTATCCCAATCAATTTTTTTTTCTTTTTTCAGAACAAACTAGGCAAGCGAGGGGTAGAAAGCCGCGCCTGTTCGCGGGCTGATGGACAAGAAAGTATTCTGAGGTAAGTGCAGTTTTTTTTTTTATTATGAATTTCAGATGAAAAAATTGATTTTTACTAAGAAAATGTTTGTCTTCAAACCGGTGATCTCGGTCGCAAAACACTATCCCGACTTAATTTTATTTCCTTTTTTCTGAGCAAGCCAGGCAAGCGAGGGGTAGAAAGCCGCGCCTGTTCGCGGGCTGATGGACAAGAAAGTAATCTGAGGTAAGTGCAGACCAAAATTATGAATTTCAGATGAAAAAACGTGATTTTATACTAAGAAAATATTTGTCTTCAAACCGGTGATCTCGGTCGCAAAACACTATCCCGACTTAATTTTATTTCCTTTTTTCTGAGCAAGCCAGGCAAGCGAGGGGTAGAAAGCCGCGCCTGTTCGCGGGCTGATGGACAAGAAAGTATTATGTGGGAAGTGCAGACCAAAATTATGAATTTCAGATGAAAAAACGTGATTTTATACTAAGAAAATATTTGTCTTCAAACCGCTGATCTCGGTCGCAAAACACTATCCCGACTTAATTTTTTTTCCTTTTTTCTGAGCAAGCCAGGCAAGCGAGGGGTAGAAAGCCGCGCCTGTTCGCGGGCTGATGGACAAGAAAGTAATCTGAGGTAAGTGCAGTTTTTTTTATAATGAATTTCAGATGAAAAAAATTGATTATTACTAAGAAAATATTTGTCTTCAAACCGCTGATCTCGGTCGCGAAACACTATCCCAATCAATTTTTTTTTCTTTTTTCAGAACAAACTAGGCAAGCGAGGGGTAGAAAGCCGCGCCTGTTCGCGGGCTGATGGACAAGAAAGTATTCTGAGGTAAGTGCAGTTTTTTTTTTTATAATGAATTTCAGATGTAAAATGTTTTTTACTAAGAAAATGTTTGTCTTCAAACCGGTGATCTCGGTCGCAAAACACTATCCCGACTTAATTTTTTTTCCTTTTTTCTGAGCAAGCCAGGCAAGCGAGGGGTAGAAAGCCACGCCTGTTCGCGGGCTGATGGACAAGAAAGTAATCTGAGGTAAGTGCAGTTTTTTTATTATTATGAATTTCATATGAAAAAAAAATATTTTTACTAAGAAAATGTTTGTCTTCAAACCGGTGATCTCGGTCGCGAAACACTATCCCGATCAATTTTTTTTTCTTTTTTCAGAACAAACCAGGCAAGCGCGCGGTAGAAAGCCGCGCCTGTTCGCGGGCTGATGGACAAGAAAGTAATCTGAGGTAAGTGCATTTTTTTTTTATAATGAATTTAAGATGAAAAAAAAATATTTTTACCAAGAAAATGTTTGTCTTCAAACCGGTGATCTCGGTCGCGAAACATTATCCCGATCAATTTTTTTTTCTTTTTTCAGCACAAACCAGGCAAGCGCGCGGTAGAAAGCCGCGCCCGTTCGCGGGCTGATGGACAAGAAAGTAATCTGAGGTAAGTGCAGTTTTTTTTATTATTATGAATTTCATATGAAAAAAATTGATTTTTACCAAGAAAATGTTTGTCTTCAAACCGGTGATCTCGGTCGCGAAACACTATCCCGATCATTTTTTTTTTTTCTTTTTTCAGCACAAACCAGGCAAGCGAGGGGTAGAAAGCCGCGCCTGTTCGCGGGCTGATGGACAAGAAAGTATTCTGAGATAAGTGCAGTTTTTTTTTTTACTATGAATTTCAGATGAAAAAATTGATTTTTACTTAGAAAATGTTTGTCTTCAAACCGGTGATCTCGGTCGCGAAACACTATCCCGATCAATTTTTTTTTCTTTTTTCAGAACAAACCAGGCAAGCGCGCGGTAGAAAGCCGCGCCTGTTCGCGGGCTGATGGACAAGAAAGTAATCTGAGGTAAGTGCATTTTTTTTTTATAATGAATTTAAGATGAAAAAAATTGATTTTTACCAAGAAAATGTTTGTCTTCAAACCGGTGATCTCGGTCGCGAAACATTATCCCGATCAATTTTTTTTTCTTTTTTCAGCACAAACCAGGCAAGCGCGCGGTAGAAAGCCGCGCCCGTTCGCGGGCTGATGGACAAGAAAGTAATCTGAGGTAAGTGCAGTTTTTTTTATTATTATGAATTTCATATGAAAAAAAATGATTTTTACCAAGAAAATATTTGTCTTCAAACCGGTGATCTCGGTCGCGAAACACTATCCCGATCAATTTTTTTTTCTTTTTTCAGAAAAAACCAGGCAAGCGAGGGGTAGAAAGCCGCGCCTGTTCGCGGGCTGATGGACAAGAAAGTAATCTGAGGTAAGTGCAGTTTTTTTTTTATTATGGATTTCAGATGAAAAAACGTGATTTTATAGTAAGAAACTATTTGTCTTCAAACCGGTGATCTCGGTCGCGAAACACTATCCCGATCAATTTTTTTTTCTTTTTTCAGCACAAACCAGGCAAGCGAGGGGTAGAAAGCCGCGCCTGTTCACGGGCTGATGGACAAGAAAGTAATCTGAGGTAAGTGCATTTTTTTTTTTTATTATGAATTTCATATGAAAAAAAAAAATTTTACTTAGAAAATGTCTTCAAACCGGTGATCTCGGTCGCGAAACACTATCCCGATCAATTTTTTTTTCTTTTTTCAGCACAAACCAGGCAAGCGAGGGGTAGAAAGCCGCGCCTGTTCACGGGCTGATGGACAAGAAAGTAATCTGAGGTAAGTGCAGTTTTTTTTTTTATTATGAATTTCATATGAAAATAAAAATTTTTACTTAGAAAATGTTTGTCTTCAAACCGGTGATCTCGGTCGCGAAACACTATCCCGATCAATTTTTTTTTCTTTTTTCAGAACAAACCAGGCAAGCGCGCGGTAGAAAGCCGCGCCTGTTCGCGGGCTGATGGACAAGAAAGTAATCTGAGGTAAGTGCATTTTTTTTTTATAATGAATTTAAGATGAAAAAAATTGATTTTTACCAAGAAAATGTTTGTCTTCAAACCGGTGATCTCGGTCGCGAAACATTATCCCGATCAATTTTTTTTTCTTTTTTCAGCACAAACCAGGCAAGCGCGCGGTAGAAAGCCGCGCCCGTTCGCGGGCTGATGGACAAGAAAGTAATCTGAGGTAAGTGCAGTTTTTTTTATTATTATGAATTTCATATGAAAAAAAATGATTTTTACCAAGAAAATATTTGTCTTCAAACCGGTGATCTCGGTCGCGAAACACTATCCCGATCAATTTTTTTTTCTTTTTTCAGAAAAAACCAGGCAAGCGAGGGGTAGAAAGCCGCGCCTGTTCGCGGGCTGATGGACAAGAAAGTAATCTGAGGTAAGTGCAGTTTTTTCTTCTATTATGGATTTCAGATGAAAAAACGTGATTTTATACTAAGAAACTATTTGTCTTCAAACCGGTGATCTCGGTCGCGAAACACTATCAGGACTATTTTTTTTTCCTTTTTTCAGAGCAATCCAGGCAAGCAAGGGATAGAAAGCCGCGTCTGTTCGCGGGCTGATGGACAAGAAAGTAATCTGAGGTAAGTGCAGTTTTTTTTTATAATGAATTTAAGATGAAAAAAATTGATTTTTACCAAGAAAATTTTTGTCTTCAAACCGGTGATCTCGGTCGCGAAACACTATCCCGATCAATTTTTTTTTCTTTTTTCAGAACAAACCAGGCAAGCGAGCGGCAGAAAGCCGCGCCTGTTCGCGGGCTGATGGACAAAAAAGTAATCTGAGGTAAGTGCAGTTTTTTTTTTATTATGAATTTCAGATGAAAAAAATGATTTTTCTAAGAAAATGTTTGTCTTCCAACCGGTGATCTCGGTCGCGAAACAATATCCCAATCAATTTTTTTTTCTTTTTTCAGAACAAACCAGGCAAGCGAGGGGTAGAAAGCCGCGCCTGTTCGCGGGCTGATGGACAAGAAAGTATTCTGAGGTAAGTGCAGTTTTTTTTTTTATTATGAATTTCAGATGAAAAAATTGATTTTTACTAAGAAAATGTTTGTCTTCAAACCGGTGATCTCGGTCGCGAAACACTATCAGGTCTATTTTTTTTTCTTTTTTCTGAGCAATCAAGGCAAGAGAGGGGTAGAAAGCCGCACCTGTTCGCGGTCTGATGGACAAGAAAGTAATCTGAGGTAAGTGTAGTTTTTTTTTTATTATGAATTTCAGATGAAAAAAATGATTTTTCTAAGAAAATGTTTGTCTTCAAACCGGTGATCTCGGTCGCGAAACATTATCCCGATCAATTTTTTTTTCTTTTTTCAGCACAAACCAGGCAAGCGCGCGGTAGAAAGCCGCGCCTGTTCGCGGGCTGATGGACAAGAAAGTAATCTGAGGTAAGTGCAGTTTTTTTTTTATTATGGATTTCAGATGAAAAAACGTGATTTTATACTAAGAAACTATTTGTCTTCAAACCGGTGATCTCGGTCGCGAAACACTATCCCGATCAATTTTTTTTTCTTTTTTCAGCACAAACCAGGCAAGCGAGGGGTAGAAAGCCGCGCCTGTTCACGGGCTGATGGACAAGAAAGTAATCTGAGGTAAGTGCAGTTTTTTTTTTTATTATGAATTTCATATGAAAAAAAAAAAATTTACTTAGAAAATGTCTTCAAACCGGTGATCTCGGTCGCGAAACACTATCCCGATCATTTTTTTTTTCTTTTTTCAGCACAAACCAGGCAAGCGAGGGGTAGAAAGCCGCGCCTGTTCGCGGGCTGATGGACAAGAAAGTAATCTGAGGTAAGTGCAGTTTTTTTTTTTATTATGAATTTCATATGAAAATAAAAATTTTTACTTAGAAAATGTTTGTCTTCAAACCGGTGATCTCGGTCGCGAAACACTATCCCGATCAATTTTTTTTTCTTTTTTCAGAACAAACCAGGCAAGCGCGCGGTAGAAAGCCGCGCCTGTTCGCGGGCTGATGGACAAGAAAGTAATCTGAGGTAAGTGCATTTTTTTTTTATAATGAATTTAAGATGAAAAAAATTGATTTTTACCAAGAAAATGTTTGTCTTCAAACCGGTGATCTCGGTCGCGAAACATTATCCCGATCAATTTTTTTTTCTTTTTTCAGCACAAACCAGGCAAGCGCGGGGTAGAAAGCCGCGCCCGTTCGCGGGCTGATGGACAAGAAAGTAATCTGAGGTAAGTGCAGTTTTTTTTATTATTATGAATTTCATATGAAAAAAAATGATTTTTACCAAGAAAATATTTGTCTTCAAACCGGTGATCTCGGTCGCGAAACACTATCCCGATCAATTTTTTTTTCTTTTTTCAGAAAAAACCAGGCAAGCGAGGGGTAGAAAGCCGCGCCTGTTCGCGGGCTGATGGACAAGAAAGTAATCTGAGGTAAGTGCAGTTTTTTTTTTATTATGGATTTCAGATGAAAAAACGTGATTTTATACTAAGAAACTATTTGTCTTCAAACCGGTGATCTCGGTCGCGAAACACTATCAGGACTATTTTTTTTTCCTTTTTTCAGAGCAATCCAGGCAAGCAAGGGATAGAAAGCCGCGTCTGTTCGCTGGCTGATGGACAAGAAAGTAATCTGAGGTAAGTGCAGTTTTTTTTTATAATGAATTTAAGATGAAAAAAAATGATTTTTACCAAGAAAATGTTTGTCTTCAAACCGGTGATCTCGGTCGCGAAACACTATCCCGATCAATTTTTTTTTCTTTTTTCAGAAAAAACCAGGCAAGCGAGGGGTAGAAAGCCGCGCCTGTTCGCGGGCTGATGGACAAGAAAGTAATCTGAGGTAAGTGCATTTTTTTTTTATAATGAATTTAAGATGAAAAAAATTGATTTTTACCAAGAAAATGTTTGTCTTCAAACCGGTGATCTCGGTCGCGAAACATTATCCCGATCAATTTTTTTTTCTTTTTTCAGCACAAACCAGGCAAGCGCGCGGTAGAAAGCCGCGCCCGTTCGCGGGCTGATGGACAAGAAAGTAATCTGAGGTAAGTGCAGTTTTTTTTATTATTATGAATTTCATATGAAAAAAAATGATTTTTACCAAGAAAATATTTGTCTTCAAACCGGTGATCTCGGTCGCGAAACACTATCCCGATCAATTTTTTTTTCTTTTTTCAGAAAAAACCAGGCAAGCGAGGGGTAGAAAGCCGCGCCTGTTCGCGGGCTGATGGACAAGAAAGTAATCTGAGGTAAGTGCAGTTTTTTTTTTATTATGGATTTCAGATGAAAAAACGTGATTTTATACTAAGAAACTATTTGTCTTCAAACCGGTGATCTCGGTCGCGAAACACTATCAGGACTATTTTTTTTTCCTTTTTTCAGAGCAATCCAGGCAAGCAAGGGATAGAAAGCCGCGTCTGTTCGCGGGCTGATGGACAAGAAAGTAATCTGAGGTAAGTGCAGTTTTTTTTTTTATTATGAATTTCAGATGAAAAAATTGATTTTTACTAAGAAAATGTTTGTCTTCAAACCGGTGATCTCGGTCGCAAAACACTATCCCGACTTAATTTTATTTCCTTTTTTCTGAGCAAGCCAGGCAAGCGAGGGGTAGAAAGCCACGCCTGTTCGCGGGCTGATGGACAAGAAAGTAATCTGAGGTAAGTGCAGTTTTTTTTTATAATGAATTTCAGATGAAAAAAATGATTTTTCTAAGAAAATGTTTGTCTTCCAACCGGTGATCTCGGTCGCGAAACACTATCCCAATCAATTTTTTTTTCTTTTTTCAGAACAAACCAGGCAAGCGAGGGGTAGAAAGCCGCGCCTGTTCGCGGGCTGATGGACAAGAAAGTATTCTGAGGTAAGTGCAGTTTTTTTTTTTATTATGAATTTCAGATGAAAAAATTGATTTTTACTAAGAAAATGTTTGTCTTCCAACCGGTGATCTCGGTCGCGAAACACTATCCCAATCAATTTTTTTTTCTTTTTTCAGAACAAACTAGGCAAGCGAGGGGTAGAAAGCCGCGCCTGTTCGCGGGCTGATGGACAAGAAAGTATTCTGAGGTAAGTGCAGTTTTTTTTTTTATTATGAATTTCAGATGAAAAAATTGATTTTTACTAAGAAAATGTTTGTCTTCAAACCGGTGATCTCGGTAGCAAAACACTATCCCGACTTAATTTTATTTCCTTTTTTCTGAGCAAGCCAGGCAAGCGAGGGGTAGAAAGCCACGCCTGTTCGCGGGCTGATGGACAAGAAAGTAATCTGAGGTAAGTGCAGACCAAAATTATGAATTTCAGATGAAAAAACGTGATTTTATACTAAGAAAATATTTGTCTTCAAACCGGTGATCTCGGTCGCAAAACACTATCCCGACTTAATTTTATTTCCTTTTTTCTGAGCAAGCCAGGCAAGCGAGGGGTAGAAAGCCACGCCTGTTCGCGGGCTGATGGACAAGAAAGTAATCTGAGGTAAGTGCAGTTTTTTTATTATTATGAATTTCATATGAAAAAAAAATGTTTTTACTAAGAAAATGTTTGTCTTCAAACCGGTGATCTCGGTCGCGAAACACTATCCCGATCAATTTTTTTTCTTTTTTCAGAACAAACCAGGCAAGCGCGCGGTAGAAAGCCGCGCCTGTTCGCGGGCTGATGGACAAGAAAGTAATCTGAGGTAAGTGCATTTTTTTTTTATAATGAATTTAAGATGAAAAAAAAATATTTTTACCAAGAAAATGTTTGTCTTCAAACCGCTGATCTCGGTCGCGAAACACTATCCCGATCATTTTTTTTTTCTTTTTTCAGCACAAACCAGGCAAGCGATGGGTAGAAAGCCGCGCCTGTTCGCGGGCTGATGGACAAGAAAGTAATCTGAGGTAAGTGCAGTTTTTTTTTTTATTATGAATTTCAGATGAAAAAATTGATTTTTACTAAGAAAATGTTTGTCTTCAAACCGGTGATCTCGGTCGCAAAACACTATCCCGACTTAATTTTATTTCCTTTTTTCTGAGCAAGCCAGGCAAGCGAGGGGTAGAAAGCCACGCCTGTTCGCGGGCTGATGGACAAGAAAGTAATCTGAGGTAAGTGCAGTTTTTTTTTTATTATGAATTTCATATGAAAATAAAAATTTTTACTTAGAAAATGTTTGTCTTCAAACCGGTGATCTCGGTCGCGAAACACTATCAGGTCTATTTTTTTTTCTTTTTTCTGAGCAATCTAGGCAAGCGAGGGGTAGAAAGCCGCACCTGTTCGCGGTCTGATGGACAAGAAAGTAATCTGTGGTAAGTGCAGACCAAAATTATGAATTTCAGATGAAAAAACGTGATTTTATACTAAGAAAATATTTGTCTTCAAACCGCTGATCTCGGTCGCAAAACACTATCCCGACTTAATTTTATTTCCTTTTTTCTGAGCAAGCCAGGCAAGCGAGGGGTAGAAATCCGCGCCTGTTCGCGGGCTGATGGACAAGAAAGTAATCTGAGGTAAGTGCATTTTTTTTATAATGAATTTCAGATGAAAAAAATTGATTTTTACCAAGAAAATGTTTGTCTTCAAACCGGTGATCTCGGTCGCGAAACACTATCCCGACTCAATATTTTTTTCTTATTTCAGAGCAAGCCAGGCAAGCGAGGGGTAGAAAACCGCGTCTGTTCGCGGGCTGATGGACAAGAAAGTATTATGTGGGAAGTGCAGACCAAAATTATGAATTTCAGATGAAATAACGTGATTTTATACTAAGAAAATATTTGTCTTCAAACCGCTGATCTCGGTCGCGAAACATTATCCCGATCAATTTTTTTTTCTTTTTTCAGCACAAACCAGGCAAGCGCGCGGTAGAAAGCCGCGCCCGTTCGCGGGCTGATGGACAAGAAAGTAATCTGAGGTAAGTGCAGTTTTTTTTATTATTATGAATTTCATATGAAAAAAAATGATTTTTACCAAGAAAATATTTGTCTTCAAACCGGTGATCTCGGTCGCGAAACACTATCCCGATCAATTTTTTTTTCTTTTTTCAGAAAAAACCAGGCAAGCGAGGGGTAGAAAGCCGCGCCTGTTCGCGGGCTGATGGACAAGAAAGTAATCTGAGGTAAGTGCAGTTTTTTTTTTATTATGGATTTCAGATGAAAAAACGTGATTTTATACTAAGAAACTATTTGTCTTCAAACCGGTGATCTCGGTCGCGAAACACTATCCCGATCAATTTTTTTTTCTTTTTTCAGCACAAACCAGGCAAGCGAGGGGTAGAAAGCCGCGCCTGTTCACGGGCTGATGGACAAGAAAGTAATCTGAGGTAAGTGCAGTTTTTTTTTTTATTATGAATTTCATATGAAAAAAAAAAAAATTACTTAGAAAATGTCTTCAAACCGGTGATCTCGGTCGCGAAACACTATCCCGATCAATTTTTTTTTCTTTTTTCAGCACAAACCAGGCAAGCGAGGGGTAGAAAGCCGCGCCTGTTCGCGGGCTGATGGACAAGAAAGTAATCTGAGGTAAGTGCAGTTTTTTTTTTTATTATGAATTTCATATGAAAATAAAAATTTTTACTTAGAAAATGTTTGTCTTCAAACCGGTGATCTCGGTCGCGAAACACTATCCCGATCAATTTTTTTTTCTTTTTTCAGAACAAACCAGGCAAGCGCGCGGTAGAAAGCCGCGCCAGTTCGCGGGCTGATGGACAAGAAAGTAATCTGATGTAAGTGCATTTTTTTTTTATAATGAATTTAAGATGAAAAAAATTGATTTTTACCAAGAAAATGTTTGTCTTCAAACCGGTGATCTCGGTCGCGAAACACTATCCCGATCAATTTTTTTTTCTTTTTTCAGCACAAACCAGGCAAGCGCGCGGTAGAAAGCCGCGCCCGTTCGCGGGCTGATGGACAAGAAAGTAATCTGAGGTAAGTGCAGTTTTTTTTATTATTATGAATTTCATATGAAAAAAAATGATTTTTACCAAGAAAATATTTGTCTTCAAACCGGTGATCTCGGTCGCGAAACACTATCCCGATCAATTTTTTTTTCTTTTTTCAGAAAAAACCAGGCAAGCGAGGGGTAGAAAGCCGCGCCTGTTCGCGGGCTGATGGACAAGAAAGTAATCTGAGGTAAGTGCAGTTTTTTTTTTATTATGGATTTCAGATGAAAAAACGTGATTTTATACTAAGAAACTATTTGTCTTCAAACCGGTGATCTCGGTCGCGAAACACTATCAGGACTATTTTTTTTTCCTTTTTTCAGAGCAATCCAGGCAAGCAAGGGATAGAAAGCCGCGTCTGTTCGCTGGCTGATGGACAAGAAAGTAATCTGAGGTAAGTGCAGTTTTTTTTTATAATGAATTTAAGATGAAAAAAATTGATTTTTACCAAGAAAATGTTTGTCTTCAAACCGGTGATCTCGGTCGCGAAACACTATCCCGATCAATTTTTTTTTCTTTTTTCAGAAAAAACCAGGCAAGCGAGGGGTAGAAAGCCGCGTCTGTTCGCGGGCTGATGGATAAGAAAGTAATCTGAGGTAAGTGCATTTTTTTTTTATAATGAATTTAAGATGAAAAAAATTGATTTTTACCAAGAAAATGTTTGTCTTCAAACCGGTGATCTCGGTCGCGAAACATTATCCCGATCAATTTTTTTTTCTTTTTTCAGCACAAACCAGGCAAGCGCGCGGTAGAAAGCCGCGCCCGTTCGCGGGCTGATGGACAAGAAAGTAATCTGAGGTAAGTGCAGTTTTTTTTATTATTATGAATTTCATATGAAAAAAAATGATTTTTACCAAGAAAATATTTGTCTTCAAACCGGTGATCTCGGTCGCGAAACACTATCCCGATCAATTTTTTTTTCTTTTTTCAGAAAAAACCAGGCAAGCGAGGGGTAGAAAGCCGCGCCTGTTCGCGGGCTGATGGACAAGAAAGTAATCTGAGGTAAGTGCAGTTTTTTTTTTATTATGGATTTCAGATGAAAAAACGTGATTTTATACTAAGAAACTATTTGTCTTCAAACCGGTGATCTCGGTCGCGAAACACTATCAGGACTATTTTTTTTTCCTTTTTTCAGAGCAATCCAGGCAAGCAAGGGATAGAAAGCCGCGTCTGTTCGCGGGCTGATGGACAAGAAAGTAATCTGAGGTAAGTGCAGTTTTTTTTTTTATTATGAATTTCAGATGAAAAAATTGATTTTTACTAAGAAAATGTTTGTCTTCAAACCGGTGATCTCGGTCGCAAAACACTATCCCGACTTAATTTTATTTCCTTTTTTCTGAGCAAGCCAGGCAAGCGAGGGGTAGAAAGCCACGCCTGTTCGCGGGCTGATGGACAAGAAAGTAATCTGAGGTAAGTGCAGTTTTTTTTTATAATGAATTTCAGATGAAAAAAATGATTTTTCTAAGAAAATGTTTGTCTTCCAACCGGTGATCTCGGTCGCGAAACACTATCCCAATCAATTTTTTTTTCTTTTTTCAGAACAAACCAGGCAAGCGAGGGGCAGAAAGCCGCGCCTGTTCGCGGGCTGATGGACAAGAAAGTATTCTGAGGTAAGTGCAGTTTTTTTTTTTATTATGAATTTCAGATGAAAAAATTGATTTTTACTAAGAAAATGTTTGTCTTCAAACCGGTGATCTCGGTCGCGAAACACTATCAGGTCTATTTTTTTTTCTTTTTTCTGAGCAATCAAGGCAAGCGAGGGGTAGAAAGCCGCACCTGTTCGCGGTCTGATGGACAAGAAAGTAATCTGAGGTAAGTGTAGTTTTTTTTTTATTATGAATTTCAGATGAAAAAAATGATTTTTCTAAGAAAATGTTTGTCTTCCAACCGGTGATCTCGGTCGCGAAACACTATCCCAATCAATTTTTTTTTCTTTTTTCAGAACAAACTAGGCAAGCGAGGGGTAGAAAGCCGCGCCTGTTCGCGGGCTGATGGACAAGAAAGTATTCTGAGGTAAGTGCAGTTTTTTTTTTTATTATGAATTTCAGATGAAAAAATTGATTTTTACTAAGAAAATGTTTGTCTTCAAACCGGTGATCTCGGTAGCAAAACACTATCCCGACTTAATTTTATTTCCTTTTTTCTGAGCAAGCCAGGCAAGCGAGGGGTAGAAAGCCACGCCTGTTCGCGGGCTGATGGACAAGAAAGTAATCTGAGGTAAGTGCAGACCAAAATTATGAATTTCAGATGAAAAAACGTGATTTTATACTAAGAAAATATTTGTCTTCAAACCGGTGATCTCGGTCGCAAAACAATATCCCGACTTAATTTTATTTCCTTTTTTCTGAGCAAGCCAGGCAAGCGAGGGGTAGAAAGCCACGCCTGTTCGCGGGCTGATGGACAAGAAAGTAATCTGAGGTAAGTGCAGTTTTTTTATTATTATGAATTTCATATGAAAAAAAAATGTTTTTACTAAGAAAATGTTTGTCTTCAAACCGGTGATCTCGGTCGCGAAACACTATCCCGATCAATTTTTTTTCTTTTTTCAGAACAAACCAGGCAAGCGCGCGGTAGAAAGCCGCGCCTGTTCGCGGGCTGATGGACAAGAAAGTAATCTGAGGTAAGTGCATTTTTTTTTTATAATGAATTTAAGATGAAAAAAAAATATTTTTACCAAGAAAATGTTTGTCTTCAAACCGCTGATCTCGGTCGCGAAACACTATCCCAATCAATTTTTTTTTCTTTTTTCAGAACAAACTAGGCAAGCGAGGGGTAGAAAGCCGCGCCTGTTCGCGGGCTGATGGACAAGAAAGTATTCTGAGGTAAGTGCAGTTTTTTTTTTTATTATGAATTTCAGATGAAAAAATTGATTTTTACTAAGAAAATGTTTGTCTTCAAACCGGTGATCTCGGTCGCAAAACACTATCCCGACTTAATTTTATTTCCTTTTTTCTGAGCAAGCCAGGCAAGCGAGGGGTAGAAAGCCACGCCTGTTCGCGGGCTGATGGACAAGAAAGTAATCTGAGGTAAGTGCAGTTTTTTTTTTATAATGAATTTCAGATGAAAAAAAAATATTTTTACCAAGAAAATGTTTGTCTTCAAACCGGTGATCTCGGTAGCGAAACACTATCCCGACTCAATATTTTTTTCTTTTTTCAGTACAAGCAAGGCAAGCGAGGGATAGAAAACCGCGTCTGTTCGCGGGCTGATGGACAAGAAAGTATTATGTGGGAAGTGCAGACCAAAATTATGAATTTCAGATGAAAAAACGTGATTTTATACTAAGAAAATATTTGTCTTCAAACCGCTGATCTCGGTCGCAAAACACTATCCCGACTTAATTTTTTTTCCTTTTTTCTGAGCAAGCCAGGCAAGCGAGGGGTAGAAAGCCGTGCCTGTTCGCGGGCTGATGGACAAGAAAGTAATCTGAGGTAAGTGCAATTTTTTTTATAATGAATTTCAGATGAAAAAAATTGATTATTACTAAGAAAATATTTGTCTTCAAACCGCTGATCTCGGTCGCGAAACACTATCCCAATCAATTTTTTTTTCTTTTTTCAGAACAAACTAGGCAAGCGAGGGGTAGAAAGCCGCGCCTGTTCGCGGGCTGATGGACAAGAAAGTATTCTGAGGTAAGTGCAATTTTTTTTTTTATTATGAATTTCAGATGAAAAAATTGATTTTTACTAAGAAAATGTTTGTCTTCAAACCGGTGATCTCGGTCGCAAAACACTATCCCGACTTAATTTTTTTTCCTTTTTTCTGAGCAAGCCAGGCAAGCGAGGGGAAGAAAGCCGCGCCTGTTCGCGGGCTGATGGACAAGAAAGTAATCTGAGGTAAGTGCATTTTTTTTTTATAATGAATTTCAGATGAAAAAAAAATATTTTTACCAAGAAAATGTTTGTCTTCAAACCGGTGATCTCGGTAGCGAAACACTATCCCGACTCAATATTTTTTTCTTTTTTCAGTACAAGCAAGGCAAGCGAGGGATAGAAAACCGCGTCTGTTCGCGGGCTGATGGACAAGAAAGTATTATGTGGGAAGTGCAGACCAAAATTATGAATTTCAGATGAAAAAACGTGATTTTATACTAAGAAAATATTTGTCTTCAAACCGCTGATCTCGGTCGCAAAACACTATCCCGACTTAATTTTTTTTCCTTTTTTCTGAGCAAGCCAGGCAAGCGAGGGGTAGAAAGCCGCGCCTGTTCGCGGGCTGATGGACAAGAAAGTAATCTGAGGTAAGTGCAGTTTTTTTTATAATGAATTTCAGATGAAAAAAATTGATTATTACTAAGAAAATATTTGTCTTCAAACCGCTGATCTCGGTCGCGAAACACTATCCCAATCAATTTTTTTTTCTTTTTTCAGAACAAACTAGGCAAGCGAGGGGTAGAAAGCCGCGCCTGTTCGCGGGCTGATGGACAAGAAAGTATTCTGAGGTAAGTGCAGTTTTTTTTTGTATTATGAATTTCAGATGAAAAAATTGATTTTTACTAAGAAAATGTTTGTCTTCAAACCGGTGATCTCGGTCGCAAAACACTATCCCGACTTAATTTTATTTCCTTTTTTCTGAGCAAGCCAGGCAAGCGAGGGGTAGAAAGCCACGCCTGTTCGCGGGCTGATGGACAAGAAAGTAATCTGAGGTAAGTGCAGTTTTTTTATTATTATGAATTTCATATGAAAAAAAAATGTTTTTACTAAGAAAATGTTTGTCTTCAAACCGGTGATCTCGGTCGCGAAACACTATCCCGATCAATTTTTTTCTTTTTTCAGAACAAACCAGGCAAGCGCGCGGTAGAAAGCCGCGCCTGTTCGCGGGCTGATGGACAAGAAAGTAATCTGAGGTAAGTGCATTTTTTTTTTATAATGAATTTAAGATGAAAAAAAAATATTTTTACCAAGAAAATGTTTGTCTTCAAACCGGTGATCTCGGTCGCGAAACATTATCCCGATCAATTTTTTTTTCTTTTTTCAGCACAAACCAGGCAAGCGCGCGGTAGAAAGCCGCGCCCGTTCGCGGGCTGATGGACAAGAAAGTAATCTGAGGTAAGTGCAGTTTTTTTTATTATTATGAATTTCATATGAAAAAAATTGATTTTTACCAAGAAAATGTTTGTCTTCAAACCGGTGATCTCGGTCGCGAAACACTATCCCGATCAATTTTTTTTTTTCTTTTTTCAGCACAAACCAGGCAAGCGAGGGGTAGAAAGCCGCGCCTGTTCGCGGGCTGATGGACAAGAAAGTAATCTGAGGTAAGTGCAGTTTTTTTTTTTATTATGAATTTCAGATGAAAAAATTGATTTTTACTAAGAAAATGTTTGTCTTCAAACCGGTGATCTCGGTCGCGAAACACTATCAGGTCTATTTTTTTTTCTTTTTTAAGAGCAATCCAGGCAAGCGAGTGGTAGAAAGCCGCACCTGTTCGCGGTCTGATGGACAAGAAAGTAATCTGAGGTAAGTGCAGTTTTTTTTTATAATGAATTTAAGATGAAAAAAATTGATTTTTACCAAGAAAATGTTTGTCTTCAAACCGGTGATCTCGGTCGCGAAACACTATCCCGATCATTTTTTTTTTCTTTTTTCAGCACAAACCAGGCAAGCGAGGGGTAGAAAGCCGCGCCTGTTCACGGGCTGATGGACAAGAAAGTAATCTGAGGTAAGTGCAGTTTTTTTTTATTATTATGAATTTCATATGAAAAAAAAAAATTTTACTTAGAAAATGTCTTCAAACCGGTGATCTCGGTCGCGAAACACTATCCCGATCATTTTTTTTTTCTTTTTTCAACACAAACCAGGCAAGCGAGGGGTAGAAAGCCGCGCCTGTTCGCGGGCTGATGGACAAGAAAGTAATCTGAGGTAAGTGCAGTTTTTTTTTTTATTATGAATTTCATATGAAAATAAAAATTTTTACTTAGAAAATGTTTGTCTTCAAACCGGTGATCTCGGTCGCGAAACACTATCAGGACTATTTTTTTTTCTTTTTTCTGAGCAATCAAGGCAAGCGAGGGGTAGAAAGCCGCACCTGTTCGCGGTCTGATGGACAAGAAAGTAATCTGAGGTAAGTGTAGTTTTTTTTTTATTATGAATTTCAGATGAAAAAAATGATTTTTCTAAGAAAATGTTTGTCTTCAAACCGGTGATCTCGGTCGCGAAACACTATCCCAATCAATTTTTTTTTCTTTTTTCAGAACAAACTAGGCAAGCGAGGGGTAGAAAGCCGCGCCTGTTCGCGGGCTGATGGACAAGAAAGTATTCTGAGGTAAGTGCAGTTTTTTTTTTTATTATGAATTACAGATGAAAAAATTGATTTTTACTAAGAAAATGTTTGTCTTCAAACCGGTGATCTCGGTAGCAAAACACTATCCCGACTTAATTTTATTTCCTTTTTTCTGAGCAAGCCAGGCAAGCGAGGGGTAGAAAGCCACGCCTGTTCGCGGGCTGATGGACAAGAAAGTAATCTGAGGTAAGTGCAGTTTTTTTTTTATTATGGATTTCAGATGAAAAAACGTGATTTTATACTAAGAAACTATTTGTCTTCAAACCGGTGATCTCGGTCGCGAAACACTATCAGGACTATTTTTTTTTCCTTTTTTCAGAGCAATCCAGGCAAGCAAGGGATAGAAAGCCGCGTCTGTTCGCGGGCTGATGGACAAGAAAGTAATCTGAGGTAAGTGCAGTTTTTTTTTATAATGAATTTAAGATGAAAAAAATTGATTTTTACCAAGAAAATGTTTGTCTTCAAACCGGTGATCTCGGTCGCGAAACACTATCCCGATCAATTTTTTTTTCTTTTTTCAGAACAAACCAGGCAAGCGAGCGGCAGAAAGCCGCGCCTGTTCGCGGGCTGATGGACAAGAAAGTAATCTGAGGTAAGTGCAGTTTTTTTTTTATTATGAATTTCAGATGAAAAAAATGATTTTTCTAAGAAAATGTTTGTCTTCCAACCGGTGATCTCGGTCGCGAAACACTATCCCAATCAATTTTTTTTTCTTTTTTCAGAACAAACCAGGCAAGCGAGGGGTAGAAAGCCGCGCCTGTTCGCGGGCTGATGGACAAGAAAGTATTCTGAGGTAAGTGCAGTTTTTTTTTTTATTATGAATTTCAGATGAAAAAATTGATTTTTACTAAGAAAATGTTTGTCTTCAAACCGGTGATCTCGGTCGCGAAACACTATCAGGTCTATTTTTTTTTCTTTTTTCTGAGCAATCAAGGCAAGCGAGGGGTAGAAAGCCGCACCTGTTCGCGGTCTGATGGACAAGAAAGTAATCTGAGGTAAGTGTAGTTTTTTTTTTATTATGAATTTCAGATGAAAAAAATGATTTTTCTAAGAAAATGTTTGTCTTCCAACCGGTGATCTCGGTCGCGAAACACTATCCCAATCAATTTTTTTTTCTTTTTTCAGAACAAACTAGGCAAGCGAGGGGTAGAAAGCCGCGCCTGTTCGCGGGCTGATGGACAAGAAAGTAATCTGAGGTAAGTGCAGTTTTTTTTTTTATTATGAATTTCAGATGAAAAAATTGATTTTTACTAAGAAAATTTTTGTCTTCAAACCGGTGATCTCGGTCGCAAAACACTATCCCGACTTAATTTTTTTTCCTTTTTTCTGAGCAAGCCAGGCAAGCGAGGGGTAGAAAGCCACGCCTGTTCGCGGGCTGATGGACAAGAAAGTAATCTGAGGTAAGTGCAGTTTTTTTTTATAATGAATTTCAGATGAAAAAAAATGATTTTTACTAAGAAAATGTTTGTCTTCAAACCGGTGATCTCGGTCGCGAAACACTATCAGGACTATTTTTTTTTTTTTTTCAGTGCAATCCAGGCAAGCGAGGGGTAGAAAGCCGCGTCTGTTCGCAGGCTGATGGACAAGAAAGTAATCTGAGGTAAGTGCAGTTTTTTTTTTTATTATGAATTTCATATGAAAAAAAAAAATTTTACTTAGAAAATGTCTTCAAACCGGTGATCTCGGTCGCGAAACACTATCCCGATCAATTTTTTTTTCTTTTTTCAGCACAAACCAGGCAAGCGAGGGGTAGAAAGCCGCGCCTGTTCACGGGCTGATGGACAAGAAAGTAATCTGAGGTAAGTGCAGTTTTTTTTTTTATTATGAATTTCATAATAAAAAAAAAAATTTTACTTATAAAATGTCTTCAAACCGGTGATCTCGGTCGCGAAACACTATCCCGATCAATTTTTTTTTCTTTTTTCAGCAAAAACCAGGCAAGCGAGGGGTAGAAAGCCGCGCCTGTTCGCGGGCTGATGGACAAGAAAGTAATCTGAGGTAAGTGCAGTTTTTTTTTTTATTATGAATTTCATATGAAAATAAAAATTTTTACTTAGAAAATGTTTGTCTTCAAACCGGTGATCTCGGTCGCGAAACACTATCCCGATCAATTTTTTTTTCTTTTTTTTAGAAAAAACCAGGCAAGCGAGGGGTAGAAAGCCGCGCCTGTTCGCGGGCTGATGGACAAGAAAGTAATCTGAGGTAAGTGCAGTTTTTTTTTTATTATGGATTTCAGATGAAAAAACGTGATTTTATACTAAGAAACTATTTGTCTTCAAACCGGTGATCTCGGTCGCGAAACACTATCAGGACTATTTTTTTTTCCTTTTTTCAGAGCAATCCAGGCAAGCAAGGGATAGAAAGCCGCGTCTGTTCGCGGGCTGATGGACAAGAAAGTAATCTGAGGTAAGTGCAGTTTTTTTTTTTATTATGAATTTCATATGAAAAAAAAAAATTTTACTTAGAAAATGTCTTCAAACCGGTGATCTCGGTCGCGAAACACTATCCCGATCAATTTTTTTTTCTTTTTTCAGCACAAACCAGGCAAGCGAGGGGTAGAAAGCCGCGCCTGTTCACGGGCTGATGGACAAGAAAGTAATCTGAGGTAAGTGCAGTTTTTTTTTTTATTATGAATTTCATATGAAAATAAAAATTTTTACTTAGAAAATGTTTGTCTTCAAACCGGTGATCTCGGTCGCGAAACACTATCCCGATCAATTTTTTTTTCTTTTTTCAGAACAAACCAGGCAAGCGCGCGGTAGAAAGCCGCGCCTGTTCGCGGGCTGATGGACAAGAAAGTAATCTGAGGTAAGTGCATTTTTTTTTTATAATGAATTTAAGATGAAAAAAATTGATTTTTACCAAGAAAATGTTTGTCTTCAAACCGGTGATCTCGGTCGCGAAACATTATCCCGATCAATTTTTTTTTCTTTTTTCAGCACAAACCAGGCAAGCGCGCGGTAGAAAGCCGCGCCCGTTCGCGGGCTGATGGACAAGAAAGTAATCTGAGGTAAGTGCAGTTTTTTTTATTATTATGAATTTCATATGAAAAAAAATGATTTTTACCAAGAAAATATTTGTCTTCAAACCGGTGATCTCGGTCGCGAAACACTATCCCGATCAATTTTTTTTTCTTTTTTCAGAAAAAACCAGGCAAGCGAGGGGTAGAAAGCCGCGCCTGTTCGCGGGCTGATGGACAAGAAAGTAATCTGAGGTAAGTGCAGTTTTTTTTTTATTATGGATTTCAGATGAAAAAACGTGATTTTATACTAAGAAACTATTTGTCTTCAAACCGGTGATCTCGGTCGCGAAACACTATCAGGACTATTTTTTTTTCCTTTTTTCAGAGCAATCCAGGCAAGCAAGGGATAGAAAGCCGCGTCTGTTCGCGGGCTGATGGACAAGAAAGTAATCTGAGGTAAGTGCAGTTTTTTTTTATAATGAATTTAAGATGAAAAAAATTGATTTTTACCAAGAAAATGTTTGTCTTCAAACCGGTGATCTCGGTCGCGAAACACTATCCCGATCAATTTTTTTTTCTTTTTTCAGAACAAACCAGGCAAGCGAGCGGCAGAAAGCCGCGCCTGTTCGCGGGCTGATGGACAAAAAAGTAATCTGAGGTAAGTGCAGTTTTTTTTTTATTATGAATTTCAGATGAAAAAAATTGATTTTTCTAAGAAAATGTTTGTCTTCCAACCGGTGATCTCGGTCGCGAAACACTATCCCAATCAATTTTTTTTTCTTTTTTCAGAACAAACCAGGCAAGCGAGGGGTAGAAAGCCGCGCCTGTTCGCGGGCTGATGGACAAGAAAGTATTCTGAGGTAAGTGCAGTTTTTTTTTTATTATGGATTTCAGATGAAAAAATTGATTTTTACTAAGAAAATGTTTGTCTTCAAACCGGTGATCTCGGTCGCGAAACACTATCAGGTCTATTTTTTTTTCTTTTTTAAGAGCAATACAGGCAAGCGAGGGGTAGAAAGCCGCACCTGTTCGCGGTCTGATGGACAAGAAAGTAATCTGAGGTAAGTGCAGATTTTTTTATAATGAATTTAAGATAAAAAAAATTGATTTTTACCAAGAAAATGTTTGTCTTCAAACCGGTGATCTCGGTCGCGAAACACTATCCCGATCATTTTTTTTTTTTTTTTCAGCACAAACCAGGCAAGCGAGGGGTAGAAAGCCGCGCCTGTTCGCGGGCTGATGGACAAGAAAGTAATCTGAGGTAAGTGCAGTTTTTTTTTTTATTATGAATTTCATATGAAAAAAAAAATTTTTACTTAGAAAATGTTTGTCTTCAAACCGGTGATCTCGGTCGCGAAACACTATCCCGATCATTTTTTTTTTCTTTTTTCAGCACAAACCAGGCAAGCGAGGGGTAGAAAGCCGCGCCTGTTCGCGGGCTGATGGACAAGAAAGTAATCTGAGGTAAGTGCAGTTTTTTTTTTATTATGGATTTCAGATGAAAAAATTGATTTTTACTAAGAAAATGTTTGTCTTCAAACCGGTGATCTCGGTCGCGAAACACTATCAGGACTATTTTTTTTCCTTTTGTCAGAGCAATCCAGGAGACCGAGGGGTAGAAAGCCGCTTTTGATCGCGGGCTGATGGACAAGAAAGTAATCTGAGGTAAGTGCATTTTTTTTATAATGAATTTCAGATGAAAAAAAATGATTTTTACCAAGAAAATGTTTGTCTTCAAACCGGTGATCTCGGTCGCGAAACACTATCCCGATCATTTTTTTTTTCTTTTTTCAGCACAAACCAGGCAAGCGAGGGGTAGAAAGCCGCGCCTGTTCGCGGGCTGATGGACAAGAAAGTAATCTGAGGTAAGTGCAGTTTTTTTTATAATGAATTTAAGATGAAAAAAATTGATTTTTACCAAGAAAATGTTTGTCTTCAAACCGGTGATCTCGGTCGCGAAACACTATCCCGATCATTTTTTTTTTCTTTTTTCAGCACAAACCAGGCAAGCGAGGGGTAGAAAGCCGCGCCTGTTCGCGGGCTGATGGACAAGAAAGTAATCTGTGGTAAGTGCAGACCAAAATTATGAATTTCAGATGAAAAAAATTGATTTTTACTAAGAAAATGTTTGTCTTCAAACCGGTGATCTCGGTCGCGAAACACTATCCCGATCATTTTTTTTTTCTTTTTTCAGCACAAACCAGGCAAGCGAGGGGTAGAAAGCCGCGCCTGTTCGCGGGCTGATGGACAAGAAAGTAATCTGTGGTAAGTGCAGACCAAAATTATGAATTTCAGATGAAATAACGTGATTTTATACTAAGAAAATATTTGTCTTCAAACCGCTGATCTCGGTCGCCAATCACTATACCGACTTAATTTTTTTTTCTTTTATCAGAGCAAGCCAGGCAAGCGAGGGTAAGAAAGCCGCGCCTGTTCGCGGGCTGATGGACAAGAAAGTAATCTGAGGTAAGTGCATTTTTTTTTATAATGAATTTCAGATGAAAAAAATTGATTTTTACCAAGAAAATGTTTGTCTTCAAACCGGTGATCTCGGTCGCGAAACACTATCCCGACTCAATATTTTTTTATTTTTTCAGAGCAAGCCAGGCAAGCGAGGGATAGAAAACCGCGTCCGTTCGCGGGCTGATGGACAAGAAAGTATTATGTACGAAGTGCAGACCAAAATTATGAATTTCAGATGAAAAAACGAGATTTTATAGTAAGAAAATATTTGTCTTCAAACCGCTGATCTCGGTCGCAAAACACTATCCCGACTTATTTTTTTTTCCTTTTTTCTGAGCAAGCCAGGCAAGCGAGGGGTAGAAAGCCACGCCTGTTCGCGGGCTGATGGACAAGAAAGTAATCTGAGGTAAGTGCAGTTTTTTTTATAATGAATTTCAGATGAAAAAAATTGATTATTACTAAAAAAATGTTTGTCTTCAAACCGGTGATCTCGGTCGCGAAACACTATCAGGACTATTTTTTTTTTTTTTTCAGTGCAATCTAGGCAAGCGAGGGGTAGAAAGCCGCGTCTGTTCGCAGGCTGATGGACAAGAGAGTAATCTGAGGTAAGTGCAGTTTTTTTATAATGAATTTCAGATGAAAAAAATTGATTTTTACCAAGAAAATGTTTGTTTTCAAACCGGTGATCTCGGTCGCGAAACACTATCCCGACTCAATATTTTTTTTCTTTTTTCAGAGCAAGCCAGGCAAGCGAGGGGTAGAAAACCGCGTCTGTTCGCGGGCTGATGGACAAGAAAGTATTATGTGGGAAGTGCAGACCAAAATTATGAATTTCAGATGAAATAACGTGATTTTATACTAAGAAAATATTTGTCTTCAAACCGCTGATCTCGGTCGCGAAACACTATCCCGATCATTTTTTTTTTCTTTTTTCAGTACAAACCAGGCAAGCGATGGGTAGAAAGCCGCGCCTGTTCGCGGTCTGATGGACAAGAAAGTAATCTGAGGTAAGTGCAGTTTTTTTTTTTATTATGAATTTCATATGAAAAAAAAATATTTTTACTAAGAAAATGTTTGTCTTCAAACCGGTGATCTCGGTCGCGAAACACTATCCCGATCAATTTTTTTTTCTTTTTTCAGAACTAACCAGGCAAGCGAGGGGTAGAAAGCCGCGCCTGTTCGCGGGCTGATGGACAAGAAAGTAATCTGAGGTAAGTGCAGTTTTTTTTTTATTATGGATTTCAGATGAAAAAATTGATTTTTACTAAGAAAATGTTTGTCTTCAAACCGGTGATCTCGGTCGCGAAACACTATCAGGTCTATTTTTTTTTCTTTTTTAAGAGCAATACAGGCAAGCGAGGGGTAGAAAGCCGCACCTGTTCGCGGTCTGATGGACAAGAAAGTAATCTGAGGTAAGTGCAGATTTTTTTATAATGAATTTAAGATAAAAAAAATTGATTTTTACCAAGAAAATGTTTGTCTTCAAACCGGTGATCTCGGTCGCGAAACACTATCCCGATCATTTTTTTTTTTTTTTTCAGCACAAACCAGGCAAGCGAGGGGTAGAAAGCCGCGCCTGTTCGCGGGCTGATGGACAAGAAAGTAATCTGAGGTAAGTGCAGTTTTTTTTTTTATTATGAATTTCATATGAAAAAAAAAATTTTTACTTAGAAAATGTTTGTCTTCAAACCGGTGATCTCGGTCGCGAAACACTATCCCGATCATTTTTTTTTTTCTTTTTTCAGCACAAACCAGGCAAGCGAGGGGTAGAAAGCCGCGCCTGTTCGCGGGCTGATGGACAAGAAAGTAATCTGTGGTAAGTGCAGACCAAAATTATGAATTTCAGATGAAAAAACGTGATTTTATACTAAGAAAATGTTTGTCTTCAAACCGGTGATCTCGGTCGCGAAACACTATCAGGACTATTTTTTTTCATTTTTTCAGAGCAATCCAGGAGACCGAGGGGTAGAAAGCCGCTTTTGATCGCGGGCTGATGGACAAGAAAGTAATCTGAGGTAAGTGCATTATTTTTATAATGAATTTCAGATGAAAAAAAATGATTTTTACCAAGAAATTGTTTGTCTTCAAACCGGTGATCTCGGTCGCGAAACACTATCCCGATCATTTTTTTTTTCTTTTTTCAGCACAAACCAGGCAAGCGATGGGTAGAAAGCCGCGCCTGTTCGCGGGCTGATGGACAAGAAAGTAATCTGAGGTAAGTGCAGTTTTTTTTTTTATTATGAATTTCATATGAAAAAAAAATATTTTTACTAAGAAAATGTTTGTCTTCAAACCGGTGATCTCGGTCGCGAAACACTATCCCGATCAATTTTTTTTTCTTTTTTCAGAACTAACCAGGCAAGCGAGGGGTAGAAAGCCGCGCCTGTTCGCGGGCTGATGGACAAGAAAGTAATCTGAGGTAAGTGCAGTTTTTTTTTTATTATGGATTTCAGATGAAAAAATTGATTTTTACTAAGAAAATGTTTGTCTTCAAACCGGTGATCTCGGTCGCGAAACACTATCAGGACTATTTTTTTTCCTTTTGTCAGAGCAATCCAGGAGACCGAGGGGTAGAAAGCCGCTTTTGATCGCGGGCTGATGGACAAGAAAGTAATCTGAGGTAAGTGCATTTTTTTTATAATGAATTTCAGATGAAAAAAAATGATTTTTACCAAGAAAATGTTTGTCTTCAAACCGGTGATCTCGGTCGCGAAACACTATCCCGATCAATTTTTTTTTCTTTTTTCAGAACAAACCAGGCAAGCGAGCGGCAGAAAGCCGCGCCTGTTCGCGGGCTGATGGACAAAAAAGTAATCTGAGGTAAGTGTAGTTTTTTTTTTATTATGAATTTCAGATGAAAAAAATGATTTTTCTAAGAAAATGTTTGTCTTCCAACCGGTGATCTCGGTCGCGAAACACTATCCCAATCAATTTTTTTTTCTTTTTTCAGAACAAACCAGGCAAGCGAGGGGTAGAAAGCCGCGCCTGTTCGCGGGCTGATGGACAAGAAAGTATTCTGAGGTAAGTGCAGTTTTTTTTTTTATTATGAATTTCAGATGAAAAAATTGATTTTTACTAAGAAAATGTTTGTCTTCAAACCGGTGATCTCGGTCGCGAAACACTATCAGGTCTATTTTTTTTTCTTTTTTCAGAGCAATCCAGGCAAGCGAGGGGTAGAAAGCCGCACCTGTTCGCGGTCTGATGGACAAGAAAGTAATCTGAGGTAAGTGCAGTTTTTTTTTATAATGAATTTAAGATGAAAAAAATTGATTTTTACCAAGAAAATGTTTGTCTTCAAACCGGTGATCTCGGTCGCGAAACACTATCCCTATCATTTTTTTTTTCTTTTTTCAGCACAAACCAGGCAAGCGAGGGGTAGAAAGCCGCGCCTGTTCACGTGCTGATGGACAAGAAAGTAATCTGAGGTAAGTGCAGTTTTTTTTTTTATTATGAATTTCATATGAAAAAAAAAAATTTTACTTAGAAAATGTCTTCAAACCGGTGATCTCGGTCGCGAAACACTATCCCGATCAATTTTTTTTTTCTTTTTTCAGCACAAACCAGGCAAGCGAGGGGTAGAAAGCCGCGCCTGTTCGCGGGCTGATGGACAAGAAAGTAATCTGAGGTAAGTGCAGTTTTTTTTTTTATTATGAATTTCATATGAAAATAAAAATTTTTACTTAGAAAATGTTTGTCTTCAAACCGGTGATCTCGGTCGCGAAACACTATCCCGATCAATTTTTTTTTCTTTTTTCAGAACAAACCAGGCAAGCGCGCGGTAGAAAGCCGCGCCTGTTCGCGGGCTGATGGACAAGAAAGTAATCTGATGTAAGTGCATTTTTTTTTTATAATGAATTTAAGATGAAAAAAATTGATTTTTACCAAGAAAATGTTTGTCTTCAAACCGGTGATCTCGGTCGCGAAACACTATCCCGATCAATTTTTTTTTCTTTTTTCAGCACAAACCAGGCAAGCGCGCGGTAGAAAGCCGCGCCCGTTCGCGGGCTGATGGACAAGAAAGTAATCTGAGGTAAGTGCAGTTTTTTTTATTATTATGAATTTCATATGAAAAAAAATGATTTTTACCAAGAAAATATTTGTCTTCAAACCGGTGATCTCGGTCGCGAAACACTATCCCGATCAATTTTTTTTTCTTTTTTCAGAAAAAACCAGGCAAGCGAGGGGTAGAAAGCCACGCCTGTTCGCGGGCTGATGGACAAGAAAGTAATCTGAGGTAAGTGCAGTTTTTTTTTTATTATGGATTTCAGATGAAAAAACGTGATTTTATACTAAGAAACTATTTGTCTTCAAACCGGTGATCTCGGTCGCGAAACACTATCAGGAGTATTTTTTTTTTCTTTTTTCAGATCAAACCAGGCAAGCAAGGGATAGAAAGCCGCGTCTGTTCGCGGGCTGATGGACAAGAAAGTAATCTGAGGTAAGTGCAGTTTTTTTTTATAATGAATTTAAGATGAAAAAAATTGATTTTTACCAAGAAAATGTTTGTCTTCAAACCGGTGATCTCGGTCGCGAAACACTATCCCGATCAATTTTTTTTTCTTTTTTCAGAACAAACCAGGCAAGCGAGCGGCAGAAAGCCGCGCCTGTTCGCGGGCTGATGGACAAAAAAGTAATCTGAGGTAAGTGCAGTTTTTTTTTTATTATGAATTTCAGATGAAAAAAATGATTTTTCTAAGAAAATGTTTGTCTTCCAACCGGTGATCTCGGTCGCGAAACACTATCCCAATCAATTTTTTTTTCTTTTTTCAGAACAAACCAGGCAAGCGAGGGGTAGAAAGCCGCGCCTGTTCGCGGGCTGATGGACAAGAAAGTATTCTGAGGTAAGTGCAGTTTTTTTTTTTATTATGAATTTCAGATGAAAAAATTGATTTTTACTAAGAAAATGTTTGTCTTCAAACCGGTGATCTCGGTCGCGAAACACTATCAGGTCTATTTTTTTTTCTTTTTTCTGAGCAATCAAGGCAAGCGAGGGGTAGAAAGCCGCACCTGTTCGCGGTCTGATGGACAAGAAAGTAATCTGAGGTAAGTGTAGTTTTTTTTTTATTATGAATTTCAGATGAAAAAAATGATTTTTCTAAGAAAATGTTTGTCTTCCAACCGGTGATCTCGGTCGCGAAACACTATCCCAATCAATTTTTTTTTCTTTTTTCAGAACAAACTAGGCAAGCGAGGGGTAGAAAGCCGCGCCTGTTCGCGGGCTGATAGACAAGAAAGTATTCTGAGGTAAGTGCAGTTTTTTTTTTTATTATGAATTTCAGATGAAAAAATTGATTTTTACTAAGAAAATGTTTGTCTTCAAACCGGTGATCTCGGTCGCAAAACACTATCCCGACTTAATTTTATTTCCTTTTTTCTGAGCAAGCCAGGCAAGCGAGGGGTAGAAAGCCACGCCTGTTCGCGGGCTGATGGACAAGAAAGTAATCTGAGGTAAGTGCAGTTTTTTTTATAATGAATTTCAGATGAAAAAAAATGATTTTTACTAAGAAAATGTTTGTCTTCAAACCGGTGATCTCAGTCGCGAAACACTATCAGGACTATTTTTTTTTCTTTTTTCAGTGCAATCCAGGCAAGCGAGGGGTAGAAAGCCGCGTCTGTTCGCAGGCTGATGGACAAGAAAGTAATCTGAGGTAAGTGCAGTTTTTTTTTTATAATGAATTTCAGATGAAAAAAAAATATTTTTACCAAGAAAATGTTTGTCTTCAAACCGGTGATCTCGGTAGCGAAACACTATCCCGACTCAATATTTTTTTCTTTTTTCAGTACAAGCAAGGCAAGCGAGGGATAGAAAACCGCGTCTGTTCGCGGGCTGATGGACAAGAAAGTATTATGTGGGAAGTGCAGACCAAAATTATGAATTTCAGATGAAAAAACGTGATTTTATACTAAGAAAATATTTGTCTTCAAACCGCTGATCTCGGTCGCAAAACACTATCCCGACTTAATTTTTTTTCCTTTTTTCTGAGCAAGCCAGGCAAGCGAGGGGTAGAAAGCCGTGCCTGTTCGCGGGCTGATGGACAAGAAAGTAATCTGAGGTAAGTGCAGTTTTTTTATAATGAATTTCAGATGAAAAAAAATTGATTATTACTAAGAAAATATTTGTCTTCAAACCGCTGATCTCGGTCGCGAAACACTATCCCAATCAATTTTTTTTTCTTTTTTCAGAACAAACTAGGCAAGCGAGGGGTAGAAAGCCGCGCCTGTTCGCGGGCTGATGGACAAGAAAGTATTCTGAGGTAAGTGCAGTTTTTTTTTTTATTATGAATTTCAGATGAAAAAATTGATTTTTACTAAGAAAATGTTTGTCTTCAAACCGGTGATCTCGGTCGCAAAACACTATCCCGACTTAATTTTATTTCCTTTTTTCTGAGCAAGCCAGGCAAGCGAGGGGAAGAAAGCCGCGCCTGTTCGCGGGCTGATGGACAAGAAAGTAATCTGAGGTAAGTGCATTTTTTTTTTATAATGAATTTCAGATGAAAAAAAAATATTTTTACCAAGAAAATGTTTGTCTTCAAACCGGTGATCTCGGTAGCGAAACACTATCCCGACTCAATATTTTTTTCTTTTTTCAGTACAAGCAAGGCAAGCGAGGGATAGAAAACCGCGTCTGTTCGCGGGCTGATGGACAAGAAAGTATTATGTGGGAAGTGCAGACCAAAATTATGAATTTCAGATGAAAAACGTGATTTTATACTAAGAAAATATTTGTCTTCAAACCGCTGATCTCGGTCGCAAAACACTATCCCGACTTAATTTTTTTTCCTTTTTTCTGAGCAAGCCAGGCAAGCGAGGGGTAGAAAGCCGCGCCTGTTCGCGGGCTGATGGACAAGAAAGTAATCTGAGGTAAGTGCAGTTTTTTTTATAATGAA
Source organism: Griposia aprilina (assembly GCA_916610205.1). NCBI lineage: Eukaryota > Metazoa > Arthropoda > Insecta > Lepidoptera > Noctuidae > Griposia > Griposia aprilina. The sequence goes on along the minus strand of CAKAIV010000010.1, from coordinate 275,062 downwards.
TTTCAGATGAAAAAAAATTGATTATTACTAAGAAAATATTTGTCTTCAAACCGCTGATCTCGGTCGCGAAACACTATCAATCAATTTTTTTTTCTTTTTTCAGAACAAACTAGGCAAGCGAGGGGTAGAAAGCCGCGCCTGTTCGCGGGCTGATGGACAAGAAAGTATTCTGAGGTAAGTGCAGTTTTTTTTTGTATTATGAATTTCAGATGAAAAAATTGATTTTTACTAAGAAAATGTTTGTCTTCAAACCGGTGATCTCGGTCGCAAAACACTATCCCGACTTAATTTTATTTCCTTTTTTCTGAGCAAGCCAGGCAAGCGAGGGGTAGAAAGCCACGCCTGTTCGCGGGCTGATGGACAAGAAAGTAATCTGAGGTAAGTGCAGTTTTTTTATTATTATGAATTTCATATGAAAAAAAAATGTTTTTACTAAGAAAATGTTTGTCTTCAAAACCGGTGATCTCGTCGCGAAACACTATCCCGATCAATTTTTTTCTTTTTTCAGAACAAACCAGGCAAGCGCGCGGTAGAAAGCCGCGCCTGTTCGCGGGCTGATGGACAAGAAAGTAATCTGAGGTAAGTGCTTTTTTTTTTTATAATGAATTTAAGATGAAAAAAAAATATTTTACCAAGAAAATGTTTGTCTTCAAACCGGTGATCTCGGTCGCGAAACACTATCCCGATCATTTTTTTTTTCTTTTTTCAGAACAAACCAGGCAAGCGAGGGGTAGAAAGCCGCGCCTGTTCACGTGCTGATGGACAAGAAAGTAATCTGAGGTAAGTGCAGTTTTTTTTGTTTTATTATGAATTTCATATGAAAAAAAAAAATTTTACTTAGAAAATGTCTTCAAACCGGTGATCTCGGTCGCGAAACACTATCCCGATCAATTTTTTTTTTCTTTTTTCAGCACAAACCAGGCAAGCGAGGGGTAGAATAGCCGCGCCTGTTCGCGGGCTGATGGACAAGAAAGTAATCTGAGGTAAGTGCAGTTTTTTTTTTTATTATGAATTTCATATGAAAATAAAAATTTTTACTTAGAAAATGTTTGTCTTCAAACCGGTGATCTCGGTCGCGAAACACTATCCCGATCAATTTTTTTTTCTTTTTTCAGAACAAACCAGGCAAGCGCGCGGTAGAAAGCCGCGCCTGTTCGCGGGCTGATGGACAAGAAAGTAATCTGAGGTAAGTGCAGTTTTTTTTTTATTATGGATTTCAGATGAAAAAACGTGATTTTATACTAAGAAACTATTTGTCTTCAAACCGGTGATCTCGGTCGCGAAACACTATCAGGACTATTTTTTTTTTCCTTTTTTCAGAGCAATCCAGGCAAGCAAGGGATAGAAAGCCGCGTCTGTTCGCGGGCTGATGGACAAGAAAGTAATCTGAGGTAAGTGCAGTTTTTTTTTATAATGAATTTAAGATGAAAAAAATTGATTTTTACCAAGAAAATGTTTGTCTTCAAACCGGTGATCTCGGTCGCGAAACACTATCCCGATCAATTTTTTTTTCTTTTTTCAGAACAAACCAGGCAAGCGAGCGGCAGAAAGCCGCGCCTGTTCGCGGGCTGATGGACAAAAAAGTAATCTGAGGTAAGTGCAGTTTTTTTTTATTATGAATTTCAGATGAAAAAAATGATTTTTCTAAGAAAATGTTTGTCTTCCAACCGGTGATCTCGGTCGCGAAACACTATCCCAATCAATTTTTTTTTCTTTTTTCAGAACAAACCAGGCAAGCGAGGGGTAGAAAGCCGCGCCTGTTCGCGGGCTGATGGACAAGAAAGTATTCTGAGGTAAGTGCAGTTTTTTTTTTTATTATGAATTTCAGATGAAAAAATTGATTTTTACTAAGAAAATGTTTGTCTTCAAACCGGTGATCTCGGTCGCGAAACACTATCAGGTCTATTTTTTTTTCTTTTTTCTGAGCAATCAAGGCAAGCGAGGGGTAGAAAGCCGCACCTGTTCGCGGTCTGATGGACAAGAAAGTAATCTGAGGTAAGTGTAGTTTTTTTTTTTATTATGAATTTCAGATGAAAAAAATGATTTTTCTAAGAAAATGTTTGTCTTCCAACCGGTGATCTCGGTCGCGAAACACTATCCCAATCAATTTTTTTTTCTTTTTTCAGAACAAACTAGGCAAGCGAGGGGTAGAAAGCCGCGCCTGTTCGCGGGCTGATGGACAAGAAAGTATTCTGAGGTAAGTGCAGTTTTTTTTTTTATTATGAATTTCAGATGAAAAAATTGATTTTTACTAAGAAAATGTTTGTCTTCAAACCGGTGATCTCGGTCGCAAAACACTATCCCGACTTAATTTTATTTCCTTTTTTCTGAGCAAGCCAGGCAAGCGAGGGGTAGAAAGCCACGCCTGTTCGCGGGCTGATGGACAAGAAAGTAATCTGAGGTAAGTGCAGTTTTTTTTTATAATGAATTTCAGATGAAAAAAAATGATTTTTACTAAGAAAATGTTTGTCTTCAAACCGGTGATCTCAGTCGCGAAACACTATCAGGACTATTTTTTTTTCTTTTTTCAGTGCAATCCAGGCAAGCGAGGGGTAGAAAGCCGCGTCTGTTCGCAGGCTGATGGACAAGAAAGTAATCTGAGGTAAGTGCAGTTTTTTTTTTATAATGAATTTCAGATGAAAAAAAAATATTTTTACCAAGAAAATGTTTGTCTTCAAACCGGTGATCTCGGTAGCGAAACACTATCCCGACTCAATATTTTTTTCTTTTTTCAGTACAAGCAAGGCAAGCGAGGGATAGAAAACCGCGTCTGTTCGCGGGCTGATGGACAAGAAAGTATTATGTGGGAAGTGCAGACCAAAATTATGAATTTCAGATGAAAAAACGTGATTTTATACTAAGAAAATATTTGTCTTCAAACCGCTGATCTCGGTCGCAAAACACTATCCCGACTTAATTTTTTTTCCTTTTTTCTGAGCAAGCCAGGCAAGCGAGGGGTAGAAAGCCGTGCCTGTTCGCGGGCTGATGGACAAGAAAGTAATCTGAGGTAAGTGCAATTTTTTTTATAATGAATTTCAGATGAAAAAAATTGATTATTACTAAGAAAATATTTGTCTTCAAACCGCTGATCTCGGTCGCGAAACACTATCCCAATCAATTTTTTTTTCTTTTTTCAGAACAAACTAGGCAAGCGAGGGGTAGAAAGCCGCGCCTGTTCGCGGGCTGATGGACAAGAAAGTATTCTGAGGTAAGTGCAATTTTTTTTTTTATTATGAATTTCAGATGAAAAAATTGATTTTTACTAAGAAAATGTTTGTCTTCAAACCGGTGATCTCGGTCGCAAAACACTATCCCGACTTAATTTTATTTCCTTTTTTCTGAGCAAGCCAGGCAAGCGAGGGGTAGAAAGCCGCGCCTGTTCGCGGGCTGATGGACAAGAAAGTAATCTGAGGTAAGTGCATTTTTTTTTTATAATGAATTTCAGATGAAAAAAAAATATTTTTACCAAGAAAATGTTTGTCTTCAAACCGGTGATCTCGGTAGCGAAACACTATCCCGACTCAATATTTTTTTCTTTTTTCAGTACAAGCAAGGCAAGCGAGGGATAGAAAACCGCGTCTGTTCGCGGGCTGATGGACAAGAAAGTATTATGTGGGAAGTGCAGACCAAAATTATGAATTTCAGATGAAAAAACGTGATTTTATACTAAGAAAATATTTGTCTTCAAACCGCTGATCTCGGTCGCAAAACACTATCCCGACTTAATTTTTTTTCCTTTTTTCTGAGCAAGCCAGGCAAGCGAGGGGTAGAAAGCCGCGCCTGTTCGCGGGCTGATGGACAAGAAAGTAATCTGAGGTAAGTGCAGTTTTTTTTATAATGAATTTCAGATGAAAAAAATTGATTATTACTAAGAAAATATTTGTCTTCAAACCGCTGATCTCGGTCGCGAAACACTATCCCAATCAATTTTTTTTTCTTTTTTCAGAACAAACTAGGCAAGCGAGGGGTAGAAAGCCGCGCCTGTTCGCGGGCTGATGGACAAGAAAGTATTCTGAGGTAAGTGCAGTTTTTTTTTGTATTATGAATTTCAGATGAAAAAATTGATTTTTACTAAGAAAATGTTTGTCTTCAAACCGGTGTCTCGGTCGCAAAACACTATCCCGACTTAATTTTATTTCCTTTTTTCTGAGCAAGCCAGGCAAGCGAGGGGTAGAAAGCCACGCCTGTTCGCGGGCTGATGGACAAGAAAGTAATCTGAGGTAAGTGCAGTTTTTTTATTATTATGAATTTCATATGAAAAAAAAATGTTTTTACTAAGAAAATGTTTGTCTTCAAACCGGTGATCTCGGTCGCGAAACACTATCCCGATCAATTTTTTTCTTTTTTCAGAACAAACCAGGCAAGCGCGCGGTAGAAAGCCGCGCCTGTTCGCGGGCTGATGGACAAGAAAGTAATCTGAGGTAAGTGCATTTTTTTTTTATAATGAATTTAAGATGAAAAAAAAATATTTTTACCAAGAAAATGTTTGTCTTCAAACCGGTGATCTCGGTCGCGAAACATTATCCCGATCAATTTTTTTTTCTTTTTTCAGCACAAACCAGGCAAGCGCGCGGTAGAAAGCCGCGCCCGTTCGCGGGCTGATGGACAAGAAAGTAATCTGAGGTAAGTGCAGTTTTTTTTATTATTATGAATTTCATATGAAAAAAATTGATTTTTACCAAGAAAATGTTTGTCTTCAAACCGGTGATCTCGGTCGCGACACACTATCCCGATCATTTTTTTTTTTTCTTTTTTCAGCACAAACCAGGCAAGCGCGCGGTAGAAAGCCGCGCCCGTTCGCGGGCTGATGGACAAGAAAGTATTCTGAGGTAAGTGCAGTTTTTTTTTTTATTATGAATTTCAGATGAAAAAATTGATTTTTACTAAGAAAATGTTTGTCTTCAAACCGGTGATCTCGGTCGCGAAACACTATCAGGTCTATTTTTTTTTCTTTTTTAAGAGCAATCCAGGCAAGCGAGTGGTAGAAAGCCGCACCTGTTCGCGGTCTGATGGACAAGAAAGTAATCTGAGGTAAGTGCAGTTTTTTTTTATAATGAATTTAAGATGAAAAAAATTGATTTTTACCAAGAAAATGTTTGTCTTCAAACCGGTGATCTCGGTCGCGAAACACTATCCCGATCATTTTTTTTTTATTTTTTCAGCACAAACCAGGCAAGCGAGGGGTAGAAAGCCGCGCCTGTTCACGGGCTGATGGACAAGAAAGTAATCTGAGGTAAGTGCAGTTTTTTTTTATTATTATGAATTTCATATGAAAAAAAAAAATTTTACTTAGAAAATGTCTTCAAACCGGTGATCTCGGTCGCGAAACACTATCCCGATCATTTTTTTTTTCTTTTTTCAACACAAACCAGGCAAGCGAGGGGTAGAAAGCCGCGCCTGTTCGCGGGCTGATGGACAAGAAAGTAATCTGAGGTAAGTGCAGTTTTTTTTTTTATTATGAATTTCATATGAAAATAAAAATTTTTACTTAGAAAATGTTTGTCTTCAAACCGGTGATCTCGGTCGCGAAACACTATCAGGTCTATTTTTTTTTCTTTTTTCTGAGCAATCAAGGCAAGCGAGGGGTAGAAAGCCGCACCTGTTCGCGGTCTGATGGACAAGAAAGTAATCTGAGGTAAGTGTAGTTTTTTTTTTATTATGAATTTCAGATGAAAAAAATGATTTTTCTAAGAAAATGTTTGTCTTCCAACCGGTGATCTCGGTCGCGAAACACTATCCCAATCAATTTTTTTTTCTTTTTTCAGAACAAACTAGGCAAGCGAGGGGTAGAAAGCCGCGCCTGTTCGCGGGCTGATGGACAAGAAAGTATTCTGAGGTAAGTGCAGTTTTTTTTTTTATTATGAATTTCAGATGAAAAAATTGATTTTTACTAAGAAAATGTTTGTCTTCAAACCGGTGATCTCGGTAGCAAAACACTATCCCGACTTAATTTTATTTCCTTTTTTCTGAGCAAGCCAGGCAAGCGAGGGGTAGAAAGCCACGCCTGTTCGCGGGCTGATGGACAAGAAAGTAATCTGAGGTAAGTGCAGTTTTTTTTTTATTATGGATTTCAGATGAAAAAACGTGATTTTATACTAAGAAACTATTTGTCTTCAAACCGGTGATCTCGGTCGCGAAACACTATCAGGACTATTTTTTTTTCCTTTTTTCAGAGCAATCCAGGCAAGCAAGGGATAGAAAGCCGCGTCTGTTCGCGGGCTGATGGACAAGAAAGTAATCTGAGGTAAGTGCAGTTTTTTTTTATAATGAATTTAAGATGAAAAAAATTGATTTTTACCAAGAAAATGTTTGTCTTCAAACCGGTGATCTCGGTCGCGAAACACTATCCCGATCAATTTTTTTTTCTTTTTTCAGAACAAACCAGGCAAGCGAGCGGCAGAAAGCCGCGCCTGTTCGCGGGCTGATGGACAAAAAAGTAATCTGAGGTAAGTGCAGTTTTTTTTTTATTATGAATTTCAGATGAAAAAAATGATTTTTCTAAGAAAATGTTTGTCTTCCAACCGGTGATCTCGGTCGCGAAACACTATCCCAATCAATTTTTTTTTCTTTTTTCAGAACAAACCAGGCAAGCGAGGGGTAGAAAGCCGCGCCTGTTCGCGGGCTGATGGACAAGAAAGTATTCTGAGGTAAGTGCAGTTTTTTTTTTTATTATGAATTTCACATGAAAAAATTGATTTTTACTAAGAAAATGTTTGTCTTCAAACCGGTGATCTCGGTCGCGAAACACTATCAGGTCTATTTTTTTTTCTTTTTTCTGAGCAATCAAGGCAAGCGAGGGGTAGAAAGCCGCACCTGTTCGCGGTCTGATGGACAAGAAAGTAATCTGAGGTAAGTGTAGTTTTTTTTTTATTATGAATTTCAGATGAAAAAAATGATTTTTCTAAGAAAATGTTTGTCTTCCAACCGGTGATCTCGGTCGCGAAACACTATCCCAATCAATTTTTTTTTCTTTTTTCAGAACAAACTAGGCAAGCGAGGGGTAGAAAGCCGCGCCTGTTCGCGGGCTGATGGACAAGAAAGTATTCTGAGGTAAGTGCAGTTTTTTTTTTTATTATGAATTTCAGATGAAAAAATTGATTTTTACTAAGAAAATGTTTGTCTTCAAACCGGTGATCTCGGTCGCAAAACACTATCCCGACTTAATTTTATTTCCTTTTTTCTGAGCAAGCCAGGCAAGCGAGGGGTAGAAAGCCACGCCTGTTCGCGGGCTGATGGACAAGAAAGTAATCTGAGGTAAGTGCAGTTTTTTTTTATAATGAATTTCAGATGAAAAAAATTGATTTTTACTAAGAAAATGTTTGTTTTCAAACCGGTGATCTCGGTCGCGAAACACTATCAGGACTATTTTTTTTTTTTTTTCAGTGCAATCCAGGCAAGCGAGGGGTAGAAAGCCGCGTCTGTTCGCAGGCTGATGGACAAGAAAGTAATCTGAGGTAAGTGCAGTTTTTTTTTTTATTATGAATTTCATATGAAAAAAAAAAATTTTACTTAGAAAATGTCTTCAAACCGGTGATCTCGGTCGCGAAACACTATCCCGATCAATTTTTTTTTCTTTTTTCAGCACAAACCAGGCAAGCGAGGGGTAGAAAGCCGCGCCTGTTCACGGGCTGATGGACAAGAAAGTAATCTGAGGTAAGTGCAGTTTTTTTTTTTATTATGAATTTCATATGAAAAAAAAAAATTTTACTTAGAAAATGTCTTCAAACCGGTGATCTCGGTCGCGAAACACTATCCCGATCAATTTTTTTTTCTTTTTTCAGCACAAACCAGGCAAGCGCGGGGTAGAAAGCCGCGCCTGTTCGCGGGCTGATGGACAAGAAAGTAATCTGAGGTAAGTGCAGTTTTTTTTTTTATTATGAATTTCATATGAAAATAAAAATTTTTACTTAGAAAATGTTTGTCTTCAAACCGGTGATCTCGGTCGCGAAACACTATCCCGATCAATTTTTTTTTCTTTTTTTTAGAAAAAACCAGGCAAGCGAGGGGTAGAAAGCCGCGCCTGTTCGCGGGCTGATGGACAAGAAAGTAATCTGAGGTAAGTGCAGTTTTTTTTTTATTATGGATTTCAGATGAAAAAACGTGATTTTATACTAAGAAACTATTTGTCTTCAAACCGGTGATCTCGGTCGCGAAACACTATCAGGACTATTTTTTTTTCCTTTTTTCAGAGCAATCCAGGCAAGCAAGGGATAGAAAGCCGCGTCTGTTCGCGGGCTGATGGACAAGAAAGTAATCTGAGGTAAGTGCAGTTTTTTTTTTTATTATGAATTTCATATGAAAAAAAAAAATTTTACTTAGAAAATGTCTTCAAACCGGTGATCTCGGTCGCGAAACACTATCCCGATCAATTTTTTTTTCTTTTTTCAGCACAAACCAGGCAAGCGAGGGGTAGAAAGCCGCGCCTGTTCACGGGCTGATGGACAAGAAAGTAATCTGAGGTAAGTGCAGTTTTTTTTTTTATTATGAATTTCATATGAAAATAAAAATTTTTACTTAGAAAATGTTTGTCTTCAAACCGGTGATCTCGGTCGCGAAACACTATCCCGATCAATTTTTTTTTCTTTTTTCAGAACAAACCAGGCAAGCGCGCGGTAGAAAGCCGCGCCTGTTCGCGGGCTGATGGACAAGAAAGTAATCTGAGGTAAGTGCATTTTTTTTTTATAATGAATTTAAGATGAAAAAAATTGATTTTTACCAAGAAAATGTTTGTCTTCAAACCGGTGATCTCGGTCGCGAAACATTATCCCGATCAATTTTTTGTCTTTTTTCAGCACAAACCAGGCAAGCGCGCGGTAGAAAGCCGCGCCCGTTCGCGGGCTGATGGACAAGAAAGTAATCTGAGGTAAGTGCAGTTTTTTTTATTATTATGAATTTCATATGAAAAAAAATGATTTTTACCAAGAAAATATTTGTCTTCAAACCGGTGATCTCGGTCGCGAAACACTATCCCGATCAATTTTTTTTTCTTTTTTCAGAAAAAACCAGGCAAGCGAGGGGTAGAAAGCCGCGCCTGTTCGCGGGCTGATGGACAAGAAAGTAATCTGAGGTAAGTGCAGTTTTTTTTTTATTATGGATTTCAGATGAAAAAACGTGATTTTATACTAAGAAACTATTTGTCTTCAAACCGGTGATCTCGGTCGCGAAACACTATCAGGACTATTTTTTTTTCCTTTTTTCAGAGCAATCCAGGCAAGCAAGGGATAGAAAGCCGCGTCTGTTCGCGGGCTGATGGACAAGAAAGTAATCTGAGGTAAGTGCAGTTTTTTTTTATAATGAATTTAAGATGAAAAAAATTGATTTTTACCAAGAAAATGTTTGTCTTCAAACCGGTGATCTCGGTCGCGAAACACTATCCCGATCAATTTTTTTTTCTTTTTTCAGAACAAACCAGGCAAGCGAGCGGCAGAAAGCCGCGCCTGTTCGCGGGCTGATGGACAAAAAAGTAATCTGAGGTAAGTGCAGTTTTTTTTTTATTATGAATTTCAGATGAAAAAAATAGATTTTTCTAAGAAAATGTTTGTCTTCCAACCGGTGATCTCGGTCGCGAAACACTATCCCAATCAATTTTTTTTTCTTTTTTCAGAACAAACCAGGCAAGCGAGGGGTAGAAAGCCGCGCCTGTTCGCGGGCTGATGGACAAGAAAGTATTCTGAGGTAAGTGCAGTTTTTTTTTTATTATGGATTTCAGATGAAAAAATTGATTTTTACTAAGAAAATGTTTGTCTTCAAACCGGTGATCTCGGTCGCGAAACACTATCAGGTCTATTTTTTTTTCTTTTTTAAGAGCAATACAGGCAAGCGAGGGGTAGAAAGCCGCACCTGTTCGCGGTCTGATGGACAAGAAAGTAATCTGAGGTAAGTGCAGATTTTTTTATAATGAATTTAAGATAAAAAAAATTGATTTTTACCAAGAAAATGTTTGTCTTCAAACCGGTGATCTCGGTCGCGAAACACTATCCCGATCATTTTTTTTTTTTTTTTCAGCACAAACCAGGCAAGCGAGGGGTAGAAAGCCGCGCCTGTTCGCGGGCTGATGGACAAGAAAGTAATCTGAGGTAAGTGCAGTTTTTTTTTTTATTATGAATTTCATATGAAAAAAAAAATTTTTACTTAGAAAATGTTTGTCTTCAAACCGGTGATCTCGGTCGCGAAACACTATCCCGATCATTTTTTTTTTCTTTTTTCAGCACAAACCAGGCAAGCGAGGGGTAGAAAGCCGCGCCTGTTCGCGGGCTGATGGACAAGAAAGTAATCTGAGGTAAGTGCAGTTTTTTTTTTATTATGGATTTCAGATGAAAAAATTGATTTTTACTAAGAAAATGTTTGTCTTCAAACCGGTGATCTCGGTCGCGAAACACTATCAGGACTATTTTTTTTCCTTTTGTCAGAGCAATCCAGGAGACCGAGGGGTAGAAAGCCGCTTTTGATCGCGGGCTGATGGACAAGAAAGTAATCTGAGGTAAGTGCATTTTTTTTATAATGAATTTCAGATGAAAAAAAATGATTTTTACCAAGAAAATGTTTGTCTTCAAACCGGTGATCTCGGTCGCGAAACACTATCCCGATCATTTTTTTTTTCTTTTTTCAGCACAAACCAGGCAAGCGAGGGGTAGAAAGCCGCGCCTGTTCGCGGGCTGATGGACAAGAAAGTAATCTGAGGTAAGTGCAGTTTTTTTTATAATGAATTTAAGATGAAAAAAATTGATTTTTACCAAGAAAATGTTTGTCTTCAAACCGGTGATCTCGGTCGCGAAACACTATCCCGATCATTTTTTTTTTCTTTTTTCAGCACAAACCAGGCAAGCGAGGGGTAGAAAGCCGCGCCTGTTCGCGGGCTGATGGACAAGAAAGTAATCTGTGGTAAGTGCAGACCAAAATTATGAATTTCAGATGAAAAAATTGATTTTTACTAAGAAAATGTTTGTCTTCAAACCGGTGATCTCGGTCGCGAAACACTATCGCGATCAATTTTTTTTTCTTTTTTCAGAACAAACCAGGCAAGCGAGGGGTAGAAAGCCGCGCCTGTTCGCGGGCTGATGGACAAGAAAGTAATCTGTGGTAAGTGCAGACCAAAATTATGAATTTCAGATGAAATAACGTGATTTTATACTAAGAAAATATTTGTCTTCAAACCGCTGATCTCGGTCGCCAATCACTATACCGACTTAATATTTTTTTCTTTTATCAGAGCAAGCCAGGCAAGCGAGGGTAAGAAAGCCGCGCCTGTTCGCGGGCTGATGGACAAGAAAGTAATCTGAGGTAAGTGCATTTTTTTTTATAATGAATTTCAGATGAAAAAAATTGATTTTTACCAAGAAAATGTTTGTCTTCAAACCGGTGATCTCGGTCGCGAAACACTATCCCGACTCAATATTTTTTTATTTTTTCAGAGCAAGCCAGGCAAGCGAGGGATAGAAAACCGCGTCCGTTCGCGGGCTGATGGACAAGAAAGTATTATGTACGAAGTGCAGACCAAAATTATGAATTTCAGATGAAAAAACGAGATTTTATAGTAAGAAAATATTTGTCTTCAAACCGCTGATCTCGGTCGCAAAACACTATCCCGACTTATTTTTTTTTCCTTTTTTCTGAGCAAGCCAGGCAAGCGAGGGGTAGAAAGCCACGCCTGTTCGCGGGCTGATGGACAAGAAAGTAATCTGAGGTAAGTGCAGTTTTTTTTATAATGAATTTCAGATGAAAAAAATTGATTATTACTAAAAAAATGTTTGTCTTCAAACCGGTGATCTCGGTCGCGAAACACTATCAGGACTATTTTTTTTTTTTTTTCAGTGCAATCCAGGCAAGCGAGGGGTAGAAAGCCGCGTCTGTTCGCAGGCTGATGGACAAGAGAGTAATCTGAGGAAAGTGCAGTTTTTTTATAATGAATTTCAGATGAAAAAAATTGATTTTTACCAAGAAAATGTTTGTCTTCAAACCGGTGATCTCGGTCGCGAAACACTATCCCGACTCAATATTTTTTTTCTTTTTTCAGAGCAAGCCAGGCAAGCGAGGGGTAGAAAACCGCGTCTGTTCGCGGGCTGATGGACAAGAAAGTATTATGTGGGAAGTGCAGACCAAAATTATGAATTTCAGATGAAATAACGTGATTTTATACTAAGAAAATATTTGTCTTCAAACCGCTGATCTCGGTCGCGAAACACTATCCCGATCATTTTTTTTTTCTTTTTTCAGCACAAACCAGGCAAGCGATGGGTAGAAAGCCGCGCCTGTTCGCGGGCTGATGGACAAGAAAGTAATCTGAGGTAAGTGCAGTTTTTTTTTTTATTATGAATTTCATATGAAAAAAAAATATTTTTACTAAGAAAATGTTTGTCTTCAAACCGGTGATCTCGGTCGCGAAACACTATCCCGATCAATTTTTTTTTCTTTTTTCAGAACTAACCAGGCAAGCGAGGGGTAGAAAGCCGCGCCTGTTCGCGGGCTGATGGACAAGAAAGTAATCTGAGGTAAGTGCAGTTTTTTTTTTATTATGGATTTCAGATGAAAAAATTGATTTTTACTAAGAAAATGTTTGTCTTCAAACCGGTGATCTCGGTCGCGAAACACTATCCCGATCATTTTTTTTTTCTTTTTTCAGCACAAACCAGGCAAGCGAGGGGTAGAAAGCCGCGCCTGTTCGCGGGCTGATGGACAAGAAAGTAATCTGAGGTAAGTGCAGTTTTTTTTATAATGAATTTAAGATGAAAAAAATTGATTTTTACCAAGAAAATGTTTGTCTTCAAACCGGTGATCTCGGTCGCGAAACACTATCCCGATCATTTTTTTTTTTTTTTTCAGCACAAACCAGGCAAGCGAGGGGTAGAAAGCCGCGCCTGTTCGCGGGCTGATGGACAAGAAAGTAATCTGTGGTAAGTGCAGACCAAAATTATGAATTTCAGATGAAAAAATTGATTTTTACTAAGAAAATGTTTGTCTTCAAACCGGTGATCTCGGTCGCGAAACACTATCCCGATCATTTTTTTTTTCTTTTTTCAGCACAAACCAGGCAAGCGAGGGGTAGAAAGCCGCGCCTGTTCGCGGGCTGATGGACAAGAAAGTAATCTGTGGTAAGTGCAGACCAAAATTATGAATTTCAGATGAAATAACGTGATTTTATACTAAGAAAATATTTGTCTTCAAACCGCTGATCTCGGTCGCCAATCACTATACCGACTTAATTTTTTTTTCTTTTATCAGAGCAAGCCAGGCAAGCGAGGGTAAGAAAGCCGCGCCTGTTCGCGGGCTGATGGACAAGAAAGTAATCTGAGGTAAGTGCATTTTTTTTTATAATGAATTTCAGATGAAAAAAATTGATTTTTACCAAGAAAATGTTTGTCTTCAAACCGGTGATCTCGGTCGCGAAACACTATCCCGACTCAATATTTTTTTATTTTTTCAGATCAAGCCAGGCAAGCGAGGGTTAGAAAACCGCGTCCGTTCGCGGGCTGATGGACAAGAAAGTATTATGTACGAAGTGCAGACCAAAATTATGAATTTCAGATGAAAAAACGAGATTTTATAGTAAGAAAATATTTGTCTTCAAACCGCTGATCTCGGTCGCAAAACACTATCCCGACTTATTTTTTTTTCCTTTTTTCTGAGCAAGCCAGGCAAGCGAGGGATAGAAAGCCACGCCTGTTCGCGGGCTGATGGACAAGAAAGTAATCTGAGGTAAGTGCAGTTTTTTTTATAATGAATTTCAGATGAAAAAAATTGATTATTACTAAAAAAATGTTTGTCTTCAAACCGGTGATCTCGGTCGCGAAACACTATCAGGACTATTTTTTTTTTTTTTTCAGTGCAATCCAGGCAAGCGAGGGGTAGAAAGCCGCGTCTGTTCGCAGGCTGATGGACAAGAGAGTAATCTGAGGAAAGTGCAGTTTTTTTATAATGAATTTCAGATGAAAAAAATTGATTTTTACCAAGAAAATGTTTGTCTTCAAACCGGTGATCTCGGTCGCGAAACACTATCCCGACTCAATATTTTTTTTCTTTTTTCAGAGCAAGCCAGGCAAGCGAGGGTTAGAAATCCGCGTCTGTTCGCGGGCTGATGGACAAGAAAGTATTATGTGGGAAGTGCAGACCAAAATTATGAATTTCAGATGAAATAACGTGATTTTATACTAAGAAAATATTTGTCTTCAAACCGCTGATCTCGGTCGCGAAACACTATCCCGATCATTTTTTTTTTCTTTTTTCAGCACAAACCAGGCAAGCGATGGGTAGAAAGCCGCGCCTGTTCGCGGGCTGATGGACAAGAAAGTAATCTGAGGTAAGTGCAGTTTTTTTTTTTATTATGAATTTCATATGAAAAAAAAATATTTTTACTAAGAAAATGTTTGTCTTCAAACCGGTGATCTCGGTTGCGAAACACTATCCCGATCAATTTTTTTTTCTTTTTTCAGAACTAACCAGGCAAGCGAGGGGTAGAAAGCCGCGCCTGTTCGCGGGCTGATGGACAAGAAAGTAATCTGAGGTAAGTGCAGTTTTTTTTTTATTATGGATTTCAGATGAAAAAATTGATTTTTACTAAGAAAATGTTTGTCTTCAAACCGGTGATCTCGGTCGCGAAACACTATCAGGTCTATTTTTTTTTCTTTTTTAAGAGCAATACAGGCAAGCGAGGGGTAGAAAGCCGCACCTGTTCGCGGTCTGATGGACAAGAAAGTAATCTGAGGTAAGTGCAGATTTTTTTATAATGAATTTAAGATAAAAAAAATTGATTTTTACCAAGAAAATGTTTGTCTTCAAACCGGTGATCTCGGTCGCGAAACACTATCCCGATCATTTTTTTTTTTTTTTTTCAGCACAAACCAGGCAAGCGAGGGGTAGAAAGCCGCGCCTGTTCGCGGGCTGATGGACAAGAAAGTAATCTGAGGTAAGTGCAGTTTTTTTTTTTATTATGAATTTCATATGAAAAAAAAAATTTTTACTTAGAAAATGTTTGTCTTCAAACCGGTGATCTCGGTCGCGAAACACTATCCCGATCATTTTTTTTTTCTTTTTTCAGCACAAACCAGGCAAGCGAGGGGTAGAAAGCCGCGCCTGTTCGCGGGCTGATGGACAAGAAAGTAATCTGAGGTAAGTGCAGTTTTTTTTTTATTATGGATTTCAGATGAAAAAATTGATTTTTACTAAGAAAATGTTTGTCTTCAAACCGGTGATCTCGGTCGCGAAACACTATCAGGACTATTTTTTTTCCTTTTGTCAGAGCAATCCAGGAGACCGAGGGGTAGAAAGCCGCTTTTGATCGCGGGCTGATGGACAAGAAAGTAATCTGAGGTAAGTGCATTTTTTTTATAATGAATTTCAGATGAAAAAAAATGATTTTTACCAAGAAAATGTTTGTCTTCAAACCGGTGATCTCGGTCGCGAAACACTATCCCGATCATTTTTTTTTTTTTTTTCAGCACAAACCAGGCAAGCGAGGGGTAGAAAGCCGCGCCTGTTCGCGGGCTGATGGACAAGAAAGTAATCTGAGGTAAGTGCAGTTTTTTTTTTTATTATGAATTTCATATGAAAAAAAAAATTTTTACTTAGAAAATGTTTGTCTTCAAACCGGTGATCTCGGTCGCGAAACACTATCCCGATCATTTTTTTTTTCTTTTTTCAGCACAAACCAGGCAAGCGAGGGGTAGAAAGCCGCGCCTGTTCGCGGGCTGATGGACAAGAAAGTAATCTGTGGTAAGTGCAGACCAAAATTATGAATTTCAGATGAAAAAACGTGATTTTATACTAAGAAAATGTTTGTCTTCAAACCGGTGATCTCGGTCGCGAAACACTATCAGGACTATTTTTTTTCATTTTTTCAGAGCAATCCAGGAGACCGAGGGGTAGAAAGCCGCTTTTGATCGCGGGCTGATGGACAAGAAAGTAATCTGAGGTAAGTGCATTATTTTTATAATGAATTTCAGATGAAAAAAAATGATTTTTACCAAGAAATTGTTTGTCTTCAAACCGGTGATCTCGGTCGCGAAACACTATCCCGATCATTTTTTTTTTCTTTTTTCAGCACAAACCAGGCAAGCGATGGGTAGAAAGCCGCGCCTGTTCGCGGGCTGATGGACAAGAAAGTAATCTGAGGTAAGTGCAGTTTTTTTTTTTATTATGAATTTCATATGAAAAAAAAATATTTTTACTAAGAAAATGTTTGTCTTCAAACCGGTGATCTCGGTCGCGAAACACTATCCCGATCAATTTTTTTTTCTTTTTTCAGAACTAACCAGGCAAGCGAGGGGTAGAAAGCCGCGCCTGTTCGCGGGCTGATGGACAAGAAAGTAATCTGAGGTAAGTGCAGTTTTTTTTTTATTATGGATTTCAGATGAAAAAATTGATTTTTACTAAGAAAATGTTTGTCTTCAAACCGGTGATCTCGGTCGCGAAACACTATCAGGACTATTTTTTTTCCTTTTGTCAGAGCAATCCAGGAGACCGAGGGGTAGAAAGCCGCTTTTGATCGCGGGCTGATGGACAAGAAAGTAATCTGAGGTAAGTGCATTTTTTTTATAATGAATTTCAGATGAAAAAAAATGATTTTTACCAAGAAAATGTTTGTCTTCAAACCGGTGATCTCGGTCGCGAAACACTATCCCGATCATTTTTTTTTCTTTTTTCAGCACAAACCAGGCAAGCGAGGGGTAGAAAGCCGCGCCTGTTCGCGGGCTGATGGACAAGAAAGTAATCTGAGGTAAGTGCAGTTTTTTTTATAATGAATTTAAGATGAAAAAAATTGATTTTTACCAAGAAAATGTTTGTCTTCAAACCGGTGATCTCGGTCGCGAAACACTATCCCGATCATTTTTTTTTTCTTTTTTCAGCACAAACCAGGCAAGCGAGGGGTAGAAAGCCGCGCCTGTTCGCGGGCTGATGGACAAGAAAGTAATCTGTGGTAAGTGCAGACCAAAATTATGAATTTCAGATGAAAAAATTGATTTTTACTAAGAAAATGTTTGTCTTCAAACCGGTGATCTCGGTCGCGAAACACTATCCCGATCATTTTTTTTTTCTTTTTTCAGCACAAACCAGGCAAGCGAGGGGTAGAAAGCCGCGCCTGTTCGCGGGCTGATGGACAAGAAAGTAATCTGTGGTAAGTGCAGACCAAAATTATGAATTTCAGATGAAATAACGTGATTTTATACTAAGAAAATATTTGTCTTCAAACCGCTGATCTCGGTCGCCAATCACTATACCGACTTAATTTTTTTTTCTTTTATCAGAGCAAGCCAGGCAAGCGAGGGTAAGAAAGCCGCGCCTGTTCGCGGGCTGATGGACAAGAAAGTAATCTGAGGTAAGTGCATTTTTTTTTATAATGAATTTCAGATGAAAAAAATTGATTTTTACCAAGAAAATGTTTGTCTTCAAACCGGTGATCTCGGTCGCGAAACACTATCCCGACTCAATATTTTTTTATTTTTTCAGAGCAAGCCAGGCAAGCGAGGGATAGAAAACCGCGTCCGTTCGCGGGCTGATGGACAAGAAAGTATTATGTACGAAGTGCAGACCAAAATTATGAATTTCAGATGAAAAAACGAGATTTTATAGTAAGAAAATATTTGTCTTCAAACCGCTGATCTCGGTCGCAAAACACTATCCCGACTTATTTTTTTTTCCTTTTTTCTGAGCAAGCCAGGCAAGCGAGGGGTAGAAAGCCACGCCTGTTCGCGGGCTGATGGACAAGAAAGTAATCTGAGGTAAGTGCAGTTTTTTTTATAATGAATTTCAGATGAAAAAAATTGATTATTACTAAAAAAATGTTTGTCTTCAAACCGGTGATCTCGGTCGCGAAACACTATCAGGACAATTTTTTTTTTTTTTTCAGTGCAATCCAGGCAAGCGAGGGGTAGAAAGCCGCGTCTGTTCGCAGGCTGATGGACAAGAGAGTAATCTGAGGAAAGTGCAGTTTTTTTATAATGAATTTCAGATGAAAAAAATTGATTTTTACCAAGAAAATGTTTGTCTTCAAACCGGTGATCTCGGTCGCGAAACACTATCCCGATTCAATATTTTTTTTCTTTTTTCAGAGCAAGCCAGGCAAGCGAGGGGTAGAAAACCGCGTCTGTTCGCGGGCTGATGGACAAGAAAGTATTATGTGGGAAGTGCAGACCAAAATTATGAATTTCAGATGAAATAACGTGATTTTATACTAAGAAAATATTTGTCTTCAAACCGCTGATCTCGGTCGCGAAACACTATCCCGATCATTTTTTTTTTCTTTTTTCAGCACAAACCAGGCAAGCGATGGGTAGAAAGCCGCGCCTGTTCGCGGGCTGATGGACAAGAAAGTAATCTGAGGTAAGTGCAGTTTTTTTTTTTATTATGAATTTCATATGAAAAAAAAATATTTTTACTAAGAAAATGTTTGTCTTCAAACCGGTGATCTCGGTCGCGAAACACTATCCCGATCAATTTTTTTTTCTTTTTTCAGAACTAACCAGGCAAGCGAGGGGTAGAAAGCCGCGCCTGTTCGCGGGCTGATGGACAAGAAAGTAATCTGAGGTAAGTGCGGTTTTTTTTTTATTATGGATTTCAGATGAAAAAATTGATTTTTACTAAGAAAATGTTTGTCTTCAAACCGGTGATCTCGGTCGCGAAACACTATCAGGTCTATTTTTTTTTCTTTTTTAAGAGCAATACAGGCAAGCGAGGGGTAGAAAGCCGCACCTGTTCGCGGTCTGATGGACAAGAAAGTAATCTGAGGTAAGTGCAGATTTTTTTATAATGAATTTAAGATAAAAAAAAATGATTTTTACCAAGAAAATGTTTGTCTTCAAACCGGTGATCTCGGTCGCGAAACACTATCCCGATCATTTTTTTTTTTTTTTTCAGCACAAACCAGGCAAGCGAGGGGTAGAAAGCCGCGCCTGTTCGCGGGCTGATGGACAAGAAAGTAATCTGAGGTAAGTGCAGTTTTTTTTTTTATTATGAATTTCATATGAAAAAAAAAATTTTTACTTAGAAAATGTTTGTCTTCAAACCGGTGATCTCGGTCGCGAAACACTATCCCGATCATTTTTTTTTTCTTTTTTCAGCACAAACCAGGCAAGCGAGGGGTAGAAAGCCGCGCCTGTTCGCGGGCTGATGGACAAGAAAGTAATCTGTGGTAAGTGCAGACCAAAATTATGAATTTCAGATGAAAAAACGTGATTTTATACTAAGAAAATATTTGTCTTCAAACCGGTGATCTCGGTCGCGAAACACTATCAGGACTATTTTTTTTTCCTTTTTTCAGAGCAATCCAGGTAAGCGAGGGATAGAAAGCCGCGTCTGTTCGCGGGCTGATGGACAAGAAAGTAATCTGAGGTAAGTGCAGTTTTTTTTTTATAATGAATTTCAGATGAAAAAAAAATTTTTTTACCAAGAAAATGTTTGTCTTCAAACCGGTGATCTCGGTCGCGAAACACTATCCCGACTCAATATTTTTTTCTTTTTTCAGAGCAATCCAGGCAAGCGAGGGGTAGAAAGCCGCACCTGTTTGCGGTCTGATGGACAAGAAAGTAATCTGTGTTAAGTGCAGACCAAAATTATGAATTTCAGATGAAATAAGGTGATTTTATACTAAGAAAATATTTGTCTTCAAACCGCTGATCTCGGTCGCCAAACACTATACCGACTTAATTTTTTTTTCTTTTTTCAGAGCAACCCAGGCAAGCGAGGGGAAGAAAGCCGCGCCTGTTCGCGGGCTGATGGACAAGAAAGTAATCTGAGGTAAGTGCATTTTTTTTTATAATGAATTTCGGATGAAAAAAATTGATTTTTACCAAGAAAATGTTTGTCTTCAAACCGGTGATCTCGGTCGCGAAACACTATCCCGATCAATTTTTTTTCTTTTTTCAGCACAAACCAGGCAAGCGAGCGGTAGAAAGCCGCGCCTCTTCGCGGGCTGATGGACAAGAAAGTAATCTGAGGTAAGGACATTTTTTTTTTATAATGAATTTAAGATGAAAAAAATTGATTTTTACCAAGAAAATGTTTGTCTTCAAACCGGTGATCTCGGTCGCGAAACACTATCCCGATCAATTTTTTTTTCTTTTTTCAGCACAAACCAGGCAAGCGAGCGGTAGAAAGCCGCGCCTGTTCACGGGCTGATGGACAAGAAAGTAATCTGAGGTAAGTGCAGTTTTTTTTATTATTATGAATTTCATATGAAAAAAAAATATTTTTACTAAGAAAATGTTTGTCTTCAAACCGGTGATCTCGGTCGCGAAACACTATCAGGACTATTTTTTTTCATTTTTTCAGAGCAATCCAGGAGACCGAGGGGTAGAAAGCCGCTTTTGATCGCGGGCTGATGGACAAGAAAGTAATCTGAGGTAAGTGCATTATTTTTATAATGAATTTCAGATGAAAAAAAATGATTTTTACCAAGAAATTGTTTGTCTTCAAACCGGTGATCTCGGTCGCGAAACACTATCCCGATCATTTTTTTTTTCTTTTTTCAGCACAAACCAGGCAAGCGATGGGTAGAAAGCCGCGCCTGTTCGCGGGCTGATGGACAAGAAAGTAATCTGAGGTAAGTGCAGTTTTTTTTTTTATTATGAATTTCATATGAAAAAAAAATATTTATACTAAGAAAATGTTTGTCTTCAAACCGGTGATCTCGGTCGCGAAACACTATCCCGATCAATTTTTTTTTCTTTTTTCAGAACTAACCAGGCAAGCGAGGGGTAGAAAGCCGCGCCTGTTCGCGGGCTGATGGACAAGAAAGTAATCTGAGGTAAGTGCAGTTTTTTTTTTATTATGGATTTCAGATGAAAAAATTGATTTTTACTAAGAAAATGTTTGTCTTCAAACCGGTGATCTCGGTCGCGAAACACTATCAGGACTATTTTTTTTCCTTTTGTCAGAGCAATCCAGGAGACCGAGGGGTAGAAAGCCGCTTTTGATCGCGGGCTGATGGACAAGAAAGTAATCTGAGGTAAGTGCATTTTTTTTATAATGAATTTCAGATGAAAAAAAATGATTTTTACCAAGAAAATGTTTGTCTTCAAACCGGTGATCTCGGTCGCGAAACACTATCCCGATCATTTTTTTTTTCTTTTTTCAGCACAAACCAGGCAAGCGAGGGGTAGAAAGCCGCGCCTGTTCGCGGGCTGATGGACAAGAAAGTAATCTGAGGTAAGTGCAGTTTTTTTATTATTATGAATTTCATATGAAAAAAAAATATTTTTACTAATAAAATGTTTGTCTTCAAACCGGTGATCGCGGTCGCGAAACACTATCCCGATCAATTTTTTTTTCTTTTTTCAGAACTAACCAGGCAAGCGAAGGGTAGAAAGCCGCGCCTGTTCGCAGGCTGATGGACAAGAAAGTAATCTGAGGTAAGTGCAGTTTTTTTTTTATTATGAATTTCATATGAAAATAAAAATTTTTACTTAGAAAATGTTTGTCTTCAAACCGGTGATCTCGGTCGCGAAACACTATCCCGATCAATTTTTTTTTCTTTTTTCAGAAAAAACCAGGCAAGCGAGGGGTAGAAAGCCGCGCCTGTTCGCGGGCTGATGGACAAGAAAGTAATCTGAGGTAAGTGCAGTTTTTTTATTATTATGAATTTCATATGAAAAAAAAATATTTTTACTAATAAAATGTTTGTCTTCAAACCGGTGATCGCGGTCGCGAAACACTATCCCGATCAATTTTTTTTTCTTTTTTCAGAACTAACCAGGCAAGCGAAGGGTAGAAAGCCGCGCCTGTTCGCAGGCTGATGGACAAGAAAGTAATCTGAGGTAAGTGCAGTTTTTTTTTTATTATGGATTTCAGATGAAAAAACGTGATTTTATACTAAGAAAATGTTTGTCTTCAAACCGGTGATCTCGGTCGCGAAACACTATCAGGTCTATTTTTTTTTCTTTTTTAAGAGCAATCCAGGCAAGCGAGGGGTAGAAAGCCGCACCTGTTCGCGGTCTGATGGACAAGAAAGTAATCTGAGGTAAGTGCAGTTTTTTTTGATAATGAATTTAAGATGAAAAAAATTGATTTTTACCAAGAAAATGTTTGTCTTCAAACCGGTGATCTCGGTCGCGAAACACTATCCCGATCAATTTTTTTTTCTTTTTTCAGCACAAACCAGGCAAGCGCGCGGTAGAAAGCCGCGCCCGTTCGCGGGCTGATGGACAAGAAAGTAATCTGAGGTAAGTGCAGTTTTTTTTTATAATGAATTTAAAATGAAAAAAATTGATTTTTACCAAGAAAATGTTTGTCTTCAAACCGGTGATCTCGGTCGCGAAACATTATCCCGATCAATTTTTTTTTCTTTTTTCAGCACAAACCAGGCAAGCGCGCGGTAGAAAGCCGCGCCCGTTCGCGGGCTGATGGACAAGAAAGTAATCTGAGGTAAGTGCAGTTTTTTTTATTATTATGAATTTCATATGAAAAAAAATGATTTTTACCAAGAAAATATTTGTCTTCAAACCGGTGATCTCGGTCGCGAAACACTATCCCGATCAATTTTTTTTTCTTTTTTCAGAAAAAACCAGGCAAGCGAGGGGTAGAAAGCCGCGCCTGTTCGCGGGCTGATGGACAAGAAAGTAATCTGAGGTAAGTGCAGTTTTTTTTTATAATGAATTTAAGATGAAAAAAATTGATTTTTACCAAGAAAATGTTTGTCTTCAAACCGGTGATCTCGGTCGCGAAACACTATCCCGATCAATTTTTTTTTCTTTTTTCAGAACAAACCAGGCAAGCGAGCGGCAGAAAGCCGCGCCTGTTCGCGGGCTGATGGACAAAAAAGTAATCTGAGGTAAGTGTAGTTTTTTTTTTATTATGAATTTCAGATGAAAAAAATGATTTTTCTAAGAAAATGTTTGTCTTCCAACCGGTGATCTCGGTCGCGAAACACTATCCCAGTCAATTTTTTTTTCTTTTTTCAGAACAAACCAGGCAAGCGAGGGGTAGAAAGCCGCGCCTGTTCGCGGGCTGATGGACAAGAAAGTATTCTGAGGTAAGTGCAGTTTTTTTTTTTATTATGAATTTCAGATGAAAAAAATGATTTTTACTAAGAAAATGTTTGTCTTCAAACCGGTGATCTCGGTCGCGAAACACTATCAGGTCTATTTTTTTTTCTTTTTTAAGAGCAATCCAGGCAAGCGAGGGGTAGAAAGCCGCACCTGTTCGCGGTCTGATGGACAAGAAAGTAATCTGAGGTAAGTGCAGTTTTTTTTTATAATGAATTTAAGATGAAAAAAATTGATTTTTACCAAGAAAATGTTTGTCTTCAAACCGGTGATCTCGGTCGCGAAACACTATCCCGATCATTTTTTTTTTCTTTTTTCAGCACAAACCAGGCAAGCGAGGGGTAGAAAGCCGCGCCTGTTCACGTGCTGATGGACAAGAAAGTAATCTGAGGTAAGTGCAGTTTTTTTTTTTATTATGAATTTCATATGAAAAAAAAAAATTTTACTTAGAAAATGTCTTCAAACCGGTGATCTCGGTCGCGAAACACTATCCCGATCAATTTTTTTTTTCTTTTTTCAGCACAAACCAGGCAAGCGAGGGGTAGAAAGCCGCGCCTGTTCGCGGGCTGATGGACAAGAAAGTAATCTGAGGTAAGTGCAGTTTTTTTTTTTATTATGAATTTCATATGAAAATAAAAATTTTTACTTAGAAAATGTTTGTCTTCAAACCGGTGATCTCGGTCGCGAAACACTATCCCGATCAATTTTTTTTTCTTTTTTCAGAACAAACCAGGCAAGCGCGCGGTAGAAAGCCGCGCCTGTTCGCGGGCTGATGGACAAGAAAGTAATCTGATGTAAGTGCATTTTTTTTTTATAATGAATTTAAGATGAAAAAAATTGATTTTTACCAAGAAAATGTTTGTCTTCAAACCGGTGATCTCGGTCGCGAAACATTATCCCGATCAATTTTTTTTTCTTTTTTCAGCACAAACCAGGCAAACGCGCGGTAGAAAGCCGCGCCCGTTCGCGGGCTGATGGACAAGAAAGTAATCTGAGGTAAGTGCAGTTTTTTTTATTATTATGAATTTCATATGAAAAAAAATGATTTTTACCAAGAAAATATTTGTCTTCAAACCGGTGATCTCGGTCGCGAAACACTATCCCGATCAATTTTTTTTTCTTTTTTCAGAAAAAACCAGGCAAGCGAGGGGTAGAAAGCCACGCCTGTTCGCGGGCTGATGGACAAGAAAGTAATCTGAGGTAAGTGCAATTTTTTTTTTATTATGGATTTCAGATGAAAAAACGTGATTTTATACTAAGAAACTATTTGTCTTCAAACCGGTGATCTCGGTCGCGAAACACTATCAGGACTATTTTTTTTTCCTTTTTTCAGAGCAATCCAGGCAAGCAAGGGATAGAAAGCCGCGTCTGTTCGCGGGCTGATGGACAAGAAAGTAATCTGAGGTAAGTGCAGTTTTTTTTTATAATGAATTTAAGATGAAAAAAATTGATTTTTACCAAGAAAATGTTTGTCTTCAAACCGGTGATCTCGGTCGCGAAACACTATCCCGATCAATTTTTTTTTCTTTTTTCAGAACAAACCAGGCAAGCGAGCGGCAGAAAGCCGCGCCTGTTCGCGGGCTGATGGACAAAAAAGTAATCTGAGGTAAGTGCAGTTTTTTTTTTATTATGAATTTCAGATGAAAAAAATGATTTTTCTAAGAAAATGTTTGTCTTCCAACCGGTGATCTCGGTCGCGAAACACTATCCCAATCAATTTTTTTTTCTTTTTTCAGAACAAACCAGGCAAGCGAGGGGTAGAAAGCCGCGCCTGTTCGCGGGCTGATGGACAAGAAAGTATTCTGAGGTAAGTGCAGTTTTTTTTTTTATTATGAATTTCAGATGAAAAAATTGATTTTTACTAAGAAAATGTTTGTCTTCAAACCGGTGATCTCGGTCGCGAAACACTATCAGGTCTATTTTTTTTTCTTTTTTCTGAGCAATCAAGGCAAGCGAGGGGTAGAAAGCCGCACCTGTTCGCGGTCTGATGGACAAGAAAGTAATCTGAGGTAAGTGTAGTTTTTTTTTTATTATGAATTTCAGATGAAAAAAATGATTTTTCTAAGAAAATGTTTGTCTTCCAACCGGTGATCTCGGTCGCGAAACACTATCCCAATCAATTTTTTTTTCTTTTTTCAGTACAAGCAAGGCAAGCGAGGGATAGAAAACCGCGTCTGTTCGCGGGCTGATGGACAAGAAAGTATTATGTGGGAAGTGCAGACCAAAATTATGAATTTCAGATGAAAAAACGTGATTTTATACTAAGAAAATATTTGTCTTCAAACCGGTGATCTCAGTCGCGAAACACTATCAGGACTATTTTTTTTTCTTTTTTCAGTGCAATCCAGGCAAGCGAGGGGTAGAAAGCCGCGTCTGTTCGCAGGCTGATGGACAAGAAAGTAATCTGAGGTAAGTGCAGTTTTTTTTTATAATGAATTTCAGATGAAAAAAAATGATTTTTACTAAGAAAATGTTTGTCTTCAAACCGGTGATCTCAGTCGCGAAACACTATCAGGACTTAATTTTATTTCCTTTTTTCTGAGCAAGCCAGGCAAGCGAGGGGTAGAAAGCCACGCCTGTTCGCGGGCTGATGGACAAGAAAGTAATCTGAGGTAAGTGCAGTTTTTTTTTATAATGAATTTCAGATGAAAAAAAATGATTTTTACTAAGAAAATGTTTGTCTTCAAACCGGTGATCTCAGTCGCGAAACACTATCAGGACTATTTTTTTTTCTTTTTTCAGTGCAATCCAGGCAAGCGAGGGGTAGAAAGCCGCGTCTGTTCGCAGGCTGATGGACAAGAAAGTAATCTGAGGTAAGTGCAGTTTTTTTTTTATAATGAATTTCAGATGAAAAAAAAATATTTTTACCAAGAAAATGTTTGTCTTCAAACCGGTGATCTCGGTAGCGAAACACTATCCCGACTCAATATTTTTTTCTTTTTTCAGTACAAGCAAGGCAAGCGAGGGATAGAAAACCGCGTCTGTTCGCGGGCTGATGGACAAGAAAGTATTATGTGGGAAGTGCAGACCAAAATTATGAATTTCAGATGAAAAAACGTGATTTTATACTAAGAAAATATTTGTCTTCAAACCGCTGATCTCGGTCGCAAAACACTATCCCGACTTAATTTTTTTTCCTTTTTTCTGAGCAAGCCAGGCAAGCGAGGGGTAGAAAGCCGTGCCTGTTCGCGGGCTGATGGACAAGAAAGTAATCTGAGGTAAGTGCAATTTTTTTTATAATGAATTTCAGATGAAAAAAATTGATTATTACTAAGAAAATATTTGTCTTCAAACCGCTGATCTCGGTCGCGAAACACTATCCCAATCAATTTTTTTTTCTTTTTTCAGAACAAACTAGGCAAGCGAGGGGTAGAAAGCCGCGCCTGTTCGCGGGCTGATGGACAAGAAAGTATTCTGAGGTAAGTGCAATTTTTTTTTTTATTATGAATTTCAGATGAAAAAATTGATTTTTACTAAGAAAATGTTTGTCTTCAAACCGGTGATCTCGGTCGCAAAACACTATCCCGACTTAATTTTATTTCCTTTTTTCTGAGCAAGCCAGGCAAGCGAGGGGAAGAAAGCCGCGCCTGTTCGCGGGCTGATGGACAAGAAAGTAATCTGAGGTAAGTGCATTTTTTTTTTATAATGAATTTCAGATGAAAAAAAAATATTTTTACCAAGAAAATGTTTGTCTTCAAACCGGTGATCTCGGTAGCGAAACACTATCCCGACTCAATATTTTTTTCTTTTTTCAGTACAAGCAAGGCAAGCGAGGGATAGAAAACCGCGTCTGTTCGCGGGCTGATGGACAAGAAAGTATTATGTGGGAAGTGCAGACCAAAATTATGAATTTCAGATGAAAAAACGTGATTTTATACTAAGAAAATATTTGTCTTCAAACCGCTGATCTCGGTCGCAAAACACTATCCCGACTTAATTTTTTTTCCTTTTTTCTGAGCAAGCCAGGCAAGCGAGGGGTAGAAAGCCGCGCCTGTTCGCGGGCTGATGGACAAGAAAGTAATCTGAGGTAAGTGCAGTTTTTTTTATAATGAATTTCAGATGAAAAAAATTGATTATTACTAAGAAAATATTTGTCTTCAAACCGCTGATCTCGGTCGCGAAACACTATCCCAATCAATTTTTTTTTATTTTTTCAGAACAAACTAGGCAAGCGAGGGGTAGAAAGCCGCGCCTGTTCGCGGGCTGATGGACAAGAAAGTATTCTGAGGTAAGTGCAGTTTTTTTTTGTATTATGAATTTCAGATGAAAAAATTGATTTTTACTAAGAAAATGTTTGTCTTCAAACCGGTGATCTCGGTCGCAAAACACTATCCCGACTTAATTTTATTTCCTTTTTTCTGAGCAAGCCAGGCAAGCGAGGGGTAGAAAGCCACGCCTGTTCGCGGGCTGATGGACAAGAAAGTAATCTGAGGTAAGTGCAGTTTTTTTATTATTATGAATTTCATATGAAAAAAAAATGTTTTTACTAAGAAAATGTTTGTCTTCAAACCGGTGATCTCGGTCGCGAAACACTATCCCGATCAATTTTTTTCTTTTTTCAGAACAAACCAGGCAAGCGCGCGGTAGAAAGCCGCGCCTGTTCGCGGGCTGATGGACAAGAAAGTAATCTGAGGTAAGTGCATTTTTTTTTTATAATGAATTTAAGATGAAAAAAAAATATTTTTACCAAGAAAATGTTTGTCTTCAAACCGGTGATCTCGGTCGCGAAACATTATCCCGATCAATTTTTTTTTCTTTTTTCAGCACAAACCAGGCAAGCGCGCGGTAGAAAGCCGCGCCCGTTCGCGGGCTGATGGACAAGAAAGTAATCTGAGGTAAGTGCAGTTTTTTTTATTATTATGAATTTCATATGAAAAAAATTGATTTTTACCAAGAAAATGTTTGTCTTCAAACCGGTGATCTCGGTCGCGAAACACTATCCCGATCATTTTTTTTTTTTCTTTTTTCAGAACAAACCAGGCAAGCGAGGGGTAGAAAGCCGCGCCTGTTCGCGGGCTGATGGACAAGAAAGTATTCTGAGGTAAGTGCAGTTTTTTTTTTTATTATGAATTTCAGATGAAAAAATTGATTTTTACTAAGAAAATGTTTGTCTTCAAACCGGTGATCTCGGTCGCGAAACACTATCAGGTCTATTTTTTTTTCTTTTTTAAGAGCAATCCAGGCAAGCGAGTGGTAGAAAGCCGCACCTGTTCGCGGTCTGATGGACAAGAAAGTAATCTGAGGTAAGTGCAGTTTTTTTTTATAATGAATTTAAGATGAAAAAAATTGATTTTTACCAAGAAAATGTTTGTCTTCAAACCGGTGATCTCGGTCGCGAAACACTATCCCGATCATTTTTTTTTTCTTTTTTCAGCACAAACCAGGCAAGCGAGGGGTAGAAAGCCGCGCCTGTTCACGGGCTGATGGACAAGAAAGTAATCTGAGGTAAGTGCAGTTTTTTTTTATTATTATGAATTTCATATGAAAAAAAAAAATTTTACTTAGAAAATGTCTTCAAACCGGTGATCTCGGTCGCGAAACACTATCCCGATCATTTTTTTTTTCTTTTTTCAACACAAACCAGGCAAGCGAGGGGTAGAAAGCCGCGCCTGTTCGCGGGCTGATGGACAAGAAAGTAATCTGAGGTAAGTGCAGTTTTTTTTTTTATTATGAATTTCATATGAAAAAAAAAATTTTTACTTAGAAAATGTTTGTCTTCAAACCGGTGATCTCGGTCGCGAAACACTATCAGGTCTATTTTTTTTTCTTTTTTCTGAGCAATCAAGGCAAGCGAGGGGTAGAAAGCCGCACCTGTTCGCGGTCTGATGGACAAGAAAGTAATCTGAGGTAAGTGTAGTTTTTTTTTTATTATGAATTTCAGATGAAAAAAATGATTTTTCTAAGAAAATGTTTGTCTTCCAACCGGTGATCTCGGTCGCGAAACACTATCCCAATCAATTTTTTTTTCTTTTTTCAGAACAAACTAGGCAAGCGAGGGGTAGAAAGCCGCGCCTGTTCGCGGGCTGATGGACAAGAAAGTATTCTGAGGTAAGTGCAGTTTTTTTTTTTATTATGAATTTCAGATGAAAAAATTGATTTTTACTAAGAAAATGTTTGTCTTCAAACCGGTGATCTCGGTAGCAAAACACTATCCCGACTTAATTTTATTTCCTTTTTTCTGAGCAAGCCAGGCAAGCGAGGGGTAGAAAGCCACGCCTGTTCGCGGGCTGATGGACAAGAAAGTAATCTGAGGTAAGTGCAGTTTTTTTTTTATTATGGATTTCAGATGAAAAAACGTGATTTTATACTAAGAAACTATTTGTCTTCAAACCGGTGATCTCGGTCGCGAAACACTATCAGGACTATTTTTTTTTCCTTTTTTCAGAGCAATCCAGGCAAGCAAGGGATAGAAAGCCGCGTCTGTTCGCGGGCTGATGGACAAGAAAGTAATCTGAGGTAAGTGCAGTTTTTTTTTATAATGAATTTAAGATGAAAAAAATTGATTTTTACCAAGAAAATGTTTGTCTTCAAACCGGTGATCTCGGTCGCGAAACACTATCCCGATCAATTTTTTTTTCTTTTTTCAGAACAAACCAGGCAAGCGAGCGGCAGAAAGCCGCGCCTGTTCGCGGGCTGATGGACAAAAAAGTAATCTGAGGTAAGTGCAGTTTTTTTTTTATTATGAATTTCAGATGAAAAAAATGATTTTTCTAAGAAAATGTTTGTCTTCCAACCGGTGATCTCGGTCGCGAAACACTATCCCAATCAATTTTTTTTTCTTTTTTCAGAACAAACCAGGCAAGCGAGGGGTAGAAAGCCGCGCCTGTTCGCGGGCTGATGGACAAGAAAGTATTCTGAGGTAAGTGCAGTTTTTTTTTTTATTATGAATTTCACATGAAAAAATTGATTTTTACTAAGAAAATGTTTGTCTTCAAACCGGTGATCTCGGTCGCGAAACACTATCAGGTCTATTTTTTTTTCTTTTTTCTGAGCAATCAAGGCAAGCGAGGGGTAGAAAGCCGCGCCTGTTCGCGGGCTGATGGACAAGAAAGTAATCTGAGGTAAGTGTAGTTTTTTTTTTATTATGAATTTCAGATGAAAAAAATGATTTTTCTAAGAAAATGTTTGTCTTCCAACCGGTGATCTCGGTCGCGAAACACTATCCCAATCAATTTTTTTTTCTTTTTTCAGAACAAACTAGGCAAGCGAGGGGTAGAAAGCCGCGCCTGTTCGCGGGCTGATGGACAAGAAAGTATTCTGAGGTAAGTGCAGTTTTTTTTTTTATTATGAATTTCAGATGAAAAAATTGATTTTTACTAAGAAAATGTTTGTCTTCAAACCGGTGATCTCGGTCGCAAAACACTATCCCGACTTAATTTTATTTCCTTTTTTCTGAGCAAGCCAGGCAAGCGAGGGGTAGAAAGCCACGCCTGTTCGCGGGCTGATGGACAAGAAAGTAATCTGAGGTAAGTGCAGTTTTTTTTTATAATGAATTTCAGATGAAAAAAAATGATTTTTACTAAGAAAATGTTTGTCTTCAAACCGGTGATCTCGGTCGCGAAACACTATCAGGACTATTTTTTTTTTTTTTTAAGTGAAAACCAGGCAAGCGGGGGGTAGAAAGCCGCGTCTGTTCGCAGGCTGATGGACAAGAAAGTAATCTGAGGTAAGTGCAGTTTTTTTTTTTATTATGAATTTCATATGAAAAAAAAAAATTTTACTTAGAAAATGTCTTCAAACCGGTGATCTCGGTCGCGAAACACTATCCCGATCAATTTTTTTTTCTTTTTTCTGCACAAACCAGGCAAGCGAGGGGTAGAAAGCCGCGCCTGTTCACGGGCTGATGGACAAGAAAGTAATCTGAGGTAAGTGCAGTTTTTTTTTTTATTATGAATTTCATATGAAAAAAAAAAATTTTACTTAGAAAATGTCTTCAAACCGGTGATCTCGGTCGCGAAACACTATCCCGATCAATTTTTTTTTCTTTTTTCAGCACAAACCAGGCAAGCGAGGGGTAGAAAGCCGCGCCTGTTCGCGGGCTGATGGACAAGAAAGTAATCTGAGGTAAGTGCAGTTTTTTTTTTTATTATGAATTTCATATGAAAATAAAAATTTTTACTTAGAAAATGTTTGTCTTCAAACCGGTGATCTCGGTCGCGAAACACTATCCCGATCAATTTTTTTTTCTTTTTTTTAGAAAAAACCAGGCAAGCGAGGGGTAGAAAGCCGCGCCTGTTCGCGGGCTGATGGACAAGAAAGTAATCTGAGGTAAGTGCAGTTTTTTTTTTATTATGGATTTCAGATGAAAAAACGTGATTTTATACTAAGAAACTATTTGTCTTCAAACCGGTGATCTCGGTCGCGAAACACTATCAGGACTATTTTTTTTTCCTTTTTTCAGAGCAATCCAGGCAAGCAAGGGATAGAAAGCCGCGACTGTTCGCGGGCTGATGGACAAGAAAGTAATCTGAGGTAAGTGCAGTTTTTTTTTTTATTATGAATTTCATATGAAAATAAAAAATTTTACTTATAAAATGTCTTCAAACCGGTGATCTCGGTCGCGAAACACTATCCCGATCAATTTTTTTTTCTTTTTTCAGCACAAACCAGGCAAGCGAGGGGTAGAAAGCCGCGCCTGTTCACGGGCTGATGGACAAGAAAGTAATCTGAGGTAAGTGCAGTTTTTTTTTTTATTATGAATTTCATATGAAAATAAAAATTTTTACTTAGAAAATGTTTGTCTTCAAACCGGTGATCTCGGTCGCGAAACACTATCCCGATCAATTTTTTTTTCTTTTTTCAGAACAAACCAGGCAAGCGCGCGGTAGAAAGCCGCGCCTGTTCGCGGGCTGATGGACAAGAAAGTAATCTGAGGTAAGTGCATTTTTTTTTTATAATGAATTTAAGATGAAAAAAATTGATTTTTACCAAGAAAATGTTTGTCTTCAAACCGGTGATCTCGGTCGCGAAACATTATCCCGATCAATTTTTTTTTCTTTTTTCAGCACAAACCAGGCAAGCGCGCGGTAGAAAGCCGCGCCCGTTCGCGGGCTGATGGACAAGAAAGTAATCTGAGGTAAGTGCAGTTTTTTTTATTATTATGAATTTCATATGAAAAAAAAAAATTTTTACCAAGAAAATATTTGTCTTCAAACCGGTGATCTCGGTCGCGAAACACTATCCCGATCAATTTTTTTTTCTTTTTTCAGAAAAAACCAGGCAAGCGAGGGGTAGAAAGCCGCGCCTGTTCGCGGGCTGATGGACAAGAAAGTAATCTGAGGTAAGTGCAGTTTTTTTTTTATTATGGATTTCAGATGAAAAAACGTGATTTTATACTAAGAAACTATTTGTCTTCAAACCGGTGATCTCGGTCGCGAAACACTATCAGGACTATTTTTTTTTCCTTTTTTCAGAGCAATCCAGGCAAGCAAGGGATAGAAAGCCGCGTCTGTTCGCGGGCTGATGGACAAGAAAGTAATCTGAGGTAAGTGCAGTTTTTTTTTATAATGAATTTAAGATGAAAAAAATTGATTTTTACCAAGAAAATGTTTGTCTTCAAACCGGTGATCTCGGTCGCGAAACACTATCCCGATCAATTTTTTTTTCTTTTTTCAGAACAAACCAGGCAAGCGAGCGGCAGAAAGCCGCGCCTGTTCGCGGGCTGATGGACAAAAAAGTAATCTGAGGTAAGTGCAGTTTTTTTTTTATTATGAATTTCAGATGAAAAAAATTGATTTTTCTAAGAAAATGTTTGTCTTCCAACCGGTGATCTCGGTCGCGAAACACTATCCCAATCAATTTTTTTTTCTTTTTTCAGAACAAACCAGGCAAGCGAGGGGTAGAAAGCCGCGCCTGTTCGCGGGCTGATGGACAAGAAAGTATTCTGAGGTAAGTGCAGTTTTTTTTTTTATTATGAATTTCAGATGAAAAAATTGATTTTTACTAAGAAAATGTTTGTCTTCAAACCGGTGATCTCGGTCGCGAAACACTATCAGGTCTATTTTTTTTTCTTTTTTCTGAGCAATCAAGGCAAGCGAGGGGTAGAAAGCCGCACCTGTTCGCGGTCTGATGGACAAGAAAGTAATCTGAGGTAAGTGTAGTTTTTTTTTTATTATGAATTTCAGATGAAAAAAATGATTTTTCTAAGAAAATGTTTGTCTTCCAACCGGTGATCTCGGTCGCGAAACACTATCCCAATCAATTTTTTTTTCTTTTTTCAGAACAAACTAGGCAAGCGAGGGGTAGAAAGCCGCGCCTGTTCGCGGGCTGATGGACAAGAAAGTATTCTGAGGTAAGTGCAGTTTTTTTTTTTATTATGAATTTCAGATGAAAAAATTGATTTTTACTAAGAAAATGTTTGTCTTCAAACCGGTGATCTCGGTCGCAAAACACTATCTCGACTTAATTTTATTTCCTTTTTTCTGAGCAAGCCAGGCAAGCGAGGGGTAGAAAGCCACGCCTGTTCGCGGGCTGATGGACAAGAAAGTAATCTGAGGTAAGTGCAGTTTTTTTTTATAATGAATTTCAGATGAAAAAAATGATTTTTCTAAGAAAATGTTTGTCTTCCAACCGGTGATCTCGGTCGCGAAACACTATCCCAATCAATTTTTTTTTCTTTTTTCAGAACAAACCAGGCAAGCGAGGGGTAGAAAGCCGCGCCTGTTCGCGGGCTGATGGACAAGAAAGTATTCTGAGGTAAGTGCAGTTTTTTTTTTTATTATGAATTTCAGATGAAAAAATTGATTTTTACTAAGAAAATGTTTGTCTTCAAACCGGTGATCTCGGTCGCGAAACACTATCAGGTCTATTTTTTTTTATTTTTTCTGAGCAATCAAGGCAAGCGAGGGGTAGAAAGCCGCACCTGTTCGCGGTCTGATGGACAAGAAAGTAATCTGAGGTAAGTGTAGTTTTTTTTTTATTATGAATTTCAGATGAAAAAAAAATGATTTTTCTAAGAAAATGTTTGTCTTCCAACCGGTGATCTCGGTCGCGAAACACTATCCCAATCAATTTTTTTTTCTTTTTTCAGAACAAACTAGGCAAGCGAGGGGTAGAAAGCCGCGCCTGTTCGCGGGCTGATGGACAAGAAAGTATTCTGAGGTAAGTGCAGTTTTTTTTTTTATTATGAATTTCAGATGAAAAAATTGATTTTTACTAAGAAAATGTTTGTCTTCAAACCGGTGATCTCGGTCGCAAAACACTATCCCGACTTAATTTTATTTCCTTTTTTCTGAGCAAGCCAGGCAAGCGAGGGGTAGAAAGCCACGCCTGTTCGCGGGCTGATGGACAAGAAAGTAATCTGAGGTAAGTGCAGACCAAAATTATGAATTTCAGATGAAAAAACGTGATTTTATACTAAGAAAATATTTGTCTTCAAACCGCTGATCTCGGTCGCAAAACACTATCCCGACTTAATTTTATTTCCTTTTTTCTGAGCAAGCCAGGCAAGCGAGGGGTAGAAAGCCACGCCTGTTCGCGGGCTGATGGACAAGAAAGTATTATGTGGGAAGTGCAGACCAAAATTATGAATTTCAGATGAAAAAACGTGATTTTATACTAAGAAAATATTTGTCTTCAAACCGCTGATCTCGGTCGCAAAACACTATCCCGACTTAATTTTTTTTCCTTTTTTCTGAGCAAGCCAGGCAAGCGAGGGGTAGAAAGCCGCGCCTGTTCGCGGGCTGATGGACAAAAAAGTAATCTGAGGTAAGTGCAGTTTTTGTTATAATGAATTTCAGATGAAAAAAATTGATTATTACTAAGAAAATATTTGTCTTCAAACCGCTGATCTCGGTCGCGAAACACTATCCCAATCAATTTTTTTTTCTTTTTTCAGAACAAACTAGGCAAGCGAGGGGTAGAAAGCCGCGCCTGTTCGCGGGCTGATGGACAAGAAAGTATTCTGAGGTATGTGCAGTTTTTTTTTTATTATGAATTTCAGATGAAAAAATTGATTTTTACTAAGAAAATGTTTGTCTTCAAACCGGTGATCTCGGTCGCAAAACACTATCCCGACTTAATTTTATTTCCTTTTTTCTGAGCAAGCCAGGCAAGCGAGGGGTAGAAAGCCACGCCTGTTCGCGGGCTGATGGACAAGAAAGTAATCTGAGGTAAGTGCAGTTTTTTTATTATTATGAATTTCATATGAAAAAAAAATATTTTTACTAAGAAAATGTTTGTCTTCAAACCGGTGATCTCGGTCGCGAAACACTATCCCGATCAATTTTTTTTTCTTTTTTCAGAACAAACCAGGCAAGTGCGCGGTAGAAAGCCGCGCCTGTTCGCGGGCTGATGGACAAGAAAGTAATCTGAGGTAAGTGCATTTTTTTTTTATAATGAATTTAAGATGAAAAAAAAATATTTTTACCAAGAAAATGTTTGTCTTCAAACCGGTGATCTCGGTCGCGAAACATTATCCCGATCAATTTTTTTTTCTTTTTTCAGCACAAACCAGGCAAGCGCGCGGTAGAAAGCCGCGCCCGTTCGCGGGCTGATGGACAAGAAAGTAATCTGAGGTAAGTGCAGTTTTTTTTATTATTATGAATTTCATATGAAAAAAATTGATTTTTACCAAGAAAATGTTTGTCTTCAAACCGGTGATCTCGGTCGCGAAACACTATCCCGATCATTTTTTTTTTTTCTTTTTTCAGCACAAACCAGGCAAGCGAGGGGTAGAAAGCCGCGCCTGTTCGCGGGCTGATGGACAAGAAAGTATTCTGAGGTAAGTGCAGTTTTTTTTTTTACTATGAATTTCAGATGAAAAAATTGATTTTTACTTAGAAAATGTTTGTCTTCAAACCGGTGATCTCGGTCGCGAAACACTATCCCGATCAATTTTTTTTTCTTTTTTCAGAACAAACCAGGCAAGCGCGCGGTAGAAAGCCGCGCCTGTTCGCGGGCTGATGGACAAGAAAGTAATCTGAGGTAAGTGCATTTTTTTTTTATAATGAATTTAAGATGAAAAAAATTGATTTTTACCAAGAAAATGTTTGTCTTCAAACCGGTGATCTCGGTCGCGAAACATTATCCCGATCATTTTTTTTTTCTTTTTTCAGCACAAACCAGGCAAGCGCGCGGTAGAAAGCCGCGCCCGTTCGCGGGCTGATGGACAAGAAAGTAATCTGAGGTAAGTGCAGTTTTTTTTATTATTATGAATTTCATATGAAAAAAAAAGATTTTTACCAAGAAAATATTTGTCTTCAAACCGGTGATCTCGGTCGCGAAACACTATCCCGATCAATTTTTTTTTCTTTTTTCAGAAAAAACCAGGCAAGCGAGGGGTAGAAAGCCGCGCCTGTTCGCGGGCTGATGGACAAGAAAGTAATCTGAGGTAAGTGCAGTTTTTTTTTTATTATGGATTTCAGATGAAAAAACGTGATTTTATACTAAGAAACTATTTGTCTTCAAACCGGTGATCTGGGTCGCGAAACACTATCCCGATCAATTTTTTTTTCTTTTTTCAGCACAAACCAGGCAAGCGAGGGGTAGAAAGCCGCGCCTGTTCACGGGCTGATGGACAAGAAAGTAATCTGAGGTAAGTGCAGTTTTTTTTTTTATTATGAATTTCATATGAAAAAAAAAAATTTTACTTAGAAAATGTCTACAAACCGGTGATCTCGGTCGCGAAACACTATCCCGATCATTTTTTTTTTCTTTTTTCAGCACAAACCAGGCAAGCGAGGGGTAGAAAGCCGCGCCTGTTCACGGGCTGATGGACAAGAAAGTAATCTGAGGTAAGTGCAGTTTTTTTTTTTATTATGAATTTCATATGAAAATAAAAATTTTTACTTAGAAAATGTTTGTCTTCAAACCGGTGATCTCGGTCGCGAAACACTATCCCGATCAATTTTTTTTTCTTTTTTCAGAACAAACCAGGCAAGCGCGCGGTAGAAAGCCGCGCCTGTTCGCGGGCTGATGGACAAGAAAGTAATCTGAGGTAAGTGCATTTTTTTTTTATAATGAATTTAAGATGAAAAAAATTGATTTTTACCAAGAAAATGTTTGTCTTCAAACCGGTGATCTCGGTCGCGAAACATTATCCCGATCAATTTTTTTTTCTTTTTTCAGCACAAACCAGGCAAGCGCGCGGTAGAAAGCCGCGCCCGTTCGCGGGCTGATGGACAAGAAAGTAATCTGAGGTAAGTGCAGTTTTTTTTATTATTATGAATTTCATATGAAAAAAAATGATTTTTACCAAGAAAATATTTGTCTTCAAACCGGTGATCTCGGTCGCGAAACACTATCCCGATCAATTTTTTTTTCTTTTTTCAGAAAAAACCAGGCAAGCGAGGGGTAGAAAGCCGCGCCTGTTCGCGGGCTGATGGACAAGAAAGTAATCTGAGGTAAGTGCAGTTTTTTTTTTATTATGGATTTCAGATGAAAAAACGTGATTTTATACTAAGAAACTATTTGTCTTCAAACCGGTGATCTCGGTCGCGAAACACTATCAGGACTATTTTTTTTTCCTTTTTTCAGAGCAATCCAGGCAAGCAAGGGATAGAAAGCCGCGTCTGTTCGCGGGCTGATGGACAAGAAAGTAATCTGAGGTAAGTGCAGTTTTTTTTTATAATGAATTTAAGATGAAAAAAATTGATTTTTACCAAGAAAATGTTTGTCTTCAAACCGGTGATCTCGGTCGCGAAACACTATCCCGATCAATTTTTTTTTCTTTTTTCAGAACAAACCAGGCAAGCGAGCGGCAGAAAGCCGCGCCTGTTCGCGGGCTGATGGACAAAAAAGTAATCTGAGGTAAGTGCAGTTTTTTTTTTATTATGAATTTCAGATGAAAAAAATGATTTTTCTAAGAAAATGTTTGTCTTCCAACCGGTGATCTCGGTCGCGAAACACTATCCCAATCAATTTTTTTTTCTTTTTTCAGAACAAACCAGGCAAGCGAGGGGTAGAAAGCCGCGCCTGTTCGCGGGCTGATGGACAAGAAAGTATTCTGAGGTAAGTGCAGTTTTTTTTTTTATTATGAATTTCAGATGAAAAAATTGATTTTTACTAAGAAAATGTTTGTCTTCAAACCGGTGATCTCGGTCGCGAAACACTATCAGGTCTATTTTTTTTTCTTTTTTCTGAGCAATCAAGGCAAGAGAGGGGTAGAAAGCCGCACCTGTTCGCGGTCTGATGGACAAGAAAGTAATCTGAGGTAAGTGTAGTTTTTTTTTTATTATGAATTTCAGATGAAAAAAATGATTTTTCTAAGAAAATGTTTGTCTTCAAACCGGTGATCTCGGTCGCGAAACATTATCCCGATCAATTTTTTTTTCTTTTTTCAGCACAAACCAGGCAAGCGCGCGGTAGAAAGCCGCGCCCGTTCGCGGGCTGATGGACAAGAAAGTAATCTGAGGTAAGTGCAGTTTTTTTTATTATTATGAATTTCATATGAAAAAAAATGATTTTTACCAAGAAAATATTTGTCTTCAAACCGGTGATCTCGGTCGCGAAACACTATCCCGATCAATTTTTTTTTCTTTTTTCAGAAAAAACCAGGCAAGCGAGGGGTAGAAAGCCGCGCCTGTTCGCGGGCTGATGGACAAGAAAGTAATCTGAGGTAAGTGCAGTTTTTTTTTTATTATGGATTTCAGATGAAAAAACGTGATTTTTATACTAAGAAACTATTTGTCTTCAAACCGGTGATCTCGGTCGCGAAACACTATCCCGATCAATTTTTTTTTCTTTTTTCAGCACAAACCAGGCAAGCGAGGGGTAGAAAGCCGCGCCTGTTCACGGGCTGATGGACAAGAAAGTAATCTGAGGTAAGTGCAGTTTTTTTTTTTATTATGAATTTCATATGAAAAAAAAAAATTTTACTTAGAAAATGTCTTCAAACCGGTGATCTCGGTCGCGAAACACTATCCCGATCAATTTTTTTTTCTTTTTTCAGCACAAACCAGGCAAGCGAGGGGTAGAAAGCCGCGCCTGTTCGCGGGCTGATGGACAAGAAAGTAATCTGAGGTAAGTGCAGTTTTTTTTTTTATTATGAATTTCATATGAAAATAAAAATTTTTACTTAGAAAATGTTTGTCTTCAAACCGGTGATCTCGGTCGCGAAACACTATCCCGATCATTTTTTTTTTCTTTTTTCAGCACAAACCAGGCAAGCGAGGGGTAGAAAGCCGCGCCTGTTCACGGGCTGATGGACAAGAAAGTAATCTGAGGTAAGTGCAGTTTTTTTTTATTATTATGAATTTCATATGAAAAAAAAAAATTTTACTTAGAAAATGTCTTCAAACCGGTGATCTCGGTCGCGAAACACTATCCCGATCAATTTTTTTTTCTTTTT
This sequence comes from Griposia aprilina, assembly GCA_916610205.1. Lineage (NCBI taxonomy): Eukaryota > Metazoa > Arthropoda > Insecta > Lepidoptera > Noctuidae > Griposia > Griposia aprilina. The sequence continues at coordinate 235,804 of CAKAIV010000010.1, read as the reverse complement.
TCAGAACAAACCAGGCAAGCGCGCGGTAGAAAGCCGCGCCTGTTCGCGGGCTGATGGACAAGAAAGTATTATGTGGGAAGTGCAGACCAAAATTATGAATTTCAGATGAAAAAACGTGATTTTATACTAAGAAAATATTTGTCTTCAAACCGCTGATCTCGGTCGCAAAACACTATCCCGACTTAATTTTTTTTCCTTTTTTCTGAGCAAGCCAGGCAAGCGAGGGGTAGAAAGCCGCGCCTGTTCGCGGGCTGATGGACAAGAAAGTAATCTGAGGTAAGTGCAGTTTTTTTTATAATGAATTTCAGATGAAAAAAATTGATTATTACTAAGAAAATATTTGTCTTCAAACCGCTGATCTCGGTCGCGAAACACTATCCCAATCAATTTTTTTTTCTTTTTTCAGAACAAACTAGGCAAGCGAGGGGTAGAAAGCCGCGCCTGTTCGCGGGCTGATGGACAAGAAAGTAATCTGAGGTAAGTGCAGTTTTTTTTTTTATTATGAATTTCAGATGAAAAAAATGATTTTTACTAAGAAAATGTTTGTCTTCAAACCGGTGATCTCGGTCGCAAAACACTATCCCGATCAATTTTTTTTTCTTTTTTCAGAACAAACCAGGCAAGCGCGCGGTAGAAAGCCGCGCCTGTTCGCGGGCTGATGGACAAGAAAGTAATCTGAGGTAAGTGCATTTTTTTTTTATAATGAATTTAAGATGAAAAAAAAATATTTTTACCAAGAAAATGTTTGTCTTCAAACCGGTGATCTCGGTCGCAAAACACTATCCCGATCAATTTTTTTTTCTTTTTTCAGAACAAACCAGGCAAGCGCGCGGTAGAAAGCCGCGCCTGTTCGCGGGCTGATGGACAAGAAAGTAATCTGAGGTAAGTGCATTTTTTTTTTATAATGAATTTAAGATGAAAAAAAAATATTTTTACCAAGAAAATGTTTGTCTTCAAACCGGTGATCTCGGTCGCGAAACACTATCCCGATCATTTTTTTTTTTTCTTTTTTCAGCACAAACCAGGCAAGCGAGGGGTAGAAAGCCGCGCCTGTTCGCGGGCTGATGGACAAGAAAGTATTCTGAGGTAAGTGCAGTTTTTTTTTTTTACTATGAATTTCAGATGAAAAAATTGATTTTTACTAAGAAAATGTTTGTCTTCAAACCGGTGATCTCGGTCGCGAAACACTATCAGGTCTATTTTTTTTTCTTTTTTAAGAGCAATCCAGGCAAGCGAGGGGTAGAAAGCCGCACCTGTTCGCGGTCTGATGGACAAGAAAGTAATCTGAGGTAAGTGCAGTTTTTTTTTATAATGAATTTAAGATGAAAAAAATTGATTTTTACCAAGAAAATGTTTGTCTTCAAACCGGTGATCTCGGTCGCGAAACACTATCCCGATCATTTTTTTTTTCTTTTTTCAGCACAAACCAGGCAAGCGAGGGGTAGAAAGCCGCGCCTGTTCACGGGCTGATGGACAAGAAAGTAATCTGAGGTAAGTGCAGTTTTTTTTTATTATTATGAATTTCATATGAAAAAAAAAAATTTTACTTAGAAAATGTCTTCAAACCGGTGATCTCGGTCGCGAAACACTATCCCGATCAATTTTTTTTTCTTTTTTCAGCACAAACCAGGCAAGCGAGGGGTAGAAAGCCGCGCCTGTTCGCGGGCTGATGGACAAGAAAGTAATCTGAGGTAAGTGCAGTTTTTTTTTTTATTATGAATTTCATATGAAAATAAAAATTTTTACTTAGAAAATGTTTGTCTTCAAACCGGTGATCTCGGTCGCGAAACACTATCCCGATCAATTTTTTTTTCTTTTTTCAGAACAAACCAGGCAAGCGCGCGGTAGAAAGCCGCGCCTGTTCGCGGGCTGATGGACAAGAAAGTAATCTGAGGTAAGTGCATTTTTTTTTTATAATGAATTTAAGATGAAAAAAATTGATTTTTACCAAGAAAATGTTTGTCTTCAAACCGGTGATCTCGGTCGCGAAACATTATCCCGATCAATTTTTTTTTCTTTTTTCAGCACAAACCAGGCAAGCGCGCGGTAGAAAGCCGCGCCCGTTCGCGGGCTGATGGACAAGAAAGTAATCTGAGGTAAGTGCAGTTTTTTTTTTATAATGAATTTAAGATGAAAAAAATTGATTTTTACCAAGAAAATGTTTGTCTTCAAACCGGTGATCTCGGTCGCGAAACACTATCCCGATCAATTTTTTTTTCTTTTTTCAGAACAAACCAGGCAAGCGAGCGGCAGAAAGCCGCGCCTGTTCGCGGGCTGATGGACAAAAAAGTAATCTGAGGTAAGTGCAGTTTTTTTTTTATTATGAATTTCAGATGAAAAAAATGATTTTTCTAAGAAAATGTTTGTCTTCCAACCGGTGATCTCGGTCGCGAAACACTATCCCAATCAATTTTTTTTTCTTTTTTCAGAACAAACTAGGCAAGCGAGGGGTAGAAAGCCGCGCCTGTTCGCGGGCTGATGGACAAGAAAGTATTCTGAGGTAAGTGCAGTTTTTTTTTTTATTATGAATTTCAGATGAAAAAATTGATTTTTACTAAGAAAATGTTTGTCTTCAAACCGGTGATCTCGGTCGCAAAACACTATCCCGACTTAATTTTATTTCCTTTTTTCTGAGCAAGCCAGGCAAGCGAGGGGTAGAAAGCCACGCCTGTTCGCGGGCTGATGGATAAGAAAGTAATCTGAGGTAAGTGCAGACCAAAATTATGAATTTCAGATGAAAAAACGTGATTTTATACTAAGAAAATATTTGTCTTCAAACCGGTGATCTCGGTCGCAAAACACTATCCCGACTTAATTTTATTTCCTTTTTTCTGAGCAAGCCAGGCAAGCGAGGGGTAGAAAGCCACGCCTGTTCGCGGGCTGATGGACAAGAAAGTATTATGTGGGAAGTGCAGACCAAAATTATGAATTTCAGATGAAAAAACGTGATTTTATACTAAGAAAATATTTGTCTTCAAACCGGTGATCTCGGTCGCAAAACACTATCCCGACTTAATTTTATTTCCTTTTTTCTGAGCAAGCCAGGCAAGCGAGGGGTAGAAAGCCGCGCCTGTTCGCGGGCTGATGGACAAGAAAGTATTCTGAGGTAAGTGCAGTTTTTTTTTTTATTATGAATTTCAGATGAAAAAATTGATTTTTACTAAGAAAATGTTTGTCTTCAAACCGGTGATCTCGGTCGCGAAACACTATCAGGTCTATTTTTTTTTCTTTTTTCTGAGCAATCAAGGCAAGCGAGGGGTAGAAAGCCGCACCTGTTCGCGGTCTGATGGACAAGAAAGTAATCTGAGGTAAGTGTAGTTTTTTTTTTATTATGAATTTCAGATGAAAAAAATGATTTTTCTAAGAAAATGTTTGTCTTCCAACCGGTGATCTCGGTCGCGAAACACTATCCCAATCAATTTTTTTTTCTTTTTTCAGAACAAACTAGGCAAGCGAGGGGTAGAAAGCCGCGCCTGTTCGCGGGCTGATGGACAAGAAAGTATTCTGAGGTAAGTGCAGTTTTTTTTTTTATTATGAATTTCAGATGAAAAAATTGATTTTTACTAAGAAAATGTTTGTCTTCAAACCGGTGATCTCGGTAGCAAAACACTATCCCGACTTAATTTTATTTCCTTTTTTCTGAGCAAGCCAGGCAAGCGAGGGGTAGAAAGCCACGCCTGTTCGCGGGCTGATGGACAAGAAAGTAATCTGAGGTAAGTGCAGACCAAAATTATGAATTTCAGATGAAAAAACGTGATTTTATACTAAGAAAATATTTGTCTTCAAACCGGTGATCTCGGTCGCAAAACACTATCCCGACTTAATTTTATTTCCTTTTTTCTGAGCAAGCCAGGCAAGCGAGGGGTAGAAAGCCACGCCTGTTCGCGGGCTGATGGACAAGAAAGTATTATGTGGGAAGTGCAGACCAAAATTATGAATTTCAGATGAAAAAACGTGATTTTATACTAAGAAAATATTTGTCTTCAAACCGCTGATCTCGGTCGCAAAACACTATCCCGACTTAATTTTTTTTCCTTTTTTCTGAGCAAGCCAGGCAAGCGAGGGGTAGAAAGCCGCGCCTGTTCGCGGGCTGATGGACAAGAAAGTAATCTGAGGTAAGTGCAGTTTTTTTTATAATGAATTTCAGATGAAAAAAATTGATTATTACTAAGAAAATATTTGTCTTCAAACCGCTGATCTCGGTCGCGAAACACTATCCCAATCAATTTTTTTTTCTTTTTTCAGAACAAACTAGGCAAGCGAGGGGTAGAAAGCCGCGCCTGTTCGCGGGCTGATGGACAAGAAAGTAATCTGAGGTAAGTGCAGTTTTTTTTTTTATTATGAATTTCAGATGAAAAAAATGATTTTTACTAAGAAAATGTTTGTCTTCAAACCGGTGATCTCGGTCGCAAAACATTATCCCGATCAATTTTTTTTTCTTTTTTCAGCACAAACCAGGCAAGCGCGCGGTAGAAAGCCGCGCCCGTTCGCGGGCTGATGGACAAGAAAGTAATCTGAGGTAAGTGCAGTTTTTTTTATTATTATGAATTTCATATGAAAAAAATTGATTTTTACTAAGAAAATGTTTGTCTTCAAACCGGTGATCTCGGTCGCGAAACACTATCCCGATCATTTTTTTTTTTTCTTTTTTCAGCACAAACCAGGCAAGCGAGGGGTAGAAAGCCGCGCCTGTTCGCGGGCTGATGGACAAGAAAGTATTCTGAGGTAAGTGCAGTTTTTTTTTTACTATGAATTTCAGATGAAAAAATTGATTTTTACTAAGAAAATGTTTGTCTTCAAACCGGTGATCTCGGTCGCGAAACACTATCAGGTCTATTTTTTTTTCTTTTTTAAGAGCAATCCAGGCAAGCGAGGGGTAGAAAGCCGCACCTGTTCGCGGTCTGATGGACAAGAAAGTAATCTGAGGTAAGTGCAGTTTTTTTTTATAATGAATTTAAGATGAAAAAAATTGATTTTTACCAAGAAAATGTTTGTCTTCAAACCGGTGATCTCGGTCGCGAAACACTATCCCGATCATTTTTTTTTTCTTTTTTCAGCACAAACCAGGCAAGCGAGGGGTAGAAAGCCGCGCCTGTTCACGGGCTGATGGACAAGAAAGTAATCTGAGGTAAGTGCAGTTTTTTTTTATTATTATGAATTTCATATGAAAAAAAAAAATTTTACTTACAAAATGTCTTCAAACCGGTGATCTCGGTCGCGAAACACTATCCCGATCAATTTTTTTTTCTTTTTTCAGAACAAACCAGGCAAGCGCGCGGTAGAAAGCCGCGCCTGTTCGCGGGCTGATGGACAAGAAAGTATTATGTGGGAAGTGCAGACCAAAATTATGAATTTCAGATGAAAAAACGTGATTTTATACTAAGAAAATATTTGTCTTCAAACCGCTGATCTCGGTCGCAAAACACTATCCCGACTTAATTTTTTTTCCTTTTTTCTGAGCAAGCCAGGCAAGCGAGGGGTAGAAAGCCGCGCCTGTTCGCGGGCTGATGGACAAGAAAGTAATCTGAGGTAAGTGCAGTTTTTTTTATAATGAATTTCAGATGAAAAAAATTGATTATTACTAAGAAAATATTTGTCTTCAAACCGGTGATCTCGGTCGCGAAACACTATCCCAATCAATTTTTTTTTCTTTTTTCAGAACAAACTAGGCAAGCGAGGGGTAGAAAGCCGCGCCTGTTCGCGGGCTGATGGACAAGAAAGTAATCTGAGGTAAGTGCAGTTTTTTTTTTTATTATGAATTTCAGATGAAAAAAATGATTTTTACTAAGAAAATGTTTGTCTTCAAACCGGTGATCTCGGTCGCAAAACACTATCCCGATCAATTTTTTTTTCTTTTTTCAGAACAAACCAGGCAAGCGCGCGGTAGAAAGCCGCGCCTGTTCGCGGGCTGATGGACAAGAAAGTAATCTGAGGTAAGTGCATTTTTTTTTTATAATGAATTTAAGATGAAAAAAAAATATTTTTACCAAGAAAATGTTTGTCTTCAAACCGGTGATCTCGGTCGCGAAACATTATCCCGATCAATTTTTTTTTCTTTTTTCAGCACAAACCAGGCAAGCGCGCGGTAGAAAGCCGCGCCCGTTCGCGGGCTGATGGACAAGAAAGTAATCTGAGGTAAGTGCAGTTTTTTTTATTATTATGAATTTCATATGAAAAAAATTGATTTTTACCAAGAAAATGTTTGTCTTCAAACCGGTGATCTCGGTCGCGAAACACTATCCCGATCATTTTTTTTTTTTCTTTTTTCAGCACAAACCAGGCAAGCGAGGGGTAGAAAGCCGCGCCTGTTCGCGGGCTGATGGACAAGAAAGTATTCTGAGGTAAGTGCAGTTTTTTTTTTTACTATGAATTTCAGATGAAAAAATTGATTTTTACTAAGAAAATGTTTGTCTTCAAACCGGTGATCTCGGTCGCGAAACACTATCAGGTCTATTTTTTTTTCTTTTTTAAGAGCAATCCAGGCAAGCGAGGGGTAGAAAGCCGCACCTGTTCGCGGTCTGATGGACAAGAAAGTAATCTGAGGTAAGTGCAGTTTTTTTTTATAATGAATTTAAGATGAAAAAAATTGATTTTTACCAAGAAAATGTTTGTCTTCAAACCGGTGATCTCGGTCGCGAAACACTATCCCGATCATTTTTTTTTTCTTTTTTCAGCACAAACCAGGCAAGCGAGGGGTAGAAAGCCGCGCCTGTTCACGGGCTGATGGACAAGAAAGTAATCTGAGGTAAGTGCAGTTTTTTTTTATTATTATGAATTTCATATGAAAAAAAAAAATTTTACTTAGAAAATGTCTTCAAACCGGTGATCTCGGTCGCGAAACACTATCCCGATCAATTGTTTTTCTTTTTTCAGCACAAACCAGGCAAGCGAGGGGTAGAAAGCCGCGCCTGTTCGCGGGCTGATGGACAAGAAAGTAATCTGAGGTAAGTGCAGTTTTTTTTTTTATTATGAATTTCATATGAAAATAAAAATTTTTACTTAGAAAATGTTTGTCTTCAAACCGGTGATCTCGGTCGCGAAACACTATCCCGATCAATTTTTTTTTCTTTTTTCAGAACAAACCAGGCAAGCGAGGGGTAGAAAGCCGCGCCTGTTCGCGGGCTGATGGACAAGAAAGTATTCTGAGGTAAGTGCAGTTTTTTTTTTTACTATGAATTTCAGATGAAAAAATTGATTTTTACTAAGAAAATGTTTGTCTTCAAACCGGTGATCTCGGTCGCGAAACACTATCAGGTCTATTTTTTTTTCTTTTTTAAGAGCAATCCAGGCAAGCGAGGGGTAGAAAGCCGCACCTGTTCGCGGTCTGATGGACAAGAAAGTAATCTGAGGTAAGTGCAGTTTTTTTTTATAATGAATTTAAGATGAAAAAAATTGATTTTTACCAAGAAAATGTTTGTCTTCAAACCGGTGATCTCGGTCGCGAAACACTATCCCGATCATTTTTTTTTTCTTTTTTCAGCACAAACCAGGCAAGCGAGGGGTAGAAAGCCGCGCCTGTTCACGGGCTGATGGACAAGAAAGTAATCTGAGGTAAGTGCAGTTTTTTTTTATTATTATGAATTTCATATGAAAAAAAAAAATTTTACTTACAAAATGTCTTCAAACCGGTGATCTCGGTCGCGAAACACTATCCCGATCAATTTTTTTTTCTTTTTTCAGAACAAACCAGGCAAGCGCGCGGTAGAAAGCCGCGCCTGTTCGCGGGCTGATGGACAAGAAAGTATTATGTGGGAAGTGCAGACCAAAATTATGAATTTCAGATGAAAAAACGTGATTTTATACTAAGAAAATATTTGTCTTCAAACCGCTGATCTCGGTCGCAAAACACTATCCCGACTTAATTTTTTTTCCTTTTTTCTGAGCAAGCCAGGCAAGCGAGGGGTAGAAAGCCGCGCCTGTTCGCGGGCTGATGGACAAGAAAGTAATCTGAGGTAAGTGCAGTTTTTTTTATAATGAATTTCAGATGAAAAAAATTGATTATTACTAAGAAAATATTTGTCTTCAAACCGCTGATCTCGGTCGCGAAACACTATCCCAATCAATTTTTTTTTCTTTTTTCAGAACAAACTAGGCAAGCGAGGGGTAGAAAGCCGCGCCTGTTCGCGGGCTGATGGACAAGAAAGTATTCTGAGGTAAGTGCAGTTTTTTTTTTTATTATGAATTTCAGATGAAAAAATTGATTTTTACTAAGAAAATGTTTGTCTTCAAACCGGTGATCTCGGTCGCAAAACACTATCCCGACTTAATTTTATTTCCTTTTTTCTGAGCAAGCCAGGCAAGCGAGGGGTAGAAAGCCACGCCTGTTCGCGGGCTGATGGACAAGAAAGTAATCTGAGGTAAGTGCAGTTTTTTTATTATTATGAATTTCATATGAAAAAAAAATATTTTTACTAAGAAAATGTTTGTCTTCAAACCGGTGATCTCGGTCGCGAAACACTATCCCGATCAATTTTTTTTTCTTTTTTCAGAACAAACCAGGCAAGCGCGCGGTAGAAAGCCGCGCCTGTTCGCGGGCTGATGGACAAGAAAGTAATCTGAGGTAAGTGCATTTTTTTTTTATAATGAATTTAAGATGAAAAAAAAATATTTTTACCAAGAAAATGTTTGTCTTCAAACCGGTGATCTCGGTCGCGAAACACTATCCCGATCAATTTTTTTTTCTTTTTTCAGAACAAACCAGGCAAGCGAGCGGCAGAAAGCCGCGCCTGTTCGCGGGCTGATGGACAAAAAAGTAATCTGAGGTAAGTGCAGTTTTTTTTTTATTATGAATTTCAGATGAAAAAAATGATTTTTCTAAGAAAATGTTTGTCTTCCAACCGGTGATCTCGGTCGCGAAACACTATCCCAATCAATTTTTTTTTCTTTTTTCAGAACAAACTAGGCAAGCGAGGGGTAGAAAGCCGCGCCTGTTCGCGGGCTGATGGACAAGAAAGTATTCTGAGGTAAGTGCAGTTTTTTTTTTTATTATGAATTTCAGATGAAAAAATTGATTTTTACTAAGAAAATGTTTGTCTTCAAACCGGTGATCTCGGTCGCAAAACACTATCCCGACTTAATTTTATTTCCTTTTTTCTGAGCAAGCCAGGCAAGCGAGGGGTAGAAAGCCACGCCTGTTCGCGGGCTGATGGACAAGAAAGTAATCTGAGGTAAGTGCAGACCAAAATTATGAATTTCAGATGAAAAAACGTGATTTTATACTAAGAAAATATTTGTCTTCAAACCGCTGATCTCGGTCGCAAAACACTATCCCGACTTAATTTTTTTTCCTTTTTTCTGAGCAAGCCAGGCAAGCGAGGGGTAGAAAGCCACGCCTGTTCGCGGGCTGATGGACAAGAAAGTATTATGTGGGAAGTGCAGACCAAAATTATGAATTTCAGATGAAAAAACGTGATTTTATACTAAGAAAATATTTGTCTTCAAACCGCTGATCTCGGTCGCAAAACACTATCCCGACTTAATTTTTTTTCCTTTTTTCTGAGCAAGCCAGGCAAGCGAGGGGTAGAAAGCCGCGCCTGTTCGCGGGCTGATGGACAAGAAAGTAATCTGAGGTAAGTGCAGTTTTTTTTATAATGAATTTCAGATGAAAAAATTTGATTATTACTAAGAAAATATTTGTCTTCAAACCGCTGATCTCGGTCGCGAAACACTATCCCAATCAATTTTTTTTTCTTTTTTCAGAACAAACTAGGCAAGCGAGGGGTAGAAAGCCGCGCCTGTTCGCGGGCTGATGGACAAGAAAGTATTCTGAGGTAAGTGCAGTTTTTTTTTTTATTATGAATTTCAGATTAAAAAATTGATTTTTACTAAGAAAATGTTTGTCTTCAAACCGGTGATCTCGGTCGCAAAACACTATCCCGACTTAATTTTATTTCCTTTTTTCTGAGCAAGCCAGGCAAGCGAGGGGTAGAAAGCCACGCCTGTTCGCGGGCTGATGGACAAGAAAGTAATCTGAGGTAAGTGCAGTTTTTTTATTATTATGAATTTCATATGAAAAAAAAATATTTTTACTAAGAAAATGTTTGTCTTCAAACCGGTGATCTCGGTCGCGAAACACTATCCCGATCAATTTTTTTTTCTTTTTTCAGAACAAACCAGGCAAGCGCGCGGTAGAAAGCCGCGCCTGTTCGCGGGCTGATGGACAAGAAAGTAATCTGAGGTAAGTGCATTTTTTTTTTATAATGAATTTAAGATGAAAAAAAAATATTTTTACCAAGAAAATGTTTGTCTTCAAACCGGTGATCTCGGTCGCGAAACATTATCCCGATCAATTTTTTTTTCTTTTTTCAGCACAAACCAGGCAAGCGCGCGGTAGAAAGCCGCGCCCGTTCGCGGGCTGATGGACAAGAAAGTAATCTGAGGTAAGTGCAGTTTTTTTTTTTATTATGAATTTAATATGAAAAAAATTGATTTTTACCAAGAAAATGTTTGTCTTCAAACCGGTGATCTCGGTCGCGAAACACTATCCCGATCATTTTTTTTTTTTCTTTTTTCAGCACAAACCAGGCAAGCGAGGGGTAGAAAGCCGCGCCTGTTCGCAGGCTGATGGACAAGAAAGTATTCTGAGGTAAGTGCAGTTTTTTTTTTTACTATGAATTTCAGATGAAAAAATTGATTTTTACTAAGAAAATGTTTGTCTTCAAACCGGTGATCTCGGTCGCGAAACACTATCAGGTCTATTTTTTTTTCTTTTTTAAGAGCAATCCAGGCAAGCGAGGGGTAGAAAGCCGCACCTGTTCGCGGTCTGATGGACAAGAAAGTAATCTGAGGTAAGTGCAGTTTTTTTTTATAATGAATTTAAGATGAAAAAAATTGATTTTTACCAAGAAAATGTTTGTCTTCAAACCGGTAATCTCGGTCGCGAAACACTATCCCGATCATTTTTTTTTTCTTTTTTCAGCACAAACCAGGCAAGCGAGGGGTAGAAAGCCGCGCCTGTTCACGGGCTGATGGACAAGAAAGTAATCTGAGGTAAGTGCAGTTTTTTTTTATTATTATGAATTTCATATGAAAAAAAAAAAATTTACTTAGAAAATGTCTTCAAACCGGTGATCTCGGTCGCGAAACACTATCCCGATCAATTTTTTTTTCTTTTTTCAGCACAAACCAGGCAAGCGCGCGGTAGAAAGCCGCGCCCGTTCGCGGGCTGATGGACAAGAAAGTAATCTGAGGTAAGTGCAGTTTTTTTTTTTATTATGAATTTCATATGAAAATAAAAATTTTTACTTAGAAAATGTTTGTCTTCAAACCGGTGATCTCGGTCGCGAAACACTATCCCGATCAATTTTTTTTTCTTTTTTCAGAACAAACCAGGCAAGCGCGCGGTAGAAAGCCGCGCCTGTTCGCGGGCTGATGGACAAGAAAGTAATCTGAGGTAAGTGCATTTTTTTTTTAAAATGAATTTAAGATGAAAAAAATTGATTTTTACCAAGAAAATGTTTGTCTTCAAACCGGTGATCTCGGTCGCGAAACATTATCCCGATCAATTTTTTTTTCTTTTTTCAGCACAAACCAGGCAAGCGCGCGGTAGAAAGCCGCGCCCGTTCGCGGGCTGATGGACAAGAAAGTAATCTGAGGTAAGTGCAGTTTTTTTTTATAATGAATTTAAGATGAAAAAAATTGATTTTTACCAAGAAAATGTTTGTCTTCAAACCGGTGATCTCGGTCGCGAAACACTATCCCGATCAATTTTTTTTTCTTTTTTCAGAACAAACCAGGCAAGCGAGCGGCAGAAAGCCGCGCCTGTTCGCGGGCTGATGGACAAAAAAGTAATCTGAGGTAAGTGCAGTTTTTTTTTTATTATGAATTTCAGATGAAAAAAATGATTTTTCTAAGAAAATGTTTGTCTTCCAACCGGTGATCTCGGTCGCGAAACACTATCCCAATCAATTTTTTTTTCTTTTTTCAGAACAAACCAGGCAAGCGAGGGGTAGAAAGCCGCGCCTGTTCGCGGGCTGATGGACAAGAAAGTATTCTGAGGTAAGTGCAGTTTTTTTTTTTATTATGAATTTCAGATGAAAAAATTGATTTTTACTAAGAAAATGTTTGTCTTCAAACCGGTGATCTCGGTCGCGAAACACTATCAGGTCTATTTTTTTTTGTTTTTTCTGAGCAATCAAGGCAAGCGAGGGGTAGAAAGCCGCACCTGTTCGCGGTCTGATGGACAAGAAAGTAATCTGAGGTAAGTGTAGTTTTTTTTTTATTATGAATTTCAGATGAAAAAAATGATTTTTCTAAGAAAATGTTTGTCTTCCAACCGGTGATCTCGGTCGCGAAACACTATCCCAATCAATTTTTTTTTCTTTTTTCAGAACAAACTAGGCAAGCGAGGGGTAGAAAGCCGCGCCTGTTCGCGGGCTGATGGACAAGAAAGTATTCTGAGGTAAGTGCAGTTTTTTTTTTTATTATGAATTTCAGATGAAAAAATTGATTTTTACTAAGAAAATGTTTGTCTTCAAACCGGTGATCTCGGTCGCAAAACACTATCCCGACTTAATTTTATTTCCTTTTTTCTGAGCAAACCAGGCAAGCGCGCGGTAGAAAGCCGCGCCTGTTCGCGGGCTGATGGACAAGAAAGTAATCTGAGGTAAGTGCATTTTTTTTTTATAATGAATTTAAGATGAAAAAAAAATATTTTTACCAAGAAAATGTTTGTCTTCAAACCGGTGATCTCGGTCGCGAAACATTATCCCGATCAATTTTTTTTTCTTTTTTCAGCACAAACCAGGCAAGCGCGCGGTAGAAAGCCGCGCCCGTTCGCGGGCTGATGGACAAGAAAGTAATCTGAGGTAAGTGCAGTTTTTTTTATTATTATGAATTTCATATGAAAAAAATTGATTTTTACCAAGAAAATGTTTGTCTTCAAACCGGTGATCTCGGTCGCGAAACACTATCCCGATCATTTTTTTTTTTTCTTTTTTCAGCACAAACCAGGCAAGCGAGGGGTAGAAAGCCGCGCCTGTTCGCGGGCTGATGGACAAGAAAGTATTCTGAGGTAAGTGCAGTTTTTTTTTTTACTATGAATTTCAGATGAAAAAATTGATTTTTACTAAGAAAATGTTTGTCTTCAAACCGGTGATCTCGGTCGCGAAACACTATCAGGTCTATTTTTTTTTCTTTTTTAAGAGCAATCCAGGCAAGCGAGGGGTAGAAAGCCGCACCTGTTCGCGGTCTGATGGACAAGAAAGTAATCTGAGGTAAGTGCAGTTTTTTTTTATAATGAATTTAAGATGAAAAAAATTGATTTTTACCAAGAAAATGTTTGTCTTCAAACCGGTGATCTCGGTCGCGAAACACTATCCCGATCATTTTTTTTTTCTTTTTTCAGCACAAACCAGGCAAGCGAGGGGTAGAAAGCCGCGCCTGTTCACGGGCTGATGGACAAGAAAGTAATCTGAGGTAAGTGCAGTTTTTTTTTATTATTATGAATTTCATATGAAAAAAAAAAATTTTACTTAGAAAATGTCTTCAAACCGGTGATCTCGGTCGCGAAACACTATCCCGATCAATTTTTTTTTCTTTTTTCAGCACAAACCAGGCAAGCGCGGGGTAGAAAGCCGCGCCTGTTCGCGGGCTGATGGACAAGAAAGTAATCTGAGGTAAGTGCAGTTTTTTTTTTTATTATGAATTTCATATGAAAATAAAAATTTTTACTTAGAAAATGTTTGTCTTCAAACCGGTGATCTCGGTCGCGAAACACTATCCCGATCAATTTTTTTTTCTTTTTTCAGAACAAACCAGGCAAGCGCGCGGTAGAAAGCCGCGCCAGTTCGCGGGCTGATGGACAAGAAAGTAATCTGAGGTAAGTGCATTTTTTTTTTAAAATGAATTTAAGATGAAAAAAATTGATTTTTACCAAGAAAATGTTTGTCTTCAAACCGGTGATCTCGGTCGCGAAACATTATCCCGATCAATTTTTTTTTCTTTTTTCAGCACAAACCAGGCAAGCGCGCGGTAGAAAGCCGCGCCCGTTCGCGGGCTGATGGACAAGAAAGTAATCTGAGGTAAGTGCAGTTTTTTTTTATAATGAATTTAAGATGAAAAAAATTGATTTTTACCAAGAAAATGTTTGTCTTCAAACCGGTGATCTCGGTCGCGAAACACTATCCCGATCAATTTTTTTTTCTTTTTTCAGAACAAACCAGGCAAGCGAGCGGCAGAAAGCCGCGCCTGTTCGCGGGCTGATGGACAAAAAAGTAATCTGAGGTAAGTGCAGTTTTTTTTTTATTATGAATTTCAGATGAAAAAAATGATTTTTCTAAGAAAATGTTTGTCTTCCAACCGGTGATCTCGGTCGCGAAACACTATCCCAATCAATTTTTTTTTCTTTTTTCAGAACAAACCAGGCAAGCGAGGGGTAGAAAGCCGCGCCTGTTCGCGGGCTGATGGACAAGAAAGTATTCTGAGGTAAGTGCAGTTTTTTTTTTTATTATGAATTTCAGATGAAAAAATTGATTTTTACTAAGAAAATGTTTGTCTTCAAACCGGTGATCTCGGTCGCGAAACACTATCAGGTCTATTTTTTTTTCTTTTTTCTGAGCAATCAAGGCAAGCGAGGGGTAGAAAGCCGCACCTGTTCGCGGTCTGATGGACAAGAAAGTAATCTGAGGTAAGTGTAGTTTTTTTTTTATTATGAATTTCAGATGAAAAAAATGATTTTTCTAAGAAAATGTTTGTCTTCCAACCGGTGATCTCGGTCGCGAAACACTATCCCAATCAATTTTTTTTTCTTTTTTCAGAACAAACTAGGCAAGCGAGGGGTAGAAAGCCGCGCCTGTTCGCGGGCTGATGGACAAGAAAGTATTCTGAGGTAAGTGCAGTTTTTTTTTTTATTATGAATTTCAGATGAAAAAATTGATTTTTACTAAGAAAATGTTTGTCTTCAAACCGGTGATCTCGGTCGCAAAACACTATCCCGACTTAATTTTATTTCCTTTTTTCAGCACAAACCAGGCAAGCGAGCGGTAGAAAGCCGCGTCTGTTCGCGGGCTGATGGACAAGAAAGTAATCTGAGGTAAGTGCATTTTTTTTTTATAATGAATTTAAGATGAAAAAAAAATATTTTTACCAAGAAAATGTTTGTCTTCAAACCGGTGATCTCGGTCGCGAAACATTATCCCGATCAATTTTTTTTTCTTTTTTCAGCACAAACCAGGCAAGCGCGCGGTAGAAAGCCGCGCCCGTTCGCGGGCTGATGGACAAGAAAGTAATCTGAGGTAAGTGCAGTTTTTTTTATTATTATGAATTTCATATGAAAAAAATTGATTTTTACCAAGAAAATGTTTGTCTTCAAACCGGTGATCTCGGTCGCGAAACACTATCCCGATCATTTTTTTTTTTTCTTTTTTCAGCACAAACCAGGCAAGCGAGGGGTAGAAAGCCGCGCCTGTTCGCGGGCTGATGGACAAGAAAGTATTCTGAGGTAAGTGCAGTTTTTTTTTTTTACTATGAATTTCAGATGAAAAAATTGATTTTTACTAAGAAAATGTTTGTCTTCAAACCGGTGATCTCGGTCGCGAAACACTATTAGGTCTATTTTTTTTTCTTTTTTAAGATCAATCCAGGCAAGCGAGGGGTAGAAAGCCGCACCTGTTCGCGGTCTGATGGACAAGAAAGTAATCTGAGGTAAGTGCAGTTTTTTTTTATAATGAATTTAAGATGAAAAAAATTTATTTTTACCAAGAAAATGTTTGTCTTCAAACCGGTGATCTCGGTCGCGAAACACTATCCCGATCATTTTTTTTTTCTTTTTTCAGCACAAACCAGGCAAGCGAGGGGTAGAAAGCCGCGCCTGTTCGCGGGCTGATGGACAAGAAAGTAATCTGAGGTAAGTGCAGTTTTTTTTTATTATTATGAATTTCATATGAAAAAAAAAAATTTTACTTAGAAAATGTCTTCAAACCGGTGATCTCGGTCGCGAAACACTATCCCGATCAATTTTTTTTTCTTTTTTCAGCACAAACCAGGCAAGCGAGGGGTAGAAAGCCGCGCCTGTTCGCGGGCTGATGGACAAGAAAGTAATCTGAGGTAAGTGCAGTTTTTTTTTTTATTATGAATTTCATATGAAAATAAAAATTTTTACTTAGAAAATGTTTGTCTTCAAACCGGTGATCTCGGTCGCGAAACACTATCCCGATCAATTTTTTTTTCTTTTTTCAGAACAAACCAGGCAAGCGCGCGGTAGAAAGCCGCGCCTGTTCGCGGGCTGATGGACAAGAAAGTAATCTGAGGTAAGTGCATTTTTTTTTTAAAATGAATTTAAGATGAAAAAAATTGATTTTTACCAAGAAAATGTTTGTCTTCAAACCGGTGATCTCGGTCGCGAAACATTATCCCGATCAATTTTTTTTTCTTTTTTCAGCACAAACCAGGCAAGCGCGCGGTAGAAAGCCGCGCCCGTTCGCGGGCTGATGGACAAGAAAGTAATCTGAGGTAAGTGCAGTTTTTTTTTATAATGAATTTAAGATGAAAAAAATTGATTTTTACCAAGAAAATGTTTGTCTTCAAACCGGTGATCTCGGTCGCGAAACACTATCCCGATCAATTTTTTTTTCTTTTTTCAGAACAAACCAGGCAAGCGAGCGGCAGAAAGCCGCGCCTGTTCGCGGGCTGATGGACAAAAAAGTAATCTGAGGTAAGTGTAGTTTTTTTTTTATTATGAATTTCAGATGAAAAAAATGATTTTTCTAAGAAAATGTTTGTCTTCAAACCGGTGATCTCGGTCGCGAAACACTATCCCAATCAATTTTTTTTTCTTTTTTCAGAACAAACCAGGCAAGCGAGGGGTAGAAAGCCGCGCCTGTTCGCGGGCTGATGGACAAGAAAGTATTCTGAGGTAAGTGCAGTTTTTTTTTTTATTATGAATTTCAGATGAAAAAATTGATTTTTACTAAGAAAATGTTTGTCTTCAAACCGGTGATCTCGGTCGCGAAACACTATCAGGTCTATTTTTTTTTCTTTTTTCTGAGCAATCAAGGCAAGCGAGGGGTAGAAAGCCGCACCTGTTCGCGGTCTGATGGACAAGAAAGTAATCTGAGGTAAGTGTAGTTTTTTTTTTATTATGAATTTCAGATGAAAAAAATGATTTTTCTAAGAAAATGTTTGTCTTCCAACCGGTGATCTCGGTCGCGAAACACTATCCCAATCAATTTTTTTTTCTTTTTTCAGAACAAACTAGGCAAGCGAGGGGTAGAAAGCCGCGCCTGTTCGCGGGCTGATGGACAAGAAAGTATTCTGAGGTAAGTGCAGTTTTTTTTTTTATTATGAATTTCAGATGAAAAAATTGATTTTTACTAAGAAAATGTTTGTCTTCAAACCGGTGATCTCGGTCGCAAAACACTATCCCGACTTAATTTTATTTCCTTTTTTCTGAGCAAGCCAGGCAAGCGAGGGGTAGAAAGCCACGCCTGTTCGCGGGCTGATGGACAAGAAAGTAATCTGAGGTAAGTGCAGTTTTTTTTATAATGAATTTCAGATGAAAAAAAATGATTTTTACTAAGAAAATGTTTGTCTTCAAACCGGTGATCTCGGTCGCGAAACACTATCCCGATCATTTTTTTTTTTTCTTTTTTCAGCACAAACCAGGCAAGCGAGGGGTAGAAAGCCGCGCCTGTTCGCGGGCTGATGGACAAGAAAGTATTCTGAGGTAAGTGCAGTTTTTTTTTTTACTATGAATTTCAGATGAAAAAATTGATTTTTACTAAGAAAATGTTTGTCTTCAAACCGGTGATCTCGGTCGCGAAACACTATCAGGTCTATTTTTTTTTCTTTTTTAAGAGCAATCCAGGCAAGCGAGGGGTAGAAAGCCGCACCTGTTCGCGGTCTGATGGACAAGAAAGTAATCTGAGGTAAGTGCAGTTTTTTTTTATAATGAATTTAAGATGAAAAAAATTTATTTTTACCAAGAAAATGTTTGTCTTCAAACCGGTGATCTCGGTCGCGAAACACTATCCCGATCATTTTTTTTTTCTTTTTTCAGCACAAACCAGGCAAGCGAGGGGTAGAAAGCCGCGCCTGTTCACGGGCTGATGGACAAGAAAGTAATCTGAGGTAAGTGCAGTTTTTTTTTATTATTATGAATTTCATATGAAAAAAAAAAATTTTACTTAGAAAATGTCTTCAAACCGGTGATCTCGGTCGCGAAACACTATCCCGATCAATTTTTTTTTCTTTTTTCAGCACAAACCAGGCAAGCGAGGGGTAGAAAGCCGCGCCTGTTCGCGGGCTGATGGACAAGAAAGTAATCTGAGGTAAGTGCAGTTTTTTTTTTTATTATGAATTTCATATGAAAATAAAAATTTTTACTTAGAAAATGTTTGTCTTCAAACCGGTGATCTCGGTCGCGAAACACTATCCCGATCAATTTTTTTTTCTTTTTTCAGAACAAACCAGGCAAGCGCGCGGTAGAAAGCCGCGCCTGTTCGCGGGCTGATGGACAAGAAAGTAATCTGAGGTAAGTGCATTTTTTTTTTAAAATGAATTTAAGATGAAAAAAATTGATTTTTACCAAGAAAATGTTTGTCTTCAAACCGGTGATCTCGGTCGCTAAACATTATCCCGATCAATTTTTTTTTCTTTTTTCAGCACAAACCAGGCAAGCGCGCGGTAGAAAGCCGCGCCCGTTCGCGGGCTGATGGACAAGAAAGTAATCTGAGGTAAGTGCAGTTTTTTTTTATTATGAATTTAAGATGAAAAAAATTGATTTTTACCAAGAAAATGTTTGTCTTCAAACCGGTGATCTCGGTCGCGAAACACTATCCCGATCAATTTTTTTTTCTTTTTTCAGAACAAACCAGGCAAGCGAGCGGCAGAAAGCCGCGCCTGTTCGCGGGCTGATGGACAAAAAAGTAATCTGAGGTAAGTGCAGTTTTTTTTTTATTATGAATTTCAGATGAAAAAAATGATTTTTCTAAGAAAATGTTTGTCTTCCAACCGGTGATCTCGGTCGCGAAACACTATCCCAATCAATTTTTTTTTCTTTTTTCAGAACAAACCAGGCAAGCGAGGGGTAGAAAGCCGCGCCTGTTCGCGGGCTGATGGACAAGAAAGTATTCTGAGGTAAGTGCAGTTTTTTTTTTTATTATGAATTTCAGATGAAAAAATTGATTTTTACTAAGAAAATGTTTGTCTTCAAACCGGTGATCTCGGTCGCGAAACACTATCAGGTCTATTTTTTTTTCTTTTTTCTGAGCAATCAAGGCAAGCGAGGGGTAGAAAGCCGCACCTGTTCGCGGTCTGATGGACAAGAAAGTAATCTGAGGTAAGTGTAGTTTTTTTTTTATTATGAATTTCAGATGAAAAAAATGATTTTTCTAAGAAAATGTTTGTCTTCCAACCGGTGATCTCGGTCGCGAAACACTATCCCAATCAATTTTTTTTTCTTTTTTCAGAACAAACTAGGCAAGCGAGGGGTAGAAAGCCGCGCCTGTTCGCGGGCTGATGGACAAGAAAGTATTCTGAGGTAAGTGCAGTTTTTTTTTTTATTATGAATTTCAGATGAAAAAATTGATTTTTACTAAGAAAATGTTTGTCTTCAAACCGGTGATCTCGGTCGCAAAACACTATCCCGACTTAATTTTATTTCCTTTTTTCTGAGCAAGCCAGGCAAGCGAGGGGTAGAAAGCCACGCCTGTTCGCGGGCTGATGGACAAGAAAGTAATCTGAGGTAAGTGCAGTTTTTTTTATAATGAATTTCAGATGAAAAAAAATGATTTTTACTAAGAAAATGTTTGTCTTCAAACCGGTGATCTCGGTCGCGAAACACTATCAGGACTATTTTTTTTTCTTTTTTCAGTGCAATCCAGGCAAGCGAGGGGTAGAAAGCCGCGTCTGTTCGCAGGCTGATGGACAAGAAAGTAATCTGAGGTAAGTGCAGTTTTTTTTTTTATTATGAATTTCATATGAAAAAAAAAATTTTACTTAGAAAATGTCTTCAAACCGGTGATCTCGGTCGCGAAACACTATCCCGATCAATTTTTTTTTCTTTTTTCAGCACAAACCAGGCAAGCGAGGGGTAGAAAGCCACGCCTGTTCGCGGGCTGATGGACAAGAAAGTAATCTGAGGTAAGTGCAGTTTTTTTTTATAATGAATTTCAGATGAAAAAAAATGATTTTTACTAAGAAAATGTTTGTCTTCAAACCGGTGATCTCGGTCGCGAAACACTATCAGGACTATTTTTTTTTCTTTTTTCAGTGCAATCCAGGCAAGCGAGGGGTAGAAAGCCGCGTCTGTTCGCAGGCTGATGGACAAGAAAGTAATCTGAGGTAAGTGCAGTTTTTTTTTATAATGAATTTCAGATGAAATAAAATGATTTTTACTAAGAAAATGTTTGTCTTCAAACCGGTGATCTCGGTCGCGAAACACTATCAGGACTATTTTTTTTTCTTTTTTCAGTGCAATCCAGGCAAGCGAGGGGTAGAAAGCCGCGTCTGTTCGCAGGCTGATGGACAAGAAAGTATTCTGAGGTAAGTGCAGTTTTTTTTTTTATTATGAATTTCAGATGAAAAAATTGATTTTTACTAAGAAAATGTTTGTCTTCAAACCGGTGATCTCGGTCGCGAAACACTATCAGGTCTATTTTTTTTTCTTTTTTAAGAGCAATCCAGGCAAGCGAGGGGTAGAAAGCCGCACCTGTTCGCGGTCTGATGGACAAGAAAGTAATCTGAGGTAAGTGCAGTTTTTTTTTATAATGAATTTAAGATGAAAAAAATTGATTTTTACCAAGAAAATGTTTGTCTTCAAACCGGTGATCTCGGTCGCGAAACACTATCCCGATCATTTTTTTTTTCTTTTTTCAGCACAAACCAGGCAAGCGAGGGGTAGAAAGCCGCGCCTGTTCACGGGCTGATGGACAAGAAAGTAATCTGAGGTAAGTGCAGTTTTTTTTTATTATTATGAATTTCATATGAAAAAAAAAAATTTTACTTAGAAAATGTCTTCAAACCGGTGATCTCGGTCGCGAAACACTATCCCGATCATTTTTTTTTTCTTTTTTCAGCACAAACCAGGCAAGCGAGGGGTAGAAAGCCGCGCCTGTTCGCGGGCTGATGGACAAGAAAGTAATCTGAGGTAAGTGCAGTTTTTTTTTTTATTATGAATTTCATATGAAAATAAAATTTTTTACTTAGAAAATGTTTGTCTTCAAACCGGTGATCTCGGTCGCGAAACACTATCCCGATCAATTTTTTTTTCTTTTTTCAGAACAAACCAGGCAAGCGCGCGGTAGAAAGCCGCGCCTGTTCGCGGGCTGATGGACAAGAAAGTAATCTGAGGTAAGTGCAGTTTTTTTTTATAATGAATTTAAGATGAAAAAAATTGATTTTTACCAAGAAAATGTTTGTCTTCAAACCGGTGATCTCGGTCGCGAAACACTATCCCGATCATTTTTTTTTTTCTTTTTTCAGCACAAACCAGGCAAGCGAGGGGTAGAAAGCCGCGCCTGTTCACGGGCTGATGGACAAGAAAGTAATCTGAGGTAAGTGCAGTTTTTTTTTATTATTATGAATTTCATATGAAAAAAAAAAATTTTACTTAGAAAATGTCTTCAAACCGGTGATCTCGGTCGCGAAACACTATCCCGATCATTTTTTTTTTCTTTTTTCAGCACAAACCAGGCAAGCGAGGGGTAGAAAGCCGCGCCTGTTCGCGGGCTGATGGACAAGAAAGTAATCTGAGGTAAGTGCAGTTTTTTTTTTTATTATGAATTTCATATGAAAATAAAAATTTTTACTTAGAAAATGTTTGTCTTCAAACCGGTGATCTCGGTCGCGAAACACTATCCCGATCAATTTTTTTTTCTTTTTTCAGAACAAACCAGGCAAGCGCGCGGTAGAAAGCCGCGCCTGTTCGCGGGCTGATGGACAAGAAAGTAATCTGAGGTAAGTGCAGTTTTTTTTTTTATTATGAATTTCATATGAAAATAAAAATTTTTACTTGGAAAATGTCTTCAAACCGGTGATCTCGGTCGCGAAACATTATCCCGATCAATTTTTTTTTCTTTTTTCAGCACAAACCAGGCAAGCGCGCGGTAGAAAGCCGCGCCCGTTCGCGGGCTGATGGACAAGAAAGTAATCTGAGGTAAGTGCAGTTTTTTTTTATAATGAATTTCAGATGAAAAAAAATGATTTTTACTAAGAAAATGTTTGTCTTCAAACCGGTGATCTCGGTCGCGAAACACTATCAGGACTATTTTTTTTTCTTTTTTCAGTGCAATCCAGGCAAGCGAGGGGTAGAAAGCCGCGTCTGTTCGCAGGCTGATGGACAAGAAAGTAATCTGAGGTAAGTGCAGTTTTTTTTTATAATGAATTTCAGATGAAATAAAATGATTTTTACTAAGAAAATGTTTGTCTTCAAACCGGTGATCTCGGTCGCGAAACACTATCAGGACTATTTTTTTTTCTTTTTTCAGCACAAACCAGGCAAGCGAGGGGTAGAAAGCCGCGCCTGTTCACGGGCTGATGGACAAGAAAGTAATCTGAGGTAAGTGCAGTTTTTTTTTATTATTATGAATTTCATATGAAAAAAAAAAATTTTACTTAGAAAATGTCTTCAAACCGGTGATCTCGGTCGCGAAACACTATCCCGATCATTTTTTTTTTCTTTTTTCAGCACAAACCAGGCAAGCGAGGGGTAGAAAGCCGCGCCTGTTCGCGGGCTGATGGACAAGAAAGTAATCTGAGGTAAGTGCAGTTTTTTTTTTTATTATGAATTTCATATGAAAATAAAATTTTTTACTTAGAAAATGTTTGTCTTCAAACCGGTGATCTCGGTCGCGAAACACTATCCCGATCAATTTTTTTTTCTTTTTTCAGAACAAACCAGGCAAGCGCGCGGTAGAAAGCCGCGCCTGTTCGCGGGCTGATGGACAAGAAAGTAATCTGAGGTAAGTGCAGTTTTTTTTTATAATGAATTTAAGATGAAAAAAATTGATTTTTACCAAGAAAATGTTTGTCTTCAAACCGGTGATCTCGGTCGCGAAACACTATCCCGATCATTTTTTTTTTCTTTTTTCAGCACAAACCAGGCAAGCGAGGGGTAGAAAGCCGCGCCTGTTCACGGGCTGATGGACAAGAAAGTAATCTGAGGTAAGTGCAGTTTTTTTTTATTATTATGAATTTCATATGAAAAAAAAAAATTTTACTTAGAAAATGTCTTCAAACCGGTGATCTCGGTCGCGAAACACTATCCCGATCATTTTTTTTTTCTTTTTTCAGCACAAACCAGGCAAGCGAGGGGTAGAAAGCCGCGCCTGTTCGCGGGCTGATGGACAAGAAAGTAATCTGAGGTAAGTGCAGTTTTTTTTTTTATTATGAATTTCATATGAAAATAAAAATTTTTACTTAGAAAATGTTTGTCTTCAAACCGGTGATCTCGGTCGCGAAACACTATCCCGATCAATTTTTTTTTCTTTTTTCAGAACAAACCAGGCAAGCGCGCGGTAGAAAGCCGCGCCTGTTCGCGGGCTGATGGACAAGAAAGTAATCTGAGGTAAGTGCAGTTTTTTTTTTTATTATGAATTTCATATGAAAATAAAAATTTTTACTTGGAAAATGTCTTCAAACCGGTGATCTCGGTCGCGAAACATTATCCCGATCAATTTTTTTTTCTTTTTTCAGCACAAACCAGGCAAGCGCGCGGTAGAAAGCCGCGCCCGTTCGCGGGCTGATGGACAAGAAAGTAATCTGAGGTAAGTGCAGTTTTTTTTATTATTATGAATTTCATATGAAAAAAAATGATTTTTACCAAGAAAATATTTGTCTTCAAACCGGTGATCTCGGTCGCGAAACACTATCCCGATCAATTTTTTTTTCTTTTTTCAGAAAAAACCAGGCAAGCGAGGGGTAGAAAGCCGCGCCTGTTCGCGGGCTGATGGACAAGAAAGTATTCTGAGGTAAGTGCAGTTTTTTTTTTTATTATGAATTTCAGATGAAAAAATTGATTTTTACTAAGAAAATGTTTGTCTTCAAACCGGTGATCTCGGTCGCGAAACACTA
The DNA here is from genome assembly GCA_916610205.1 of Griposia aprilina. Classification (NCBI taxonomy): domain Eukaryota; kingdom Metazoa; phylum Arthropoda; class Insecta; order Lepidoptera; family Noctuidae; genus Griposia; species Griposia aprilina. The sequence goes on along the minus strand of CAKAIV010000010.1, from coordinate 211,795 downwards.
TCAGGTCTATTTTTTTTTCTTTTTTAAGAGCAATCCAGGCAAGCGAGGGGTAGAAAGCCGCACCTGTTCGCGGTCTGATGGACAAGAAAGTAATCTGAGGTAAGTGCAGTTTTTTTTTATAATGAATTTAAGATGAAAAAAATTGATTTTTACCAAGAAAATGTTTGTCTTCAAACCGGTGATCTCGGTCGCGAAACACTATCCCGATCATTTTTTTTTTCTTTTTTCAGCACAAACCAGGCAAGCGAGGGGTAGAAAGCCGCGCCTGTTCACGGGCTGATGGACAAGAAAGTAATCTGAGGTAAGTGCAGTTTTTTTTTATTATTATGAATTTCATATGAAAAAAAAAAATTTTACTTAGAAAATGTCTTCAAACCGGTGATCTCGGTCGCGAAACACTATCCCGATCATTTTTTTTTTCTTTTTTCAGCACAAACCAGGCAAGCGAGGGGTAGAAAGCCGCGCCTGTTCGCGGGCTGATGGACAAGAAAGTAATCTGAGGTAAGTGCAGTTTTTTTTTTTATTATGAATTTCATATGAAAATAAAAATTTTTACTTAGAAAATGTTTGTCTTCAAACCGGTGATCTCGGTCGCGAAACACTATCCCGATCAATTTTTTTTTCTTTTTTCAGAACAAACCAGGCAAGCGCGCGGTAGAAAGCCGCGCCTGTTCGCGGGCTGATGGACAAGAAAGTAATCTGAGGTAAGTGCAGTTTTTTTTTTTATTATGAATTTCATATGAAAATAAAAATTTTTACTTAGAAAATGTCTTCAAACCGGTGATCTCGGTCGCGAAACATTATCCCGATCAATTTTTTTTTCTTTTTTCAGCACAAACCAGGCAAGCGCGCGGTAGAAAGCCGCGCCCGTTCGCGGGCTGATGGACAAGAAAGTAATCTGAGGTAAGTGCAGTTTTTTTTATTATTATGAATTTCATATGAAAAAAAATGATTTTTACCAAGAAAATATTTGTCTTCAAACCGGTGATCTCGGTCGCGAAACACTATCCCGATCAATTTTTTTTTCTTTTTTCAGAAAAAACCAAGCAAGCGAGGGGTAGAAAGCCGCGCCTGTTCGCGGGCTGATGGACAAGAAAGTAATCTGAGGTAAGTGCAGTTTTTTTTTTATTATGGATTTCAGATGAAAAAACGTGATTTTATACTAAGAAACTATTTGTCTTCAAACCGGTGATCTCGGTCGCGAAACACTATCAGGACTATTTTTTTTTCCTTTTTTCAGAGCAATCCAGGCAAGCAAGGGATAGAAAGCCGCGTCTGTTCGCGGGCTGATGGACAAGAAAGTAATCTGAGGTAAGTGTAGTTTTTTTTTTATTATGAATTTCAGATGAAAAAAATGATTTTTCTAAGAAAATGTTTGTCTTCCAACCGGTGATCTCGGTCGCGAAACACTATCCCGATCAATTTTTTTTTCTTTTTTCAGAACAAACCAGGCAAGCGAGCGGCAGAAAGCCGCGCCTGTTCGCGGGCTGATGGACAAAAAAGTAATCTGAGGTAAGTGCAGTTTTTTTTTTATTATGAATTTCAGATGAAAAAAATGATTTTTCTAAGAAAATGTTTGTCTTCCAACCGGTGATCTCGGTCGCGAAACACTATCCCAATCAATTTTTTTTTCTTTTTTCAGAACAAACCAGGCAAGCGAGGGGTAGAAAGCCGCGCCTGTTCGCGGGCTGATGGACAAGAAAGTATTCTGAGGTAAGTGCAGTTTTTTTTTTTATTATGAATTTCAGATGAAAAAATTGATTTTTACTAAGAAAATGTTTGTCTTCAAACCGGTGATCTCGGTCGCGAAACACTATCAGGTCTATTTTTTTTTCTTTTTTCTGAGCAATCAAGGCAAGCGAGGGGTAGAAAGCCGCACCTGTTCGCGGTCTGATGGACAAGAAAGTAATCTGAGGTAAGTGTAGTTTTTTTTTTATTATGAATTTCAGATGAAAAAAATGATTTTTCTAAGAAAATGTTTGTCTTCCAACCGGTGATCTCGGTCGCGAAACACTATACCAATCAATTTTTTTTTCTTTTTTCAGAACAAACTAGGCAAGCGAGGGGTAGAAAGCCGCGCCTGTTCGCGGGCTGATGGACAAGAAAGTATTCTGAGGTAAGTGCAGTTTTTTTTTTTATTATGAATTTCAGATGAAAAAATTGATTTTTACTAAGAAAATGTTTGTCTTCAAACCGGTGATCTCCGTCGCAAAACACTATCCCGACTTAATTTTATTTCCTTTTTTCTGAGCAAGCCAGGCAAGCGAGGGGTAGAAAGCCACGCCTGTTCGCGGGCTGATGGACAAGAAAGTAATCTGAGGTAAGTGCAGTTTTTTTTTATAATGAATTTCAGATGAAAAAAAATGATTTTTACTAAGAAAATGTTTGTCTTCAAACCGGTGATCTCGGTCGCGAAACACTATCAGGACTATTTTTTTTTCTTTTTTCAGTGCAATCCAGGCAAGCGAGGGGTAGAAAGCCGCGTCTGTTCGCAGGCTGATGGACAAGAAAGTAATCTGAGGTAAGTGCAGTTTTTTTTTTTATTATGAATTTCATATGAAAAAAAAAAAATTTACTTAGAAAATGTCTTCAAACCGGTGATCTCGGTCGCGAAACACTATCCCGATCAATTTTTTTTTCTTTTTTCAGCACAAACCAGGCAAGCGAGGGGTAGAAAGCCGCGCCTGTTCACGGGCTGATGGACAAGAAAGTAATCTGAGGTAAGTGCAGTTTTTTTTTTTATTATGAATTTCATATGAAAAAAAAAAATTTTACTTAGAAAATGTCTTCAAACCGGTGATCTCGGTCGCGAAACACTATCCCGATCAATTTTTTTTTCTTTTTTCAGCACAAACCAGGCAAGCGAGGGGTAGAAAGCCGCGCCTGTTCGCGGGCTGATGGACAAGAAAGTAATCTGAGGTAAGTGCAGTTTTTTTTTTTATTATGAATTTCATATGAAAATAAAAATTTTTACTTAGAAAATGTTTGTCTTCAAACCGGTGATCTCGGTCGCGAAACACTATCCCGATCAATTTTTTTTTCTTTTTTCAGAACAAACCAGGCAAGCGCGCAGTGGAAAGCCGCGCCTGTTCGCGGGCTGATGGACAAGAAAGTAATCTGAGGTAAGTGCATTTTTTTTTTATAATGAATTTAAGATGAAAAAAATTGATTTTTACCAAGAAAATGTTTGTCTTCAAACCGGTGATCTCGGTCGCTAAACATTATCCCGATCAATTTTTTTTTCTTTTTTCAGCACAAACCAGGCAAGCGAGGGGTAGAAAGCCGCGCCCGTTCGCGGGCTGATGGACAAGAAAGTAATCTGAGGTAAGTGCAGTTTTTTTTATTATTATGAATTTCATATGAAAAAAAATGATTTTTACCAAGAAAATATTTGTCTTCAAACCGGTGATCTCGGTCGCGAAACACTATCCCGATCAATTTTTTTTTCTTTTTTTTAGAAAAAACCAGGCAAGCGAGGGGTAGAAAGCCGCGCCTGTTCGCGGGCTGATGGACAAGAAAGTAATCTGAGGTAAGTGCAGTTTTTTTTTTATTATGGATTTCAGATGAAAAAACGTGATTTTATACTAAGAAACTATTTGTCTTCAAACCGGTGATCTCGGTCGCGAAACACTATCAGGACTATTTTTTTTTCCTTTTTTCAGAGCAATCCAGGCAAGCAAGGGATAGAAAGCCGCGTCTGTTCGCGGGCTGATGGACAAGAAAGTAATCTGAGGTAAGTGCAGTTTTTTTTTTTATTATGAATTTCATATGAAAAAAAAAAATTTTACTTAGAAAATGTCTTCAAACCGGTGATCTCGGTCGCGAAACACTATCCCGATCAATTTTTTTTTCTTTTTTCAGCACAAACCAGGCCAACGAGGGGTAGAAAGCCGCGCCTGTTCACGGGCTGATGGACAAGAAAGTAATCTGAGGTAAGTGCAGTTTTTTTTTTTATTATGAATTTCATATGAAAATAAAAATTTTTACTTAGAAAATGTTTGTCTTCAAACCGGTGATCTCGGTCGCAAAACACTATCCCGATCAATTTTTTTTTCTTTTTTCAGAACAAACCAGGCAAGCGCGCGGTAGAAAGCCGCGCCTGTTCGCGGGCTGATGGACAAGAAAGTAATCTGAGGTAAGTGCATTTTTTTTTTATAATGAATTTAAGATGAAAAAAATTGATTTTTACCAAGAAAATGTTTGTCTTCAAACCGGTGATCTCGGTCGCGAAACACTATCCCGACTTAATTTTATTTCCTTTTTTCTGAGCAAGCCAGGCAAGCGAGGGGAAGAAAGCCGCGCCTGTTCGCGGGCTGATGGACAAGAAAGTAATCTGAGGTAAGTGCATTTTTTTTTTATAATGAATTTCAGATGAAAAAAAAATATTTTTACCAAGAAAATGTTTGTCTTCAAACCGGTGATCTCGGTAGCGAAACACTATCCCGACTCAATATTTTTTTCTTTTTTCAGTACAAGCAAGGCAAGCGAGGGATAGAAAACCGCGTCTGTTCGCGGGCTGATGGACAAGAAAGTATTATGTGGGAAGTGCAGACCAAAATTATGAATTTCAGATGAAAAAACGTGATTTTATACTAAGAAAATATTTGTCTTCAAACCGCTGATCTCGGTCGCAAAACACTATCCCGACTTAATTTTTTTTCCTTTTTTCTGAGCAAGCCAGGCAAGCGAGGGGTAGAAAGCCGCGCCTGTTCGCGGGCTGATGGACAAGAAAGTAATCTGAGGTAAGTGCAGTTTTTTTTATAATGAATTTCAGATGAAAAAATTGATTTTTACCAAGAAAATGTTTGTCTTCAAACCGGTGATCTCGGTCGCGAAACACTATCCCGATCATTTTTTTTTTCTTTTTTCAGCACAAACCAGGCAAGCGAGGGGTAGAAAGCCGCGCCTGTTCACGGGCTGATGGACAAGAAAGTAATCTGAGGTAAGTGCAGTTTTTTTTTATTATTATGAATTTCATATGAAAAAAAAATATTTTACTTAGAAAATGTCTTCAAACCGGTGATCTCGGTCGCGAAACACTATCCCGATCAATTTTTTTTTCTTTTTTCAGCACAAACCAGGCAAGCGAGGGGTAGAAAGCCGCGCCTGTTCGCGGGCTGATGGACAAGAAAGTAATCTGAGGTAAGTGCAGTTTTTTTTTTTATTATGAATTTCATATGAAAATAAAAATTTTTACTTAGAAAATGTTTGTCTTCAAACCGGTGATCTCGGTCGCGAAACACTATCCCGATCAATTTTTTTTTCTTTTTTCAGAACAAACCAGGCAAGCGCGCGGCAGAAAGCTGCGCCTGTTCGCGGGCTGATGGACAAGAAAGTAATCTGAGGTAAGTGCATTTTTTTTTTATAATGAATTTAAGATGAAAAAAAATGATTTTTACCAAGAAAATGTTTGTCTTCAAACCGGTGATCTCGGTCGCGAAACATTATCCCGATCAATTTTTTTTTCTTTTTTCAGCACAAACCAGGCAAGCGCGCGGTAGAAAGCCGCGCCCGTTCGCGGGCTGATGGACAAGAAAGTAATCTGAGGTAAGTGCAGTTTTTTTTATTATTATGAATTTCATATGAAAAAAAATGATTTTTACCAAGAAAATATTTGTCTTCAAACCGGTGATCTCGGTCGCGAAACACTATCCCGATCAATTTTTTTTTCTTTTTTCAGAAAAAACCAGGCAAGCGAGGGGTAGAAAGCCGCGCCTGTTCGCGGGCTGATGGACAAGAAAGTAATCTGAGGTAAGTGCAGTTTTTTTTTTATTATGGATTTCAGATGAAAAAACGTGATTTTATACTAAGAAACTATTTGTCTTCAAACCGGTGATCTCGGTCGCGAAACACTATCAGGACTATTTTTTTTTCCTTTTTTCAGAGCAATCCAGGCAAGCAAGGGATAGAAAGCCGCGTCTGTTCGCGGGCTGATGGACAAGAAAGTAATCTGAGGTAAGTGCAGTTTTTTTTTATAATGAATTTAAGATGAAAAAAATTGATTTTTACCAAGAAAATGTTTGTCTTCAAACCGGTGATCTCGGTCGCGAAACACTATCCCGATCAATTTTTTTTTCTTTTTTCAGAACAAACCAGGCAAGCGCGCGGTAGAAAGCCGCGCCTGTTCGCGGGCTGATGGACAAGAAAGTAATCTGAGGTAAGTGCATTTTTTTTTTATAATGAATTTAAGATGAAAAAAAAATATTTTTACCAAGAAAATGTTTGTCTTCAAACCGGTGATCTCGGTCGCGAAACATTATCCCGATCAATTTTTTTTTCTTTTTTCAGCACAAACCAGGCAAGCGCGCGGTAGAAAGCCGCGCCCGTTCGCGGGCTGATGGACAACAAAGTAATCTGAGGTAAGTGCAGTTTTTTTTATTATTATGAATTTCATATGAAAAAAATTGATTTTTACCAAGAAAATGTTTGTCTTCAAACCGGTGATCTCGGTCGCGAAACACTATCCCGATCATTTTTTTTTTTTCTTTTTTCAGCACAAACCAGGCAAGCGAGGGGTAGAAAGCCGCGCCTGTTCGCGGGCTGATGGACAAGAAAGTAATCTGAGGTAAGTGCAGTTTTTTTTTTTATTATGAATTTCAGATGAAAAAATTGATTTTTACTAAGAAAATGTTTGTCTTCAAACCGGTGATCTCGGTCGCGAAACACTATCAGGTCTATTTTTTTTTCTTTTTTAAGAGCAATCCAGGCAAGCGAGGGGTAGAAAGCCGCACCTGTTCGCGGTCTGATGGACAAGAAAGTAATCTGAGGTAAGTGCAGTTTTTTTTTATAATGAATTTAAGATGAAAAAAATTGATTTTTACCAAGAAAATGTTTGTCTTCAAACCGGTGATCTCGGTCGCGAAACACTATCCCGATCATTTTTTTTTTCTTTTTTCAGCACAAACCAGGCAAGCGAGGGGTAGAAAGCCGCGCCTGTTCACGGGCTGATGGACAAGAAAGTAATCTGAGGTAAGTGCAGTTTTTTTTTATTATTATGAATTTCATATGAAAAAAAAAAATTTTACTTAGAAAATGTCTTCAAACCGGTGATCTCGGTCGCGAAACACTATCCCGATCAATTTTTTTTTCTTTTTTCAGAACAAACCAGGCAAGCGAGGGGTAGAAAGCCGCGCCTGTTCGCGGGCTGATGGACAAGAAAGTAATCTGAGGTAAGTGCAGTTTTTTTTTTTATTATGAATTTCATATGAAAATAAAAATTTTTACTTAGAAAATGTTTGTCTTCAAACCGGTGATCTCGGTCGCGAAACACTATCCCGATCAATTTTTTTTTCTTTTTTCAGAACAAACCAGGCAAGCGCGCGGCAGAAAGCCGCGCCTGTTCGCGGGCTGATGGACAAGAAAGTAATCTGAGGTAAGTGCAGTTTTTTTTTATAATGAATTTCAGATGAAAAAAATTGATTTTTACCAAGAAAATGTTTGTCTTCAAACCGGTGATCTCGGTCGCGAAACACTATCCCGATCAATTTTTTTTTCTTTTTTCAGAACAAACCAGGCAAGCGAGCGGCAGAAAGCCGCGCCTGTTCGCGGGCTGATGGACAAAAAAGTAATCTGAGGTAAGTGCAGTTTTTTTTTTATTATGAATTTCAGATGAAAAAAATGATTTTTCTAAGAAAATGTTTGTCTTCCAACCGGTGATCTCGGTCGCGAAACACTATCCCAATCAATTTTTTTTTCTTTTTTCAGAACAAACCAGGCAAGCGAGGGGTAGAAAGCCGCGCCTGTTCGCGGGCTGATGGACAAGAAAGTATTCTGAGGTAAGTGCAGTTTTTTTTTTTATTATGAATTTCAGATGAAAAAATTGATTTTTACTAAGAAAATGTTTGTCTTCAAACCGGTGATCTCGGTCGCGAAACACTATCCCGATCATTTTTTTTTTCTTTTTTCAGCACAAACCAGGCAAGCGAGGGGTAGAAAGCCGCGCCTGTTCACGGGCTGATGGACAAGAAAGTAATCTGAGGTAAGTGCAGTTTTTTTTTATTATTATGAATTTCATATGAAAAAAAAAAATTTTACTTAGAAAATGTCTTCAAACCGGTGATCTCGGTCGCGAAACACTATCCCGATCAATTTTTTTTTCTTTTTTCAGCACAAACCAGGCAAGCGAGGGGTAGAAAGCCGCGCCTGTTCGCGGGCTGATGGACAAGAAAGTAATCTGAGGTAAGTGCAGTTTTTTTTTTATTATGGATTTCAGATGAAAAAACGTGATTTTATACTAAGAAACTATTTGTCTTCAAACCGGTGATCTCGGTCGCGAAACACTATCAGGACTATTTTTTTTTCCTTTTTTCAGAGCAATCCAGGCAAGCAAGGGATAGAAAGCCGCGTCTGTTCGCGGGCTGATGGACAAGAAAGTAATCTGAGGTAAGTGCAGTTTTTTTTTATAATGAATTTAAGATGAAAAAAATTGATTTTTACCAAGAAAATGTTTGTCTTCAAACCGGTGATCTCGGTCGCGAAACACTATCCCGATCAATTTTTTTTTCTTTTTTCAGAACAAACCAGGCAAGCGAGCGGCAGAAAGCCGCGCCTGTTCGCGGGCTGATGGACAAAAAAGTAATCTGAGGTAAGTGCAGTTTTTTTTTTATTATGAATTTCAGATGAAAAAAATGATTTTTCTAAGAAAATGTTTGTCTTCCAACCGGTGATCTCGGTCGCGAAACACTATCCCAATCAATTTTTTTTTCTTTTTTCAGAACAAACCAGGCAAGCGAGGGGTAGAAAGCCGCGCCTGTTCGCGGGCTGATGGACAAGAAAGTATTCTGAGGTAAGTGCAGTTTTTTTTTTTATTATGAATTTCAGATGAAAAAATTGATTTTTACTAAGAAAATGTTTGTCTTCAAACCGGTGATCTCGGTCGCGAAACACTATCCCGATCATTTTTTTTTTCTTTTTTCAGCACAAACCAGGCAAGCGAGGGGTAGAAAGCCGCGCCTGTTCACGGGCTGATGGACAAGAAAGTAATCTGAGGTAAGTGCAGTTTTTTTTTATTATTATGAATTTCATATGAAAAAAAAAAAATTTACTTAGAAAATGTCTTCAAACCGGTGATCTCGGTCGCGAAACACTATCCCGATCAATTTTTTTTTCTTTTTTCAGCACAAACCAGGCAAGCGAGGGGTAGAAAGCCGCGCCTGTTCGCGGGCTGATGGACAAGAAAGTAATCTGAGGTAAGTGCAGTTTTTTTTTTTATTATGAATTTCATATGAAAATAAAAATTTTTACTTAGAAAATGTTTGTCTTCAAACCGGTGATCTCGGTCGCGAAACACTATCCCGATCAATTTTTTTTTCTTTTTTCAGAACAAACCAGGCAAGCGCGCGGCAGAAAGCCGCGCCTGTTCGCGGGCTGATGGACAAGAAAGTAATCTGAGGTAAGTGCATTTTTTTTTTATAATGAATTTAAGATGAAAAAAATTGATTTTTACCAAGAAAATGTTTGTCTTCAAACCGGTGATCTCGGTCGCGAAACATTATCCCGATCAATTTTTTTTTCTTTTTTCAGCACAAACCAGGCAAGCGCGCGGTAGAAAGCCGCGCCCGTTCGCGGGCTGATGGACAAGAAAGTAATCTGAGGTAAGTGCAGTTTTTTTTATTATTATGAATTTCATATGAAAAAAAATGATTTTTACCAAGAAAATATTTGTCTTCAAACCGGTGATCTCGGTCGCGAAACACTATCCCGATCAATTTTTTTTTCTTTTTTCAGAAAAAACCAGGCAAGCGAGGGGTAGAAAGCCGCGCCTGTTCGCGGGCTGATGGACAAGAAAGTAATCTGAGGTAAGTGCAGTTTTTTTTTTATTATGGATTTCAGATGAAAAAACGTGATTTTATACTAAGAAACTATTTGTCTTCAAACCGGTGATCTCGGTCGCGAAACACTATCAGGACTATTTTTTTTTCCTTTTTTCAGAGCAATCCAGGCAAGCAAGGGATAGAAAGCCGCGTCTGTTCGCGGGCTGATGGACAAGAAAGTAATCTGAGGTAAGTGCAGTTTTTTTTTATAATGAATTTAAGATGAAAAAAATTGATTTTTACCAAGAAAATGTTTGTCTTCAAACCGGTGATCTCGGTCGCGAAACACTATCCCGATCAATTTTTTTTTCTTTTTTCAGAACAAACCAGGCAAGCGAGCGGCAGAAAGCCGCGCCTGTTCGCGGGCTGATGGACAAAAAAGTAATCTGAGGTAAGTGCAGTTTTTTTTTTATTATGAATTTCAGATGAAAAAAATGATTTTTCTAAGAAAATGTTTGTCTTCCAACCGGTGATCTCGGTCGCGAAACACTATCCCAATCAATTTTTTTTTCTTTTTTCAGAACAAACCAGGCAAGCGAGGGGTAGAAAGCCGCGCCTGTTCGCGGGCTGATGGACAAGAAAGTATTCTGAGGTAAGTGCAGTTTTTTTTTTTATTATGAATTTCAGATGAAAAAATTGATTTTTACTAAGAAAATGTTTGTCTTCAAACCGGTGATCTCGGTCGCGAAACACTATCAGGTCTATTTTTTTTTCTTTTTTCTGAGCAATCAAGGCAAGCGAGGGGTAGAAAGCCGCACCTGTTCGCGGTCTGATGGACAAGAAAGTAATCTGAGGTAAGTGTAGTTTTTTTTTTATTATGAATTTCAGATGAAAAAAATGATTTTTCTAAGAAAATGTTTGTCTTCCAACCGGTGATCTCGGTCGCGAAACACTATCCCAATCAATTTTTTTTTCTTTTTTCAGGACAAACTAGGCAAGCGAGGGGTAGAAAGCCGCGCCTGTTCGCGGGCTGATGGACAAGAAAGTATTCTGAGGTAAGTGCAGTTTTTTTTTTTATTATGAATTTCAGATGAAAAAATTGATTTTTACTAAGAAAATGTTTGTCTTCAAACCGGTGATCTCGGTCGCAAAACACTATCCCGACTTAATTTTATTTCCTTTTTTCTGAGCAAGCCAGGCAAGCGAGGGGTAGAAAGCCACGCCTGTTCGCGGGCTGATGGACAAGAAAGTAATCTGAGGTAAGTGCAGTTTTTTTTTATAATGAATTTCAAATGAAAAAAAATGATTATTACTAAGAAAATGTTTGTCTTCAAACCGGTGATCTCGGTCGCGAAACACTATCAGGACTATTTTTTTTTCTTTTTTCAGTGCAATCCAGGCAAGCGAGGGGCAGAAAGCCGCGTCTGTTCGCAGGCTGATGGACAAGAAAGTAATCTGAGGTAAGTGCAGTTTTTTTTTTATTATGAATTTCATATGAAAAAAAAAAATTTTACTTAGAAAATGTCTTCAAACCGGTGATCTCGGTCGCGAAACACTATCCCGATCAATTTTTTTTTCTTTTTTCAGCACAAACCAGGCAAGCGAGGGGTAGAAAGCCGCGCCTGTTCACGGGCTGATGGACAAGAAAGTAATCTGAGGTAAGTGCAGTTTTTTTTTTTATTATGAATTTCATATGAAAATAAAAATTTTTACTTAGAAAATGTTTGTCTTCAAACCGGTGATCTCGGTCGCGAAACACTATCCCGATCAATTTTTTTTTCTTTTTTCAGATTAAACCAGGCAAGCGCGCGGTAGAAAGCCGCGCCTGTTCGCGGGCTGATGGACAAGAAAGTAATCTGAGGTAAGTGCATTTTTTTTTTATAATGAATTTAAGATGAAAAAAATTGATTTTTACCAAGAAAATGTTTGTCTTCAAACCGGTGATCTCGGTCGCTAAACATTATCCCGATCAATTTTTTTTTCTTTTTTCAGCACAAACCAGGCAAGCGCGCGGTAGAAAGCCGCGCCCGTTCGCGGGCTGATGGACAAGAAAGTAATCTGAGGTAAGTGCAGTTTTTTTTATTATTATGAATTTCATATGAAAAAAAATGATTTTTACCAAGAAAATATTTGTCTTCAAACCGGTGATCTCGGTCGCGAAACACTATCCCGATCATTTTTTTTTTCTTTTTTCAGCACAAACCAGGCAAGCGCGCGGTAGAAAGCCGCGCCCGTTCGCGGGCTGATGGACAAGAAAGTAATCTGAGGTAAGTGCAGTTTTTTTTATTATTATGAATTTCATATGAAAAAAAATGATTTTTACCAAGAAAATATTTGTCTTCAAACCGGTGATCTCGGTCGCGAAACACTATCCCGATCAATTTTTTTTTCTTTTTTCAGAAAAAACCAGGCAAGCGAGGGGTAGAAAGCCGCGCCTGTTCGCGGGCTGATGGACAAGAAAGTAATCTGAGGTAAGTGCAGTTTTTTTTTTATTATGGATTTCAGATGAAAAAACGTGATTTTATACTAAGAAACTATTTGTCTTCAAACCGGTGATCTCGGTCGCGAAACACTATCAGGACTATTTTTTTTTCCTTTTTTCAGAGCAATCCAGGCAAGCAAGGGATAGAAAGCCGCGTCTGTTCGCGGGCTGATGGACAAGAAAGTAATCTGAGGTAAGTGCAGTTTTTTTTTATAATGAATTTAAGATGAAAAAAATTGATTTTTACCAAGAAAATGTTTGTCTTCAAACCGGTGATCTCGGTCGCGAAACACTATCCCGATCAATTTTTTTTTCTTTTTTCAGAACAAACCAGGCAAGCGAGCGGCAGAAAGCCGCGCCTGTTCGCGGGCTGATGGACAAAAAAGTAATCTGAGGTAAGTGCAGTTTTTTTTTTATTATGAATTTCAGATGAAAAAAATGATTTTTCTAAGAAAATGTTTGTCTTCCAACCGGTGATCTCGGTCGCAAAACACTATCCCAATCAATTTTTTTTTCTTTTTTCAGAACAAACCAGGCAAGCGAGGGGTAGAAAGCCGCGCCTGTTCGCGGGCTGATGGACAAGAAAGTATTCTGAGGTAAGTGCAGTTTTTTTTTTTAAAAAGAATTTCAGATGAAAAAATTGATTTTTACTAAGAAAATGTTTGTCTTCAAACCGGTGATCTCGGTCGCGAAACACTATCCCGACTTAATTTTATTTCCTTTTTTCTGAGCAAGCCAGGCAAGCGAGGGGTAGAAAGCCACGCCTGTTCGCGGGCTGATGGACAAGAAAGTAATCTGAGGTAAGTGCAGTTTTTTTTTATAATGAATTTCAAATGAAAAAAAATGATTTTTACTAAGAAAATGTTTGTCTTCAAACCGGTGATCTCGGTCGCGAAACACTATCAGGACTATTTTTTTTTCTTTTTTCAGTGCAATCCAGGCAAGCGAGGGGCAGAAAGCCGCGTCTGTTCGCAGGCTGATGGACAAGAAAGTAATCTGAGGTAAGTGCAGTTTTTTTTTTTATTATGAATTTCATATGAAAAAAAAAAATTTTACTTAGAAAATGTCTTCAAACCGGTGATCTCGGTCGCGAAACACTATCCCGATCAATTTTTTTTTCTTTTTTCAGCACAAACCAGGCAAGCGAGGGGTAGAAAGCCGCGCCTGTTCACGGGCTGATGGACAAGAAAGTAATCTGAGGTAAGTGCAGTTTTTTTTTTTATTATGAATTTCATATGAAAATAAAAATTTTTACTTAGAAAATGTTTGTCTTCAAACCGGTGATCTCGGTCGCGAAACACTATCCCGATCAATTTTTTTTTCTTTTTTCAGAACAAACCAGGCAAGCGCGCGGTAGAAAGCCGCGCCTGTTCGCGGGCTGATGGACAAGAAAGTAATCTGAGGTACGTGCATTTTTTTTTTATAATGAATTTAAGATGAAAAAAATTGATTTTTACCAAGAAAATGTTTGTCTTCAAACCGGTGATCTCGGTCGCTAAACATTATCCCGATCAATTTTTTTTTCTTTTTTCAGCACAAACCAGGCAAGCGCGCGGTAGAAAGCCGCGCCCGTTCGCGGGCTGATGGACAAGAAAGTAATCTGAGGTAAGTGCAGTTTTTTTTATTATTATGAATTTCATATGAAAAAAAATGATTTTTACCAAGAAAATATTTGTCTTCAAACCGGTGATCTCGGTCGCGAAACACTATCCCGATCAATTTTTTTTTCTTTTTTCAGAAAAAACCAGGCAAGCGAGGGGTAGAAAGCCGCGCCTGTTCGCGGGCTGATGGACAAGAAAGTAATCTGAGGTAAGTGCAGTTTTTTTTTTATTATGGATTTCAGATGAAAAAACGTGATTTTATACTAAGAAACTATTTGTCTTCAAACCGGTGATCTCGGTCGCGAAACACTATCAGGACTATTTTTTTTTCCTTTTTTCAGAGCAATCCAGGCAAGCGAGGGATAGAAAGCCGCGTCTGTTCGCGGGCTGATGGACAAGAAAGTAATCTGAGGTAAGTGCAGTTTTTTTTTTTATTATGAATTTCATATGAAAAAAAAAAATTTTACTTAGAAAATGTCTTCAAACCGGTGATCTCGGTCGCGAAACACTATCCCGATCAATTTTTTTTTCTTTTTTCAGCACAAACCAGGCAAGCGAGGGGTAGAAAGCCGCGCCTGTTCACGGGCTGATGGACAAGAAAGTAATCTGAGGTAAGTGCAGTTTTTTTTTTTATTATGAATTTCATATGAAAATAAAAATTTTTACTTAGAAAATGTTTGTCTTCAAACCGGTGATCTCGGTCGCGAAACACTATCCCGATCAATTTTTTTTTCTTTTTTCAGAACAAACCAGGCAAGCGCGCGGTAGAAAGCCGCGCCTGTTCGCGGGCTGATGGACAAGAAAGTAATCTGAGGTAAGTGCATTTTTTTTTTATAATGAATTTAAGATGAAAAAAATTGATTTTTACCAAGAAAATGTTTGTCTTCAAACCGGTGATCTCGGTCGCGAAACACTATCCCGATCAATTTTTTTTTCTTTTTTCAGCACAAACCAGGCAAGCGCGCGGTAGAAAGCCGCGCCCGTTCGCGGGCTGATGGACAAGAAAGTAATCTGAGGTAAGTGCAGTTTTTTTTATTATTATGAATTTCATATGAAAAAAAATGATTTTTACCAAGAAAATATTTGTCTTCAAACCGGTGATCTCGGTCGCGAAACACTATCCCGATCAATTTTTTTTTCTTTTTTCAGAAAAAACCAGGCAAGCGAGGGGTAGAAAGCCGCGCCTGTTCGCGGGCTGATGGACAAGAAAGTAATCTGAGGTAAGTGCAGTTTTTTTTTTATTATGGATTTCAGATGAAAAAACGTGATTTTATACTAAGAAACTATTTGTCTTCAAACCGGTGATCTCGGTCGCGAAACACTATCAGGACTATTTTTTTTTCCTTTTTTCAGAGCAATCCAGGCAAGCAAGGGATAGAAAGCCGCGTCTGTTCGCGGGCTGATGGACAAGAAAGTAATCTGAGGTAAGTGCAGTTTTTTTTTATAATGAATTTAAGATGAAAAAAATTGATTTTTACCAAGAAAATGTTTGTCTTCAAACCGGTGATCTCGGTCGCGAAACACTATCCCGATCAATTTTTTTTTCTTTTTTCAGAACAAACCAGGCAAGCGAGCGGCAGAAAGCCGCGCCTGTTCGCGGGCTGATGGACAAAAAAGTAATCTGAGGTAAGTGCAGTTTTTTTTTTATTATGAATTTCAGATGAAAAAAAATGATTTTTCTAAGAAAATGTTTGTCTTCCAACCGGTGATCTCGGTCGCGAAACACTATCCCAATCAATTTTTTTTTCTTTTTTCAGAACAAACCAGGCAAGCGAGGGGTAGAAAGCCGCGCCTGTTCGCGGGCTGATGGACAAGAAAGTATTCTGAGGTAAGTGCAGTTTTTTTTTTTATTATGAATTTCAGATGAAAAAATTGATTTTTACTAAGAAAATGTTTGTCTTCAAACCGGTGATCTCGGTCGCGAAACACTATCAGGTCTATTTTTTTTTCTTTTTTCTAAGCAATCAAGGCAAGCGAGGGGTAGAAAGCCGCACCTGTTCGCGGTCTGATGGACAAGAAAGTAATCTGAGGTAAGTGTAGTTTTTTTTTTATTATGAATTTCAGATGAAAAAAATGATTTTTCTAAGAAAATGTTTGTCTTCCAACCGGTGATCTCGGTCGCGAAACACTATCCCAATCAATTTTTTTTTCTTTTTTCAGAACAAACTAGGCAAGCGAGGGGTAGAAAGCCGCGCCTGTTCGCGGGCTGATGGACAAGAAAGTATTCTGAGGTAAGTGCAGTTTTTTTTTTATTATGAATTTCAGATGAAAAAATTGATTTTTACTAAGAAAATGTTTGTCTTCAAACCGGTGATCTCGGTCGCAAAACACTATCCCGACTTAATTTTATTTCCTTTTTTCTGAGCAAGCCAGGCAAGCGAGGGGTAGAAAGCCACGCTTGTTCGCGGGCTGATGGACAAGAAAGTAATCTGAGGTAAGTGCAGTTTTTTTTTATAATGAATTTCAGATGAAAAAAAATGATTTTTACTAAGAAAATGTTTGTCTTCAAACCGGTGATCTCGGTCGCGAAACACTATCAGGACTATTTTTTTTTCTTTTTTCAGTGCAATCCAGGCAAGCGAGGGGTAGAAAGCCGCGTCTGTTCGCAGGCTGATGGACAAGAAAGTAATCTGAGGTAAGTGCAGTTTTTTTTTTTATTATGAATTTCATATGAAAAAAAAAAATTTTACTTAGAAAATGTCTTCAAACCGGTGATCTCGGTCGCGAAACACTATCCCGATAAATTTTTTTTTCTTTTTTCAGCACAAACCAGGCAAGCGAGGGGTAGAAAGCCGCGCCTGTTCACGGGCTGATGGACAAGAAAGTAATCTGAGGTAAGTGCAGTTTTTTTTTTTATTATGAATTTCATATGAAAAAAAAAAAATTTACTTAGAAAATGTCTTCAAACCGGTGATCTCGGTCGCGAAACACTATCCCGATCAATTTTTTTTTCTTTTTTCAGCACAAACCAGGCAAGCGAGGGGTAGAAAGCCGCGCCTGTTCGCGGGCTGATGGACAAGAAAGTAATCTGAGGTAAGTGCAGTTTTTTTTTTTATTATGAATTTCATATGAAAATAAAAATTTTTACTTAGAAAATGTTTGTCTTCAAACCGGTGATCTCGGTCGCGAAACACTATCCCGATCAATTTTTTTTTCTTTTTTCAGAACAAACCAGGCAAGCGCGCGGTAGAAAGCCGCGCCTGTTCGCGGGCTGATGGACAAGAAAGTAATCTGAGGTAAGTGCATTTTTTTTTTATAATGAATTTAAGATGAAAAAAATTGATTTTTACCAAGAAAATGTTTGTCTTCAAACCGGTGATCTCGGTCGCTAAACATTATCCCGATCAATTTTTTTTTCTTTTTTCAGCACAAACCAGGCAAGCGCGCGGTAGAAAGCCGCGCCCGTTCGCGGGCTGATGGACAAGAAAGTAATCTGAGGTAAGTGCAGTTTTTTTTATTATTATGAATTTCATATGAAAAAAAATGATTTTTACCAAGAAAATATTTGTCTTCAAACCGGTGATCTCGGTCGCGAAACACTATCCCGATCATTTTTTTTTTCTTTTTTCAGAAAAAACCAGGCAAGCGAGGGGTAGGAAGCCGCGCCTGTTCGCGGGCTGATGGACAAGAAAGTAATCTGAGGTAAGTGCAGTTTTTTTTTTATTATGGATTTCAGATGAAAAAACGTGATTTTATACTAAGAAACTATTTGTCTTCAAACCGGTGATCTCGGTCGCGAAACACTATCAGGACTATTTTTTTTTCCTTTTTTCAGAGAAATCCAGGCAAGCAAGGGATAGAAAGCCGCGTCTGTTCGCGGGCTGATGGACAAGAAAGTAATCTGAGGTAAGTGCAGTTTTTTTTTTTATTATGAATTTCATATGAAAAAAAAAAATTTTACTTAGAAAATGTCTTCAAACCGGTGATCTCGGTCGCGAAACACTATCCCGATCAATTTTTTTTTCTTTTTTCAGCAAAAACCAGGCAAGCGAGGGGTAGAAAGCCGCGCCTGTTCACGGGCTGATGGACAAGAAAGTAATCTGAGGTAAGTGCAGTTTTTTTTTTTATTATGAATTTCATATGAAAATAAAAATTTTTACTTAGAAAATGTTTGTCTTCAAACCGGTGATCTCGGTCGCGAAACACTATCCCGATCAATTTTTTTTTCTTTTTTCAGAACAAACCAGGCAAGCGCGCGGTAGAAAGCCGCGCCTGTTCGCGGGCTGATGGACAAGAAAGTAATCTGAGGTAAGTGCATTTTTTTTTTATAATGAATTTAAGATGAAAAAAATTGATTTTTACCAAGAAAATGTTTGTCTTCAAACCGGTGATCTCGGTCGCGAAACATTATCCCGATCAATTTGTTTTTCTTTTTTCAGCACAAACCAGGCAAGCGCGCGGTAGAAAGCCGCGCCCGTTCGCGGGCTGATGGACAAGAAAGTAATCTGAGGTAAGTGCAGTTTTTTTTATTATTATGAATTTCATATGAAAAAAAATGATTTTTACCAAGAAAATATTTGTCTTCAAACCGGTGATCTCGGTCGCGAAACACTATCCCGATCAATTTTTTTTTCTTTTTTCAGAAAAAACCAGGCAAGCGAGGGGTAGAAAGCCGCGCCTGTTCGCGGGCTGATGGTCAAGAAAGTAATCTGAGGTAAGTGCAGTTTTTTTTTTATTATGGATTTCAGATGAAAAAACGTGATTTTATACTAAGAAACTATTTGTCTTCAAACCGGTGATCTCGGTCGCGAAACACTATCAGGACTATTTTTTTTTCCTTTTTTCAGAGCAATCCAGGCAAGCAAGGGATAGAAAGCCGCGTCTGTTCGCGGGCTGATGGACAAGAAAGTAATCTGAGGTAAGTGCAGTTTTTTTTTATAATGAATTTAAGATGAAAAAAATTGATTTTTACCAAGAAAATGTTTGTCTTCAAACCGGTGATCTCGGTCGCGAAACACTATCCCGATCAATTTTTTTTTCTTTTTTCAGAACAAACCAGGCAAGCGAGCGGCAGAAAGCCGCGCCTGTTCGCGGGCTGATGGACAAAAAAGTAATCTGAGGTAAGTGCAGTTTTTTTTTTATTATGAATTTCAGATGAAAAAAATGATTTTTCTAAGAAAATGTTTGTCTTCCAACCGGTGATCTCGGTCGCGAAACACTATCCCAATCAATTTTTTTTTCTTTTTTCAGAACAAACCAGGCAAGCGAGGGGTAGAAAGCCGCGCCTGTTCGCGGGCTGATGGACAAGAAAGTATTCTGAGGTAAGTGCAGTTTTTTTTTTTATTATGAATTTCAGATGAAAAAATTGATTTTTACTAAGAAAATGTTTGTCTTCAAACCGGTGATCTCGGTCGCGAAACACTATCAGGTCTATTTTTTTTTCTTTTTTCTGAGCAATCAAGGCAAGCGAGGGGTAGAAAGCCGCACCTGTTCGCGGTCTGATGGACAAGAAAGTAATCTGAGGTAAGTGTAGTTTTTTTTTTATTATGAATTTCAGATGAAAAAAATGATTTTTCTAAGAAAATGTTTGTCTTCCAACCGGTGATCTCGGTCGCGAAACACTATCCCAATCAATTTTTTTTTCTTTTTTCAGAACAAACTAGGCAAGCGAGGGGTAGAAAGCCGCGCCTGTTCGCGGGCTGATGGACAAGAAAGTATTCTGAGGTAAGTGCAGTTTTTTTTTTTATTATGAATTTCAGATGAAAAAATTGATTTTTACTAAGAAAATGTTTGTCTTCAAACCGGTGATCTCGGTCGCGAAACACTATCCCGATAAATTTTTTTTTCTTTTTTCAGCACAAACCAGGCAAGCGGAGGGTAGAAAGCCGCGCCTGTTCACGGGCTGATGGACAAGAAAGTAATCTGAGGTAAGTGCAGTTTTTTTTTTTATTATGAATTTCATATGAAAAAAAAAAAATTTACTTAGAAAATGTCTTCAAACCGGTGATCTCGGTCGCGAAACACTATCCCGATCAATTTTTTTTTCTTTTTTCAGCACAAACCAGGCAAGCGAGGGGTAGAAAGCCGCGCCTGTTCGCGGGCTGATGGACAAGAAAGTAATCTGAGGTAAGTGCAGTTTTTTTTTTTATTATGAATTTCATATGAAAATAAAAATTTTTACTTAGAAAATGTTTGTCTTCAAACCGGTGATCTCGGTCGCGAAACACTATCCCGATCAATTTTTTTTTCTTTTTTCAGAACAAACCAGGCAAGCGCGCGGTAGAAAGCCGCGCCTGTTCGCGGGCTGATGGACAAGAAAGTAATCTGAGGTAAGTGCATTTTTTTTTTATAATGTATTTAAGATGAAAAAAATTGATTTTTACCAAGAAAATGTTTGTCTTCAAACCGGTGATCTCGGTCGCTAAACATTATCCCGATCAATTTTTTTTTCTTTTTTCAGCACAAACCAGGCAAGCGCGCGGTAGAAAGCCGCGCCCGTTCGCGGGCTGATGGACAAGAAAGTAATCTGAGGTAAGTGCAGTTTTTTTTATTATTATGAATTTCATATGAAAAAAAATGATTTTTACCAAGAAAATATTTGTCTTCAAACCGGTGATCTCGGTCGCGAAACACTATCCCGATCAATTTTTTTTTCTTTTTTCAGAAAAAACCAGGCAAGCGAGGGGTAGAAAGCCGCGCCTGTTCGCGGGCTGATGGACAAGAAAGTAATCTGAGGTAAGTGCAGTTTTTTTTTTATTATGGATTTCAGATGAAAAAACGTGATTTTATACTAAGAAACTATTTGTCTTCAAACCGGTGATCTCGGTCGCGAAACACTATCAGGACTATTTTTTTTTCCTTTTTTCAGAGCAATCCAGGCAAGCAAGGGATAGAAAGCCGCGTCTGTTCGCGGGCTGATGGACAAGAAAGTAATCTGAGGTAAGTGCAGTTTTTTTTTATAATGAATTTCAGATGAAAAAAAATGATTTTTACTAAGAAAATGTTTGTCTTCAAACCGGTGATCTCGGTCGCGAAACACTATCAGGACTATTTTTTTTTCTTTTTTCAGTGCAATCCAGGCAAGCGAGGGGTAGAAAGCCGCGTCTGTTCGCAGGCTGATGGACAAGAAAGTAATCTGAGGTAAGTGCAGTTTTTTTTTTTATTATGAATTTCATATGAAAAAAAAAAATTTTACTTAGAAAATGTCTTCAAACCGGTGATCTCGGTCGCGAAACACTATCCCGATCAATTTTTTTTTCTTTTTTCAGAACAAACCAGGCAAGCGAGCGGCAGAAAGCCGCGCCTGTTCGCGGGCTGATGGACAAAAAAGTAATCTGAGGTAAGTGCAGTTTTTTTTTTATTATGAATTTCAGATGAAAAAAATGATTTTTCTAAGAAAATGTTTGTCTTCCAACCGGTGATCTCGGTCGCGAAACACTATCCCAATCAATTTTTTTTTCTTTTTTCAGAACAAACCAGGCAAGCGAGGGGTAGAAAGCCGCGCCTGTTCGCGGGCTGATGGACAAGAAAGTATTCTGAGGTAAGTGCAGTTTTTTTTTTTATTATGAATTTCAGATGAAAAAAATTATTTTTACTAAGAAAATGTTTGTCTTCAAACCGGTGATCTCGGTCGCGAAACACTATCAGGTCTATTTTTTTTTCTTTTTTCTGAGCAATCAAGGCAAGCGAGGGGTAGAAAGCCGCACCTGTTCGCGGTCTGATGGATAAGAAAGTAATCTGAGGTAAGTGTAGTTTTTTTTTTATTATGAATTTCAGATGAAAAAAATGATTTTTCTAAGAAAATGTTTGTCTTCCAACCGGTGATCTCGGTCGCGAAACACTATCCCAATCAATTTTTTTTTCTTTTTTCAGAACAAACTAGGCAAGCGAGGGGTAGAAAGCCGCGCCTGTTCGCGGGCTGATGGACAAGAAAGTATTCTGAGGTAAGTGCAGTTTTTTTTTTTATTATGAATTTCAGATGAAAAAATTGATTTTTACTAAGAAAATGTTTGTCTTCAAACCGGTGATCTCGGTCGCAAAACACTATCCCGACTTAATTTTATTTCCTTTTTTCTGAGCAAGCCAGGCAAGCGAGGGGTAGAAAGCCACGCCTGTTCGCGGGCTGATGGACAAGAAAGTAATCTGAGGTAAGTGCAGTTTTTTTTTATAATGAATTTCAGATGAAAAAAAATGATTTTTACTAAGAAAATGTTTGTCTTCAAACCGGTGATCTCGGTCGCGAAACACTATCAGGACTATTTTTTTTTCTTTTTTCAGTGCAATCCAGGCAAGCGAGGGGTAGAAAGCCGCGTCTGTTCGCAGGCTGATGGACAAGAAAGTAATCTGAGGTAAGTGCAGTTTTTTTTTTATAATGAATTTTAGATGAAAAAAAAATATTTTTACCAAGAAAATGTTTGTCTTCAAACCGGTGATCTCGGTAGCGAAACACTATCCCGACTCAATATTTTTTTCTTTTTTCAGTACAAGCAAGGCAAGCGAGGTATAGAAAACCGCGTCTGTTCGCGGGCTGATGGACAAGAAAGTATTATGTGGGAAGTGCAGACCAAAATTATGAATTTCAGATGAAAAAACGTGATTTTATACTAAGAAAATATTTGTCTTCAAACCGCTGATCTCGGTCGCAAAACACTATCCCGACTTAATTTTTTTTCCTTTTTTCTGAGCAAGCCAGGCAAGCGAAGGGTAGAAAGCCGTGCCTGTTCGCGGGCTGATGGACAAGAAAGTAATCTGAGGTAAGTGCAGTTTTTTTTTTATAATGAATTTTAGATGAAAAAAAAATATTTTTACCAAGAAAATGTTTGTCTTCAAACCGGTGATCTCGGTAGCGAAACACTATCCCGACTCAATATTTTTTTCTTTTTTCAGTACAAGCAAGGCAAGCGAGGTATAGAAAACCGCGTCTGTTCGCGGGCTGATGGACAAGAAAGTATTATGTGGGAAGTGCAGACCAAAATTATGAATTTCAGATGAAAAAACGTGATTTTATACTAAGAAAATATTTGTCTTCAAACCGCTGATCTCGGTCGCAAAACACTATCCCGACTTAATTTTTTTTCCTTTTTTCTGAGCAAGCCAGGCAAGCGAGGGGTAGAAAGCCGCGCCTGTTCGCGGGCTGATGGACAAGAAAGTAATCTGAGGTAAGTGCAGTTTTTTTTATAATGAATTTCAGATGAAAAAAATTGATTATTACTAAGAAAATATTTGTCTTCAAACCGCTGATCTCGGTCGCGAAACACTATCCCAATCAATTTTTTTTTCTTTTTTCAGAACAAACTAGGCAAGCGAGGGGTAGAAAGCCGCGCCTGTTCGCGGGCTGATGGACAAGAAAGTATTCTGAGGTAAGTGCAGTTTTTTTTTTTATTATGAATTTCAGATGAAAAAATTGATTTTTACTAAGAAAATGTTTGTCTTCAAACCGGTGATCTCGGTCGCGAAACACTATCCCAATCAATTTTTTTTTCTTTTTTCAGAACAAACTAGGCAAGCGAGGGGTAGAAAGCCGCGCCTGTTCGCGGGCTGATGGACAAGAAAGTATTCTGAGGTAAGTGCAGTTTTTTTTTTTATTATGAATTTCAGATGAAAAAATTGATTTTTACTAAGAAAATGTTTGTCTTCAAACCGGTGATCTCGGTCGCAAAACACTATCCCGACTTAATTTTATTTCCTTTTTTCTGAGCAAGCCAGGCAAGCGAGGGGTAGAAAGCCACGCCTGTTCGCGGGCTGATGGACAAGAAAGTAATCTGAGGTAAGTGCAGTTTTTTTTTTATAATGAATTTCAGATGAAAAAAAATGATTTTTACTAAGAAAATGTTTGTCTTCAAACCGGTGATCTCGGTCGCGAAACACTATCAGGACTATTTTTTTTTCTTTTTTCAGTGCAATCCAGGCAAGCGAGGGGTAGAAAGCCGCGTCTGTTCGCAGGCTGATGGACAAGAAAGTAATCTGAGGTAAGTGCAGTTTTTTTTTTATAATGAATTTTAGATGAAAAAAATATATTTTTACCAAGAAAATGTTTGTCTTCAAACCGGTGATCTCGGTAGCGAAACACTATCCCGACTCAATATTTTTTTCTTTTTTCAGTACAAGCAAGGCAAGCGAGGTATAGAAAACCGCGTCTGTTCGCGGGCTGATGGACAAGAAAGTATTATGTGGGAAGTGCAGACCAAAATTATGAATTTCAGATGAAAAAACGTGATTTTATACTAAGAAAATATTTGTCTTCAAACCGCTGATCTCGGTCGCAAAACACTATCCCGACTTAATTTTTTTTCCTTTTTTCTGAGCAAGCCAGGCAAGCGAAGGGTAGAAAGCCGTGCCTGTTCGCGGGCTGATGGACAAGAAAGTAATCTGAGGAGAGTGCAATTTTTTTTATAATGAATTTCAGATGAAAAAAATTGATTATTACTAAGAAAATATTTGTCTTCAAACCGCTGATCTCGGTCGCGAAACACTATCCCAATCAATTTTTTTTTCTTTTTTCAGAACAAACTAGGCAAGCGAGGGGTAGAAAGCCGCGCTTGTTCGCGGGCTGATGGACAAGAAAGTATTCTGAGGTAAGTGCAGTTTTTTTTTTTATTATGAATTTCAGATGAAAAAAAAATATTTTTACCAAGAAAATGTTTGTCTTCAAACCGGTGATCTCGGTAGCGAAACACTATCCCGACTCAATATTTTTTTCTTTTTTCAGTACAAGCAAGGCAAGCGAGGTATAGAAAACCGCGTCTGTTCGCGGGCTGATGGACAAGAAAGTATTATGTGGGAAGTGCAGACCAAAATTATGAATTTCAGATGAAAAAACGTGATTTTATACTAAGAAAATATTTGTCTTCAAACCGCTGATCTCGGTCGCAAAACACTATCCCGACTTAATTTTTTTTCCTTTTTTCTGAGCAAGCCAGGCAAGCGAAGGGTAGAAAGCCGTGCCTGTTCGCGGGCTGATGGACAAGAAAGTAATCTGAGGAGAGTGCAATTTTTTTTATAATGAATTTCAGATGAAAAAAATTGATTATTACTAAGAAAATATTTGTCTTCAAACCGCTGATCTCGGTCGCGAAACACTATCCCAATCAATTTTTTTTTCTTTTTTCAGAACAAACTAGGCAAGCGAGGGGTAGAAAGCCGCGCTTGTTCGCGGGCTGATGGACAAGAAAGTATTCTGAGGTAAGTGCAGTTTTTTTTTTTATTATGAATTTCAGATGAAAAAATTGATTTTTACTAAGAAAATGTTTGTCTTCAAACCGGTGATCTCGGTCGCAAAACACTATCCCGACTTAATTTTATTTCCTTTTTTCTGAGCAAGCCAGGCAAGCGAGGGGTAGAAAGCCACGCCTGTTCGCGGGCTGATGGACAAGAAAGTAATCTGAGGTAAGTGCAGTTTTTTTTTATAATGAATTTCAGATGAAAAAAAATGATTTTTACTAAGAAAATGTTTGTCTTCAAACCGGTGATCTCGGTCGCGAAACACTATCAGGACTATTTTTTTTTCTTTTTTCAGTGCAATCCAGGCAAGCGAGGGGTAGAAAGCCGCGTCTGTTCGCAGGCTGATGGACAAGAAAGTAATCTGAGGTAAGTGCAGTTTTTTTTTTATAATGAATTTTAGATGAAAAAAAAATATTTTTACCAAGAAAATGTTTGTCTTCAAACCGGTGATCTCGGTAGCGAAACACTATCCCGACTCAATATTTTTTTCTTTTTTCAGTACAAGCAAGGCAAGCGAGGTATAGAAAACCGCGTCTGTTCGCGGGCTGATGGACAAGAAAGTATTATGTGGGAAGTGCAGACCAAAATTATGAATTTCAGATGAAAAAATTGATTTTTACTAAGAAAATGTTTGTCTTCAAACCGGTGATCTCGGTCGCAAAACACTATCCCGACTTAATTTTATTTCCTTTTTTCTGAGCAAGCCAGGCAAGCGAGGGGAAGAAAGCCGCGCCTGTTCGCGGGCTGATGGACAAGAAAGTAATCTGAGGTAAGTGCATTTTTTTTTTATAATGAATTTCAGATGAAAAAAAAAAATTTTTACCAAGAAAATGTTTGTCTTCAAACCGGTGATCTCGGTAGCGAAACACTATCCCGACTCAATATTTTTTTCTTTTTTCAGTACAAGCAAGGCAAGCGAGGGATAGAAAACCGCGTCTGTTCGCGGGCTGATGGACAAGAAAGTATTATGTGGGAAGTGCAGACCAAAATTATGAATTTCAGATGAAAAAACGTGATTTTATACTAAGAAAATATTTGTCTTCAAACCGCTGATCTCGGTCGCAAAACACTATCCCGACTTAATTTTTTTTCCTTTTTTCTGAGCAAGCCAGGCAAGCGAGGGGTAGAAAGCCGCGCCTGTTCGCGGGCTGATGGACAAGAAAGTAATCTGAGGTAAGTGCAGTTTTTTTTATAATGAATTTCAGATGAAAAAAATTGATTATTACTAAGAAAATATTTGTCTTCAAACCGCTGATCTCGGTCGCGAAACACTATCCCAATCAATTTTTTTTTCTTTTTTCAGAACAAACTAGGCAAGCGAGGGGTAGAAAGCCGCGCCTGTTCGCGGGCTGATGGACAAGAAAGTATTCTGAGGTAAGTGCAGTTTTTTTTTTTATTATGAATTTCCGATGAAAAAATTGATTTTTACTAAGAAAATGTTTGTCTTCAAACCGGTGATCTCGGTCGCAAAACACTATCAGGTCTATTTTTTTTTCTTTTTTCTGAGCAATCAAGGCAAGCGAGGGGTAGAAAGCCGCACCTGTTCGCGGTCTGATGGAGAAGAAAGTAATCTGAGGTAAGTGTAGTTTTTTTTTTATTATGAATTTCAGATGAAAAAAATGATTTTTCTAAGAAAATGTTTGTCTTCCAACCGGTGATCTCGGTCGCGAAACACTATCCCAATCAATTTTTTTTTCTTTTTTCAGAACAAACTAGGCAAGCGAGGGGTAGAAAGCCGCGCCTGTTCGCGGGCTGATGGACAAGAAAGTATTCTGAGGTAAGTGCAGTTTTTTTTTTTATTATGAATTTCAGATGAAAAAATTGATTTTTACTAAGAAAATGTTTGTCTTCAAACCGGTGATCTCGGTCGCAAAACACTATCCCGACTTAATTTTATTTCCTTTTTTCTGAGCAAGCCAGGCAAGCGAGGGGTAGAAAGCCACGCCTGTTCGCGGGCTGATGGACAAGAAAGTAATCTGAGGTAAGTGCAGTTTTTTTTTATAATGAATTTCAGATGAAAAAAAATGATTTTTACTAAGAAAATGTTTGTCTTCAAACCGGTGATCTCGGTCGCGAAACACTATCAGGACTATTTTTTTTTCTTTTTTCAGTGCAATCCAGGCAAGCGAGGGGTAGAAAGCCGCGTCTGTTCGCAGGCTGATGGACAAGAAAGTAATCTGAGGTAAGTGCAGTTTTTTTTTTATAATGAATTTTAGATGAAAAAAAAAATATTTTTACCAAGAAAATGTTTGTCTTCAAACCGGTGATCTCGGTAGCGAAACACTATCCCGACTCAATATTTTTTTCTTTTTTCAGTACAAGCAAGGCAAGCGAGGTATAGAAAACCGCGTCTGTTCGCGGGCTGATGGACAAGAAAGTATTATGTGGGAAGTGCAGACCAAAATTATGAATTTCAGATGAAAAAACGTGATTTTATACTAAGAAAATATTTGTCTTCAAACCGCTGATCTCGGTCGCAAAACACTATCCCGACTTAATTTTTTTTCCTTTTTTCTGAGCAAGCCAGGCAAGCGAAGGGTAGAAAGCCGCGCCTGTTCGCGGGCTGATGGACAAGAAAGTATTCTGAGGTAAGTGCAGTTTTTTTTTTTATTATGAATTTCAGATGAAAAAATTGATTTTTACTAAGAAAATGTTTGTCTTCAAACCGGTGATCTCGGTCGCAAAACACTATCCCGACTTAATTTTATTTCCTTTTTTCTGAGCAAGCCAGGCAAGCGAGGGGAAGAAAGCCGCGCCTGTTCGCGGGCTGATGGACAAGAAAGTAATCTGAGGTAAGTGCATTTTTTTTTTATAATGAATTTCAGATGAAAAAAAAAAATTTTTACCAAGAAAATGTTTGTCTTCAAACCGGTGATCTCGGTAGCGAAACACTATCCCGACTCAATATTTTTTTCTTTTTTCAGTACAAGCAAGGCAAGCGAGGGATAGAAAACCGCGCCTGTTCGCGGGCTGATGGACAAGAAAGTATTATGTGGGAAGTGCAGACCAAAATTATGAATTTCAGATGAAAAAACGTGATTTTATACTAAGAAAATATTTGTCTTCAAACCGCTGATCTCGGTCGCAAAACACTATCCCGACTTAATTTTTTTTCCTTTTTTCTGAGCAAGCCAGGCAAGCGAGGGGTAGAAAGCCGCGCCTGTTCGCGGGCTGATGGACAAGAAAGTAATCTGAGGTAAGTGCAGTTTTTTTTATAATGAATTTCAGATGAAAAAAATTGATTATTACTAAGAAAATATTTGTCTTCAAACCGCTGATCTCGGTCGCGAAACACTATCCCAATCAATTTTTTTTTCTTTTTTCAGAACAAACTAGGCAAGCGAGGGGTAGAAAGCCGCGCCTGTTCGCGGGCTGATGGACAAGAAAGTATTCTGAGGTAAGTGCAGTTTTTTTTTTTATTATGAATTTCAGATGAAAAAATTGATTTTTACTAAGAAAATGTTTGTCTTCAAACCGGTGATCTCGGTCGCAAAACACTATCCCGACTTAATTTTATTTCCTTTTTTCTGAGCAAGCCAGGCAAGCGAGGGGTAGAAAGCCACGCCTGTTCGCGGGCTGATGGACAAGAAAGTAATCTGAGGTAAGTGCAGTTTTTTTATTATTATGAATTTCATATGAAAAAAAAATATTTTTACTAAGAAAATGTTTGTCTTCAAACCGGTGATCTCAGTCGCGAAACACTATCCCGATCAATTTTTTTTTCTTTTTTCAGAACAAACCAGGCAAGCGCGCGGTAGAAAGCCGCGCCTGTTCGCGGGCTGATGGACAAGAAAGTAATCTGAGGTAAGTGCATTTTTTTTTATAATGAATTTAAGATGAAAAAAAAATATTTTTACCAAGAAAATGTTTGTCTTCAAACCGGTGATCTCGGTCGCGAAACATTATCCCGATCAATTTTTTTTTCTTTTTTCAGCACAAACCAGGCAAGCGCGCGGTAGAAAGCCGCGCCCGTTCGCGGGCTGATGGACAAGAAAGTAATCTGAGGTAAGTGCAGTTTTTTTTATTATTATGAATTTCATATGAAAAAAATTGATTTTTACCAAGAAAATGTTTGTCTTCAAACCGGTGATCTCGGTCGCGAAACACTATCCCGATCATTTTTTTTTTCTTTTTTCAGCACAAACCAGGCAAGCGAGGGGTAGAAAGCCGCGCCTGTTCGCGGGCTGATGGACAAGAAAGTAATCTGAGGTAAGTGCAGTTTTTTTTTTTATTATGAATTTCATATGAAAAAAAAAATTTTTACTTAGAAAATGTCTTCAAACCGGTGATCTCGGTCGCGAAACACTATCCCGATCAATTTTTTTTTCTTTTTTCAGCACAAACCAGGCAAGCGAGGGGTAGAAAGCCGCGCCTGTTCGCGGGCTGATGGACAAGAAAGTAATCTGAGGTAAGTGCAGTTTTTTTTTTTATTATGAATTTCATATGAAAATAAAAATTTTTACTTAGAAAATGTTTGTCTTCAAACCGGTGATCTCGGTCGCGAAACACTATCCCGATCAATTTTTTTTTCTTTTTTCAGAACAAACCAGGCAAGCGAGGGGTAGAAAGCCGCGCCTGTTCGCGGGCTGATGGACAAGAAAGTATTCTGAGGTAAGTGCAGTTTTTTTTTTTATTATGAATTTCAGATGAAAAAATTGATTTTTACTAAGAAAATGTTTGTCTTCAAACCGGTGATCTCGGTCGCGAAACACTATCAGGTCTATTTTTTTTTCTTTTTTCTGAGCAATCAAGGCAAGCGAGGGGTAGAAAGCCGCACCTGTTCGCGGTCTGATGGACAAGAAAGTAATCTGTGGTAAGTGCAGACCAAAATTATGAAATTCAGATGAAAAAACGTGATTTTATACTAAGAAAATATTTGTCTTCAAACCGCTGATCTCGGTCGCAAAACACTATCCCGACTTAATTTTATTTCCTTTTTTCTGAGCAAGCCAGGCAAGCGAGGGGTAGAAAGCCGCACCTGTTCGCGGTCTGATGGACAAGAAAGTAATCTGTGGTAAGTGCAGACCAAAATTATGAATTTCAGATGAAAAAACGTGATTTTATACTAAGAAAATATTTGTCTTCAAACCGGTGATCTCGGTCGCGAAACACTATCAGGACTATTTTTTTTTCTTTTTTCAGTGCAATCCAGGCAAGCGAGGGGTAGAAAGCCGCGTCTGTTCGCAGGCTGATGGACAAGAAAGTAATCTGAGGTAAGTGCAGTTTTTTTTTTATAATAAATTTCAGATGAAAAAAAAATATTTTTACCAAGAAAATGTTTGTCTTCAAACCGGTGATCTCGGTAGTGAAACACTATCCCGACTCAATATTTTTTTCTTTTTTCAGTACAAGCAAGGCAAGCGAGGGATAGAAAACCGCGTCTGTTCGCGGGCTGATAGACAAGAAAGTATTATGTGGGAAGTGCAGACCAAAATTATGAATTTCAGATGAAAAAACGTGATTTTATACTAAGAAAATATTTGTCTTCAAACCGCTGATCTCGGTCGCAAAACACTATCCCGACTTAATTTTTTTTCCTTTTTTCTGAGTAAGCCAGGCAAGCGAGGGGTAGAAAGCCGCGCCTGTTCGCGGGCTGATGGACAAGAAAGTAATCTGAGGTAAGTGCAGTTTTTTTTATAATGAATTTCAGATGAAAAAAATTGATTATTACTAAGAAAATGTTTGTCTTCAAACCGGTGATCTCGGTCGCGAAACACTATCAGGACTATTTTTTTTTTCTTTTTTCAGTGCAATCCAGGCAAGCGAGGGGTAGAAAGCCGCGTCTGTTCGCAGGCTGATGGACAAGAAAGTAATCTGAGGAAAGTGCAGTTTTTTTTTTATAATGAATTTCAGATGAAAAAAAAATATTTTTACCAAGAAAATGTTCGTCTTCAAACCGGTGATCTCGGTCGCGAAACACTATCCCGACTCAATATTTTTTTCTTTTTTCAGAGCAAGCCAGGCAAGCGAGGGGAAGAAAGCCGCGCCTGTTCGCGGGCTGATGGACAAGAAAGTAATCTGAGGTAAGTGCAGTTTTTTTTTTAATGAATTTCAGATGAAAATAAATAATTTTTACCAAGAAAATGTTTGTCTTCAAACCGGTGATCTCGGTCGCGAAACAATATCCCGACTTAATTTTTTTTTCTTTTTTCAGAGCAACCCAGGCAAGCGAGGGGTAGCAAACCGCGCCTGTTCGCGGGCTGATGGACAAGAAAGTAATGTGAGGTAAGTGCAGTTTTTTTTTTATTATGGATTTCAGATGAAAAAATTGATTTTTACTAAGAAAATGTTTGTCTTCAAACCGGTGATCTCGGTCGCGAAACACTATCAGGTCTAATTTTTTTTCTTTTTTCAGAGCAATCCAGGCAAGCGAGGGGTAGAAAGCCGCACCTGTTCGCGGTCTGATGGACAAGAAAGTAATCTGTGGTAAGTGCAGACCAAAATTATGAATTTCAGATGAAAAAACGTGATTTTATACTAAGAAAATATTTGTCTTCAAACCGGTGATCTCGGTCGCGAAACACTATCAGGACTATTTTTTTTTCCTTTTTTCAGAGCAATCCAGGCAAGCGAGGGGTAGAAAGCCGCGTCTGTTCGCGGGCTGATGGACAAGAAAGTAATCTGAGGTAAGTGCAGTTTTTTTTTATAATGAATTTAAGATGAAAAAAATTGATTTTTACCAAGAAAATGTTTGTCTTCAAACCGGTGATCTCGGTCGCGAAACACTATCCTGACTTAATTTTTTTTTCTTTTTTCAGAGCAAGCCAGGCAAGCGAGGGGAAGAAAGCCGCGCCTGTTCGCGGGCTGATGGACAAGAAAGTAATCTGAGGTAAGTGCATTTTTTTTTTATAATGAATTTAAGATGAAAAAAATTGATTTTTACCAAGAAAATGTTTGTCTTCAAACCGGTGATCTCGGTCGCGAAACATTATCCCGATCAAATTTTTTTTCTTTTTTCAGCACAAACCAGGCAAGCGAGCGGTAGAAAGCCGCGCCTGTTCGCGGGCTGATGGACAAGAAAGTACTCTTAGGTAAGTGCAGTTTTTTTTTTTATTATGAATTTCATATGAAAAAAAAATATTTTTACTAAGAAAATGTTTGTCTTCAAACCGGTGATCTCGGTCGCGAAACACTATCCCGACTCAATATTTTTTTCTTTTTTCAGAGCAAGCCAGGCAAGCGAGGGGAAGAAAGCCGCGCCTGTTCGCGGGCTGATGGACAAGAAAGTAATCTGAGGTAAGTGCAGTTTTTTTTTTAATGAATTTCAGATGAAAAAAAATAATTTTTACCAAGAAAATGTTTGTCTTCAAACCGGTGATCTCGGTCGCGAAACAATATCCCGACTTAATTTTTTTTTCTTTTTTCAGAGCAACCCAGGCAAGCGAGGGGTAGCAAACCGCGCCTGTTCGCGGGCTGATGGACAAGAAAGTAATGTGAGGTAAGTGCAGTTTTTTTTTTATTATGGATTTCAGATGAAAAAATTGATTTTTACTAAGAAAATGTTTGTCTTCAAACCGGTGATCTCGGTCGCGAAACACTATCAGGTCTAATTTTTTTTCTTTTTTCAGAGCAATCCAGGCAAGCGAGGGGTAGAAAGCCGCACCTGTTCGCGGTCTGATGGACAAGAAAGTAATCTGTGGTAAGTGCAGACCAAAATTATGAATTTCAGATGAAAAAACGTGATTTTATACTAAGAAAATATTTGTCTTCAAACCGGTGATCTCGGTCGCGAAACACTATCAGGACTATTTTTTTTTCCTTTTTTCAGAGCAATCCAGGCAAGCGAGGGGTAGAAAGCCGCGTCTGTTCGCGGGCTGATGGACAAGAAAGTAATCTGAGGTAAGTGCATTTTTTTTTTATAATGAATTTAAGATGAAAAAAATTGATTTTTACCAAGAAAATGTTTGTCTTCAAACCGGTGATCTCGGTCGCGAAACATTATCCCGATCAAATTTTTTTTCTTTTTTCAGCACAAACCAGGCAAGCGAGCGGTAGAAAGCCGCGCCTGTTCGTGGGCTGATGGACAAGAAAGTACTCTTAGGTAAGTGCAGTTTTTTTTTTTATTATGAATTTCATATGAAAAAAAAATATTTTTACTAAGAAAATGTTTGTCTTCAAACCGGTGATCTCGGTCGCGAAACACTATCCCGATCATTTTTATTTTATTTTTTTAGCACAAACCTGGCAAGCGAGGGGTAGAAAGCCGCGCCTGTTCACGGGCTGATGGACAAGAAAGTAATCTGAGGTAAGTGCAGATTTTTTTTAAATTATGAATTTCATATCCGCTCTAACGTAAACGTCAAACGCCTGCAGGAGTGTCATACGCAAACGTCAAACGCCTGCAGGAGTGTCATACGACGAGGTCACTATAGTCGCCCGGCCACGGCACCGCGCACCGGTCATTTCTATCATAAAGTGTAATAACTTGAAAACTACCGAACTTATACCCTAATAAAAAATCGTGTGTGTAGCTGAAACCATACAGAATCAACAAGTGTTAAAACTACCATACAACTTCATAGTCGAAAGAACTGTAAAAAAATGTTAAACTAAAAATATGTGTTGAATTTCCGTAAAATATTTGTTCTTACTGAAATTTTGTACATTAGTTTGTAGTTTGTGTCAATAAAACCTATTAATTATTAAACTAGACTATCTAAGCTTTTTTTTGATACCCATATGTCCGTACTTGGTTTGCTCAGAGTAGCACAATACACTAAAACAAACACCCCATTCCCGCAACAATTTCATGCCCCCATAAGGGTTCTGCGAAACGTGTGTTTATAAATAGGATTTAATTTATTTTACATGATTTTTGTGTAATTATATTTGAAATGATAGGCAATCATTTGTATGCAATAATTATATATACTTTACAACAATTCAGTACCGGCATACCAAAAGAATTGGAAAAACAACGAAGCGTATGCGCGGTTAAACATTCGTCTGAACCCTTATCTGTTAAATTCGTGAACGTGTTAAAACGTCCACGCCTCAACTGTTGCTGATTACAAATTGTACTGCGGAACGAATTAGATTATTCGTGATCTTGAACTATCTTCATAGTATTAAAACGTTCTGAGCGTTTTAAAATACTAATAATTAACTTATGTCCATATTACAAGCATTACTTTAGTAAATTATTTAGTAAAACACACGTAATTTAACACGAAAATGCCGGCGCGTAGCGTGTCGCTACGGCCTCAATTTTTCACAACGAGTTTAACACATAAAAACTGATTCAAAACCTATGACACATATAGATATTCGTAAACCTTGATTAATGAGGATTTTTATGATATATAACACTAATACATTGGGTTATTAACTACGCCATCAACACATAATATGTACGGAGCGCGCATCGTTCGTCATCCAAAATGGCGGAGCGCTGACTTAAAACTTTAATTTTGCAAAAAATATTTATGGTCGCCACAGATTATAGCATAATATTGTACGCGGAAACTAATAGGGCGCCTCCCGGCGGAATTTTTTTGCAACAGTACAGTGTGCCAGTGGTATTTAAATCGATTTGAACGCAGCAAACCGAATCGGTCACGATCGGGGGGTCTGACGTTAGACCGGAAAATATTTTCGGTCACGCTCGGGGGGTCTGACGTTAGACCGGAAAATATTTTCGGTCACACTCGGGGGGTCTGACGCTAGAGCGGATATGAAAAAAAAATATTTTTACTTAGAAAATGTTTGTCTTCAAACCGGTGATCTCGGTCGCGAAACACTATCCCGATCAATTTTTTTTTCTTTTTTCAGAACAAACCAGGCAAGCAAGGGGTAGAAAGCCGCGCCTGTTCGCGGGCTGATGGACAAGAAAGTAATCTGAGGTAAGTGCAGTTTTTTTTTTATTATGGATTTCAGATGAAAAAACTTGATTTTTACTAAGAAAATGTTTGTCTTCAAACCGGTGATCTCGGTCGCGAAACACTATCAGGAATATTTTTTTTTCTTTTTTCAGAGCAATCCAGGCAAGCGAGGGGTAGAAAGCCGCACCTGTTCGCGGTCTGATGGACAAGAAAGTAATCTGTGGTAAGTGCAGACCAAAATTATGAATTTCAGATGAAATAACGTGATTTTATACTAAGAAAATATTTGTCTTCAAACCGCTGATCTCGGTCGCCAAACACTATACCGACTTAATTTTTTTTTCTTTTTTCAGAGCAAGCCAGGCAAGCGAGGGGAAGGAAGCCGCGCCTGTTCGCGGGCTGATGGACAAGAACGTAATCTGAGGTAAGTGCATTTTTTTTTATAATGAATTTCAGATGAAAAAAAATGATTTTTACCAAGAAAATGTTTGTCTTCAAACCGGTGATCTCGGTCGCGAAACACTATCCCGATCATTTTTTTTTTCTTTTTTCAGCAGAAACCAGGCAAGCGAGGGGTAGAAAGCCGCGCCTGTTCGCGGGCCGATGGACAAGAAAGTAATCTGAGGTAAGTGCAGTTTTTTTTTTTATTATGAATTTAAGATGAAAAAAATTGATTTTTACCAAGAAAATGTTTGTCTTCAAACCGGTGATCTCCGTCGCGAAACACTATCCCGATCAATTTTTTTTTCTTTTTTCAGAACAAACCAGGCAAGCGAGGGGTAGAAAGCCGCGCCTGTTCGCGGGCTGATGGACAAGAAAGTAATCTGAGGTAAGTGCAGTTTTTTTTTTATTATGGATTTCAGATGAAAAAATTGATTTTTACTAAGAAAATGTTTGTCTTCAAACCGGTGATCTCGGTCGCGAAACACTATCAGGTCTATTTTTTTTTCTTTTTTCAGAGCAATCCAGGCAAGCGAGGGGTAGAAAGCCGCACCTGTTCGCGGTCTGATAGACAAGAAAGTAATCTGTGGTAAGTGCAGACCAAAATTATGAATTTCAGATGAAATAACGTGATTTTATACTAAGAAAATATTTGTCTTCAAACCGCTGATCTCGGTCGCCAAACACTATACCGACTTAATTTTTTTTTCTTTTTTCAGAGCAAGCCAGGCAAGCGAGGGGTAGAAAGCTACGCCTGTTCGCGGGCTGATGGACAAGAAAGTAATCTGAGGTAAGTGCAGTTTTTTTTATAATGAATTTCAGATGAAAAAAAATGATTTTTACCAAGAAAATGTTTGTCTTCAAACCGGTGATCTCGGTCGCGAAACACTATCCCGATCAATTTTTTTTTCTTTTTTCAGAACAAACCAGGCAAGCGAGGGGTAGAAAGCCGCGCCTGTTCGCGGGCTGATGGACAAGAAAGTAATCTGAGGTAAGTGCAGTTTTTTTTTTTATTATGAATTTCAGATGAAAAAATTTATTTTTACTAAGAAAATGTTTGTCTTCAAACCGGTGATCTCGGTCGCGAAACACTATCAGGTCTATTGTTTTTTCTTTTTTCAGAGCAATCCAGGCAAGCGAGGGGTAGAAAGCCGCACCTGTTCGCGGTCTGATGGACAAGAAAGTAATCTGTGGTAAGTGCAAACCAAAATTATGAATTTCAGATGAAAAAACGTGATTTTATACTAAGAAAATATTTGTCTTCAAACCGCTGATCTCGGTCGCAAAACACTATCCCGATCAATTTTTTTTTCTTTTTTCAGAACAAACCAGGCAAGCGAGGGGTAGAAAGCCGCGCCTGTTCGCGGGCTGATGGACAAGAAAGTAATCTGAGGTAAGTGCATTTTTTTTTTATAACGAATTTAAGATGAAAAAAATTGATTTTTACCAAGAAAATGTTTGTCTTCAAACCGGTGATCTCGGTCGCAAAACACTACCCCGATCAATTTTTTTTTCTTTTTTCATCACAAACCAGGCAAGCGAGGGGTAGAAAGCCGAGCCTGTTCGCAGGCTGATGGACAAGAAAGTAATCTGAGGTAAGTGCAGTTTTTTTTTTATTATGAATTTCATATGAAAAAAAAATATTTTTACTAAGAAAATGTTTGTCTTCAAACCGGTGATCTCGGTCGCGAAACACTATCAGGACAATTTTTTTTTCCTTTTTTCAGAGCAATCCAGGCAAGTGAGGGGTAGAAAGCCGCGTCTAATCGCGGGCTGATGGACAAGAAAGTAATCTGAGGTAAGTGCAGTTTTTTTAATAATGAATTTAAGATGAAAAAAATTGATTTTTACCAAGAAAATGTTTGTCTTCAAACCGGTGATCTCGGTCGCGAAACACTATCCCGATCATTTTTTTTTTCTTTTTTCAGCACAAACCAGGCAAGCGAGGGGTAGAAAGCCGCGCCTGTTCGCGGGCTGATGGACAAGAAAGTAATCTGAGGTAAGTGCAGTTTTTTTTTTTATTATGAATTTCATATGAAAAAAAAATATTTTTAATATGAAAATGTTTGTCTTCAAACCGGTGATCTCGGTCGCAAAACACTATCCCGACTCAATATTTTTTTCTTTTTTCAGAGCAAGCCAGGCAAGCGAGGGGTAGAAAACTGCGTCTGTTCGCAGGCTGATGGACAAGAAAGTAATCTGAGGTAAGTGCAGTTTTTTTTTTATTATGAATTTCATATGAAAAAAAAAATATTTTTAATATGAAAATGTTTGTCTTCAAACCGGTGATCTCGGTCGCAAAACACTATCCCGATCATTTTTTTTTTCTTTTTTCAGAGCAAGCCAGGCAAGCGAGTGGTAGAAAACTGCGTCTGTTCGCAGGCTGATGGACAAGAAAGTAATCTGAGGTAAGTGCAGTTATTTTTTATAATGAATTTCAGATCAAAAAAAATATTTTTACCAAGAAAATGTTTGTCTTCAAACCGGTGATCTCGGTCGCGAAACGCTATCCCGACTCAATATTTTTTTTCTTCTTTCAGAGCAAGCCAGGCAAGCGAGGGGTAGAAAGCCGCGCCTGTTCGCGGGCTGATGGACAAGAAAGTAATCTGAGGTAAGTGCATTTTTTTTTATAATGAATTTCAGATGAAAAAAAATGATTTTTAACAAGAAAATGTTTGTCTTCAAACCGGTGATCTCGGTCGCGAAACACTATCCCGATCAATTTTTTTTTCTTTTTTTAGCACAAACCAGGCAAGCGAGGGGTAGAAAGCCGCGCCTGTTCGCGGGCTGATGGACAAGAAAGTAATCTGAGGTAAGTGCAGTTTTTTTTTTTATTATGAATTTCAGATGAAAAAATTTATTTTTACTAAGAAACTATTTGTCTTCAAACCGGTGATCTCGGTCGCGAAACACTATCAGGTCTATTGTTTTTTCTTTTTTCAGAGCAATCCAGGCAAGCGAGGGGTAGAAAGCCGCACCTGTTCGCGGTCTGATGGACAAGAAAGTAATCTGAGGTAAGTGCAGTATTTTTTTATTATGAATTTCATATGAAAAAAATATATTTTTAATATGAAAATGTTTGTCTTCAAACCGGTGATCTCGGTCGCAAAACACTATCCCGACTCAATATTTTTTTCTTTTTTCAGAACAAACCAGGCAAGCGAGGGGTAGAAAGCCGCGCCTGTTCGCGGGCTGATGGACAAGAAAGTAATCTGAGGTAAGTGCAGTTTTTTTTTTATTATGGATTTCAGATGAAAAAATTGATTTTTACTAAGAAAATGTTTGTCTTCAAACCGGTGATCTCGGTCGCGAAACACTATCAGGTCTATTTTTTTTTCTTTTTTCAGAGCAATCCAGGCAAGCGAGGGGTAGAAAGCCGCACCTGTTCGCGGTCTGATAGACAAGAAAGTAATCTGTGGTAAGTGCAGACCAAAATTATGAATTTCAGATGAAATAACGTGATTTTATACTAAGAAAATATTTGTCTTCAAACCGCTGATCTCGGTCGCCAAACACTATACCGACTTAATTTTTTTTTCTTTTTTCAGAGCAAGCCAGGCAAGCGAGGGGTAGAAAGCTACGCCTGTTCGCGGGCTGATGGACAAGAAAGTAATCTGAGGTAAGTGCAGTTTTTTTTATAATGAATTTCAGATGAAAAAAAATGATTTTTACCAAGAAAATGTTTGTCTTCAAACCGGTGATCTCGGTCGCGAAACACTATCCCGATCAATTTTTTTTTCTTTTTTCAGAACAAACCAGGCAAGCGAGGGGTAGAAAGCCGCGCCTGTTCGCGGGCTGATGGACAAGAAAGTAATCTGAGGTAAGTGCAGTTTTTTTTTTTATTATGAATTTCAGATGAAAAAATTTATTTTTACTAAGAAAATGTTTGTCTTCAAACCGGTGATCTCGGTCGCGAAACACTATCTGGTCTATTGTTTTTTCTTTTTTCAGAGCAATCCAGGCAAGCGAGGGGTAGAAAGCCGCACCTGTTCGCGGTCTGATGGACAAGAAAGTAATCTGTGGTAAGTGCAAACCAAAATTATGAATTTCAGATGAAAAAACGTGATTTTATACTAAGAAAATATTTGTCTTCAAACCGCTGATCTCGGTCGCAAAACACTATCCCGATCAATTTTTTTTTCTTTTTTCAGAACAAACCAGGCAAGCGAGGGGTAGAAAGCCGCGCCTGTTCGCGGGCTGATGGACAAGAAAGTAATCTGAGGTAAGTGCATTTTTTTTTTATAACGAA
Organism: Griposia aprilina; assembly: GCA_916610205.1. Taxonomy (NCBI): domain Eukaryota; kingdom Metazoa; phylum Arthropoda; class Insecta; order Lepidoptera; family Noctuidae; genus Griposia; species Griposia aprilina. Next base: position 172,289 of record CAKAIV010000010.1, on the reverse strand, counting down.
TTTAAGATGAAAAAAATTGATTTTTACCAAGAAAATGTTTGTCTTCAAACCGGTGATCTCGGTCGCAAAACACTACCCCGATCAATTTTTTTTTCTTTTTTCATCACAAACCAGGCAAGCGAGGGGTAGAAAGCCGCGCCTGTTCGCAGGCTGATGGACAAGAAAGTAATCTGAGGTAAGTGCAGTTTTTTTTTTATTATGAATTTCATATGAAAAAAAAATATTTTTACTAAGAAAATGTTTGTCTTCAAACCGGTGATCTCGGTCGCGAAACACTATCAGGACAATTATTTTTTCCTTTTTTCAGAGCAATCCAGGCAAGTGAGGGGTAGAAAGCCGCGTCTGTTCGCGGGCTGATGGACAAGAAAGTAATCTGAGGTAAGTGCAGTTTTTTTAATAATGAATTTAAGATTAAAAAAATTGATTTTTAACAAGAAAATGTTTGTCTTCAAACCGGTGATCTCGGTCGCGAAACACTATCCCGATCATTTTTTTTTTCTTTTTTCAGCACAAACCAGGCAAGCGAGGGGTAGAAAGCCGCGCCTGTTCGCGGGCTGATGGACAAGAAAGTAATCTGAGGTAAGTGCAGTTTTTTTTTTTATTATGAATTTCATATGAAAAAAAAATATTTTTAATATGAAAATGTTTGTCTTCAAACCGGTGATCTCGGTCGCAAAACACTATCCCGACTCAATATTTTTTTCTTTTTTCAGAGCAAGCCAGGCAAGCGAGTGGTAGAAAACTGCGTCTGTTCGCAGGCTGATGGACAAGAAAGTAATCTGAGGTAAGTGCAGTTTTTTTTTTATTATGAATTTCATATGAAAAAAAAAATATTTTTAATATGAAAATGTTTGTCTTCAAACCGGTGATCTCGGTCGCAAAACACTATCCCGATCATTTTTTTTTTCTTTTTTCAGAGCAAGCCAGGCAAGCGAGTGGTAGAAAACTGCGTCTGTTCGCAGGCTGATGGACAAGAAAGTAATCTGAGGTAAGTGCAGTTATTTTTTATAATGAATTTCAGATCAAAAAAAATATTTTTACTAAGAAAATGTTTGTCTTCAAACCGGTGATCTCGGTCGCGAAACGCTATCCCGACTCAATATTTTTTTTCTTCTTTCAGAGCAAGCCAGGCAAGCGAGGGGTAGAAAGCCGCGCCTGTTCGCGGGCTGATGGACAAGAAAGTAATCTGAGGTAAGTGCATTTTTTTTTATAATGAATTTCAGATGAAAAAAAATGATTTTTAACAAGAAAATGTTTGTCTTCAAACCGGTGATCTCGGTCGCGAAACACTATCCCGATCAATTTTTTTTTCTTTTTTTAGCACAAACCAGGCAAGCGAGGGGTAGAAAGCCGCGCCTGTTCGCGGGCTGATGGACAAGAAAGTAATCTGAGGTAAGTGCAGTTTTTTTTTTTATTATGAATTTCAGATGAAAAAATTTATTTTTACTAAGAAAATGTTTGTCTTCAAACCGGTGATCTCGGTCGCGAAACACTATCAGGTCTATTGTTTTTTCTTTTTTCAGAGCAATCCAGGCAAGCGAGGGGTAGAAAGCCGCACCTGTTCGCGGTCTGATGGACAAGAAAGTAATCTGAGGTAAGTGCAGTTATTTTTTATAATGAATTTCAGATCAAAAAAAATATTTTTACTAAGAAAATGTTTGTCTTCAAACCGGTGATCTCGGTCGCGAAACGCTATCCCGACTCAATATTTTTTTTCTTCTTTCAGAGCAAGCCAGGCAAGCGAGGGGTAGAAAGCCGCGCCTGTTCGCGGGCTGATGGACAAGAAAGTAATCTGAGGTAAGTGCATTTTTTTTTTATAATGAATTTCAGATGAAAAAAAATGATTTTTAACAAGAAAATGTTTGTCTTCAAACCGGTGATCTCGGTCGCGAAACACTATCCCGATCAAATTTTTTTTCTTTTTTCAGAGCAAGCCAGGCAAGCGAGTGGTAGAAAACTGCGTCTGTTCGCAGGCTGATGGACAAGAAAGTAATCTGAGGTAAGTGCAGTTATTTTTTATATTGAATTTCAGATCAAAAAAAATATTTTTACTAAGAAAATGTTTGTCTTCAAACCGGTGATCTCGGTCGCGAAACACTATCCCGATCAATTTTTTTTTCTTTTTTTAGCACAAACCAGGCAAGCGAGGGGTAGAAAGCCGCGCCTGTTCGCGGGCTGATGGACAAGAAAGTAATCTGAGGTAAGTGCAGTTTTTTTTTTTATTATGAATTTCAGATGAAAAAATTTATTTTTACTAAGAAAATGTTTGTCTTCAAACCGGTGATCTCGGTCGCGAAACACTATCAGGTCTATTGTTTTTTCTTTTTTCAGAGCAATCCAGGCAAGCGAGGGGTAGAAAGCCGCGTCTGTTCGCGGGCTGATGGACAAGAAAGTAATCTGAGGTAAGTGCAGTTTTTTTTTATAATGAATTTAAGATGAAAAAAATTGATTTTTACCAAGAAAATGTTTGTCTTCAAACCGGTGATCTCGGTCGCGAAACACTATCCTGACTTAATTTTTTTTTCTTTTTTCAGAGCAAGCCAGGCAAGCGAGGGGAAGAAAGCCGCGCCTGTTCGCGGGCTGATGGACAAGAAAGTAATCTGAGGTAAGTGCATTTTTTTTTTATAATGAATTTAAGATGAAAAAAATTGATTTTTACCAAGAAAATGTTTGTCTTCAAACCGGTGATCTCGGTCGCGAAACATTATCCCGATCAAATTTTTTTTCTTTTTTCAGCACAAACCAGGCAAGCGAGCGGTAGAAAGCCGCGCCTGTTCGTGGGCTGATGGACAAGAAAGTACTCTTAGGTAAGTGCAGTTTTTTTTTTTATTATGAATTTCATATGAAAAAAAAATATTTTTACTAAGAAAATGTTTGTCTTCAAACCGGTGATCTCGGTCGCGAAACACTATCCCGATCATTTTTATTTTATTTTTTTAGCACAAACCTGGCAAGCGAGGGGTAGAAAGCCGCGCCTGTTCACGGGCTGATGGACAAGAAAGTAATCTGAGGTAAGTGCAGATTTTTTTTAAATTATGAATTTCATATGAAAAAAAAATATTTTTACTTAGAAAATGTTTGTCTTCAAACCGGTGATCTCGGTCGCGAAACACTATCCCGATCAATTTTTTTTTCTTTTTTCAGAACAAACCAGGCAAGCAAGGGGTAGAAAGCCGCGCCTGTTCGCGGGCTGATGGACAAGAAAGTAATCTGAGGTAAGTGCAGTTTTTTTTTTATTATGGATTTCAGATGAAAAAACTTGATTTTTACTAAGAAAATGTTTGTCTTCAAACCGGTGATCTCGGTCGCGAAACACTATCAGGAATATTTTTTTTTCTTTTTTCAGAGCAATCCAGGCAAGCGAGGGGTAGAAAGCCGCACCTGTTCGCGGTCTGATGGACAAGAAAGTAATCTGTGGTAAGTGCAGACCAAAATTATGAATTTCAGATGAAATAACGTGATTTTATACTAAGAAAATATTTGTCTTCAAACCGCTGATCTCGGTCGCCAAACACTATACCTACTTAATTTTTTTTTCTTTTTTCAGAGCAAGCCAGGCAAGCGAGGGGTAGAAAGCTACGCCTGTTCGCGGGCTGATGGACAAGAAAGTAATCTGAGGTAAGTGCAGTTTTTTTTATAATGAATTTCAGATGAAAAAAAATGATTTTTACCAAGAAAATGTTTGTCTTCAAACCGGTGATCTCGGTCGCGAAACACTATCCCGATCAATTTTTTTTTCTTTTTTCAGAACAAACCAGGCAAGCGAGGGGTAGAAAGCCGCGCCTGTTCGCGGGCTGATGGACAAGAAAGTAATCTGAGGTAAGTGCAGTTTTTTTTTTTATTATGAATTTCAGATGAAAAAATTTATTTTTACTAAGAAAATGTTTGTCTTCAAACCGGTGATCTCGGTCGCGAAACACTATCAGGTCTATTGTTTTTTCTTTTTTCAGAGCAATCCAGGCAAGCGAGGGGTAGAAAGCCGCACCTGTTCGCGGTCTGATGGACAAGAAAGTAATCTGTGGTAAGTGCAAACCAAAATTATGAATTTCAGATGAAAAAACGTGATTTTATACTAAGAAAATATTTGTCTTCAAACCGCTGATCTCGGTCGCAAAACACTATCCCGATCAATTTTTTTTTCTTTTTTCAGAACAAACCAGGCAAGCGAGGGGTAGAAAGCCGCGCCTGTTCGCGGGCTGATGGACAAGAAAGTAATCTGAGGTAAGTGCATTTTTTTTTTATAACGAATTTAAGATGAAAAAAATTGATTTTTACCAAGAAAATGTTTGTCTTCAAACCGGTGATCTCGGTCGCAAAACACTACCCCGATCAATTTTTTTTTCTTTTTTCATCACAAACCAGGCAAGCGAGGGGTAGAAAGCCGCGCCTGTTCGCAGGCTGATGGACAAGAAAGTAATCTGAGGTAAGTGCAGTTTTTTTTTTATTATGAATTTCATATGAAAAAAAAATATTTTTACTAAGAAAATGTTTGTCTTCAAACCGGTGATCTCGGTCGCGAAACACTATCAGGACAATTATTTTTTCCTTTTTTCAGAGCAATCCAGGCAAGTGAGGGGTAGAAAGCCGCGTCTAATCGCGGGCTGATGGACAAGAAAGTAATCTGAGGTAAGTGCAGTTTTTTTAATAATGAATTTAAGATGAAAAAAATTGATTTTTACCAAGAAAATGTTTGTCTTCAAACCGGTGATCTCGGTCGCGAAACACTATCCCGATCATTTTTTTTTTCTTTTTTCAGCACAAACCAGGCAAGCGAGGGGTAGAAAGCCGCGCCTGTTCGCGGGCTGATGGACAAGAAAGTAATCTGAGGTAAGTGCAGTTTTTTTTTTTATTATGAATTTCATATGAAAAAAAAATATTTTTAATATGAAAATGTTTGTCTTCAAACCGGTGATCTCGGTCGCAAAACACTATCCCGACTCAATATTTTTTTCTTTTTTCAGAGCAAGCCAGGCAAGCGAGTGGTAGAAAACTGCGTCTGTTCGCAGGCTGATGGACAAGAAAGTAATCTGAGGTAAGTGCAGTTTTTTTTTTATTATGAATTTCATATGAAAAAAAAAATATTTTTAATATGAAAATGTTTGTCTTCAAACCGGTGATCTCGGTCGCAAAACACTATCCCGATCATTTTTTTTTTCTTTTTTCAGAGCAAGCCAGGCAAGCGAGTGGTAGAAAACTGCGTCTGTTCGCAGGCTGATGGACAAGAAAGTAATCTGAGGTAAGTGCAGTTATTTTTTATAATGAATTTCAGATCAAAAAAAATATTTTTACTAAGAAAATGTTTGTCTTCAAACCGGTGATCTCGGTCGCGAAACGCTATCCCGACTCAATATTTTTTTTCTTCTTTCAGAGCAAGCCAGGCAAGCGAGGGGTAGAAAGCCGCGCCTGTTCGCGGGCTGATGGACAAGAAAGTAATCTGAGGTAAGTGCATTTTTTTTTATAATGAATTTCAGATGAAAAAAAATGATTTTTAACAAGAAAATGTTTGTCTTCAAACCGGTGATCTCGGTCGCGAAACACTATCCCGATCAATTTTTTTTTCTTTTTTTAGCACAAACCAGGCAAGCGAGGGGTAGAAAGCCGCGCCTGTTCGCGGGCTGATGGACAAGAAAGTAATCTGAGGTAAGTGCAGTTTTTTTTTTTATTATGAATTTCAGATGAAAAAATTTATTTTTACTAAGAAAATGTTTGTCTTCAAACCGGTGATCTCGGTCGCGAAACACTATCAGGTCTATTGTTTTTTCTTTTTTCAGAGCAATCCAGGCAAGCGAGGGGTAGAAAGCCGCACCTGTTCGCGGTCTGATGGACAAGAAAGTAATCTGAGGTAAGTGCAGTATTTTTTTATTATGAATTTCATATGAAAAAAATATATTTTTAATATGAAAATGTTTGTCTTCAAACCGGTGATCTCGGTCGCAAAACACTATCCCGACTCAATATTTTTTTCTTTTTTCAGAGCAAGCCAGGCAAGCGAGTGGTAGAAAACTGCGTCTGTTCGCAGGCTGATGGACAAGAAAGTAATCTGAGGTAAGTGCAGTTTTTTTTTTATTATGAATTTCATATGAAAAAAAAATATTTTTAATATGAAAATGTTTGTCTTCAAACCGGTGATCTCGGTCGCAAAACACTATCCCGATCAATTTTTTTTTCTTTTTTCAGAGCAAGCCAGGCAAGCGAGTGGTAGAAAACTGCGTCTGTTCGCAGGCTGATGGACAAGAAAGTAATCTGAGGTAAGTGCAGTTATTTTTTATAATGAATTTCAGATCAAAAAAAATATTTTTACTAAGAAAATGTTTGTCTTCAAACCGGTGATCTCGGTCGCGAAACGCTATCCCGACTCAATATTTTTTTTCTTCTTTCAGAGCAAGCCAGGCAAGCGAGGGGTAGAAAGCCGCGCCTGTTCGCGGGCTGATGGACAAGAAAGTAATCTGAGGTAAGTGCATTTTTTTTTTATAATGAATTTCAGATGAAAAAAAATGATTTTTAACAAGAAAATGTTTGTCTTCAAACCGGTGATCTCGGTCGCGAAACACTATCCCGATCATTTTTTTTCTTTTTTCAGAGCAAGCCAGGCAAGCGAGTGGTAGAAAACTGCGTCTGTTCGCAGGCTGATGGACAAGAAAGTAATCTGAGGTAAGTGCAGTTATTTTTTATATTGAATTTCAGATCAAAAAAAATATTTTTACTAAGAAAATGTTTGTCTTCAAACCGGTGATCTCGGTCGCGAAACACTATCCCGATCAATTTTTTTTTCTTTTTTTAGCACAAACCAGGCAAGCGAGGGGTAGAAAGCCGCGCCTGTTCGCGGGCTGATGGACAAGAAAGTAATCTGAGGTAAGTGCAGTTTTTTTTTTTATTATGAATTTCAGATGAAAAAATTTATTTTTACTAAGAAAATGTTTGTCTTCAAACCGGTGATCTCGGTCGCGAAACACTATCAGGTCTATTGTTTTTTCTTTTTTCAGAGCAATCCAGGCAAGCGAGGGGTAGAAAGCCGCACCTGTTCGCGGTCTGATGGACAAGAAAGTAATCTGAGGTAAGTGCAGTATTTTTTTATTATGAATTTCATATGAAAAAAAAATATTTTTAATATGAAAATGTTTGTCTTCAAACCGGTGATCTCGGTCGCAAAACACTATCCCGACTCAATATTTTTTTCTTTTTTCAGAGCAAGCCAGGCAAGCGAGTGGTAGAAAACTGCGTCTGTTCGCAGGCTGATGGACAAGAAAGTAATCTGAGGTAAGTGCAGTTTTTTTTTTATTATGAATTTCATATGAAAAAAAAATATTTTTAATATGAAAATGTTTGTCTTCAAACCGGTGATCTCGGTCGCGAAACACTATCCCGATCAATTTTTTTTTCTTTTTTCAGAGCAAGCCAGGCAAGCGAGTGGTAGAAAACTGCGTCTGTTCGCAGGCTGATGGACAAGAAAGTAATCTGAGGTAAGTGCAGTTATTTTTTATAATGAATTTCAGATCAAAAAAAATATTTTTACTAAGAAAATGTTTGTCTTCAAACCGGTGATCTCGGTCGCGAAACGCTATCCCGACTCAATATTTTTTTTCTTCTTTCAGAGCAAGCCAGGCAAGCGAGGGGTAGAAAGCCGCGCCTGTTCGCGGGCTGATGGACAAGAAAGTAATCTGAGGTAAGTGCATTTTTTTTTTATAATGAATTTCAGATGAAAAAAAATGATTTTTAACAAGAAAATGTTTGTCTTCAAACCGGTGATCTCGGTCGCGAAACACTATCCCGATCAAATTTTTTTTCTTTTTTCAGAGCAAGCCAGGCAAGCGAGTGGTAGAAAACTGCGTCTGTTCGCAGGCTGATGGACAAGAAAGTAATCTGAGGTAAGTGCAGTTATTTTTTATAATGAATTTCAGATCAAAAAAAATATTTTTACTAAGAAAATGTTTGTCTTCAAACCGGTGATCTCGGTCGCGAAACGCTATCCCGACTCAATATTTTTTTTCTTCTTTCAGAGCAAGCCAGGCAAGCGAGGGGTAGAAAGCCGCGCCTGTTCGCGGGCTGATGGACAAGAAAGTAATCTGAGGTAAGTGCATTTTTTTTTTATAATGAATTTCAGATGAAAAAAAATGATTTTTAACAAGAAAATGTTTGTCTTCAAACCGGTGATCTCGGTCGCAAAACACTATCCCGATCATTTTTTTTTTCTTTTTTCAGAGCAAGCCAGGCAAGCGAGTGGTAGAAAACTGCGTCTGTTCGCAGGCTGATGGACAAGAAAGTAATCTGAGGTAAGTGCAGTTATTTTTTATAATGAATTTCAGATCAAAAAAAATATTTTTACTAAGAAAATGTTTGTCTTCAAACCGGTGATCTCGGTCGCGAAACGCTATCCCGACTCAATATTTTTTTTCTTCTTTCAGAGCAAGCCAGGCAAGCGAGGGGTAGAAAGCCGCGCCTGTTCGCGGGCTGATGGACAAGAAAGTAATCTGAGGTAAGTGCATTTTTTTTTTATAATGAATTTCAGATGAAAAAAAATGATTTTTAACAAGAAAATGTTTGTCTTCAAACCGGTGATCTCGGTCGCGAAACACTATCCCGATCAATTTTTTTTTCTTTTTTTAGCACAAACCAGGCAAGCGAGGGGTAGAAAGCCGCGCCTGTTCGCGGGCTGATGGACAAGAAAGTAATCTGAGGTAAGTGCAGTTTTTTTTTTTATTATGAATTTCAGATGAAAAAATTTATTTTTACTAAGAAAATGTTTGTCTTCAAACCGGTGATCTCGGTCGCGAAACACTATCAGGTCTATTGTTTTTTCTTTTTTCAGAGCAATCCAGGCAAGCGAGGGGTAGAAAGCCGCACCTGTTCGCGGTCTGATGGACAAGAAAGTAATCTGAGGTAAGTGCAGTTTTTTTTTTTATTATGAATTTCATATGAAAAAAAAATATTTTTAATATGAAAATGTTTGTCTTCAAACCGGTGATCTCGGTCGCAAAACACTATCCCGACTCAATATTTTTTTCTTTTTTCAGAGCAAGCCAGGCAAGCGAGTGGTAGAAAACTGCGTCTGTTCGCAGGCTGATGGACAAGAAAGTAATCTGAGGTAAGTGCAGTTATTTTTTATAATGAATTTCAGATCAAAAAAAATATTTTTACTAAGAAAATGTTTGTCTTCAAACCGGTGATCTCGGTCGCGAAACGCTATCCCGACTCAATATTTTTTTTCTTCTTTCAGAGCAATCCAGGCAAGCGAGGGGTAGAAAGCCGCGCCTGTTCGCGGGCTGATGGACAAGAAAGTAATCTGAGGTAAGTGCATTTTTTTTTTATAATGAATTTAAGATGAAAAAAAATGATTTTTAACAAGAAAATGTTTGTCTTCAAACCGGTGATCTCGGTCGCGAAACACTATCCCGATCAAATTTTTTTTCTTTTTTCAGAGCAAGCCAGGCAAGCGAGTGGTAGAAAACTGCGTCTGTTCGCAGGCTGATGGACAAGAAAGTAATCTGAGGTAAGTGCAGTTATTTTTTATAATGAATTTCAGATCAAAAAAAATATTTTTACTAAGAAAATGTTTGTCTTCAAACCGGTGATCTCGGTCGCGAAACACTATCCCGACTCAATATTTTTTTTCTTCTTTCAGAGCAAGCCAGGCAAGCGAGGGGTAGAAAGCCGCGCCTGTTCGCGGGCTGATGGACAAGAAAGTAATCTGAGGTAAGTGCATTTTTTTTTTATAATGAATTTCAGATGAAAAAAAATGATTTTTAACAAGAAAATGTTTGTCTTCAAACCGGTGATCTCGGTCGCGAAACACTATCCCGATCAATTTTTTTTTCTTTTTTTAGCACAAACCAGGCAAGCGAGGGGTAGAAAGCCGCGCCTGTTCGCGGGCTGATGGACAAGAAAGTAATCTGAGGTAAGTGCAGTTTTTTTTTTTATTATGAATTTCAGATGAAAAAAATTATTTTTACTAAGAAAATGTTTGTCTTCAAACCGGTGATCTCGGTCGCGAAACACTATCAGGTCTATTGTTTTTTCTTTTTTCAGAGCAATCCAGGCAAGCGAGGGGTAGAAAGCCGCACCTGTTCGCGGTCTGATGGACAAGAAAGTAATCTGAGGTAAGTGCAGTTTTTTTTTTTATTATGAATTTCATATGAAAAAAAAATATTTTTAATATGAAAATGTTTGTCTTCAAACCGGTGATCTCGGTCGCAAAACACTATCCCGACTCAATATTTTTTTCTTTTTTCAGAGCAAGCCAGGCAAGCGAGTGGTAGAAAACTGCGTCTGTTCGCAGGCTGATGGACAAGAAAGTAATCTGAGGTAAGTGCAGTTTTTTTTTTATTATGAATTTCATATGAAAAAAAAATATTTTTAATATGAAAATGTTTGTCTTCAAACCGGTGATCTCGGTCGCAAAACACTATCCCGATCAATTTTTTTTTCTTTTTTCAGAGCAAGCCAGGCAAGCGAGTGGTAGAAAACTGCGTCTGTTCGCAGGCTGATGGACAAGAAAGTAATCTGAGGTAAGTGCAGTTATTTTTTATAATGAATTTCAGATCAAAAAAAATATTTTTACTAAGAAAATGTTTGTCTTCAAACCGGTGATCTCGGTCGCGAAACGCTATCCCGACTCAATATTTTTTTTCTTCTTTCAGAGCAAGCCAGGCAAGCGAGGGGTAGAAAGCCGCGCCTGTTCGCGGGCTGATGGACAAGAAAGTAATCTGAGGTAAGTGCATTTTTTTTTTATAATGAATTTCAGATGAAAAAAAATGATTTTTAACAAGAAAATGTTTGTCTTCAAACCGGTGATCTCGGTCGCGAAACACTATCCCGATCAATTTTTTTTTCTTTTTTCAGAGCAAGCCAGGCAAGCGAGTGGTAGAAAACTGCGTCTGTTCGCAGGCTGATGGACAAGAAAGTAATCTGAGGTAAGTGCAGTTATTTTTTATAATGAATTTCAGATCAAAAAAAATATTTTTACTAAGAAAATGTTTGTCTTCAAACCGGTGATCTCGGTCGCGAAACGCTATCCCGACTCAATATTTTTTTTCTTCTTTCAGAGCAAGCCAGGCAAGCGAGGGGTAGAAAGACGCGCCTGTTCGCGGGCTGATGGACAAGAAAGTAATCTGAGGTAAGTGCATTTTTTTTTTATAATGAATTTCAGATGAAAAAAAATGATTTTTAACAAGAAAATATTTGTCTTCAAACCGGTGATCTCGGTCGCGAAACACTATCCCGATCAATTTTTTTTTCTTTTTTCAGAACAAACCAGGCAAGCGAGGGGTAGAAAGCCGCGCCTGTTCGCGGGCTGATGGAAAAGAAAGTAATCTGAGGTAAGTGCAGTTTTTTTTTTATTATGAATTTCAAATGAAAAAACGTGATTTTATACTAGGAAAATATTTGTCTTCAAACCGCTGATCTCGGTCGCAAAACACTATCCCGACTTAATTTTTTTTCCTTTTTTCTGAGCAAGCCAGGCAAGCGAGGGGTATTAGGTTAGGTTAGGTTAGGTTAGGTTGAGATCCGCACGATCTCCTACGAGGCGGCTTGTGCACTGGCCGGATCCCCGCCCTGGGACCTGGAGGCGAAGGTGCTCGCGTTACTGTACCAGTGGCGCGAGGAATGGCGGGCGCGGGGCCAGCGACCGATGCAGCGACATATGGAGCAGCGTCGGTCGCAGCTCCGCGAGGTCCTGGTGGCGGAATGGCGGGACAGGCTCTCACGCCCTACCGCCGGCCTCGTCACCATCGAGGCGGTCCGGCCGGTGCTCGACCTCTGGCTCGGGAGGAGGCACGGCTCCCTGTCGTTTCGGGTGACGCAGGTGCTCTCGGGGCATGGTTGTTTCGGGAAGTACCTGTGTCGCATAAACAGGGAGCCGGACGCCCGGTGTCACCACTGCGTCGACTGTCGGGAGGACACGGCGCGGCATACGCTGGCAGAGTGTGCCGCTTGGGAGGAGCCGCGCCGTGCCCTCATCTCAGGAGTAGGCAGTGACCTGTCGCTGCCGGCCGTAGTGAACGCTATGGTCGGCGGCGACGAGTCCTGGGACGCGGTGGTATCCTTCTGCGAAACAGTTATCTCGCAGAAGGAGGCTGCGGAACGGGAGCGAGAGATCTCATCCTCTCACCCGGCCCGCAGCAGGCGCACCGGGCGTCGGCGGAGGGCGGACAACGCCCTCTTCCAGCCCCCCTAAATGGGTCCAGGGACGACGGACTTGGGGACGTCCGTCGCCCCCCATACATCAGGACCCGAGGCGGCGGCGCGTAGTGTTCCACGCGCGCCCCTCTTAGACGTCGCGGGGGGAGTCAAACACCTCACTCCCCCCGCTCGACCGGACGGGGCCCGCAGAGGCGGGCCGGCACCAGTCGGGGGTTGCGGAAGATTCGTATGTTCCCGCGACCCCCGACGCAGGTGTGAGATGGAACACCGGGGTGGTTTTTAGTCAGTAAGAGTCTGACAGACCCCTCCGCCGCCCCAGGGCGGGGGACATCCACGAGGATTTTCCACCCCGGATCAAAAAAAAAAAAAAAAAAAGGTTAGGTTGAGATCGAGCTGCGTCGGTCGCAGCTCCGCGAGGTCCTGGTGACGGAGTGGCGGGACAGGCTCTCACGCCCTACCGCCGGTCTCGTCACCATCGAGGCGGTCCGGCCAGTGCTCAACGAATGGCTCGGGAGGAGGCACGGCTCCCTGTCGTTTAGGGTGACTCAGGTGCTCTCGGGGCATGGTTGCTTTGGGAAGTACCTGAGTCGCATAAACAGGGAGCCGGACGCTCGGTGTCATCACTGCGTCAACTGTCCGGAGGACACGGCGTGGCATACGCTGGCAGAGTGTGCCGCATGGGAGGAACCGCGCCGTGCCCTCGTGTCAGTAGTTGGAGCCGACTTGTCACTTCCGGCCGTCGCTTGTTCGATGGTCGGGAGCGGTGAGTCGTGGGATGCGGTGATCTCCTTCTGTGAAACCGTCATTTCACAGAAGGAGGCTGCGGAAAGGTTGAGAGAGGTCGAGGCCACTCTCCCGATCCGCAGCAGACGTACCGGGCGTCGGCGGAGGGCGGACAACGCCCTCTTCCAGCCCCCATAAACGGGTCCAGAGGGACGGCGGACCTGGGGATGTCCGCCGACCCTCATATAACAGGACCCGAGGCGGCGGCGCGTAGTGTTCCACGCGCGCCCCTATTCGACGTCGCGGGGGGAGTTTTACACCTCACTCCCCCCGCGGACTTGAGGAGGCCCGCAGAGGCGGGCCGGCACTAGCTGGGGATCGTGGAAGGCGCACAAGTTCCCATGATCCCCGGTGCAAGTGTGGGAAGGGAACACCGGGGTGGTTTTTAGTCAGTAAGAGTCTGACAGACCCCTCCGCCCCCCCAGGACGGAGGACATCCATGAGGATTTTCCACCCCGGAACAAAAAAAAAAAAAAAAAGGTTAGGGAACACCGGGGTGGTTTTTAGTCAGTAAGAGTCTGACAGACCCCTCCGCCCCCCAGGACGGAGGACATCCATGAGGATTTTCCACCCCGGAACAAAAAAAAAAAAAAAGGTTGGGGGATCCCCCACAGCGCATACTTCCACGTAGTTTCCCCCGGGCAACGCCGTGTCTGACCACCGTAACGGAGTGGCAGACCGGCGGCTAAAGTGCGCTGTGATTCGCAGACAAAAACGCGGACGTCTATGAATATGCCGAAGAAGCCAAGCCGTGACGCCTCCGGGCGTCTTTGTTTTAACGCTAATCGCTCCTCCGAGGGTGATTCAAACGGCCCTTCTCAGGGCCAACCCAAAGGCCCTTCTCAGGGCCAACCCAACGGCCCTTCTCAGGGCCAACCCAACGGCCCTTCTCAGGGCCAACCCAAAGGCCCTTCTCAGGGCCAAACCAACGGCCCTTCTCAGGGCCACGCCGGCGGCGCTTTGGCGTCGGAAGCGGACTGCGCACCATCTGCGGTCAGCTTCTTCAGCAGGCCGGACGAGTTGTCGGACGCCGACGAGTCCAATATGGACACGTCGGCGGCCGAAAACGAACGCCCCAAGCGGAAGAGGGCCGATCTGAGGCTCGGGTCCGGGGGCTCCTCGGAGTCGGTTGCGAGTAGGTCGAAGAAGAAGTCGAAGTCTAAAAAGGCTTCGACTTCTGCTTCGGCTCTTGCCCACGATGTGGGCTTGGTGGACGCCGAGCGCCAGCTAAACCTGGCTAAAAGGGCGCAACTCCAGGAAGACCTGGAGGAGAGGGTCGCCGCAAAGGAGCGGCAGGCGCAAGCCGCCAGGTCGAGGGCTGGCTATGGTGCGTCTAACGTGCTTTATGCTGACCACTCCCTGGCGGAATTGGAGCGCATGGCGCAGGAGGACAAGGAGGAGGTTCTGGAGGTCGCCTCAAAGTCCTCCAATTTGAAGGGGACCTTCCAGAAGGCCCTCAAATGCCGGGCCGCAAGCATGCACGGCATCGTGATAGAGCTGGTGAAGCGGACGGCCACGGACGAGACGCGGCAGCTGCAGGCGAAGGTAGATCGTCTGCAGGCGGAGGTCAGCCAGCTACACCAGAAGCTGGCCGAGGTCACGGCCCAGCCTGCCCAATCTGCCCCGGGTACGGTGGTGGAGGGCTCCTCTTCCCATGCCAGCCTTGAGGCGGTAATCCGCGGGGTTGTCATGGAGGAGAGGGCCTTCATCAGAGGCTGCTTCGCGGGCATCGAAGACCGTCTCTTGCCAGAGAAGCGGCCCCGCCCGCCGCTAGCGGCGGATAAGAGTCCACTGCCGACGGAGCCGGACCCTGCGCCTCTGGGAGGCCCGGCATTGGCCGAGCAGTCCCGGGCCCAGAAGCCCTCTAAGGGCAAAGGTAAGGGCAAGAGGACCACTGTGCCCCCTCAAACGCCAACCACTAGCGCGGAGGGAGCGTCTGGGTCATCTGCCGCTCCAGCGGCCCCCCGGAACTCACAGGAAGAGGACGCCCTTCTTCCCTCCACCACCCCGTCCAACCAGCCGTGGACGAAAGTGGTCAGGGGGGGAAAAGGGCAAAGGTCGACCCCCAACCCCAGTGCAACTGCCCCAGCGGCGAAAAAGGGTCTAGCCGGCGGGAAGAAGCTGGTTCCTCCCAAAACCGCGGCGGTCGTGGTGACCATCACCCCGGAGGCCGTGGAGAGAGGCGAGACGTACGAGTCCATCCTAAGACGGGCTCGTACCAACGCGGATCCCTCCCGGCTGGGGATCGGCAACATCACGTGCCGCCGTACCCTGGCTGGGGCTCGAATTTTCGAGTTTTCGGGGCAGCAGCGCGGCGCAAACGCGGACCTCTTCGCGGGAATGCTGCAGGAGGTCATCGCGGATGCGGCAACGGTCGTCAGGCCTGTAAAGACCGCAGCCTTGGAGGTGGCCGATCTGGACGATTCGGTCACCAAAGAGGACGTGGTGGCGGCCGTTGCGACGGCCGGAGGCTGCGACGCTGGCGCAGTAAAGGGTGGAGCAATCAGGCTCGGGCGCCGCGGCATGGGCACCATCCGCGTCGAGTGCCCAGTCGCTGCGGCCGGGGCCGTCCTTACTGCGACCAAAGGACGGCTGCTTGTGGGGCTCAGCTCAGCTGTGGTCCGGCCACTTGAAGACCAGCCTATGCGCTGCTTCAAGTGCTTCGCGTTCGGCCACACCCGAGCCACGTGTCCCTCTAAGTCCGACTGGGGAGAGTCTTGCTTCCGGTGCGGGCAGGAGGGACACAAGAGTGCCGCTTGCCGCGCTGCCACGCTACGCTGCGCGGCGTGTGCTGCCAGTGGCCGCCCCGCGGACCACAGGATGACGGGCAGGAGCTGCAAGCCGCCCGCGAGGAAGGGCATAGTGCCGGCGCAGGTTCGCCCTGCTGCTACCACCACCGCCGTCGTCGCCGCTGTAGCTCCAGCGACGGTAGAGGAGGAGGGATGTGGGATGTTGGAATAATGGTTTCCAACTACCACATCCTCCAGGCGAACGCCAACCACTGCAGGGCAGCCCAGGACCTGGTGGTGCAGGTCATGGCCGAGTGGTTGGTGAACGTAGCGGTGGTCGCTGAGCCCTACTCAATCCCCGGCAGCTGGCTGGGTGACGAGGACGGCTTGGTGGCACTAGCGGCGCGGTCTTCCACAGACTCCCCTCCCCTCTCACTATTAGAGAAGGGACCGGGATACGTGGCTGCCGCGTGGGGAGAATTAGCCCTTGTGGGCGTCTATTTCTCCCCAAACCGCCCTCTTCAGGACTTCGAGAACTATCTCGGAGTCCTGGCCGCCGTGGTCGGCAGGGCGGCGCCGCGTCAGGTCTCCGTACTGGGAAACCTGAATGCCAAGTCGGTGAACTGGGGTAGCCCGGCCACCGACGCTCGCGGGCGGGCAGTGGAGATGTGGGCAGCCTCCTCTGGACTCTCCCTCTTGAATAGAGGAAACGTCCAGACATGCGTGCGGCGGCAGGGTGGCTCAATAGTGGACGTCACTTTCGCCACCCCTGCGTTGGCCGCGCGCGTGTTGAACTGGCGGGTGGACCTGGTGGAGACTATGTCGGACCATCGCTACGTACGGTTCGACATCTCCACCGGTGGCCCCGGAGAAACGCGGCCCCTGTCGGGGCGATCGCCGTTCCCGCGGTGGGCTTTCACCCGCCTGGACAGGGAGGCAGCGGGGGAGGCGGCGTTCATCCAGGACTGGTTTTCGCCGTCTTCCGCTGGCCTGGATGTGGATACCGTGGCGCGGCGCCTGAGGGGGTCTCTGACCGAGGTATGCAACTCTAGCATGCCTCGGTCTCGCCGACCACTACCCAGGCGCGCCGTGTACTGGTGGTCGGTGGAGCTGGCGGGGCTCCGAGCAGCGTGTGTGGAGGCAAGGAGGGCCTACACGCGAAGCCGGCGGCGGCGTCGACGAGACCACGCCGACGAGGACCACCTCTATGAGGTGTATGTGGAGGCAAAAATGGTCCTCGATAGGGCCATCGCCGCCGCCAGAGATTCGGCGAGAGCGGAGATGCTGGAGGGTCTCGACAGCGACCCCTACGGGAGACCTTATAAGGCGGCGCGCAACAAATTGCGCCCCTTTGGTCCCCCAGTGGCCGAGACCCTGGAGCCCTCATTCCTGGATGGGGTGGTTCAGTCCCTGTTCCCGTGCAGGGACAACTTCACCCCACCAGTGATGGGCGCACCGCTAGGGATAGCTCCGCCAGTTGAGGAAGAAGAGGAGGCCCCCCCTGTCACGGAGTCGGAACTCCGCGCGGCGATTGTCCACATCCGCGCCAAGAAGACGGCTCCGGGCCCCGACGGTGTTCCGGCAAGAGTGGTGGCGATCGCTGCCACTCAAATGGAGGAGAGATTTCGGGACCTCTTCAGCGCATGTCTTGCGTGTGGGAGGTTCCCGAAACCGTGGAAGGAGGGGCAGTTGTGCCTCCTTCGCAAGGAGGGCCACCCGGCGGACTCCCCCTCGGCATTCCGGCCCATCGTTCTGCTCGATGAGGTCGGCAAAATGTTCGAGGGGATAATCGCTGGCCGCCTAAACAGCCACCTGCGGAGTATCGGGCCGGACTTGTCGGACGCTCAGTTCGGTTTTCGGGCTGAGCGCTCCACGGTGGACGCGCTGGCCCGCCTCAAGGGCCAGGTGAAGGGGGCGATGGAGGCGAGGGACGGATTGTTGGCTGTGTCATTCGATATAGCCAATGCCTTCAACTCCGTTCCCCACTCCACCATCCTAGAGGCACTCCGATTCCACGGAGTGCCCCTATACATGCGTCGTCTGCTAGCCAGCTACCTAGAGGATCGGGCGATCGTCCTCGTTAATAGGGCTGGCCAAGTCCGGCGGTACGCCGTTGAAGCCGGCGTTCCGCAGGGGTCAGTCATAGGACCTGTCCTCTGGAACATCGCCTATGATTGGCTCTTGCGGGGAACTCTCCTTCGGGGCACGAGTGTCATCTGCTATGCGGATGACACTCTCCTCACCGCCCGGGGGGAGAGTTTTAGGGAGGCGGCCAATCTGGCCTCGGCGGGTGGATCCTTGGTCGCGGGGAGGATCCACCGCCTAGGTTTAACGGTGGCGCTGCACAAGACCGAGGCCGTGTTCTTCCACGGGCCTCGGCGGCGCCCCCCACCTGATGCCCACATCTTCGTGGAGGGCGTCAGAATTGAGGTGAAGGCCCAGATGAAATATCTGGGCCTTGTACTCGACAGCAGGTGGCGCTTCGGCCCGCACTTTAGCGGGTTGTCGTCGCGCCTGCTGAAGACCGCAGGCGCCCTCTCCTGGCTGCTTCCCAACTTGGGGAGGCCCAGCGCGCGATGCCGGCAACTTTACGCCGGTATCTTGAGGAGTATGGCCCTTTACGGGGCTCCTATCTGGGAGGACTCCCTCCAAAGGAGGGGGAACGCCGCCGCCTTGCGGGCGCCCCAAAGGGCCATAGCCCAGCGGGCGGCTCGGGCCTACCGCACAGTGGGCTTCGCGGCAGCATGTGCTCTGGCCGGCACCCCTCCTTGGGAACTCGAGGCGTGGGTGCTCGCCAGAGTATATGAATGGACGGCGGGGCGGAGAGCGGGAGGAGAACGCCCAGCCCCGGAAGAGCGGGAGGCCGTCCGGCGGGAGGCGAGGGATGCCATCGTCCTCCATTGGACGGGGGAGCTCGCCACCGCAGCTTTTGGCCGCCGAACCCTAGACGCGATTGGGCCAGTGTTGCGAGACTGGCTCGAGCGGTCGCATGGGTTCCTCTCGTTCCGTCTGGTGCAGGTGCTGTCCGGACACGGTTGCTTCGGATCGTACCTGCACCGGATAGGACGGGAGGAGACGCCGTCGTGCCACGACTGTGGCGCGGTGGACGACACGGCGCAGCACACCCTCGAGGTGTGCCCGTCGTGGTCCGAGCCGCGCCGCAGTCTCATCGCGGTGATCGGACCGGACCTCTCACTTCCCGGCTTGGTTAATGCCATGCTGCAGGATGAGAGGTCCTGGGCGGCAGTCGCCTCCTTCTGCGAACACGTCATGTCCCAGAAGGAGGCGGCTGAGCGCGCGCGGGAGGACGATCCTCACGCGGCGTCGCTCCGAAGGCGGAGGAGGGGTCGAAGAAGACGTCAGTTTGATAGTCATCTCCGACTCCTCCCAGGTGGAGGCCAGCAGGCAGCGGGTGCGGGGGCGCCCTTGCCTGTATTGCACAGGCCTCCACCAGTGTCGGACGGGAATGGCCAGGTGTTCTCGGCCATTCCCGTAGCCCCCCAAGATGGGGGGAATGCGGGGCCCGCCAGCTAGGCGGGCACGCGCCGGGAGGGTTGTGGATGCAAAGGCTGAGCCGGATTCCCATGGCCTTCCCATCACGGCGATGTGGGAACACCGCTGAGTTTTAGTGGGTATACTGTCATTCCGACAGGAGTCCCACATATCCCGTCTCGTCCCCCCACGAGCGGGAATGCATAAAGCATTTCTCAGCGAAAAAAAAAAAAAAAAAAGGTTAGGTTAGGTTAGGTTGCCGCCTAAACAGCCACCTGCGGAGTATCGGGCCGGACTTGTCGGACGCTCAGTTCGGTTTTCGGGCTGAGCGCTCCACGGTGGACGCGCTGGCTCGCCTCAAGGGCCAGGTGAAGGGGGCGATGGAGGCGAGGGACGGATTGTTGGCTGTGTCATTCGATATAGCCAATGCCTTCAACTCCGTTCCCCACTCCACCATCCTAGAGGCACTCCGATTCCACGGAGTGCCCCTATACATGCGTCGTCTGCTGGCCAGCTACCTAGAGGATCGGACGATTGTCCTCGTTAATAGGGCTGGCCAAGTCCGGCGGTACGCCGTCGAAGCCGGCGTTCCGCAGGGGTCAGTCATAGGACCTGTCCTCTGGAACATCGCCTATGATTGGCTCTTGCGGGGAACTCTCCTTCGGGGCACGAGTGTCATCTGCTATGCGGATGACACTCTCCTCACCGCCCGGGGGGGGAGTTTTAGGGAGGCGGCCAATCTGGCCTCGGCGGGTGGATCCTTGGTCGCGGGGAGGATCCGCCGCCTAGGTTTAACGGTGGCGCTGCACAAGACCGAGGCCGTGTTCTTCCACGGGCCTCGGCGGCGCCCCCCACCTGATGCCCACATTTTCGTGGAGGGCATCAGAATTGAGGTGAAGGCCCAGATGAAATATGTGGGCCTTGTACTCGACAGCAGGTGGCGCTTCGGTCCGCATTTTAGCGGGCTGTCGTCGCGCCTGCTGAAGGCCGCAGGCGCGCTCTCGTGGCTGCTACCCAACTTGGGGAGGCCCAGCGCGCGATGCCGGCAACTTTACGCCGGCATCTTGAGGAGTATGGCCCTTTACGGGGCTCCTATCTGCTCTATATCTATCGAAAAAAAAAAAAAAAAAAGGTTAGGTTAGGTTAGGTTTCTCCTACGAGGCGGCTTGTGCACTGGCCGGATCCCCGCCCTGGGACCTGGAGGCGAAGGTGCTCGCGTCACTGTACCAGTGGCGCGAGGAATGGCGGGCGCGGGGCGAGCGACCGATGCAGCGACATATGGAGCAGCGTCGGTCGCAGCTCCGCGAGGTCCTGGTGGCGGAATGGCGGGACAGGCTCTCACGCCCTACCGCCGGCCTCGTCACCATCGAGGCGGTCCGGCCGGTGCTCGACCTCTGGCTCGGGAGGAGGCACGGCTCCCTGTCGTTTCGGGTGACGCAGGTGCTCTCGGGGCATGGTTGTTTCGGGAAGTACCTGTGTCGCATAAACAGGGAGCCGGACGCCCGGTGTCACCACTGCGTCGACTGTCGGGAGGACACGGCGCGGCATACGCTGGCAGAGTGTGCCGCTTGGGAGGAGCCGCGCCGTGCCCTCATCTCAGGAGTAGGCAGTGACCTGTCGCTGCCGGCCGTAGTGAACGCTATGGTCGGCGGCGACGAGTCCTGGGACGCGGTGGTATCCTTCTGCGAAACAGTTATCTCGCAGAAGGAGGCTGCGGAAAGGGAGCGAGAGATCTCATCCTCTCACCCGGCCCGCAGCAGGCGCACCGGGCGTCGGCGGAGGGCGGACAACGCCCTCTTCCAGCCCCCCTAAATGGGTCCAGGGACGACGGACTTGGGGACGTCCGTCGCCCCCCATACATCAGGACCCGAGGCGGCGGCGCGTAGTGTTCCACGCGCGCCCCTCTTAGACGTCGCGGGGGGAGTCAAACACCTCACTCCCCCCGCTCGACCGGACGGGGCCCGCAGAGGCGGGCCGGCACCAGTCGGGGGTTGCGGAAGATTCGTATGCTCTCGCGACCCCCGACGCAGGTGTGAGATGGAACACCGGGGTGGTTTTTAGTCAGTAAGAGTCTGACAGACCCCTCCGCCCCCCCAGGGCGGGGGACATCCATGAGGATTTTCCACCCCGGATCAAAAAAAAAAAAAAAAAGGTTAGGTTAGGTTTTTTTTTTTTTTTTTTTTTTTTTTTTTTTTTTTTTTTTTTTTTTCGGCAGGAGTGGGAAATCCTCATGGACGCCCAGACTGTCTCACTTATGAGCCAGTCTGGGCAGTGCCGGACTCTTACCGGCTAAAACCACACTCCTGCCCTGCCAAGTGACCCTCTGACATGATCAGAGCCCTTTTTCAGCGGAAATGGCAATTGTTATCACGAGAATGTGAAAAAGAACTAACAAACACGAACAGATGAATTTCCTGTGGAATGACCACCAAAACAAACATTAAACAAATACTAATACCTATTTTGTTATGTTATGTAATACCTATTTATATACCTATACTATTAAATATTATACCTATACCTGTTATAAATACTATGTCTGTGGGGACCTTATTTTTTTTTTTTTTTTTTTTTTGGGTGGGAAATCATCAAATGACCTCTCCCGCTCTGGGCGGAGCGGCAGGGCGTGTCAGACTCTTACTGACTAAAACCCACCCGTGTTCGTTCAGTTGCCTGTGCGCCAGGGCCACGGTAACTCTTTCGAACAATCCGCGACCCCGGCAGGCATCGGCCCTGTCGGACCCCGTCAATTATGCTGACATCTCTTTGAGGCGCGCGTGGAACACAACGCGCCGTCGACCCGGGCCTGGTCCTTGCCGGACGGCGAGCTGCCCATTGCTCGCCGTCCGCAGGCCCGCGCCTACGGTGGCCGGGAGTCGGCTATCGACTCCCGACGCCCAGGGTGTCTCCTCCTGCGGCGACTAGGGTCGTGAGGGCGCAACGATTGCCGCACCCTCACGCGCTCCGCCTCCTCCTTCGCGAGCATTACTGCTTCACAGAAGGAGGTGACGGCTTCCCATTCCCTCTCGCTCCGTACCATGGCCTGTACCAGGACCGGACGCGAGAGATCGCCGCCGCCGATCGCCGCCACGAGGACACGGCGGTGCTCCACCCAAGCTGGGCAGACCTCCACCGTATGCTCCACCGTGTCCTCCGGTCGATCCACACAATGCCAACACCCGGGCGTATCCTCCCGCCTTATCCGAAACAGGAACCTCCCGAAACAGCCATGTCCGGTGAGGACCTGCGTCAGGCGGAAGGTGAGGACGCCGTGGCGCCTCTCAAGCCACTCCTCAAAGAGGGGACTTACCGCCGCAATTGTGGCGTGCCCAGCGCTGGGTTGCGACAGTCGCACTCTCCATGCCGCCATGAGATCCCGCCGGAGCTCTGTCCGCTGTGCCGCGATTTCTCGCGGCAGCGGAGTAACGCCCCGGCGTTTCGCCTCCTCGCGCCACTCCCAAATGTGCGCGAGGACTTTTGCCTCCAGATCCCATGGCGGCAATCCGGCAAGGAGGCTCGCCGCCTCGCAGGAGACCGTGCGGTATCCTCGGACCAGCCGGATGGCCATGACCCTTTGGGACGCGTTCAACCGGCGTGCTGGTCGGAGCCTCAATGAACGCGCCCACACCGGTGCCCCGTAAAGGGCCATGGACCGCACGACCCCCGCGTAGAGCCTCCGGCAGGAGGCGTTTGGACCCCCTAGATTGGGCAGGAGCCGCTTCAAGGCAGCCCCGGCCCGGTCCAGTCTGGGAGCCAAACGTCGGAAATGCTCAACGAAGTTCCACCGGCTGTCGAGGACGAGTCCCAGGTACCTCATCGTCGACTCGACGCCGATGTGAACCCCTCCCGCCATTATTTGGGAACCCGACAGTGGCGCGTTCCGAGGGCCATGAAAACACATGGCCTCGGACTTGTGCAGTGCCACCTCGAGTCCCAATTGCCGGATCCTCTCAATGACTGTCGCAACCCCGCGTGTCATTAATTCGGCCGCCGCCTGGTGCGACCTCCCCTGCGCCAGGACCAGCGTGTCGTCAGCGTAACAAACGACGCTGACGCCGCTAGGGAGGTCGGCGCGCAGCACCCAGTCGTACCCGATGTCCCACAGATGCGGCCCCAGGACCGATCCCTGTGGGACACCGCACGACATCTCTCGCCGGTTCCATTCTCCCTGGTGACCAGGGTAGATGACGGCCCTGTCCGTCAGATAGGCCTCGACTATGCGACAGAGGTAGGTCGGCATCCGGTGATACCGGAGTGCCTCCCTGATGCAACTCCAGGGCAGGGTATTGAAGGCATTGGCGATGTCTAGAGACACCGCCAAGACGACCCCACCCCGGGCCACAGCATCCCCCGTCGTGAGGGCTCGCACGCGCATGATGGCGTCCACCGTAGAGCGCCCCCTGCGGAAACCAAACTGGCTGTCCGCCAAATCCGGCCCCACCCGCACCAGCCGCCCGACGAGGCGGTCTGCAATGACTCTTTCAAAGAGTTTGCCCACCTCGTCGAGCAGCACGATGGGCCGGTAAGCGGACGGAGAGTCCGCAGGGCGCCCCGTCTTCTTAATGAGGACCAGTTTCCCCGTCTTCCAACGAATTGGAAACTGGCCCCCCTCCAAGCATGCGCTTAGGAGCCCTCTAAGTCGAGGCCCGAGAGCCTCCAAGGCCAGGACCCAGGCTTTTCCAGGTAGCCCGTCGGGTCCTGGGGCGGTATTTTTGGCGCTCAGCCTACGTACCGCCACTCTCAACTCTACCTCGGTCACCTCAGGAGCATCGTCGTCGTCGTCGGTTACGTGGTCCACAGTTGGCACCGCAGGAGGCGGAGCCATGGGCGGGGGAGTGTGCTCCCCTCGCGCAGGGAACAGAGCGCTCACCACGCCCTCCATGAGCTGAGGCCGGAGACTCTGCGTCAGGGGGGGAGCCCATGGGCGGAGTTTTTCCCGCACCACTTTGTATGGGCGTCCCCAAGGGTCCCTGTTCAGAGTCCCCAGCGACTCCTCACGGGCCAGTCCCCTGGCCCGCAGTATCTCCGCTCGGAGGGCGGTCTTCGCCGCTCTGTAACCCTCGTACAGCTCCGCCTGAATGATTTCCGTATCCGGAGGGCGGATACGGAGCCTGCGGTGCCTGGTGTACAGGCGTCGCGCAGCAACGCACGCCTCGCGCAGCGACGTTAGCTCCGGCGACCACCAGTACACCTGGCGCCAGGCGCGTCCAGGCTGGACACGGGGCATTGCCACGTCACATATTTCGGACATGGCCTCCCGGAACCACTCCGCCTCGTCGTTAATATCAGCAGGCCTGTCCGGTGATGACACCCAGGCCTGCACGATCGAGGCTTCCAGGAGGAGCTCCCGGTCCAGCCGCTTCAGCGCCCACCGCGGACCACTCGGGGCCTGTCGGACCAGCGCGCTCGAGGTCTGGGTGGAGACGTCAAACCGGATGTACCGGTGGTCGGAGTGCGTCTCCACCCCCTCCATGACGCGCCAGTCAATGACACGCGGCGACAGAGCGGGGCTGGCGAACGAGATGTCCACCACTGACTCACCCCGCATCCGCACACACGTGGGGACAGAACCCCGGTTTAGGACGACCAGGCCTGTCTCCAGAGCCCAGTCCTCCACCATCCTGCCCCGTGTGTCCGTATACCGGGAACCCCAAGCCGTGTTCTTGGCATTGAAGTCCCCGAGCACGAGCACGGGGAGGGAATGGTACCCGACGACGACGACTCTCAACTCCGCAAGGGAGTTGTGGAACTCGGCGAGAGTTCTGTTCGGGGAGAAGTATACCCCTACGACAAATGTCTGTGGGGACCTTATATTATAATTCGGACAGTACCAAACTACAGTATATATATATATATATATATTTTTTTTTTTCTTGGTTTTATTCTTATGATACATAAACTATATACTCATTATATACTTAGTATCATAATATTTTCTTAAACTGTCTTATTTCTATTTATTACTAAAGATCCTATTTCACAACAATACTGTAAAAACGCTTTTCTTTTCTTTCCTCTCATTAATTTTGGTATGTTTTCGGCAACCAATGCGACTGCGAGTTTCTGCTCTGTCTCGAAACGAAGTTTTGCGGAGATTGGGCACTCCAGCAATATGTGCAGCACGGTTTCTTCCACGCCAGGCTCACAGACGCACGATGGATTCTCTTTACACCTGAAGCGTTTCAGGTATGCAGAGAACCCACCGTGCCCCGTCAGGATTTGCGTGGTTATGCCCGTGGGAGCCATCTTGCGCACCACACCATACGCCACCACCGCGTCCGGGAAGAAGAGTTTGGTGCCCGAAGCTGTATCACCCGACTTATATCTCCCGTTCCACTCGTCAAGCGTTTCCAAACGGATTTTTCGCTTGACGAATGATACGGGACACAGATCGTAATCCGGCTTTTTCTTCAACCCTAGGGCGGCTTCCTTCGCGAGCTGGTCGGCTCTTTCGTTTCCCTCCAACCCTGCGTGGGCCTTTATCCAGAACAAGGAGACACTTTTGTTCTGGAGCTTACAGCGTCGTATGGTGTCTCTGGTTTCCACGGCCAAGGGGTGGGGGGAACATACGTTGGTCACCGACTGAAGGGCCGCCATAGAGTCGCTGAAGATGCCGAATGTGGTTTCACTCCGCTTGAGCGCTTCCCCTGCCGCTCTTTGTATAGCCAGGAGTTCAGCCTGGTAGACGGTGCAGTAGGACGGCAAGGCAAGCTTGAGGGCCTTTGTTTCGGTGGTGCTATTCCACAGTGACAGCGCCGCTCCGACCTTGCCCTCAATCTTGCTGCCGTCGGTGAATATACGCACGGAGAGATCGCTGTGGGTGTTGTATTGTTCCTCGTCTACCAGGCTTCCAAACTCTAGACTCGTTTGCTCCGCTGGGTGCGGGGCCTCTATTGCTGGGGCCATTCGCTCCACCTCCCTGTCTCCCAGTACGGGCTGGGGCACTCCCCTCTTGGCTTCGTAGAGCGCAGCTGCTTCCCGGATACGGAGTTCGAGCGGGAGTATCCCAGCCAGAACCAGTGCCGAGTTTAGGGAAACTGTGCGGTAGGCTCTGCACAGCTTCTGGGCAAACCCTCTCTGGATAATGTTGAGCTGCTTTATCACTCCTAGCTTATTAGCAGCTGGTGCCCATGCGCTTGCAGCGTATAGCACTGTCGGTTCTACTGCTGCGGTGTAAATGGCCCTTATCACTTCAGGGTGCAGACCCCAACTCACCCGGGCTGCCCTGGCCAGCTGCTTATACATAGCTATCGCCTTCTTACAGACGACAGCTATGTGCTTGTTAAAAGTGAGTTTATCGTCTATGACGAGCCCCAATATTTTGACATCTTGGGACATTCCAATGTCGATCCCCCCCATGCTCAGGCGCGGCGTATCATACTTGAGCCTCCGCGTTAGTACCATCGCACAGGTTTTGTGCGGCGCGAATTTGAGCCGATTTCTGACACCCCACGCCCGAACATGTTCGAGAGCGTCATTGGCTTGTCCCTCGATGTCTTGTGCGCTATTTCCGTCGAAAACCAATACTACATCATCGGCAAATGCCTGGCAGTAGTCGCCCCTACTCTCCAGCTGTTTCAGAAGCGGATCCAACAGCAAGTTCCAAAATATGGGTCCCCCTATGGATCCCTGGACGCACCCTTTGCTGGTCTGTCTTTTAAACTGCTCCCCAGCGTACCTCACGGTGACCACCCTGTCACTGAGGTAACTGCTGACTACCCGTCTCAGATTTACAGGACACTTTTCCTCAG
This sequence comes from Griposia aprilina, assembly GCA_916610205.1. NCBI lineage: Eukaryota > Metazoa > Arthropoda > Insecta > Lepidoptera > Noctuidae > Griposia > Griposia aprilina. The sequence continues at coordinate 145,396 of CAKAIV010000010.1, read as the reverse complement.
CCAATCGTACTTTAATAGCCGGCCACCATGCACTGTCGAATGCTCCCTCGATATCCAGTGACACAAGCGTGATCATTTTCTTCTGCGCCAACTTTGCACGGATGTACTGCACAAGGGTGAAGAGGGAGTCTTCAGTGCTTTTTTGGGGCATAAAGCCGTATTGGCGAGTACTAATCCTGGGTAGCAAGTAGAATTTGAGACGAGTAACCAGCATCTTTTCGTACACTTTCCCTAGGACAGGCAATAGCCCAATCGGCCTGTACGACTTTGGTACGGTGTACGAGTCTTTGCCCGGCTTTCTGAGCACAACCACCGTAGCTTCCTTCCAGGTCTCTTTCCTTCTCTCGTTCTTTTCCTTGCCCCCCGGATCACCTCACGGTGCAGACGTGCTCATAACCCGTATTTGTCGGTCTAAATAATATTTAATTAAAATTGCAATCAGTTTAATTGGAAGTAAAAAATAGGAGTGCATCAAATATAAGGAGTTTCAACTCAAGCAAGCAGCGGACTAGCTACGGGTGACATCGTTCTCATACTATCCTGGTACTTCAATCAACACGGCCGCAACAAGGTACAGTGTACACCCCCTTTCACTGTATTTGCAAATCGGCGCACGCGCAGGCGTGGCTCCAGCAGAACAAGCCACACCAACTCCACCCACTTATCGGTGATTTGTCAGCCAAACTCCGCCCCCTCATTAGTAACAATAGACCCAAAAACCGAAGTGTTTGTGATATATCTCATTAGTAAAGGACGAACGAACACTGATACAATCCGAGCATTTCGACACTGTAATATGGTCTCCTGGTAACTGCTGAGGCGGACGACTATTTTTAACTGAGGACCAAAGTAACATTTGAATGAATACATACTACTTCGTTGGTTTATGATCGCCTGTTACACTAACCGGTGACATCAGCTGCAACGCAACTTTCCGGCAAAGTTTCTCACGACTTCATTGCTCCCAGCTGACCGGAGTCACTTCAGTTCTTCCTGCGAGTAAGAGCGAAGGATACGCGTCCATAAATAATGAGCTTAACTGGCCATAACTCGCCCTCAGAATCTGATATTTCGGGGCAAATGGATATCTCAGAGCTTGCGGACCAAATTACCCCTCCTAACTTTGTATCCCAACGCATTAGAAGGGTAGATGAGCATCAATATCGCAGTGATGACTTCCGGGCCTTCAAAGAAGAAATGGTCAACATGATCTCAAGTCTGATTGCACCACAACAAGTCGAACTCAAAAAAAAATATCCAACACTGATGGAAATAAAAACCACTAATGCCAGCATTGAGACCGCAATGGCCGTTCTTTCGGCTCAAAATGAGGACCTAAAAAAGAAGATCGATCATGTAGAAACCCGGGTGAAGAAAGACAATGAATACATCATAATTCTAGAAGGAAAAATCGAAGACTTGCAACGGGGAACCCGAAAATCTAACCTGGAAATAAAAAATGTTCCTAAAACCCAGCAAGAATCTAAAGAAAACCTTATACAGATGGTTGTAACGTTATCCCAAGCTCTAAACAGTACCATAGATGCCAAAGATATTACAGACATATACAGAGTGCAAAGCAAGCGTAGCAACACCAAAAACAGCACCATTGTGGTCGAACTAGGTTCAACATTAGTTAAAACGGACTTTATTAAAAAGGCAAAAGACTTTAATAGAACCAGTAAAGAACAAATTTGCGCTAAACACCTCGGATTTAAAACAGGAGAATATACACCAATTTACGTCTCAGAACAATTAACCACAAAAGGAGCCAGACTCTTTTATCTAGCCCGCGACCTAGCTAAGTCACGAGACTATAAATTCTGCTGGACCTCATATGGAAAGGTATATGTAAAGAAGGACGAAGCTGCACCAACCATAATCTTAAATAGCGAATCCTAGGTGAATAACTTAATGCAACAAACATGACTAGCCTTAGTTGATTCTCTGTTACGATTACATATAATTGTTTTTGTGTGTTACTCAAAATCATATGGCCCTAAGATTAGTTACAACTTTAATTTTAATTTTTTACTTTTTATTTTATACTTTCTATTTTATAAACTTAAAAATGTAAGTCAATCGTGCTCACTCTTAAAACACATACATTCTACTACACTTTTATTCAAAACTACACTCACACGACAACCATACACCCCATTATACACAATTACACTATTCACCCGCTACTACCCATTCACCCACATCTACAAAAATATGACCAATAATGATAATGACCACATACCACTCATTTTATATCATTATGAGTAACACATTACAAGCTATAAACAATATAGACAGTTCAGAAACCGCAATGACCATTAGCTGTTCCCCTGAGGATCTTAATGGATTTATAAAAAGAAATCCTGTGGATATAACCATCGTGTCGCAAAACATACGATCCATTTACTCCAACCACAATGACCTGCTAGTCAATTTGCATAGTTTGAAAACAGACATAGACCTAATAACATTAACCGAATGCAGGCTCGACACCGCTAAACCCATACCCCAAATACACAATTATCTATCCTACCAAACTGCCAATCACTTAAACAAAGCCGATGGAGTTGTTGTCTATGTTAAAAATACTCATAAGACCTCAGTAGAGGAAGTAAAACTGACACATGCTTCCTGCCTGCAAATTAACTTTCACCCTGAGCTAACTATCTTTGCTATCTACCGGTCGCCTTCAAATCCAAAAGCCGACGAATTTATCAATTCATTAAATGATCACTTAACCACTATTGCCTCGTGTAAAAATATAATAGTAACAGGAGATATAAATATAAATTTGATTTATAACGAGGCCGAACATTCATATGATCGATCAAACAGGTTAACCTATCTCAACATGATGGCGATGAACGGCCTACTTCCAGGGCATTCACTACCCACTAGAGGTAAAAACTGTTTAGACCACTTCATGGTAAAACTTGACCCCACTAATGCTGCCGCGACCATAGCTGTATTAAACACAACTATAACAGACCATTCCATGATTTTCTTAAAATTGACAAATAAAAAACATATACGTAAAATTGCTAAAACTAAAACTATGATTAACTTCGATAAAGCATTAGAAAACCTAGGTGAAAGTAATTTACATCTTTTGTTAAATTTTACCGACCCAAATACAATTTGTGACCGCTTAATACATATAATACAAACTTGCCTTAAAAATAACACCATTACGACAGTAATACCGCAAAAATGTAGACTGATAAAACCATGGATGACGGTCGGATTACTACGCTGCATACGTAACCGAAATGACATGCAACTTAAGTTAAAGTCTGAGCCTCATAACGAAGTATTAAAGATCACCTTCAAAAGATACAGAAACTATTGCAACTGTATTATTAAAAAGCAAAAGCGCAAACACGACCGGGACCAATTATCTAAAGCGCATAAAAATCCCAAAAAAATGTGGGAAACTATAAACAACATCACTAATCGAAAGCCAAGCAAAACGCCCAATACGGATCTATTAGAGCTCAAGGCTACTCCAAAAGAATCAGCTGACGCTGTAAATAAATACTTTTCCAACATAGGTAAAATTCTAGCAAACGAGATAATTGCTAGCTCCACCATAGGTTATGACCAAAACTATAGTTCTGACTCAGCTAATGTTCCACCTCTCTCATCATTTGTACTTATAAACACTGACCAGGATGAAGTTCACCGCGTTCTAATGTCTCTGAAATCAGATAGTGCCCCGGGCTGGGACGGCATAACTGTCAATTTCTTAAAGGCCGCTCATGTTCTTGTCGTCCCAATTATAACCCACTTAGCGAACCAGTGCTTTGAACACGCTACATACCCAAACGCCTTAAAACTTGCCATTATAACACCGGTGCACAAAAGTGGAGACAAAACTAATCCGTCTAACTATAGACCCATATCTGTACTGCCATCAATATCAAAAGTAATGGAAAGATTAATAAACTCACGTCTCTTATCTTACCTTAATAAAAACAACCTCCTATCGCCCTCGCAGTACGGTTTCAGACAAAAAATGTCTACGGAAGACGCAGTACTGGCGCTTGCCTCCGCTGTAACCAGTCAAGTGGACAGCGGAGGCAAGTGCCTTGCTGTCTTCCTAGATCTTCAAAAGGCTTTCGACACAGTTTCTGTCGTCACACTGCTGGATAGGCTGGAATCAATTGGGGTAAGAGGTATTCCCCACGCCTTGCTCAAAGACTATCTAAGCGAACGCAAGCAAAAGATTAAGTTAGGCAATACCATTAGCTCTGAAGAGATCGTCCAATTCGGAGTAGGTCAAGGCAGTGTGCTCGGACCGACATTGTTCCTTATATATATAAATGCTCTATGTAGCATGAAAATTGTGGATGCACGCATTCTTTCATACGCAGATGACACTGCTATAGTGTTCAGTGGTGACACCTGGAACAATGTCCGGTTAACTGCTGAGCGTGGACTGGCAAGAATAGCAGCCTGGCTTGACCTTAACCTCTTAACCTTAAATACTACCAAAACCAACTTCATTTGCTTCACAAAGTACAACACCTCTCAACCCCCTCCAGAATTCAAAATTAAGATTCATAAATGCAATTATCCTGTAAATCCAATCTGTTCTTGCACAGAAATCAATAGAGTAGAATCTACCAAATACCTAGGCATTATGGTTGATCAACGACTATCCTGGCATAACCAAACTGAATTAATAATGAAGCGAATACGGAAATTAATCTGGACTTTCAAAACATTACGACATGTCACCTCGAAAAAGCTCCTGATACAGATTTACATCTCACTTGCTCAGTCCGTCCTGGCTTATTGCGTACCTGTCTGGGGAGGTGCCACAAAGATTAAATTCTTAGACCTCGAGAGAGCTCAGAGGTCACTACTGAAAGTTATGTTTTTTAAACCCTTCAGGTTTTCAACTGAGAACCTATACCGGATTTCGGATCTTCTGACCGTTAGAAAGCTTTACGTACTTAATATAATTCTAACTAAGCATAAAACTCTATCGTTCAACCCACAGAAGACAAAAGGCAGAAGGAAAAACACGGTTGCTCCTACTGTGTCGGTAAAGTCTACATTCGCAAAAAGGCAATTCCCTAGGCAATCATCCCATTTATACAATTTTCTTAATAAAGAACTTGATATATACCCACTAACCTACCGCGAATGTAAAAACGCTTTGTCTAAATGGCTTAAGTTAAAAACCTATGACGAAGTGGAAAATATGGTGCAATCAATGAGACTGTAATATTTATATTACGCTATGTTATTTATGGCGCTAATGGAAGTTAATGTTTTACATTGATTCCGATCCCAAGACTAGTCGCAGGGTTAGCTACATTATTATATAAAACCTAGATAATAATTAATCTCCACCTGTATGAAGTTTGGATTATGACCCTCACCCCCCCACACTTACTCTCACCCACTACTCACTCTCATACACATACTACATACACATTCACCTCCACACCATCTCCTACACACAGAACAGCGCGTTATTTGTCTTTGTTTTATTTGTCTTTTACTCATATAACAATACTGTGTAAGTACCCATTTTGTTCCTGCATTTTTAATTGTATAAGTTCATTTAATATTATGATCAGGTTTAATAACTTATATACAATTACATAACCTGGGGAAGGGCGGAGTATCCTAAAACAAGCATACTATTTGCTTAAATGGATTCTCCACATTGTAACTAGAATAAGGTATTTAAGTTGAAGCAATAAACTATTTTATTATTTTTTTTAGGTCTTCGGGAAGTGGTGGTGCGCCAGGCATTTGTTGAGCAGTGCCAGGAAGTAGTCAGGGTCACAACTTATGGCCTGAGAGCAGATGTCAGCTGTGAAGCCGTCGGCTCCAGGGGCCTTTTTAGGATTAAACGACAACATAGACCTGTTAAGCTCGCTTTGGGTAAACGGTGGGTCATATCGTTCATCATGGCTCCATGCGTTTACCGTGTCTGCCAGTTGTCGGGTTCGGCGATGATCCATGTTGTCGTCTTCCTCTCGGTCCTCGGGATAAAACGTCTCGGCCAACAGCCTCACTGAGCCCTTTGCGTCCAGTGTCTGCCCTTCCTTCTGCAGAGGCAGATCTTCCTGTCTCTTTGCTATCCTCCCCATTACCCTATATATTCCTTCCCAGACCCCTTCTCTATCCTGTTTACCGCAGAACTCCTTCCAACTGTCCGCTTGGGCCTTCGTCGCCGCTGCTTCATACTCCTCTTTCGCTTTCAGGTATAGATCAACAACCATAGCTCTTCGGACCGGCGCTGCGTTCCTGACTCTCACTTTCCTGATGGTGACCAGCCTCTTCATCTCCGCGAGTTCCTCGGACCACCACGGCAAGGTGAGTGTTTGTGTATTCTGTTTATGTGGTATTGTGTCTCTGCATGTGTGTGTTATGGCTTGTGTGTACGTGTTTATGACTAATTCTAATTCATCTACGTTGTGTGTGTTTGACAAATCCACTAGGGTTAACTTTCTGTCCAGCATAAGTAGAGACAGTTTCTCATGAAACTGCCTCCAGTTTGCTTTTTTGGTATTGTATACCCTAGTGGTTCGTTCTATTGCCATGCCTTTGGATTTTATCAAATGAATGCTAAATGTTATGCCGTTGTGGTCGGAACTCGTGAGACCCTCCTCGATCCGCCAGTCGTCAATCAGGTCAAGCATGTCCGCCGAACAGGCCGTCACATCCACGTGGCTGCTGTACCTCACCCCACCTCTCACGGTATCGAAAGTCGGGATGTCCCCCGTGTTGAGGATCTGCAGCCCCAATTCCCCCAGTGTTCCACACATCTGCTCTCCTCTCGGGTCTTCGTAGCTGCTACCCCACCAAGTACTTTTCGCGTTTGCGTCCCCTCCAATAACCAACCTGTTAGAACCAATCTCTCGCTCTATCCGTTTGAGATGCTCCAGGTATGACTCTATGGGCTTGTCTGGCTCGAAGTAAAAGGATACCAGCGTGATCGTCCAGGCTCTAGTTCGGACTCCCACCACAACGATGTTGTTTGTGGTGAGTTGGGGGTACTGCAAGACGTCCAAATCTTTGTCAAAAATGGCTATTGCCGCCTTTACAGTCCCTTCTCCTCCCTCAGAGCTCTGGAAGACCCTTACGCCCCGGTAACCCTTCATCCTTCTCACCCCACCCACATAAGGCTCCTGGAGCATTGCTACGGCGACTTTGTTCTTGTCAGCTTCCAGCATGAGCTCATTTGTAGCTAGCTGACTTCTTTGCAGGTTGGCCTGGATCATTCTATACTTGGTGGTGGTTGCAGGGACAACTTTAGCAATATGCCACTGAGGCTCGGGCCAATGCGTCCCACTTCCTTCGCACCGGGCATTCGCTGCTGAACGCGTTGTGCTCGTGGTGCCCCATCTTTGCTCTGGTGCAGTTGATACACACCGCTGCTTCGCCAATCTGCCTATCTGGGCAGTCTACCCTGAGATGCGGTCCGCCGCAGTGGCTACATAGGTCGGCTGGCTCTTTGCAGAAGCGCTTGCCATGCCCGTATCCCAGGCAGCGGGTACACTGCACCAGCGGCGTTTGGTCTTCAACGCGCACTCTCTGGAGGTCGATCCTGAGCTTCCCTCCATCAATCGCCCTTCTCCAGATTTTGGGAGAGACACTCAGCACAACGTGGTTCATGTGGGGGTTTCTTGTTTTCCTCCTGTATTTGATGATTGCCCTCCCTTCTTCGCCTCCGAGGTCGTGAAAGATCTCCCGGTTCTGATTCCTGAGGGCTTTGAGGATTTCCTCGTCGCTGTGTATCAGCAACACGTCCCTCAGAATCAGAAGCGGGTCTCTATTCATCACTTCCTCGACGACGAGGTTGCCTCCGGCCGCTTCTAGTCTCTCCCTAATCTTTCTCCTGTCCTCTTTTGTTGAACAGCCCATGATAATCTTCCTGTCTTTTGCCTTCCTCACTTTTTCGACCTGCACCCAGCCTTCCTTTGCGTCCACTGCCCTCCTTATTTTCTCCAATACCTCTTCACCCGTCTCTAACTCTTGTGTTGAGGAGACAACCACGGAATGCAAAGTCGCTCGCTCTAAGGCCTGTCCCCCGATCTGGCTCTTACGCACCGCTGCAACACCCGCGTATGTTATCTCCTCGAGGTTTTCTCTAGTTGTTAGAAAATCCCGCAGTCCTTCCATCTTTTCCGTATTTTCCTTAATGAGTGTGCTATGTTTTTCAAATGTGGATGAGCTCCATCTGGCTAGCATTACTCTCGTTGGGTACGGATTGGGGCGTGTTTATTGGCTGCGTAATAAATGGCGCAGCTGCTGGTACGACAGCAGATGTGACTGCAGGTGCAGCAAGGACTTTGTTTCGCTCTGACTCCTTCACGAGCTCAAAGAGCCTGTTAATTGAATTGACCACCTCCGTCTTTATTTCCGTCTTTAGGTTGCGAGAGTTGCCCAAATGAAGCTTTGCTTTATTTAGGCAAGCTCTCGCCTCCGCCGTGAGGTTGGGGTAACGGGACTCTGGTCTCTTTAGCTGTTTTACAGGGTCCACAGGTACTCGGCGCGTCTCCATAGTGCTGGAAGCAGGTGGTGTGGCGTCAAGCTTTGGGTTGGCCGGGGACTTGGCCTGGGGCTCAGCTATCCCGGCCTCCCGTTCCCCGATACTACGCCTTATGCTGGGAAGCGAGGTTCCAGCTTTCTCTATCGAGCGCGGCGAGCATCCGGAACCCGGCGAGCTCACGTCCTTCTTGGCCGGTGTGCGAAACATTGTGGAAGTCGAAGTGAAGGTCAGATTCATATGATATGATTAGTCAGAGGACACTGGCGATACTTCTGTGTCCCTGTAAAGGGGGGATAACAACAGAAAGTAACGAAAAATATGTAAGCAAATCGTCCGACACTCGAACGACCGTCACGTCAATAAAAAATACAAGAATTATAAAAAAGAGCTGCGCCAAAAGGACGCCCGTCAACGCAAATCGCGCAATTTAACCTAAAATCTTCAGATGAGCACTAAGATGGAGCTAGAAGAGCTTAAAATGAATTTAATATTTTTTGTAAAAATCTAAAGTTTACCTGGCCAGTGACAATAGGGTGGGTGGGGGGGGGCAATTTTTTGAATTTCTATGTACGCTAGGCGCACGTGCGAGGTGTCAAAAGACGCGTCTCCGCGCGGGCTAGCGACCTATAGAGTGACTGAAATTTCCGCTGAACAAAAATTTGGAAGTTTGATCGAAAAACGTGTTTTTCGGCTGAAAAACGTGTAAAAACCTGAAATTGCGGCTACCAAACGGGACTCGAGCACGCGGATCGCGCACCAGAACACAGGTAAGGCAGGTATGTATGTATTAAAATTATGACTAAGCGGATTTTGAAGATGGATTTTGAAATAAAAAATGTTATTTAGTTTTCTTTAGAAAAATATGGAAGATTTCTCTAAGTCGATGAGTGAAAAAATTTTTTCACGTTTTTGTCAATTTAAAGTTGTCGAATAGTAGGACGGAGCCTATTTAAAATCAAAATGGCTGAAAACAGCTTGAAAATGCGTCACCTGGATGCAAAGTTATAATGATTTTATGTAATTGCTGCCTGACTAAGGTGGATTTCGTGGATATATGAATTTACTTGTTAATATTGTTTTTGAATTTCTATGTACGCTAGGCGCACGTGCGAGGTGTCAAAAGACGCGTCTCCGCGCGGGCTAGCGACCTATAGAGTGACTGAAATTTCCGCTGAACAAAAATTTGGAAGTTTGATCGAAAAACGTGTTTTTCGGCTGAAAAACGTGTAAAAACCTGAAATTGCGGCTACCAAACGGGACTCGAGCACGCGGATCGCGCACCAGAACACAGGTAAGGCAGGTATGTATGTATTAAAATTATGACTAAGCGGATTTTGAAGATGGATTTTGAAATAAAAAATGTTATTTAGTTTTCTTTAGAAAAATATGGAAGATTTCTCTAAGTCGATGAGTGAAAAAATTTTTTCACGTTTTTGTCAATTTAAAGTTGTCGAATAGTAGGACGGAGCCTATTTAAAATCAAAATGGCTGAAAACAGCTTGAAAATGCGTCACCTGGATGCAAAGTTATAATGATTTTATGTAATTGCTGCCTGACTAAGGTGGATTTCGTGGATATATGAATTTACTTGTTAATATTGTTTTTGAATTTCTATGTACGCTAGGCGCACGTGCGAGGTGTCAAAAGACGCGTCTCCGCGCGGGCTAGCGACCTATAGAGTGACTGAAATTTCCGCTGAACAAAAATTTGGAAGTTTGATCGAAAAACGTGTTTTTCGGCTGAAAAACGTGTAAAAACCTGAAATTGCGGCTACCAAACGGGACTCGAGCACGCGGATCGCGCACCAGAACACAGGTAAGGCAGGTATGTATGTATTAAAATTATGACTAAGCGGATTTTGAAGATGGATTTTGAAATAAAAAATGTTATTTAGTTTTCTTTAGAAAAATATGGAAGATTTCTCTAAGTCGATGAGTGAAAAAATTTTTTCACGTTTTTGTCAATTTAAAGTTGTCGAATAGTAGGACGGAGCCTATTTAAAATCAAAATGGCTGAAAACAGCTTGAAAATGCGTCACCTGGATGCAAAGTTATAATGATTTTATGTAATTGCTGCCTGACTAAGGTGGATTTCGTGGATATATGAATTTACTTGTTAATATTGTTTTTGAATTTCTATGTACGCTAGGCGCACGTGCGAGGTGTCAAAAGACGCGTCTCCGCGCGGGCTAGCGACCTATAGAGTGACTGAAATTTCCGCTGAACAAAAATTTGGAAGTTTGATCGAAAAACGTGTTTTTCGGCTGAAAAACGTGTAAAAACCTGAAATTGCGGCTACCAAACGGGACTCGAGCACGCGGATCGCGCACCAGAACACAGGTAAGGCAGGTATGTATGTATTAAAATTATGACTAAGCGGATTTTGAAGATGGATTTTGAAATAAAAAATGTTATTTAGTTTTCTTTAGAAAAATATGGAAGATTTCTCTAAGTCGATGAGTGAAAAAATTTTTTCACGTTTTTGTCAATTTAAAGTTGTCGAATAGTAGGACGGAGCCTATTTAAAATCAAAATGGCTGAAAACAGCTTGAAAATGCGTCACCTGGATGCAAAGTTATAATGATTTTATGTAATTGCTGCCTGACTAAGGTGGATTTCGTGGATATATGAATTTACTTGTTAATATTGTTTTTGAATTTCTATGTACGCTAGGCGCACGTGCGAGGTGTCAAAAGACGCGTCTCCGCGCGGGCTAGCGACCTATAGAGTGACTGAAATTTCCGCTGAACAAAAATTTGGAAGTTTGATCGAAAAAACGTGTTTTTCGGCTGAAAAACGTGTAAAAACCTGAAATTGCGGCTACCAAACGGGACTCGAGCACGCGGATCGCGCACCAGAACACAGGTAAGGCAGGTATGTATGTATTAAAATTATGACTAAGCGGATTTTGAAGATGGATTTTGAAATAAAAAATGTTATTTAGTTTTCTTTAGAAAAATATGGAAGATTTCTCTAAGTCGATGAGTGAAAAAATTTTTTCACGTTTTTGTCAATTTAAAGTTGTCGAATAGTAGGACGGAGCCTATTTAAAATCAAAATGGCTGAAAACAGCTTGAAAATGCGTCACCTGGATGCAAAGTTATAATGATTTTTAACCGACTTCAAAAAAAGGAGGAGGTTCTCAATTCGCCTGTATGTTTTTTTTTTTTTTTTTTTTTTTTTTTTTTTTTTTTTTTTTTTATGTGTGTTAGCTCAGAACTCTTTCCTGGGTGAACCGATTTGGATGATTCTTTTTTTGTTAGAAAGGACATACCTCAAGGGTGGTCCCATGATAAGGAAACCAGGATCTGATGATGGAATCCCGGAGAAATCGAGGGGAACCTTCGAAAATCGTAGGAGCGCCTAGTGCGTTTGTTAATTTTTAACCGACTTCACAAAAAGGAGGAGGTTCTCAATTCGTCTGTATGTTTTTTTTTTTTTTTTTTTTTTTTTTTTTTTTTTATGTGTGTTAGCTCATATCTTTTTTCTGGGTGAACCGATTTCGATGATTTTTTTTTTATTTGATAGGTGGTGCTTCACATGTGGTCCCATTTAAATTTGATCAAGGTCTGACAAGTAGTTTTTGAGTTATCCTTAATACTGCAGATTTTTTCCACTTAGTTTATATGGATGATGTGCTAATAATTTCCTGTCACTGTTATTTACACACCAAGTAGTGGTATACGAATTTGTGTGGGGTAGGTACCGCAACTAAAAAGTGAAAAATAAAAACTTTTTTACAAAAAAACAACCGACTTCCAAAAAAAACACTAAAAGACGTGAAAAATAACTTTAATTTCGGAAGTCGGTGGCCAAACACGAAAATACAAAACCAAAGGCACCGACTTCCGAAATTAAAGTTATTTTTCACGTCTTTTAGTGTTTTTTTTGGAAGTCGGTTGTTTTTTTGTAAAAAAGTTTTTATTTCATTAAGTATTTTGAAGAACTACAATTTAATGAAGGTCTGGAATCGATCTGATGATGGAGCCGGAAGACAGTCGAGGGAATTCCTCAATGATTTACAGCAGGTACCTTGTGTTTGGGCTTGATTAATTTGTATTTATGAGAACTTTACACCTGAAGGGTTGTGACTGTCATTAGGGGTCTGATGATGAAGACGAAGGACAGTTAAGGGAACTCCTCAACGGTTTACAGTAGCTACCTTGTGATTCGACTTAATTCATTTATATTGATGAGAACTTTGCACCCATATGGGTTATAAGTGCCATTACAGGTCTGATGATGGAGACCATAGACAGTTGAAGGAATTCCTCAACACTTAACAGCAGTTACCTTGTGTTTGGGCTTGATTAATTTGTATTGATGAGAACTTTACACCTAGATGGGTTGTGACTGTCATTAGGGGTCTGATGATGAAGACGAAGGACAGTTAAGGGAACTCCTCAACGGTTTACAGTAGCTACCTTGTGATTCGACTTAATTCATTTATATTGATGAGAACTTTGCACCCATATGGGTTATAAGTGACATTACAGGTCTGATGATGGAGACCATAGACAGTCGAGGGAATTCCTCAACGATTTACAGCAGTTACCTTTTGTTGTGCTTACTTCATACGGTTCAATATTCCAAAATATTCAGGTCGTACAAAACTAATACCCAATTAAGATTGAAGTTTTTCATAGGGCAACCACCACCTACTAGTCATGCTGATGCGTCATTTTGAGACTGAATTTAAGTTGCGTAATCGCGTCATCTCTAGCAATGCTCTTTCGTTGGTTGCTAAGCAATTTATGCTTGTCACAATGCATCAGCTCCAGTTCTTCTGGTTTTTACCAAGAGAAATCCTCAACAATAAACTCCTCAATTCCTTGCATCGGGAAAACGAAATATTTTGTAAAAGGTGATGAGCAGTTGACATTAGGCCATTGTAACTGCGATACATTATTATCTAACCCACTAAAAAGTGAAAAATAAAAACTTTTTGACAAAAAAAACAACCGACTTCCAAAAAAAACACTAAAAGACGTGAAAAATAACTTTAATTTCGGAAGTCGGTGGCCAAACACGAAAATACAAAACCAAAGGCACCGACTTCCGAAATTAAAGTTATTTTTCACGTCTTTTAGTGTTTTTTTTTTGGAAGTCGGTTGTTTTTTTTTGTAAAAAAGTTTTTATGTAATTGCTGCCTGACTAAGGTGGATTTCGTGGATATATGAATTTACTTGTTAATATTGTTTTTGAATTTCTATGTACGCTAGGCGCACGTGCGAGGTGTCAAAAGACGCGTCTCCGCGCGGGCTAGCGACCTATAGAGTGACTGAAATTTCCGCTGAACAAAAATTTGGAAGTTTGATCGAAAAACGTGTTTTTCGGCTGAAAAACGTGTAAAAACCTGAAATTGCGGCTACCAAACGGGACTCGAGCACGCGGATCGCGCACCAGAACACAGGTAAGGCAGGTATGTATGTATTAAAATTATGACTAAGCGGATTTTGAAGATGGATTTTGAAATAAAAAATGTTATTTAGTTTTCTTTAGAAAAATATGGAAGATTTCTCTAAGTCGATGAGTGAAAAAATTTTTTCACGTTTTTGTCAATTTAAAGTTGTCGAATAGTAGGACGGAGCCTATTTAAAATCAAAATGGCTGAAAACAGCTTGAAAATGCGTCACCTGGATGCAAAGTTATAATGATTTTATGTAATTGCTGCCTGACTAAGGTGGATTTCGTGGATATATGAATTTACTTGTTAATATTGTTTTTGAATTTCTATGTACGCTAGGCGCACGTGCGAGGTGTCAAAAGACGCGTCTCCGCGCGGGCTAGCGACCTATAGAGTGACTGAAATTTCCGCTGAACAAAAATTTGGAAGTTTGATCGAAAAACGTGTTTTTCGGCTGAAAAACGTGTAAAAACCTGAAATTGCGGCTACCAAACGGGACTCGAGCACGCGGATCGCGCACCAGAACACAGGTAAGGCAGGTATGTATGTATTAAAATTATGACTAAGCGGATTTTGAAGATGGATTTTGAAATAAAAAATGTTATTTAGTTTTCTTTAGAAAAATATGGAAGATTTCTCTAAGTCGATGAGTGAAAAAATTTTTTCACGTTTTTTGTCAATTTAAAGTTGTCGAATAGTAGGACGGAGCCTATTTAAAATCAAAATGGCTGAAAACAGCTTGAAAATGCGTCACCTGGATGCAAAGTTATAATGATTTTATGTAATTGCTGCCTGACTAAGGTGGATTTCGTGGATATATGAATTTACTTGTTAATATTGTTTTTGAATTTCTATGTACGCTAGGCGCACGTGCGAGGTGTCAAAAGACGCGTCTCCGCGCGGGCTAGCGACCTATAGAGTGACTGAAATTTCCGCTGAACAAAAAATTTGGAAGTTTGATCGAAAAACGTGTTTTTCGGCTGAAAAAACGTGTAAAAAACCTGAAATTGCGGCTACCAAACGGGACTCGAGCACGCGGATCGCGCACCAGAACACAGGTAAGGCAGGTATGTATGTATTAAAATTATGACTAAGCGGATTTTGAAGATGGATTTTGAAATAAAAAATGTTATTTAGTTTTCTTTAGAAAAATATGGAAGATTTCTCTAAGTCGATGAGTGAAAAAATTTTTTCACGTTTTTGTCAATTTAAAGTTGTCGAATAGTAGGACGGAGCCTATTTAAAATCAAAATGGCTGAAAACAGCTTGAAAATGCGTCACCTGGATGCAAAGTTATAATGATTTTATGTAATTGCTGCCTGACTAAGGTGGATTTCGTGGATATATGAATTTACTTGTTAATATTGTTTTTGAATTTCTATGTACGCTAGGCGCACGTGCGAGGTGTCAAAAGACGCGTCTCCGCGCGGGCTAGCGACCTATAGAGTGACTGAAATTTCCGCTGAACAAAAATTTGGAAGTTTGATCGAAAAAACGTGTTTTTCGGCTGAAAAACGTGTAAAAACCTGAAATTTGCGGCTACCAAACGGGACTCGAGCACGCGGATCGCGCACCAGAACACAGGTAAGGCAGGTATGTATGTATTAAAATTATGACTAAGCGGATTTTGAAGATGGATTTTGAAATAAAAAATGTTATTTAGTTTTCTTTAGAAAAATATGGAAGATTTCTCTAAGTCGATGAGTGAAAAAATTTTTTCACGTTTTTGTCAATTTAAAGTTGTCGAATAGTAGGACGGAGCCTATTTAAAATCAAAATGGCTGAAAACAGCTTGAAAATGCGTCACCTGGATGCAAAGTTATAATGATTTTATGTAATTGCTGCCTGACTAAGGTGGATTTCGTGGATATATGAATTTACTTGTTAATATTGTTTTTGAATTTCTATGTACGCTAGGCGCACGTGCGAGGTGTCAAAAGACGCGTCTCCGCGCGGGCTAGCGACCTATAGAGTGACTGAAATTTCCGCTGAACAAAAATTTGGAAGTTTGATCGAAAAACGTGTTTTTCGGCTGAAAAACGTGTAAAAACCTGAAATTGCGGCTACCAAACGGGACTCGAGCACGCGGATCGCGCACCAGAACACAGGTAAGGCAGGTATGTATGTATTAAAATTATGACTAAGCGGATTTTGAAGATGGATTTTGAAATAAAAAATGTTATTTAGTTTTCTTTAGAAAAATATGGAAGATTTCTCTAAGTCGATGAGTGAAAAAATTTTTTCACGTTTTTGTCAATTTAAAGTTGTCGAATAGTAGGACGGAGCCTATTTAAAATCAAAATGGCTGAAAACAGCTTGAAAATGCGTCACCTGGATGCAAAGTTATAATGATTTTATGTAATTGCTGCCTGACTAAGGTGGATTTCGTGGATATATGAATTTACTTGTTAATATTGTTTTTGAATTTCTATGTACGCTAGGCGCACGTGCGAGGTGTCAAAAGACGCGTCTCCGCGCGGGCTAGCGACCTATAGAGTGACTGAAATTTCCGCTGAACAAAAATTTGGAAGTTTGATCGAAAAACGTGTTTTTCGGCTGAAAAACGTGTAAAAACCTGAAATTGCGGCTACCAAACGGGACTCGAGCACGCGGATCGCGCACCAGAACACAGGTAAGGCAGGTATGTATGTATTAAAATTATGACTAAGCGGATTTTGAAGATGGATTTTGAAATAAAAAATGTTATTTAGTTTTCTTTAGAAAAATATGGAAGATTTCTCTAAGTCGATGAGTGAAAAAATTTTTTCACGTTTTTGTCAATTTAAAGTTGTCGAATAGTAGGACGGAGCCTATTTAAAATCAAAATGGCTGAAAACAGCTTGAAAATGCGTCACCTGGATGCAAAGTTATAATGATTTTTAACCGACTTCAAAAAAAGGAGGAGGTTCTCAATTCGCCTGTATGTTTTTTTTTTTTTTTTTTTTTTTTTTTTTTTTTTTTTTATGTGTGTTAGCTCAGAACTCTTTCCTGGGTGAACCGATTTGGATGATTCTTTTTTTGTTAGAAAGGACATACCTCAAGGGTGGTCCCATGATAAGGAAACCAGGATCTGATGATGGAATCCCGGAGAAATCGAGGGGAACCTTCGAAAATCGTAGGAGCGCCTAGTGCGTTTGTTAATTTTTTCATTAAGTATTTTGAAGAACTACAATTTAATGAAGGTCTGGAATCGATCTGATGATGGAGCCGGAAGACAGTCGAGGGAATTCCTCAATGATTTACAGCAGGTACCTTGTGTTTGGGCTTGATTAATTTGTATTTATGAGAACTTTACACCTGAAGGGTTGTGACTGTCATTAGGGGTCTGATGATGAAGACGAAGGACAGTTAAGGGAACTCCTCAACGGTTTACAGTAGCTACCTTGTGATTCGACTTAATTCATTTATATTGATGAGAACTTTGCACCCATATGGGTTATAAGTGCCATTACAGGTCTGATGATGGAGACCATAGACAGTTGAAGGAATTCCTCAACACTTTACAGCAGTTACCTTGTGTTTGGGCTTGATTAATTTGTATTGATGAGAACTTTACACCTAGATGGGTTGTGACTGTCATTAGGGGTCTGATGATGAAGACGAAGGACAGTTAAGGGAACTCCTCAACGGTTTACAGTAGCTACCTTGTGATTCGACTTAATTCATTTATATTGATGAGAACTTTGCACCCATATGGGTTATAAGTGACATTACAGGTCTGATGATGGAGACCATAGACAGTCGAGGGAATTCCTCAACGATTTACAGCAGTTACCTTTTGTTGTGCTTACTTCATACGGTTCAATATTCCAAAATATTCAGGTCGTACAAAACTAATACCCAATTAAGATTGAAGTTTTTCATAGGGCAACCACCACCTACTAGTCATGCTGATGCGTCATTTTGAGACTGAATTTAAGTTGCGTAATCGCGTCATCTCTAGCAATGCTCTTTCGTTGGTTGCTAAGCAATTTATGCTTGTCACAATGCATCAGCTCCAGTTCTTCTGGTTTTTACCAAGAGAAATCCTCAACAATAAACTCCTCAATTCCTTGCATCGGGAAACGAAATATTTTGTAAAAGGTGATGAGCAGTTGACATTAGGCCATTGTAACTGCGATACATTATTATCTAACCCACTAAAAAGTGAAAAATAAAAACTTTTTGACAAAAAAAACAACCGACTTCCAAAAAAAACACTAAAAGACGTGAAAAATAACTTTAATTTCGGAAGTCGGTGGCCAAACACGAAAATACAAAACCAAAGGCACCGACTTCCGAAATTAAAGTTATTTTTCACGTCTTTTAGTGTTTTTTTTGGAAGTCGGTTGTTTTTTTTGTCAAAAAGTTTTTATGTAATTGCTGCCTGACTAAGGTGGATTTCGTGGATATATGAATTTACTTGTTAATATTGTTTTTGAATTTCTATGTACGCTAGGCGCACGTGCGAGGTGTCAAAAGACGCGTCTCCACGCGGGCTAGCGACCTATAGAGTGACTGAAATTTCCGCTGAACAAAAATTTGGAAGTTTGATCGAAAAACGTGTTTTTCGGCTGAAAAACGTGTAAAAACCTGAAATTGCGGCTACCAAACGGGACTCGAGCACGCGGATCGCGCACCAGAACACAGGTAAGGCAGGTATGTATGTATTAAAATTATGACTAAGCGGATTTTGAAGATGGATTTTGAAATAAAAAATGTTATTTAGTTTTCTTTAGAAAAATATGGAAGATTTCTCTAAGTCGATGAGTGAAAAAATTTTTTCACGTTTTTGTCAATTTAAAGTTGTCGAATAGTAGGACGGAGCCTATTTAAAATCAAAATGGCTGAAAACAGCTTGAAAATGCGTCACCTGGATGCAAAGTTATAATGATTTTATGTAATTGCTGCCTGACTAAGGTGGATTTCGTGGATATATGAATTTACTTGTTAATATTGTTTTTGAATTTCTATGTACGCTAGGCGCACGTGCGAGGTGTCAAAAGACGCGTCTCCGCGCGGGCTAGCGACCTATAGAGTGACTGAAATTTCCGCTGAACAAAAATTTGGAAGTTTGATCGAAAAACGTGTTTTTCGGCTGAAAAACGTGTAAAAACCTGAAATTGCGGCTACCAAACGGGACTCGAGCACGCGGATCGCGCACCAGAACACAGGTAAGGCAGGTATGTATGTATTAAAATTATGACTAAGCGGATTTTGAAGATGGATTTTGAAATAAAAAATGTTATTTAGTTTTCTTTAGAAAAATATGGAAGATTTCTCTAAGTCGATGAGTGAAAAAATTTTTTCACGTTTTTGTCAATTTAAAGTTGTCGAATAGTAGGACGGAGCCTATTTAAAATCAAAATGGCTGAAAACAGCTTGAAAATGCGTCACCTGGATGCAAAGTTATAATGATTTTATGTAATTGCTGCCTGACTAAGGTGGATTTCGTGGATATATGAATTTACTTGTTAATATTGTTTTTGAATTTCTATGTACGCTAGGCGCACGTGCGAGGTGTCAAAAGACGCGTCTCCGCGCGGGCTAGCGACCTATAGAGTGACTGAAATTTCCGCTGAACAAAAATTTGGAAGTTTGATCGAAAAACGTGTTTTTCGGCTGAAAAACGTGTAAAAACCTGAAATTGCGGCTACCAAACGGGACTCGAGCACGCGGATCGCGCACCAGAACACAGGTAAGGCAGGTATGTATGTATTAAAATTATGACTAAGCGGATTTTGAAGATGGATTTTGAAATAAAAAATGTTATTTAGTTTTCTTTAGAAAAATATGGAAGATTTCTCTAAGTCGATGAGTGAAAAAAATTTTTCACGTTTTTGTCAATTTAAAGTTGTCGAATAGTAGGACGGAGCCTATTTAAAATCAAAATGGCTGAAAACAGCTTGAAAATGCGTCACCTGGATGCAAAGTTATAATGATTTTATGTAATTGCTGCCTGACTAAGGTGGATTTCGTGGATATATGAATTTACTTGTTAATATTGTTTTTGAATTTCTATGTACGCTAGGCGCACGTGCGAGGTGTCAAAAGACGCGTCTCCGCGCGGGCTAGCGACCTATAGAGTGACTGAAATTTCCGCTGAACAAAAATTTGGAAGTTTGATCGAAAAACGTGTTTTTCGGCTGAAAAACGTGTAAAAACCTGAAATTGCGGCTACCAAACGGGACTCGAGCACGCGGATCGCGCACCAGAACACAGGTAAGGCAGGTATGTATGTATTAAAATTATGACTAAGCGGATTTTGAAGATGGATTTTGAAATAAAAAATGTTATTTAGTTTTCTTTAGAAAAATATGGAAGATTTCTCTAAGTCGATGAGTGAAAAAATTTTTTCACGTTTTTGTCAATTTAAAGTTGTCGAATAGTAGGACGGAGCCTATTTAAAATCAAAATGGCTGAAAACAGCTTGAAAATGCGTCACCTGGATGCAAAGTTATAATGATTTTATGTAATTGCTGCCTGACTAAGGTGGATTTCGTGGATATATGAATTTACTTGTTAATATTGTTTTTGAATTTCTATGTACGCTAGGCGCACGTGCGAGGTGTCAAAAGACGCGTCTCCGCGCGGGCTAGCGACCTATAGAGTGACTGAAATTTCCGCTGAACAAAAATTTGGAAGTTTGATCGAAAAACGTGTTTTTCGGCTGAAAAACGTGTAAAAACCTGAAATTGCGGCTACCAAACGGGACTCGAGCACGCGGATCGCGCACCAGAACACAGGTAAGGCAGGTATGTATGTATTAAAATTATGACTAAGCGGATTTTGAAGATGGATTTTGAAATAAAAAATGTTATTTAGTTTTCTTTAGAAAAATATGGAAGATTTCTCTAAGTCGATGAGTGAAAAAATTTTTTCACGTTTTTGTCAATTTAAAGTTGTCGAATAGTAGGACGGAGCCTATTTAAAATCAAAATGGCTGAAAACAGCTTGAAAATGCGTCACCTGGATGCAAAGTTATAATGATTTTATGTAATTGCTGCCTGACTAAGGTGGATTTCGTGGATATATGAATTTACTTGTTAATATTGTTTTTGAATTTCTATGTACGCTAGGCGCACGTGCGAGGTGTCAAAAGACGCGTCTCCGCGCGGGCTAGCGACCTATAGAGTGACTGAAATTTCCGCTGAACAAAAATTTGGAAGTTTGATCGAAAAACGTGTTTTTCGGCTGAAAAACGTGTAAAAACCTGAAATTGCGGCTACCAAACGGGACTCGAGCACGCGGATCGCGCACCAGAACACAGGTAAGGCAGGTATGTATGTATTAAAATTATGACTAAGCGGATTTTGAAGATGGATTTTGAAATAAAAAATGTTATTTAGTTTTCTTTAGAAAAATATGGAAGATTTCTCTAAGTCGATGAGTGAAAAAATTTTTTCACGTTTTTGTCAATTTAAAGTTGTCGAATAGTAGGACGGAGCCTATTTAAAATCAAAATGGCTGAAAACAGCTTGAAAATGCGTCACCTGGATGCAAAGTTATAATGATTTTATGTAATTGCTGCCTGACTAAGGTGGATTTCGTGGATATATGAATTTACTTGTTAATATTGTTTTTGAATTTCTATGTACGCTAGGCGCACGTGCGAGGTGTCAAAAGACGCGTCTCCGCGCGGGCTAGCGACCTATAGAGTGACTGAAATTTCCGCTGAACAAAAATTTGGAAGTTTGATCGAAAAACGTGTTTTTCGGCTGAAAAACGTGTAAAAACCTGAAATTGCGGCTACCAAACGGGACTCGAGCACGCGGATCGCGCACCAGAACACAGGTAAGGCAGGTATGTATGTATTAAAATTATGACTAAGCGGATTTTGAAGATGGATTTTGAAATAAAAAATGTTATTTAGTTTTCTTTAGAAAAATATGGAAGATTTCTCTAAGTCGATGAGTGAAAAAATTTTTTCACGTTTTTGTCAATTTAAAGTTGTCGAATAGTAGGACGGAGCCTATTTAAAATCAAAATGGCTGAAAACAGCTTGAAAATGCGTCACCTGGATGCAAAGTTATAATGATTTTATGTAATTGCTGCCTGACTAAGGTGGATTTCGTGGATATATGAATTTACTTGTTAATATTGTTTTTGAATTTCTATGTACGCTAGGCGCACGTGCGAGGTGTCAAAAGACGCGTCTCCGCGCGGGCTAGCGACCTATAGAGTGACTGAAATTTCCGCTGAACAAAAATTTGGAAGTTTGATCGAAAAACGTGTTTTTCGGCTGAAAAACGTGTAAAAACCTGAAATTGCGGCTACCAAACGGGACTCGAGCACGCGGATCGCGCACCAGAACACAGGTAAGGCAGGTATGTATGTATTAAAATTATGACTAAGCGGATTTTGAAGATGGATTTTGAAATAAAAAATGTTATTTAGTTTTCTTTAGAAAAATATTGAAGATTTCTCTAAGTCGATGAGTGAAAAAATTTTTTCACGTTTTTGTCAATTTAAAGTTGTCGAATAGTAGGACGGAGCCTATTTAAAATCAAAATGGCTGAAAACAGCTTGAAAATGCGTCACCTGGATGCAAAGTTATAATGATTTTATGTAATTGCTGCCTGACTAAGGTGGATTTCGTGGATATATGAATTTACTTGTTAATATTGTTTTTGAATTTCTATGTACGCTAGGCGCACGTGCGAGGTGTCAAAAGACGCGTCTCCGCGCGGGCTAGCGACCTATAGAGTGACTGAAATTTCCGCTGAACAAAAATTTGGAAGTTTGATCGAAAAACGTGTTTTTCGGCTGAAAAACGTGTAAAAACCTGAAATTGCGGCTACCAAACGGGACTCGAGCACGCGGATCGCGCACCAGAACACAGGTAAGGCAGGTATGTATGTATTAAAATTATGACTAAGCGGATTTTGAAGATGGATTTTGAAATAAAAAATGTTATTTAGTTTTCTTTAGAAAAATATTGAAGATTTCTCTAAGTCGATGAGTGAAAAAATTTTTTCACGTTTTTGTCAATTTAAAGTTGTCGAATAGTAGGACGGAGCCTATTTAAAATCAAAATGGCTGAAAACAGCTTGAAAATGCGTCACCTGGATGCAAAGTTATAATGATTTTATGTAATTGCTGCCTGACTAAGGTGGATTTCGTGGATATATGAATTTACTTGTTAATATTGTTTTTGAATTTCTATGTACGCTAGGCGCACGTGCGAGGTGTCAAAAGACGCGTCTCCGCGCGGGCTAGCGACCTATAGAGTGACTGAAATTTCCGCTGAACAAAAATTTGGAAGTTTGATCGAAAAACGTGTTTTTCGGCTGAAAAACGTGTAAAAACCTGAAATTGCGGCTACCAAACGGGACTCGAGCACGCGGATCGCGCACCAGAACACAGGTAAGGCAGGTATGTATGTATTAAAATTATGACTAAGCGGATTTTGAAGATGGATTTTGAAATAAAAAATGTTATTTAGTTTTCTTTAGAAAAATATGGAAGATTTCTCTAAGTCGATGAGTGAAAAAATTTTTTCACGTTTTTGTCAATTTAAAGTTGTCGAATAGTAGGACGGAGCCTATTTAAAATCAAAATGGCTGAAAACAGCTTGAAAATGCGTCACCTGGATGCAAAGTTATAATGATTTTATGTAATTGCTGCCTGACTAAGGTGGATTTCGTGGATATATGAATTTACTTGTTAATATTGTTTTTGAATTTCTATGTACGCTAGGCGCACGTGCGAGGTGTCAAAAGACGCGTCTCCGCGCGGGCTAGCGACCTATAGAGTGACTGAAATTTCCGCTGAACAAAAATTTGGAAGTTTGATCGAAAAACGTGTTTTTCGGCTGAAAAACGTGTAAAAACCTGAAATTGCGGCTACCAAACGGGACTCGAGCACGCGGATCGCGCACCAGAACACAGGTAAGGCAGGTATGTATGTATTAAAATTATGACTAAGCGGATTTTGAAGATGGATTTTGAAATAAAAAATGTTATTTAGTTTTCTTTAGAAAAATATGGAAGATTTCTCTAAGTCGATGAGTGAAAAAATTTTTTCACGTTTTTGTCAATTTAAAGTTGTCGAATAGTAGGACGGAGCCTATTTAAAATCAAAATGGCTGAAAACAGCTTGAAAATGCGTCACCTGGATGCAAAGTTATAATGATTTTATGTAATTGCTGCCTGACTAAGGTGGATTTCGTGGATATATGAATTTACTTGTTAATATTGTTTTTGAATTTCTATGTACGCTAGGCGCACGTGCGAGGTGTCAAAAGACGCGTCTCCGCGCGGGCTAGCGACCTATAGAGTGACTGAAATTTCCGCTGAACAAAAATTTGGAAGTTTGATCGAAAAACGTGTTTTTCGGCTGAAAAACGTGTAAAAACCTGAAATTGCGGCTACCAAACGGGACTCGAGCACGCGGATCGCGCACCAGAACACAGGTAAGGCAGGTATGTATGTATTAAAATTATGACTAAGCGGATTTTGAAGATGGATTTTGAAATAAAAAATGTTATTTAGTTTTCTTTAGAAAAATATTGAAGATTTCTCTAAGTCGATGAGTGAAAAAATTTTTTCACGTTTTTGTCAATTTAAAGTTGTCGAATAGTAGGACGGAGCCTATTTAAAATCAAAATGGCTGAAAACAGCTTGAAAATGCGTCACCTGGATGCAAAGTTATAATGATTTTATGTAATTGCTGCCTGACTAAGGTGGATTTCGTGGATATATGAATTTACTTGTTAATATTGTTTTTGAATTTCTATGTACGCTAGGCGCACGTGCGAGATGTCAAAAGACGCGTCTCCGCGCGGGCTAGCGACCTATAGAGTGACTGAAATTTCCGCTGAACAAAAATTTGGAAGTTTGATCGAAAAACGTGTTTTTCGGCTGAAAAACGTGTAAAAACCTGAAATTGCGGCTACCAAACGGGACTCGAGCACGCGGATCGCGCACCAGAACACAGGTAAGGCAGGTATGTATGTATTAAAATTATGACTAAGCGGATTTTGAAGATGGATTTTGAAATAAAAAATGTTATTTAGTTTTCTTTAGAAAAATATGGAAGATTTCTCTAAGTCGATGAGTGAAAAAATTTTTTCACGTTTTTGTCAATTTAAAGTTGTCGAATAGTAGGACGGAGCCTATTTAAAATCAAAATGGCTGAAAACAGCTTGAAAATGCGTCACCTGGATGCAAAGTTATAATGATTTTATGTAATTGCTGCCTGACTAAGGTGGATTTCGTGGATATATGAATTTACTTGTTAATATTGTTTTTGAATTTCTATGTACGCTAGGCGCACGTGCGAGGTGTCAAAAGACGCGTCTCCGCGCGGGCTAGCGACCTATAGAGTGACTGAAATTTCCGCTGAACAAAAATTTGGAAGTTTGATCGAAAAACGTGTTTTTCGGCTGAAAAACGTGTAAAAACCTGAAATTGCGGCTACCAAACGGGACTCGAGCACGCGGATCGCGCACCAGAACACAGGTAAGGCAGGTATGTATGTATTAAAATTATGACTAAGCGGATTTTGAAGATGGATTTTGAAATAAAAAATGTTATTTAGTTTTCTTTAGAAAAATATGGAAGATTTCTCTAAGTCGATGAGTGAAAAAATTTTTTCACGTTTTTGTCAATTTAAAGTTGTCGAATAGTAGGACGGAGCCTATTTAAAATCAAAATGGCTGAAAACAGCTTGAAAATGCGTCACCTGGATGCAAAGTTATAATGATTTTATGTAATTGCTGCCTGACTAAGGTGGATTTCGTGGATATATGAATTTACTTGTTAATATTGTTTTTGAATTTCTATGTACGCTAGGCGCACGTGCGAGGTGTCAAAAGACGCGTCTCCGCGCGGGCTAGCGACCTATAGAGTGACTGAAATTTCCGCTGAACAAAAATTTGGAAGTTTGATCGAAAAACGTGTTTTTCGGCTGAAAAACGTGTAAAAACCTGAAATTGCGGCTACCAAACGGGACTCGAGCACGCGGATCGCGCACCAGAACACAGGTAAGGCAGGTATGTATGTATTAAAATTATGACTAAGCGGATTTTGAAGATGGATTTTGAAATAAAAAATGTTATTTAGTTTTCTTTAGAAAAATATGGAAGATTTCTCTAAGTCGATGAGTGAAAAAATTTTTTCACGTTTTTGTCAATTTAAAGTTGTCGAATAGTAGGACGGAGCCTATTTAAAATCAAAATGGCTGAAAACAGCTTGAAAATGCGTCACCTGGATGCAAAGTTATAATGATTTTATGTAATTGCTGCCTGACTAAGGTGGATTTCGTGGATATATGAATTTACTTGTTAATATTGTTTTTGAATTTCTATGTACGCTAGGCGCACGTGCGAGGTGTCAAAAGACGCGTCTCCGCGCGGGCTAGCGACCTATAGAGTGACTGAAATTTCCGCTGAACAAAAATTTGGAAGTTTGATCGAAAAACGTGTTTTTCGGCTGAAAAACGTGTAAAAACCTGAAATTGCGGCTACCAAACGGGACTCGAGCACGCGGATCGCGCACCAGAACAC
This sequence comes from Griposia aprilina, assembly GCA_916610205.1. Classification (NCBI taxonomy): domain Eukaryota; kingdom Metazoa; phylum Arthropoda; class Insecta; order Lepidoptera; family Noctuidae; genus Griposia; species Griposia aprilina. The sequence continues at coordinate 118,985 of CAKAIV010000010.1, read as the reverse complement.
AGGTAAGGCAGGTATGTATGTATTAAAATTATGACTAAGCGGATTTTGAAGATGGATTTTGAAATAAAAAATGTTATTTAGTTTTCTTTAGAAAAATATTGAAGATTTCTCTAAGTCGATGAGTGAAAAAATTTTTTCACGTTTTTGTCAATTTAAAGTTGTCGAATAGTAGGACGGAGCCTATTTAAAATCAAAATGGCTGAAAACAGCTTGAAAATGCGTCACCTGGATGCAAAGTTATAATGATTTTATGTAATTGCTGCCTGACTAAGGTGGATTTCGTGGATATATGAATTTACTTGTTAATATTGTTTTTGAATTTCTATGTACGCTAGGCGCACGTGCGAGGTGTCAAAAGACGCGTCTCCGCGCGGGCTAGCGACCTATAGAGTGACTGAAATTTCCGCTGAACAAAAATTTGGAAGTTTGATCGAAAAACGTGTTTTTCGGCTGAAAAACGTGTAAAAACCTGAAATTGCGGCTACCAAACGGGACTCGAGCACGCGGATCGCGCACCAGAACACAGGTAAGGCAGGTATGTATGTATTAAAATTATGACTAAGCGGATTTTGAAGATGGATTTTGAAATAAAAAATGTTATTTAGTTTTCTTTAGAAAAATATGGAAGATTTCTCTAAGTCGATGAGTGAAAAAATTTTTTCACGTTTTTGTCAATTTAAAGTTGTCGAATAGTAGGACGGAGCCTATTTAAAATCAAAATGGCTGAAAACAGCTTGAAAATGCGTCACCTGGATGCAAAGTTATAATGATTTTATGTAATTGCTGCCTGACTAAGGTGGATTTCGTGGATATATGAATTTACTTGTTAATATTGTTTTTGAATTTCTATGTACGCTAGGCGCACGTGCGAGGTGTCAAAAGACGCGTCTCCGCGCGGGCTAGCGACCTATAGAGTGACTGAAATTTCCGCTGAACAAAAATTTGGAAGTTTGATCGAAAAACGTGTTTTTCGGCTGAAAAACGTGTAAAAACCTGAAATTGCGGCTACCAAACGGGACTCGAGCACGCGGATCGCGCACCAGAACACAGGTAAGGCAGGTATGTATGTATTAAAATTATGACTAAGCGGATTTTGAAGATGGATTTTGAAATAAAAAATGTTATTTAGTTTTCTTTAGAAAAATATGGAAGATTTCTCTAAGTCGATGAGTGAAAAAATTTTTTCACGTTTTTGTCAATTTAAAGTTGTCGAATAGTAGGACGGAGCCTATTTAAAATCAAAATGGCTGAAAACAGCTTGAAAATGCGTCACCTGGATGCAAAGTTATAATGATTTTATGTAATTGCTGCCTGACTAAGGTGGATTTCGTGGATATATGAATTTACTTGTTAATATTGTTTTTGAATTTCTATGTACGCTAGGCGCACGTGCGAGGTGTCAAAAGACGCGTCTCCGCGCGGGCTAGCGACCTATAGAGTGACTGAAATTTCCGCTGAACAAAAATTTGGAAGTTTGATCGAAAAACGTGTTTTTCGGCTGAAAAACGTGTAAAAACCTGAAATTGCGGCTACCAAACGGGACTCGAGCACGCGGATCGCGCACCAGAACACAGGTAAGGCAGGTATGTATGTATTAAAATTATGACTAAGCGGATTTTGAAGATGGATTTTGAAATAAAAAATGTTATTTAGTTTTCTTTAGAAAAATATTGAAGATTTCTCTAAGTCGATGAGTGAAAAAATTTTTTCACGTTTTTGTCAATTTAAAGTTGTCGAATAGTAGGACGGAGCCTATTTAAAATCAAAATGGCTGAAAACAGCTTGAAAATGCGTCACCTGGATGCAAAGTTATAATGATTTTATGTAATTGCTGCCTGACTAAGGTGGATTTCGTGGATATATGAATTTACTTGTTAATATTGTTTTTGAATTTCTATGTACGCTAGGCGCACGTGCGAGATGTCAAAAGACGCGTCTCCGCGCGGGCTAGCGACCTATAGAGTGACTGAAATTTCCGCTGAACAAAAATTTGGAAGTTTGATCGAAAAACGTGTTTTTCGGCTGAAAAACTTGTAAAAACCTGAAATTGCGGCTACCAAACGGGACTCGAGCACGCGGATCGCGCACCAGAACACAGGTAAGGCAGGTATGTATGTATTAAAATTATGACTAAGCGGATTTTGAAGATGGATTTTGAAATAAAAAATGTTATTTAGTTTTCTTTAGAAAAATATGGAAGATTTCTCTAAGTCGATGAGTGAAAAAATTTTTTCACGTTTTTGTCAATTTAAAGTTGTCGAATAGTAGGACGGAGCCTATTTAAAATCAAAATGGCTGAAAACAGCTTGAAAATGCGTCACCTGGATGCAAAGTTATAATGATTTTATGTAATTGCTGCCTGACTAAGGTGGATTTCGTGGATATATGAATTTACTTGTTAATATTGTTTTTGAATTTCTATGTACGCTAGGCGCACGTGCGAGGTGTCAAAAGACGCGTCTCCGCGCGGGCTAGCGACCTATAGAGTGACTGAAATTTCCGCTGAACAAAAATTTGGAAGTTTGATCGAAAAACGTGTTTTTCGGCTGAAAAACGTGTAAAAACCTGAAATTGCGGCTACCAAACGGGACTCGAGCACGCGGATCGCGCACCAGAACACAGGTAAGGCAGGTATGTATGTATTAAAATTATGACTAAGCGGATTTTGAAGATGGATTTTGAAATAAAAAATGTTATTTAGTTTTCTTTAGAAAAATATGGAAGATTTCTCTAAGTCGATGAGTGAAAAAATTTTTTCACGTTTTTGTCAATTTAAAGTTGTCGAATAGTAGGACGGAGCCTATTTAAAATCAAAATGGCTGAAAACAGCTTGAAAATGCGTCACCTGGATGCAAAGTTATAATGATTTTATGTAATTGCTGCCTGACTAAGGTGGATTTCGTGGATATATGAATTTACTTGTTAATATTGTTTTTGAATTTCTATGTACGCTAGGCGCACGTGCGAGGTGTCAAAAGACGCGTCTCCGCGCGGGCTAGCGACCTATAGAGTGACTGAAATTTCCGCTGAACAAAAATTTGGAAGTTTGATCGAAAAACGTGTTTTTCGGCTGAAAAACGTGTAAAAACCTGAAATTGCGGCTACCAAACGGGACTCGAGCACGCGGATCGCGCACCAGAACACAGGTAAGGCAGGTATGTATGTATTAAAATTATGACTAAGCGGATTTTGAAGATGGATTTTGAAATAAAAAATGTTATTTAGTTTTCTTTAGAAAAATATGGAAGATTTCTCTAAGTCGATGAGTGAAAAAATTTTTTCACGTTTTTGTCAATTTAAAGTTGTCGAATAGTAGGACGGAGCCTATTTAAAATCAAAATGGCTGAAAACAGCTTGAAAATGCGTCACCTGGATGCAAAGTTATAATGATTTTATGTAATTGCTGCCTGACTAAGGTGGATTTCGTGGATATATGAATTTACTTGTTAATATTGTTTTTGAATTTCTATGTACGCTAGGCGCACGTGCGAGGTGTCAAAAGACGCGTCTCCGCGCGGGCTAGCGACCTATAGAGTGACTGAAATTTCCGCTGAACAAAAATTTGGAAGTTTGATCGAAAAACGTGTTTTTCGGCTGAAAAACGTGTAAAAACCTGAAATTGCGGCTACCAAACGGGACTCGAGCACGCGGATCGCGCACCAGAACACAGGTAAGGCAGGTATGTATGTATTAAAATTATGACTAAGCGGATTTTGAAGATGGATTTTGAAATAAAAAATGTTATTTAGTTTTCTTTAGAAAAATATGGAAGATTTCTCTAAGTCGATGAGTGAAAAAATTTTTTCACGTTTTTGTCAATTTAAAGTTGTCGAATAGTAGGACGGAGCCTATTTAAAATCAAAATGGCTGAAAACAGCTTGAAAATGCGTCACCTGGATGCAAAGTTATAATGATTTTATGTAATTGCTGCCTGACTAAGGTGGATTTCGTGGATATATGAATTTACTTGTTAATATTGTTTTTGAATTTCTATGTACGCTAGGCGCACGTGCGAGGTGTCAAAAGACGCGTCTCCGCGCGGGCTAGCGACCTATAGAGTGACTGAAATTTCCGCTGAACAAAAATTTGGAAGTTTGATCGAAAAACGTGTTTTTCGGCTGAAAAACGTGTAAAAACCTGAAATTGCGGCTACCAAACGGGACTCGAGCACGCGGATCGCGCACCAGAACACAGGTAAGGCAGGTATGTATGTATTAAAATTATGACTAAGCGGATTTTGAAGATGGATTTTGAAATAAAAAATGTTATTTAGTTTTCTTTAGAAAAATATGGAAGATTTCTCTAAGTCGATGAGTGAAAAAATTTTTTCACGTTTTTGTCAATTTAAAGTTGTCGAATAGTAGGACGGAGCCTATTTAAAATCAAAATGGCTGAAAACAGCTTGAAAATGCGTCACCTGGATGCAAAGTTATAATGATTTTATGTAATTGCTGCCTGACTAAGGTGGATTTCGTGGATATATGAATTTACTTGTTAATATTGTTTTTGAATTTCTATGTACGCTAGGCGCACGTGCGAGGTGTCAAAAGACGCGTCTCCGCGCGGGCTAGCGACCTATAGAGTGACTGAAATTTCCGCTGAACAAAAATTTGGAAGTTTGATCGAAAAACGTGTTTTTCGGCTGAAAAACGTGTAAAAACCTGAAATTGCGGCTACCAAACGGGACTCGAGCACGCGGATCGCGCACCAGAACACAGGTAAGGCAGGTATGTATGTATTAAAATTATGACTAAGCGGATTTTGAAGATGGATTTTGAAATAAAAAATGTTATTTAGTTTTCTTTAGAAAAATATGGAAGATTTCTCTAAGTCGATGAGTGAAAAAATTTTTTCACGTTTTTGTCAATTTAAAGTTGTCGAATAGTAGGACGGAGCCTATTTAAAATCAAAATGGCTGAAAACAGCTTGAAAATGCGTCACCTGGATGCAAAGTTATAATGATTTTATGTAATTGCTGCCTGACTAAGGTGGATTTCGTGGATATATGAATTTACTTGTTAATATTGTTTTTGAATTTCTATGTACGCTAGGCGCACGTGCGAGGTGTCAATAGACGCGTCTCCGCGCGGGCTAGCGACCTATAGAGTGACTGAAATTTCCGCTGAACAAAAATTGGAAGTTTGATCGAAAAAACGTGTTTTTCGGCTGAAAAACGTGTAAAAACCTGAAATTGCGGCTACCAAACGGGACTCGAGCACGCGGATCGCGCACCAGAACACAGGTAAGGCAGGTATGTATGTATTAAAATTATGACTAAGCGGATTTTGAAGATGGATTTTGAAATAAAAAATGTTATTTAGTTTTCTTTAGAAAAATATGGAAGATTTCTCTAAGTCGATGAGTGAAAAAAATTTTTCACGTTTTTGTCAATTTAAAGTTGTCGAATAGTAGGACGGAGCCTATTTAAAATCAAAATGGCTGAAAACAGCTTGAAAATGCGTCACCTGGATGCAAAGTTATAATGATTTTATGTAATTGCTGCCTGACTAAGGTGGATTTCGTGGATATATGAATTTACTTGTTAATATTGTTTTTGAATTTCTATGTACGCTAGGCGCACGTGCGAGGTGTCAAAAGACGCGTCTCCGCGCGGGCTAGCGACCTATAGAGTGACTGAAATTTCCGCTGAACAAAAATTTGGAAGTTTGATCGAAAAACGTGTTTTTCGGCTGAAAAACGTGTAAAAACCTGAAATTGCGGCTACCAAACGGGACTCGAGCACGCGGATCGCGCACCAGAACACAGGTAAGGCAGGTATGTATGTATTAAAATTATGACTAAGCGGATTTTGAAGATGGATTTTGAAATAAAAAATGTTATTTAGTTTTCTTTAGAAAAATATGGAAGATTTCTCTAAGTCGATGAGTGAAAAAATTTTTTCACGTTTTTGTCAATTTAAAGTTGTCGAATAGTAGGACGGAGCCTATTTAAAATCAAAATGGCTGAAAACAGCTTGAAAATGCGTCACCTGGATGCAAAGTTATAATGATTTTATGTAATTGCTGCCTGACTAAGGTGGATTTCGTGGATATATGAATTTACTTGTTAATATTGTTTTTGAATTTCTATGTACGCTAGGCGCACGTGCGAGGTGTCAAAAGACGCGTCTCCGCGCGGGCTAGCGACCTATAGAGTGACTGAAATTTCCGCTGAACAAAAATTTGGAAGTTTGATCGAAAAACGTGTTTTTCGGCTGAAAAACGTGTAAAAACCTGAAATTGCGGCTACCAAACGGGACTCGAGCACGCGGATCGCGCACCAGAACACAGGTAAGGCAGGTATGTATGTATTAAAATTATGACTAAGCGGATTTTGAAGATGGATTTTGAAATAAAAAATGTTATTTAGTTTTCTTTAGAAAAATATGGAAGATTTCTCTAAGTCGATGAGTGAAAAAATTTTTTCACGTTTTTGTCAATTTAAAGTTGTCGAATAGTAGGACGGAGCCTATTTAAAATCAAAATGGCTGAAAACAGCTTGAAAATGCGTCACCTGGATGCAAAGTTATAATGATTTTATGTAATTGCTGCCTGACTAAGGTGGATTTCGTGGATATATGAATTTACTTGTTAATATTGTTTTTGAATTTCTATGTACGCTAGGCGCACGTGCGAGGTGTCAAAAGACGCGTCTCCGCGCGGGCTAGCGACCTATAGAGTGACTGAAATTTCCGCTGAACAAAAATTTGGAAGTTTGATCGAAAAACGTGTTTTTCGGCTGAAAAACGTGTAAAAACCTGAAATTGCGGCTACCAAACGGGACTCGAGCACGCGGATCGCGCACCAGAACACAGGTAAGGCAGGTATGTATGTATTAAAATTATGACTAAGCGGATTTTGAAGATGGATTTTGAAATAAAAAATGTTATTTAGTTTTCTTTAGAAAAATATGGAAGATTTCTCTAAGTCGATGAGTGAAAAAATTTTTTCACGTTTTTGTCAATTTAAAGTTGTCGAATAGTAGGACGGAGCCTATTTAAAATCAAAATGGCTGAAAACAGCTTGAAAATGCGTCACCTGGATGCAAAGTTATAATGATTTTATGTAATTGCTGCCTGACTAAGGTGGATTTCGTGGATATATGAATTTACTTGTTAATATTGTTTTTGAATTTCTATGTACGCTAGGCGCACGTGCGAGGTGTCAAAAGACGCGTCTCCGCGCGGGCTAGCGACCTATAGAGTGACTGAAATTTCCGCTGAACAAAAATTTGGAAGTTTGATCGAAAAACGTGTTTTTCGGCTGAAAAACGTGTAAAAACCTGAAATTGCGGCTACCAAACGGGACTCGAGCACGCGGATCGCGCACCAGAACACAGGTAAGGCAGGTATGTATGTATTAAAATTATGACTAAGCGGATTTTGAAGATGGATTTTGAAATAAAAAATGTTATTTAGTTTTCTTTAGAAAAATATGGAAGATTTCTCTAAGTCGATGAGTGAAAAAATTTTTTCACGTTTTTGTCAATTTAAAGTTGTCGAATAGTAGGACGGAGCCTATTTAAAATCAAAATGGCTGAAAACAGCTTGAAAATGCGTCACCTGGATGCAAAGTTATAATGATTTTATGTAATTGCTGCCTGACTAAGGTGGATTTCGTGGATATATGAATTTACTTGTTAATATTGTTTTTGAATTTCTATGTACGCTAGGCGCACGTGCGAGGTGTCAAAAGACGCGTCTCCGCGCGGGCTAGCGACCTATAGAGTGACTGAAATTTCCGCTGAACAAAAATTTGGAAGTTTGATCGAAAAACGTGTTTTTCGGCTGAAAAACGTGTAAAAACCTGAAATTGCGGCTACCAAACGGGACTCGAGCACGCGGATCGCGCACCAGAACACAGGTAAGGCAGGTATGTATGTATTAAAATTATGACTAAGCGGATTTTGAAGATGGATTTTGAAATAAAAAATGTTATTTAGTTTTCTTTAGAAAAATATTGAAGATTTCTCTAAGTCGATGAGTGAAAAAATTTTTTCACGTTTTTGTCAATTTAAAGTTGTCGAATAGTAGGACGGAGCCTATTTAAAATCAAAATGGCTGAAAACAGCTTGAAAATGCGTCACCTGGATGCAAAGTTATAATGATTTTATGTAATTGCTGCCTGACTAAGGTGGATTTCGTGGATATATGAATTTACTTGTTAATATTGTTTTTGAATTTCTATGTACGCTAGGCGCACGTGCGAGGTGTCAAAAGACGCGTCTCCGCGCGGGCTAGCGACCTATAGAGTGACTGAAATTTCCGCTGAACAAAAATTTGGAAGTTTGATCGAAAAACGTGTTTTTCGGCTGAAAAACGTGTAAAAACCTGAAATTGCGGCTACCAAACGGACTCGAGCACGCGGATCGCGCACCAGAACACAGGTAAGGCAGGTATGTATGTATTAAAATTATGACTAAGCGGATTTTGAAGATGGATTTTGAAATAAAAAATGTTATTTAGTTTTCTTTAGAAAAATATGGAAGATTTCTCTAAGTCGATGAGTGAAAAAATTTTTTCACGTTTTTGTCAATTTTAAAGTTGTCGAATAGTAGGACGGAGCCTATTTAAAATCAAAATGGCTGAAAACAGCTTGAAAATGCGTCACCTGGATGCAAAGTTATAATGATTTTATGTAATTGCTGCCTGACTAAGGTGGATTTCGTGGATATATGAATTTACTTGTTAATATTGTTTTTGAATTTCTATGTACGCTAGGCGCACGTGCGAGGTGTCAAAAGACGCGTCTCCGCGCGGGCTAGCGACCTATAGAGTGACTGAAATTTCCGCTGAACAAAAATTTGGAAGTTTGATCGAAAAACGTGTTTTTCGGCTGAAAAACGTGTAAAAACCTGAAATTGCGGCTACCAAACGGGACTCGAGCACGCGGATCGCGCACCAGAACACAGGTAAGGCAGGTATGTATGTATTAAAATTATGACTAAGCGGATTTTGAAGATGGATTTTGAAATAAAAAATGTTATTTAGTTTTCTTTAGAAAAATATGGAAGATTTCTCTAAGTCGATGAGTGAAAAAATTTTTTCACGTTTTTGTCAATTTAAAGTTGTCGAATAGTAGGACGGAGCCTATTTAAAATCAAAATGGCTGAAAACAGCTTGAAAATGCGTCACCTGGATGCAAAGTTATAATGATTTTATGTAATTGCTGCCTGACTAAGGTGGATTTCGTGGATATATGAATTTACTTGTTAATATTGTTTTTGAATTTCTATGTACGCTAGGCGCACGTGCGAGGTGTCAAAAGACGCGTCTCCGCGCGGGCTAGCGACCTATAGAGTGACTGAAATTTCCGCTGAACAAAAATTTGGAAGTTTGATCGAAAAACGTGTTTTTCGGCTGAAAAACGTGTAAAAACCTGAAATTGCGGCTACCAAACGGGACTCGAGCACGCGGATCGCGCACCAGAACACAGGTAAGGCAGGTATGTATGTATTAAAATTATGACTAAGCGGATTTTGAAGATGGATTTTGAAATAAAAAATGTTATTTAGTTTTCTTTAGAAAAATATGGAAGATTTCTCTAAGTCGATGAGTGAAAAAATTTTTTCACGTTTTTGTCAATTTAAAGTTGTCGAATAGTAGGACGGAGCCTATTTAAAATCAAAATGGCTGAAAACAGCTTGAAAATGCGTCACCTGGATGCAAAGTTATAATGATTTTATGTAATTGCTGCCTGACTAAGGTGGATTTCGTGGATATATGAATTTACTTGTTAATATTGTTTTTGAATTTCTATGTACGCTAGGCGCACGTGCGAGGTGTCAAAAGACGCGTCTCCGCGCGGGCTAGCGACCTATAGAGTGACTGAAATTTCCGCTGAACAAAAATTTGGAAGTTTGATCGAAAAACGTGTTTTTCGGCTGAAAAACGTGTAAAAACCTGAAATTGCGGCTACCAAACGGGACTCGAGCACGCGGATCGCGCACCAGAACACAGGTAAGGCAGGTATGTATGTATTAAAATTATGACTAAGCGGATTTTGAAGATGGATTTTGAAATAAAAAATGTTATTTAGTTTTCTTTAGAAAAATATGGAAGATTTCTCTAAGTCGATGAGTGAAAAAATTTTTTCACGTTTTTGTCAATTTAAAGTTGTCGAATAGTAGGACGGAGCCTATTTAAAATCAAAATGGCTGAAAACAGCTTGAAAATGCGTCACCTGGATGCAAAGTTATAATGATTTTATGTAATTGCTGCCTGACTAAGGTGGATTTCGTGGATATATGAATTTACTTGTTAATATTGTTTTTGAATTTCTATGTACGCTAGGCGCACGTGCGAGGTGTCAAAAGACGCGTCTCCGCGCGGGCTAGCGACCTATAGAGTGACTGAAATTTCCGCTGAACAAAAATTTGGAAGTTTGATCGAAAAACGTGTTTTTCGGCTGAAAAACGTGTAAAAACCTGAAATTGCGGCTACCAAACGGGACTCGAGCACGCGGATCGCGCACCAGAACACAGGTAAGGCAGGTATGTATGTATTAAAATTATGACTAAGCGGATTTTGAAGATGGATTTTGAAATAAAAAATGTTATTTAGTTTTCTTTAGAAAAATATTGAAGATTTCTCTAAGTCGATGAGTGAAAAAATTTTTTCACGTTTTTGTCAATTTAAAGTTGTCGAATAGTAGGACGGAGCCTATTTAAAATCAAAATGGCTGAAAACAGCTTGAAAATGCGTCACCTGGATGCAAAGTTATAATGATTTTATGTAATTGCTGCCTGACTAAGGTGGATTTCGTGGATGTATGAATTTACTTGTTAATATTGTTTTTGAATTTCTATGTACGCTAGGCGCACGTGCGAGGTGTCAAAAGACGCGTCTCCGCGCGGGCTAGCGACCTATAGAGTGACTGAAATTTCCGCTGAACAAAAATTTGGAAGTTTGATCGAAAAACGTGTTTTTCGGCTGAAAAACGTGTAAAAACCTGAAATTGCGGCTACCAAACGGGACTCGAGCACGCGGATCGCGCACCAGAACACAGGTAAGGCAGGTATGTATGTATTAAAATTATGACTAAGCGGATTTTGAAGATGGATTTTGAAATAAAAAATGTTATTTAGTTTTCTTTAGAAAAATATTGAAGATTTCTCTAAGTCGATGAGTGAAAAAATTTTTTCACGTTTTTGTCAATTTAAAGTTGTCGAATAGTAGGACGGAGCCTATTTAAAATCAAAATGGCTGAAAACAGCTTGAAAATGCGTCACCTGGATGCAAAGTTATAATGATTTTATGTAATTGCTGCCTGACTAAGGTGGATTTCGTGGATATATGAATTTACTTGTTAATATTGTTTTTGAATTTCTATGTACGCTAGGCGCACGTGCGAGGTGTCAAAAGACGCGTCTCCGCGCGGGCTAGCGACCTATAGAGTGACTGAAATTTCCGCTGAACAAAAATTTGGAAGTTTGATCGAAAAACGTGTTTTTCGGCTGAAAAACGTGTAAAAACCTGAAATTGCGGCTACCAAACGGGACTCGAGCACGCGGATCGCGCACCAGAACACAGGTAAGGCAGGTATGTATGTATTAAAATTATGACTAAGCGGATTTTGAAGATGGATTTTGAAATAAAAAATGTTATTTAGTTTTCTTTAGAAAAATATTGAAGATTTCTCTAAGTCGATGAGTGAAAAAATTTTTTCACGTTTTTGTCAATTTAAAGTTGTCGAATAGTAGGACGGAGCCTATTTAAAATCAAAATGGCTGAAAACAGCTTGAAAATGCGTCACCTGGATGCAAAGTTATAATGATTTTATGTAATTGCTGCCTGACTAAGGTGGATTTCGTGGATATATGAATTTACTTGTTAATATTGTTTTTGAATTTCTATGTACGCTAGGCGCACGTGCGAGGTGTCAAAAGACGCGTCTCCGCGCGGGCTAGCGACCTATAGAGTGACTGAAATTTCCGCTGAACAAAAATTTGGAAGTTTGATCGAAAAACGTGTTTTTCGGCTGAAAAACGTGTAAAAACCTGAAATTGCGGCTACCAAACGGGACTCGAGCACGCGGATCGCGCACCAGAACACAGGTAAGGCAGGTATGTATGTATTAAAATTATGACTAAGCGGATTTTGAAGATGGATTTTGAAATAAAAAATGTTATTTAGTTTTCTTTAGAAAAATATTGAAGATTTCTCTAAGTCGATGAGTGAAAAAATTTTTTCACGTTTTTGTCAATTTAAAGTTGTCGAATAGTAGGACGGAGCCTATTTAAAATCAAAATGGCTGAAAACAGCTTGAAAATGCGTCACCTGGATGCAAAGTTATAATGATTTTATGTAATTGCTGCCTGACTAAGGTGGATTTCGTGGATATATGAATTTACTTGTTAATATTGTTTTTGAATTTCTATGTACGCTAGGCGCACGTGCGAGATGTCAAAAGACGCGTCTCCGCGCGGGCTAGCGACCTATAGAGTGACTGAAATTTCCGCTGAACAAAAATTTGGAAGTTTGATCGAAAAACGTGTTTTTCGGCTGAAAAACGTGTAAAAACCTGAAATTGCGGCTACCAAACGGGACTCGAGCACGCGGATCGCGCACCAGAACACAGGTAAGGCAGGTATGTATGTATTAAAATTATGACTAAGCGGATTTTGAAGATGGATTTTGAAATAAAAAATGTTATTTAGTTTTCTTTAGAAAAATATGGAAGATTTCTCTAAGTCGATGAGTGAAAAAATTTTTTCACGTTTTTGTCAATTTAAAGTTGTCGAATAGTAGGACGGAGCCTATTTAAAATCAAAATGGCTGAAAACAGCTTGAAAATGCGTCACCTGGATGCAAAGTTATAATGATTTTATGTAATTGCTGCCTGACTAAGGTGGATTTCGTGGATATATGAATTTACTTGTTAATATTGTTTTTGAATTTCTATGTACGCTAGGCGCACGTGCGAGGTGTCAAAAGACGCGTCTCCGCGCGGGCTAGCGACCTATAGAGTGACTGAAATTTCCGCTGAACAAAAATTTGGAAGTTTGATCGAAAAACGTGTTTTTCGGCTGAAAAACGTGTAAAAACCTGAAATTGCGGCTACCAAACGGGACTCGAGCACGCGGATCGCGCACCAGAACACAGGTAAGGCAGGTATGTATGTATTAAAATTATGACTAAGCGGATTTTGAAGATGGATTTTGAAATAAAAAATGTTATTTAGTTTTCTTTAGAAAAATATGGAAGATTTCTCTAAGTCGATGAGTGAAAAAATTTTTTCACGTTTTTGTCAATTTAAAGTTGTCGAATAGTAGGACGGAGCCTATTTAAAATCAAAATGGCTGAAAACAGCTTGAAAATGCGTCACCTGGATGCAAAGTTATAATGATTTTATGTAATTGCTGCCTGACTTTTTTTTTTTTTTTTTTTTTTTTGGGTGGGAAATCATCAAATGACCTCTCCCGCTCTGGGCGGAGCGGAAGGGCGTGTCAGACTCTTACTGACTAAAACCCACCCGTGTTCCTTCAGTTGCCTGTGCGCCAGGGCCACGGTAACTCTTTCGAACAATCCGCGACCCCCGGCAGGCATCGGCCCTATTGGACCCCTTCAATGATGCTGACATCTCTTTGAGGCGCGCGTGGAACACGACGCGCCGTCGACCCGGGCCTGGTCCTTACCGGACGGCGAGCTGCCTGTTGCTCGCCGTCCGCAAGCCCGCGCCTACGGTGGCCGGGAGTCGGCAATTGACTCCCGACGCCCAGGGTGTCTCCTCCTGCGGCGACTAGGGGCGTGAGGGCGCAACGATTGCCGCACCCTCACGCGCTCCGCCTCCTCCTTCGCGAGCATTACTGCTTCACAGAAGGAGGTGACGGCTTCCCATTCCCTCTCGCTCCGTACCATGGCCTGTACCAGGGCCGGACGCGAGAGATCGCCGCCGCCGATCGCCGCCACGAGGACACGGCGGTGCTCCACCCAAGCTGGGCAGACCTCCACCGTATGCTCCACCGTGTCCTCCGGTCGATCCACACAATGCCAACACCCGGGCGTTTCCTCCCGCCTTATCCGAAACAGGAACCTCCCGAAACAGCCATGTCCGGTGAGGACCTGCGTCAGGCGGAAGGTGAGGACGCCGTGGCGCCTCTCAAGCCACTCCTCAAAGAGGGGACTTACCGCCGCAATTGTGGCGTGCCCAGCGCTGGGTTGCGACAGTCGCACTCTCCATGCCGCCATGAGATCCCGCCGGAGCTCTGTCCGCTGTGCCGCGATTTCTCGCGGCAGCGGAGTAACGCCCCGGCGTTTCGCCTCCTCGCGCCACTCCCAAATGTGCGCGAGGACTTTTGCCTCCAGATCCCATGGCGGCAATCCGGCAAGGAGGCTCGCCGCCTCGCAGGAGACCGTGCGGTATCCTCGGACCAGCCGGATGGCCATGATCCTTTGGGACGCGTTCAACCGGCGTGCTGGTCGGAGCCTCAATGAACGCGCCCACACCGGTGCCCCGTAAAGGGCCATGGACCGCACGACCCCCGCGTAGAGCCTCCGGCAGGAGGCGTTTGGACCCCCTAGATTGGGCAGGAGCCGCTTCAAGGCAGCCCCGGCCCGGTCCAGTCTGGGAGCCAAACGTCGGAAATGCTCAACGAAGTTCCACCGGCTGTCGAGGACGAGTCCCAGGTACCTCATCGTCGACTCGACGCCGATGTGAACCCCTCCCGCCATTATTTGGGAACCCGACAGTGGCGCGTTCCGAGGGCCATGAAAACACATGGCCTCGGACTTGTGCAGTGCCACCTCGAGTCCCAATTGCCGGATCCTCTCAATGACTGTCGCAACCCCGCGTGTCATTAATTCGGCCGCCGCCTGGTGCGACCTCCCCTGCGCCAGGACCAGCGTGTCGTCAGCGTAACAAACGACGCTGACGCCGCTAGGGAGGTCGGCGCGCAGCACCCAGTCGTACCCGATGTCCCACAGATGCGGTCCCAGGACCGATCCCTGTGGGACACCGCACGACATCTCTCGCCGGTTCCATTCTCCCTGGTGACCGGGGTAGATGACGGCCCTGTCCGTCAGATAGGCCTCGACTATGCGACAGAGGTAGGTCGGCATCCGGTGATACCAGAGTGCCTCCCTGATGCAACTCCAGGGCAGGGTATTGAAGGCATTGGCGATGTCTAGAGACACCGCCAAGACGACCCCACCCCGGGCCACAGCATCCCCCGTCGTGAGGGCTCGCACGCGCATGATGGCGTCCACCGTAGAGCGCCCCCTGCGGAAACCAAACTGGCTGTCCGCCAGATCCGGCCCCACCCGCACCAGCCGCCCGACGAGGCGGTCTGCAATGACTCTTTCAAAGAGCTTGCCCACCTCGTCGAGCAGCACGATGGGCCGGTAAGCGGACGGAGAGTCCGCAGGGCGCCCCGTCTTCTTAATGAGGACCAGTTTCCCCGTCTTCCAACGAATTGGAAACTGGCCCCCCTCCAAGCATGCGCTTAGGAGCCCTCTAAGTCGAAGCCCGAGAGCCTCCAAGGCCAGGACCCAGGCTTTTCCAGGTAGCCCGTCGGGTCCTGGGGCGGTATTTTTGGCGCTCAGCCTACGTACCGCCACTCTCAACTCTACCTCGGTCACCTCAGGAGCATCGTCGTCGTCGTCGGTTACGTGGTCCACAGTTGGCACCGCAGGAGGCGGAGCCATGGGCGGAGGAGTATGCTCCCCTCGCGAAGGGAACAGAGCGCTCACCACGCCCTCTACAAGCTGTGGCCGGAGACTCTGCGTCAGGGGGGGAGCCCATGGGCGAAGTTTCTCCCGCACCATTTTGTATGGGCGTCCCCACGGGTCCCTGTTCAGAGTCCCCAGTGACTCCTCACGGGCCAGTCCCCTGGCCCGCAGTATCTCCGCTCGGAGGGCGGTCTTCGCCGCTCTGTAACCCTCATACAGCTCCGCCTGAATGGCTTCCGTATCCGGAGGGCGGATACGGAGCCTGCGGTGCCTGGTGTACAGGCGTCGCGCAGCAACGCACGCCTCGCGTAGAGTTGTTAACTCCGGCGACCACCAGTACACCTGGCGCCAGGCGCGTCCAGGCTGGACACGGGGCATTGCCACGTCACATATTTCGGACATGGCCTCCCGGAACCACTCCGCCTCGTCGTTAATATCAGCAGGCCTGTCCGGTGATGACACCCAGGCCTGCACGATCGAGGCTTCCAGGAGGAGCTCCCGGTCCAGCCGCTTCAGCGCCCACCGCGGACCACTCGGGGCCTGTCGGACCAGCGCGCTCGAGGTCTGGGTGGAGACGTCAAACCGGATGTAATTGCTGCCTGACTAAGGTGGATTTCGTGGATATATGAATTTACTTGTTAATATTGTTTTTGAATTTCTATGTACGCTAGGCGCACGTGCGAGGTGTCAAAAGACGCGTCTCCGCGCGGGCTAGCGACCTATAGAGTGACTGAAATTTCCGCTGAACAAAAATTTGGAAGTTTGATCGAAAAACGTGTTTTTCGGCTGAAAAACGTGTAAAAACCTGAAATTGCGGCTACCAAACGGGACTCGAGCACGCGGATCGCGCACCAGAACACAGGTAAGGCAGGTATGTATGTATTAAAATTATGACTAAGCGGATTTTGAAGATGGATTTTGAAATAAAAAATGTTATTTAGTTTTCTTTAGAAAAATATGGAAGATTTCTCTAAGTCGATGAGTGAAAAAATTTTTTCACGTTTTTGTCAATTTAAAGTTGTCGAATAGTAGGACGGAGCCTATTTAAAATCAAAATGGCTGAAAACAGCTTGAAAATGCGTCACCTGGATGCAAAGTTATAATGATTTTATGTAATTGCTGCCTGACTAAGGTGGATTTCGTGGATATATGAATTTACTTGTTAATATTGTTTTTGAATTTCTATGTACGCTAGGCGCACGTGCGAGGTGTCAAAAGACGCGTCTCCGCGCGGGCTAGCGACCTATAGAGTGACTGAAATTTCCGCTGAACAAAAATTTGGAAGTTTGATCGAAAAACGTGTTTTTCGGCTGAAAAACGTGTAAAAACCTGAAATTGCGGCTACCAAACGGGACTCGAGCACGCGGATCGCGCACCAGAACACAGGTAAGGCAGGTATGTATGTATTAAAATTATGACTAAGCGGATTTTGAAGATGGATTTTGAAATAAAAAATGTTATTTAGTTTTCTTTAGAAAAATATGGAAGATTTCTCTAAGTCGATGAGTGAAAAAATTTTTTCACGTTTTTGTCAATTTAAAGTTGTCGAATAGTAGGACGGAGCCTATTTAAAATCAAAATGGCTGAAAACAGCTTGAAAATGCGTCACCTGGATGCAAAGTTATAATGATTTTATGTAATTGCTGCCTGACTAAGGTGGATTTCGTGGATATATGAATTTACTTGTTAATATTGTTTTTGAATTTCTATGTACGCTAGGCGCACGTGCGAGGTGTCAAAAGACGCGTCTCCGCGCGGGCTAGCGACCTATAGAGTGACTGAAATTTCCGCTGAACAAAAATTTGGAAGTTTGATCGAAAAACGTGTTTTTCGGCTGAAAAACGTGTAAAAACCTGAAATTGCGGCTACCAAACGGGACTCGAGCACGCGGATCGCGCACCAGAACACAGGTAAGGCAGGTATGTATGTATTAAAATTATGACTAAGCGGATTTTGAAGATGGATTTTGAAATAAAAAATGTTATTTAGTTTTCTTTAGAAAAATATGGAAGATTTCTCTAAGTCGATGAGTGAAAAAATTTTTTCACGTTTTTGTCAATTTAAAGTTGTCGAATAGTAGGACGGAGCCTATTTAAAATCAAAATGGCTGAAAACAGCTTGAAAATGCGTCACCTGGATGCAAAGTTATAATGATTTTATGTAATTGCTGCCTGACTTTTTTTTTTTTTTTTTTTTTTTTTTTTTTTGGGTGGGAAATCATCAAATGACCTCTCCCGCTCTGGGCGGAGCGGAAGGGCGTGTCAGACTCTTACTGACTAAAACCCACCCGTGTTCCTTCAGTTGCCTGTGCGCCAGGGCCACGGTAACTCTTTCGAACAATCCGCGACCCCGGCAGGCATCGGCCCTGTCGGACCCCGTCAATTATGCTGACATCTCTTTGAGGCGCGCGTGGAACACAACGCGCCGTCGACCCGGGCCTGGTCCTTGCCGGACGGCGAGCTGCCCATTGCTCGCCGTCCGCAGGCCCGCGCCTACGGTGGCCGGGAGTCGGCTATCGACTCCCGACGCCCAGGGTGTCTCCTCCTGCGGCGACTAGGGTCGTGAGGGCGCAACGATTGCCGCACCCTCACGCGCTCCGCCTCCTCCTTCGCGAGCATTACTGCTTCACAGAAGGAGGTGACGGCTTCCCATTCCCTCTCGCTCCGTACCATGGCCTGTACCAGGGCCGGACGCGAGAGATCGCCGCCGCCGATCGCCGCCACGAGGACACGGCGGTGCTCCACCCAAGCTGGGCAGACCTCCACCGTATGCTCCACCGTGTCCTCCGGTCGATCCACACAATGCCAACACCCGGGCGTTTCCTCCCGCCTTATCCGAAACAGGAACCTCCCGAAACAGCCATGTCCGGTGAGGACCTGCGTCAGGCGGAAGGTGAGGACGCCGTGGCGCCTCTCAAGCCACTCCTCAAAGAGGGGACTTACCGCCGCAATTGTGGCGTGCCCAAATTGCTGCCTGACTAAGGTGGATTTCGTGGATATATGAATTTACTTGTTAATATTGTTTTTGAATTTCTATGTACGCTAGGCGCACGTGCGAGGTGTCAAAAGACGCGTCTCCGCGCGGGCTAGCGACCTATAGAGTGACTGAAATTTCCGCTGAACAAAAATTTGGAAGTTTGATCGAAAAACGTGTTTTTCGGCTGAAAAACGTGTAAAAACCTGAAATTGCGGCTACCAAACGGGACTCGAGCACGCGGATCGCGCACCAGAACACAGGTAAGGCAGGTATGTATGTATTAAAATTATGACTAAGCGGATTTTGAAGATGGATTTTGAAATAAAAAATGTTATTTAGTTTTCTTTAGAAAAATATTGAAGATTTCTCTAAGTCGATGAGTGAAAAAATTTTTTCACGTTTTTGTCAATTTAAAGTTGTCGAATAGTAGGACGGAGCCTATTTAAAATCAAAATGGCTGAAAACAGCTTGAAAATGCGTCACCTGGATGCAAAGTTATAATGATTTTATGTAATTGCTGCCTGACTAAGGTGGATTTCGTGGATATATGAATTTACTTGTTAATATTGTTTTTGAATTTCTATGTACGCTAGGCGCACGTGCGAGGTGTCAAAAGACGCGTCTCCGCGCGGGCTAGCGACCTATAGAGTGACTGAAATTTCCGCTGAACAAAAATTTGGAAGTTTGATCGAAAAACGTGTTTTTCGGCTGAAAAACGTGTAAAAACCTGAAATTGCGGCTACCAAACGGGACTCGAGCACGCGGATCGCGCACCAGAACACAGGTAAGGCAGGTATGTATGTATTAAAATTATGACTAAGCGGATTTTGAAGATGGATTTTGAAATAAAAAATGTTATTTAGTTTTCTTTAGAAAAATATGGAAGATTTCTCTAAGTCGATGAGTGAAAAAATTTTTTCACGTTTTTGTCAATTTAAAGTTGTCGAATAGTAGGACGGAGCCTATTTAAAATCAAAATGGCTGAAAACAGCTTGAAAATGCGTCACCTGGATGCAAAGTTATAATGATTTTATGTAATTGCTGCCTGACTAAGGTGGATTTCGTGGATATATGAATTTACTTGTTAATATTGTTTTTGAATTTCTATGTACGCTAGGCGCACGTGCGAGGTGTCAAAAGACGCGTCTCCGCGCGGGCTAGCGACCTATAGAGTGACTGAAATTTCCGCTGAACAAAAATTTGGAAGTTTGATCGAAAAACGTGTTTTTCGGCTGAAAAACGTGTAAAAACCTGAAATTGCGGCTACCAAACGGGACTCGAGCACGCGGATCGCGCACCAGAACACAGGTAAGGCAGGTATGTATGTATTAAAATTATGACTAAGCGGATTTTGAAGATGGATTTTGAAATAAAAAATGTTATTTAGTTTTCTTTAGAAAAATATGGAAGATTTCTCTAAGTCGATGAGTGAAAAAATTTTTTCACGTTTTTGTCAATTTAAAGTTGTCGAATAGTAGGACGGAGCCTATTTAAAATCAAAATGGCTGAAAACAGCTTGAAAATGCGTCACCTGGATGCAAAGTTATAATGATTTTATGTAATTGCTGCCTGACTAAGGTGGATTTCGTGGATATATGAATTTACTTGTTAATATTGTTTTTGAATTTCTATGTACGCTAGGCGCACGTGCGAGGTGTCAAAAGACGCGTCTCCGCGCGGGCTAGCGACCTATAGAGTGACTGAAATTTCCGCTGAACAAAAATTTGGAAGTTTGATCGAAAAACGTGTTTTTCGGCTGAAAAACGTGTAAAAACCTGAAATTGCGGCTACCAAACGGGACTCGAGCACGCGGATCGCGCACCAGAACACAGGTAAGGCAGGTATGTATGTATTAAAATTATGACTAAGCGGATTTTGAAGATGGATTTTGAAATAAAAAATGTTATTTAGTTTTCTTTAGAAAAATATTGAAGATTTCTCTAAGTCGATGAGTGAAAAAATTTTTTCACGTTTTTGTCAATTTAAAGTTGTCGAATAGTAGGACGGAGCCTATTTAAAATCAAAATGGCTGAAAACAGCTTGAAAATGCGTCACCTGGATGCAAAGTTATAATGATTTTATGTAATTGCTGCCTGACTAAGGTGGATTTCGTGGATATATGAATTTACTTGTTAATATTGTTTTTGAATTTCTATGTACGCTAGGCGCACGTGCGAGATGTCAAAAGACGCGTCTCCGCGCGGGCTAGCGACCTATAGAGTGACTGAAATTTCCGCTGAACAAAAATTTGGAAGTTTGATCGAAAAACGTGTTTTTCGGCTGAAAAACGTGTAAAAACCTGAAATTGCGGCTACCAAACGGGACTCGAGCACGCGGATCGCGCACCAGAACACAGGTAAGGCAGGTATGTATGTATTAAAATTATGACTAAGCGGATTTTGAAGATGGATTTTGAAATAAAAAATGTTATTTAGTTTTCTTTAGAAAAATATGGAAGATTTCTCTAAGTCGATGAGTGAAAAAATTTTTTCACGTTTTTGTCAATTTAAAGTTGTCGAATAGTAGGACGGAGCCTATTTAAAATCAAAATGGCTGAAAACAGCTTGAAAATGCGTCACCTGGATGCAAAGTTATAATGATTTTATGTAATTGCTGCCTGACTAAGGTGGATTTCGTGGATATATGAATTTACTTGTTAATATTGTTTTTGAATTTCTATGTACGCTAGGCGCACGTGCGAGGTGTCAAAAGACGCGTCTCCGCGCGGGCTAGCGACCTATAGAGTGACTGAAATTTCCGCTGAACAAAAATTTGGAAGTTTGATCGAAAAACGTGTTTTTCGGCTGAAAAACGTGTAAAAACCTGAAATTGCGGCTACCAAACGGGACTCGAGCACGCGGATCGCGCACCAGAACACAGGTAAGGCAGGTATGTATGTATTAAAATTATGACTAAGCGGATTTTGAAGATGGATTTTGAAATAAAAAATGTTATTTAGTTTTCTTTAGAAAAATATGGAAGATTTCTCTAAGTCGATGAGTGAAAAAATTTTTTCACGTTTTTGTCAATTTAAAGTTGTCGAATAGTAGGACGGAGCCTATTTAAAATCAAAATGGCTGAAAACAGCTTGAAAATGCGTCACCTGGATGCAAAGTTATAATGATTTTATGTAATTGCTGCCTGACTAAGGTGGATTTCGTGGATATATGAATTTACTTGTTAATATTGTTTTTGAATTTCTATGTACGCTAGGCGCACGTGCGAGGTGTCAAAAGACGCGTCTCCGCGCGGGCTAGCGACCTATAGAGTGACTGAAATTTCCGCTGAACAAAAATTTGGAAGTTTGATCGAAAAACGTGTTTTTCGGCTGAAAAACGTGTAAAAACCTGAAATTGCGGCTACCAAACGGGACTCGAGCACGCGGATCGCGCACCAGAACACAGGTAAGGCAGGTATGTATGTATTAAAATTATGACTAAGCGGATTTTGAAGATGGATTTTGAAATAAAAAATGTTATTTAGTTTTCTTTAGAAAAATATTGAAGATTTCTCTAAGTCGATGAGTGAAAAAATTTTTTCACGTTTTTGTCAATTTAAAGTTGTCGAATAGTAGGACGGAGCCTATTTAAAATCAAAATGGCTGAAAACAGCTTGAAAATGCGTCACCTGGATGCAAAGTTATAATGATTTTATGTAATTGCTGCCTGACTAAGGTGGATTTCGTGGATATATGAATTTACTTGTTAATATTGTTTTTGAATTTCTATGTACGCTAGGCGCACGTGCGAGGTGTCAAAAGACGCGTCTCCGCGCGGGCTAGCGACCTATAGAGTGACTGAAATTTCCGCTGAACAAAAATTTGGAAGTTTGATCGAAAAACGTGTTTTTCGGCTGAAAAACGTGTAAAAACCTGAAATTGCGGCTACCAAACGGGACTCGAGCACGCGGATCGCGCACCAGAACACAGGTAAGGCAGGTATGTATGTATTAAAATTATGACTAAGCGGATTTTGAAGATGGATTTTGAAATAAAAAATGTTATTTAGTTTTCTTTAGAAAAATATGGAAGATTTCTCTAAGTCGATGAGTGAAAAAATTTTTTCACGTTTTTGTCAATTTAAAGTTGTCGAATAGTAGGACGGAGCCTATTTAAAATCAAAATGGCTGAAAACAGCTTGAAAATGCGTCACCTGGATGCAAAGTTATAATGATTTTATGTAATTGCTGCCTGACTAAGGTGGATTTCGTGGATATATGAATTTACTTGTTAATATTGTTTTTGAATTTCTATGTACGCTAGGCGCACGTGCGAGGTGTCAAAAGACGCGTCTCCGCGCGGGCTAGCGACCTATAGAGTGACTGAAATTTCCGCTGAACAAAAATTTGGAAGTTTGATCGAAAAACGTGTTTTTCGGCTGAAAAACGTGTAAAAACCTGAAATTGCGGCTACCAAACGGGACTCGAGCACGCGGATCGCGCACCAGAACACAGGTAAGGCAGGTATGTATGTATTAAAATTATGACTAAGCGGATTTTGAAGATGGATTTTGAAATAAAAAATGTTATTTAGTTTTCTTTAGAAAAATATGGAAGATTTCTCTAAGTCGATGAGTGAAAAAATTTTTTCACGTTTTTGTCAATTTAAAGTTGTCGAATAGTAGGACGGAGCCTATTTAAAATCAAAATGGCTGAAAACAGCTTGAAAATGCGTCACCTGGATGCAAAGTTATAATGATTTTATGTAATTGCTGCCTGACTAAGGTGGATTTCGTGGATATATGAATTTACTTGTTAATATTGTTTTTGAATTTCTATGTACGCTAGGCGCACGTGCGAGGTGTCAAAAGACGCGTCTCCGCGCGGGCTAGCGACCTATAGAGTGACTGAAATTTCCGCTGAACAAAAATTTGGAAGTTTGATCGAAAAACGTGTTTTTCGGCTGAAAAACGTGTAAAAACCTGAAATTGCGGCTACCAAACGGGACTCGAGCACGCGGATCGCGCACCAGAACACAGGTAAGGCAGGTATGTATGTATTAAAATTATGACTAAGCGGATTTTGAAGATGGATTTTGAAATAAAAAATGTTATTTAGTTTTCTTTAGAAAAATATTGAAGATTTCTCTAAGTCGATGAGTGAAAAAATTTTTTCACGTTTTTGTCAATTTAAAGTTGTCGAATAGTAGGACGGAGCCTATTTAAAATCAAAATGGCTGAAAACAGCTTGAAAATGCGTCACCTGGATGCAAAGTTATAATGATTTTATGTAATTGCTGCCTGACTAAGGTGGATTTCGTGGATATATGAATTTACTTGTTAATATTGTTTTTGAATTTCTATGTACGCTAGGCGCACGTGCGAGGTGTCAAAAGACGCGTCTCCGCGCGGGCTAGCGACCTATAGAGTGACTGAAATTTCCGCTGAACAAAAATTTGGAAGTTTGATCGAAAAACGTGTTTTTCGGCTGAAAAACGTGTAAAAACCTGAAATTGCGGCTACCAAACGGGACTCGAGCACGCGGATCGCGCACCAGAACACAGGTAAGGCAGGTATGTATGTATTAAAATTATGACTAAGCGGATTTTGAAGATGGATTTTGAAATAAAAAATGTTATTTAGTTTTCTTTAGAAAAATATTGAAGATTTCTCTAAGTCGATGAGTGAAAAAATTTTTTCACGTTTTTGTCAATTTAAAGTTGTCGAATAGTAGGACGGAGCCTATTTAAAATCAAAATGGCTGAAAACAGCTTGAAAATGCGTCACCTGGATGCAAAGTTATAATGATTTTATGTAATTGCTGCCTGACTAAGGTGGATTTCGTGGATGTATGAATTTACTTGTTAATATTGTTTTTGAATTTCTATGTACGCTAGGCGCACGTGCGAGGTGTCAAAAGACGCGTCTCCGCGCGGGCTAGCGACCTATAGAGTGACTGAAATTTCCGCTGAACAAAAATTTGGAAGTTTGATCGAAAAACGTGTTTTTCGGCTGAAAAACGTGTAAAAACCTGAAATTGCGGCTACCAAACGGGACTCGAGCACGCGGATCGCGCACCAGAACACAGGTAAGGCAGGTATGTATGTATTAAAATTATGACTAAGCGGATTTTGAAGATGGATTTTGAAATAAAAAATGTTATTTAGTTTTCTTTAGAAAAATATTGAAGATTTCTCTAAGTCGATGAGTGAAAAAATTTTTTCACGTTTTTGTCAATTTAAAGTTGTCGAATAGTAGGACGGAGCCTATTTAAAATCAAAATGGCTGAAAACAGCTTGAAAATGCGTCACCTGGATGCAAAGTTATAATGATTTTATGTAATTGCTGCCTGACTAAGGTGGATTTCGTGGATATATGAATTTACTTGTTAATATTGTTTT
The DNA here is from genome assembly GCA_916610205.1 of Griposia aprilina. Lineage (NCBI taxonomy): Eukaryota > Metazoa > Arthropoda > Insecta > Lepidoptera > Noctuidae > Griposia > Griposia aprilina. The sequence continues at coordinate 94,005 of CAKAIV010000010.1, read as the reverse complement.
TGAATTTCTATGTACGCTAGGCGCACGTGCGAGGTGTCAAAAGACGCGTCTCCGCGCGGGCTAGCGACCTATAGAGTGACTGAAATTTCCGCTGAACAAAAATTTGGAAGTTTGATCGAAAAACGTGTTTTTCGGCTGAAAAACGTGTAAAAACCTGAAATTGCGGCTACCAAACGGGACTCGAGCACGCGGATCGCGCACCAGAACACAGGTAAGGCAGGTATGTATGTATTAAAATTATGACTAAGCGGATTTTGAAGATGGATTTTGAAATAAAAAATGTTATTTAGTTTTCTTTAGAAAAATATTGAAGATTTCTCTAAGTCGATGAGTGAAAAAATTTTTTCACGTTTTTGTCAATTTAAAGTTGTCGAATAGTAGGACGGAGCCTATTTAAAATCAAAATGGCTGAAAACAGCTTGAAAATGCGTCACCTGGATGCAAAGTTATAATGATTTTATGTAATTGCTGCCTGACTAAGGTGGATTTCGTGGATATATGAATTTACTTGTTAATATTGTTTTTGAATTTCTATGTACGCTAGGCGCACGTGCGAGGTGTCAAAAGACGCGTCTCCGCGCGGGCTAGCGACCTATAGAGTGACTGAAATTTCCGCTGAACAAAAATTTGGAAGTTTGATCGAAAAACGTGTTTTTCGGCTGAAAAACGTGTAAAAACCTGAAATTGCGGCTACCAAACGGGACTCGAGCACGCGGATCGCGCACCAGAACACAGGTAAGGCAGGTATGTATGTATTAAAATTATGACTAAGCGGATTTTGAAGATGGATTTTGAAATAAAAAATGTTATTTAGTTTTCTTTAGAAAAATATTGAAGATTTCTCTAAGTCGATGAGTGAAAAAATTTTTTCACGTTTTTGTCAATTTAAAGTTGTCGAATAGTAGGACGGAGCCTATTTAAAATCAAAATGGCTGAAAACAGCTTGAAAATGCGTCACCTGGATGCAAAGTTATAATGATTTTATGTAATTGCTGCCTGACTAAGGTGGATTTCGTGGATATATGAATTTACTTGTTAATATTGTTTTTGAATTTCTATGTACGCTAGGCGCACGTGCGAGGTGTCAAAAGACGCGTCTCCGCGCGGGCTAGCGACCTATAGAGTGACTGAAATTTCCGCTGAACAAAAATTTGGAAGTTTGATCGAAAAACGTGTTTTTCGGCTGAAAAACGTGTAAAAACCTGAAATTGCGGCTACCAAACGGGACTCGAGCACGCGGATCGCGCACCAGAACACAGGTAAGGCAGGTATGTATGTATTAAAATTATGACTAAGCGGATTTTGAAGATGGATTTTGAAATAAAAAATGTTATTTAGTTTTCTTTAGAAAAATATGGAAGATTTCTCTAAGTCGATGAGTGAAAAAATTTTTTCACGTTTTTGTCAATTTAAAGTTGTCGAATAGTAGGACGGAGCCTATTTAAAATCAAAATGGCTGAAAACAGCTTGAAAATGCGTCACCTGGATGCAAAGTTATAATGATTTTATGTAATTGCTGCCTGACTAAGGTGGATTTCGTGGATATATGAATTTACTTGTTAATATTGTTTTTGAATTTCTATGTACGCTAGGCGCACGTGCGAGGTGTCAAAAGACGCGTCTCCGCGCGGGCTAGCGACCTATAGAGTGACTGAAATTTCCGCTGAACAAAAATTTGGAAGTTTGATCGAAAAACGTGTTTTTCGGCTGAAAAACGTGTAAAAACCTGAAATTGCGGCTACCAAACGGGACTCGAGCACGCGGATCGCGCACCAGAACACAGGTAAGGCAGGTATGTATGTATTAAAATTATGACTAAGCGGATTTTGAAGATGGATTTTGAAATAAAAAATGTTATTTAGTTTTCTTTAGAAAAATATTGAAGATTTCTCTAAGTCGATGAGTGAAAAAATTTTTTCACGTTTTTGTCAATTTAAAGTTGTCGAATAGTAGGACGGAGCCTATTTAAAATCAAAATGGCTGAAAACAGCTTGAAAATGCGTCACCTGGATGCAAAGTTATAATGATTTTATGTAATTGCTGCCTGACTAAGGTGGATTTCGTGGATATATGAATTTACTTGTTAATATTGTTTTTGAATTTCTATGTACGCTAGGCGCACGTGCGAGGTGTCAAAAGACGCGTCTCCGCGCGGGCTAGCGACCTATAGAGTGACTGAAATTTCCGCTGAACAAAAATTTGGAAGTTTGATCGAAAAACGTGTTTTTCGGCTGAAAAACGTGTAAAAACCTGAAATTGCGGCTACCAAACGGGACTCGAGCACGCGGATCGCGCACCAGAACACAGGTAAGGCAGGTATGTATGTATTAAAATTATGACTAAGCGGATTTTGAAGATGGATTTTGAAATAAAAAATGTTATTTAGTTTTCTTTAGAAAAATATTGAAGATTTCTCTAAGTCGATGAGTGAAAAAATTTTTTCACGTTTTTGTCAATTTAAAGTTGTCGAATAGTAGGACGGAGCCTATTTAAAATCAAAATGGCTGAAAACAGCTTGAAAATGCGTCACCTGGATGCAAAGTTATAATGATTTTATGTAATTGCTGCCTGACTAAGGTGGATTTCGTGGATATATGAATTTACTTGTTAATATTGTTTTTGAATTTCTATGTACGCTAGGCGCACGTGCGAGGTGTCAAAAGACGCGTCTCCGCGCGGGCTAGCGACCTATAGAGTGACTGAAATTTCCGCTGAACAAAAATTTGGAAGTTTGATCGAAAAACGTGTTTTTCGGCTGAAAAACGTGTAAAAACCTGAAATTGCGGCTACCAAACGGGACTCGAGCACGCGGATCGCGCACCAGAACACAGGTAAGGCAGGTATGTATGTATTAAAATTATGACTAAGCGGATTTTGAAGATGGATTTTGAAATAAAAAATGTTATTTAGTTTTCTTTAGAAAAATATTGAAGATTTCTCTAAGTCGATGAGTGAAAAAATTTTTTCACGTTTTTGTCAATTTAAAGTTGTCGAATAGTAGGACGGAGCCTATTTAAAATCAAAATGGCTGAAAACAGCTTGAAAATGCGTCACCTGGATGCAAAGTTATAATGATTTTATGTAATTGCTGCCTGACTAAGGTGGATTTCGTGGATATATGAATTTACTTGTTAATATTGTTTTTGAATTTCTATGTACGCTAGGCGCACGTGCGAGGTGTCAAAAGACGCGTCTCCGCGCGGGCTAGCGACCTATAGAGTGACTGAAATTTCCGCTGAACAAAAATTTGGAAGTTTGATCGAAAAACGTGTTTTTCGGCTGAAAAACGTGTAAAAACCTGAAATTGCGGCTACCAAACGGGACTCGAGCACGCGGATCGCGCACCAGAACACAGGTAAGGCAGGTATGTATGTATTAAAATTATGACTAAGCGGATTTTGAAGATGGATTTTGAAATAAAAAATGTTATTTAGTTTTCTTTAGAAAAATATGGAAGATTTCTCTAAGTCGATGAGTGAAAAAATTTTTTCACGTTTTTGTCAATTTAAAGTTGTCGAATAGTAGGACGGAGCCTATTTAAAATCAAAATGGCTGAAAACAGCTTGAAAATGCGTCACCTGGATGCAAAGTTATAATGATTTTATGTAATTGCTGCCTGACTTTTTTTTTTTTTTTTTTTTTTTTTTTTTTTTTTTTTTTTTTTTTTTTTTTTTTTTTGGATGGGAAATCATCAAATGACCTCTCCCGCTCTGGGCGGAGCGGAAGGGCGTGTCAGACTCTTACTGACTAAAACCCACCCGTGTTCCTTCAGTTGCCTGTGCGCCAGGGCCACGGTAACTCTTTCGAACAATCCGTGACCCCGGCAGGCATCGGCCCTATCGGACCCCGTCAATTATGCTGACAACTCTTTGAGGCGCGCGTGGAACACAACGCGCCGTCGACCCGGGCCTGGTCCTTACCGGACGGCGAGCTGTCCATTGCTCGCCGTCCGCAGGCCCGCGCCTACGGTGGCCGGGAGTCGGCTATGGACTCCCGACGCCCAGGGTGTCTCCTCCTGCGGCGACTAGGGGCGTGAGGGCGCAATGATTGCCTCTCCCTCACGCGCTCCGCCTCCTCCTTCGCGAGCATTACTGCTTCGCAGAAGGAGGTGACTGCTTCCCATTCTCTCTCGCTCCGTACTATGGCCCGAACCAGGGCCGGACGCGAGAGATCGCCGCCGCCGATCGCCGCCACGAGGACACGGCGGTGCTCCGCCCAAGCCGGGCAGACCTCCACCGTATGCTCCACCGTGTCCTCCGGTCGATCCCCACAATGCCAACACCCGGGCGTTTCCTCCCGCCTTATCCGAAACAGGAACCTCCCGAAACAGCCATGTCCGGTGAGGACCTGCGTCAGGCGGAAGGTGAGGACGCCGTGGCGCCTCTCAAGCCACTCCTCAAAGAGGGGACTTACCGCCGCAATTGTGGCGTGCCCAGCGCTGGGTTGCGACAGTCGCACTCTCCATGCCGCCATGAGATCCCGCCGGAGCTCTGTCCGCTGTGCCGCGATTTCTCGCGGCAGCGGAGTAACGCCCCGGCGTTTCGCCTCCTCGCGCGACTCCCAAATGTGCGCGAGGACTTTTGCCTCCAAATCCCATGGCGGCAATCCGGCAAGGAGGCTCGCCGCCTCGCAGGAGACCGTGCGGTATCCCCGGACCAGCCGGATGGCCATGACCCTTTGGGACGCGTTCAAACGGCGTGCTGGTCGGAGCCTCAATGAACGCGCCCACACCGGTGCCCCGTAAAGGGCCATGGACCGCACGACCCCCGCGTAGAGCCTCCGGCAGGAGGCGTTTGGACCCCCTAGATTGGGCAGGAGCCGCTTCAAGGCAGCCCCAGCCCGGTCCAGTCTGGGAGCCAAACGTCGGAAATGCTCGACGAAGTTCCACCGGCTGTCGAGGACGAGTCCCAGGTACTTCATCGTCGACTCGACGCCGATGTGAACCCCTCCCGCCATTATTTGGGAACCCAAGAGTGGCGCGTTCCGAGGACCATGAAAACACATGGCCTCGGACTTGTGCAGGGCCACCTCGAGTCCCAATTGCCGGATCCTCTCAATGACTGTCGCAACCCCGCGTGTCATTAATTCGGCCGCCGCCTGGTGCGACCTCCCCTGTGCCAGGACTAGCGTGTCGTCAGCGTAACAAACGACGCTGACGCCGCTAGGGAGGTCGGCGCGCAGCACCCAGTCGTACCCGATGTCCCACAGATACGGTCCCAAGACTGATCCCTGTGGGACACCGCACGACATCTCTCGCCGGTTCCATTCTCCCTGGTGACCGGGGTAGATGACGGCCCTATCCGTCAGATAGGCCTCGACTATGCGACAGAGGTAGGTCGGCATCCGGTGATACCGGAGTGCCTCCCTGATGCAACTCCAGGGCAGGGTATTGAAGGCATTGGCGATGTCTAGAGACACCGCCAAGACGACCCCACCCCGGGCCACAGCATCCCCCGTCGTGAGGGCTCGCACGCGCATGATGGCGTCCACCGTAGAGCGCCCCCTGCGGAAACCAAACTGGCTCTCCGCCAAATCCGGCCCCACCCGCACTAGCCGCCCGACGAGGCGGTCTGCAATGACTCTTTCAAAGAGCTTGCCCACCTCGTCGAGCAGCACAATGGGCCGGTAAGCGGACGGAGAGTCCGCAGGGCGCCCCGTCTTCTTAATGAGGACCAGTTTCCCCGTCTTCCAACGAAGTGGGAACTGGCCCCCTTCCAAGCATGCGCTTAGGAGCCCTCTGTTACAGTTTCCCAATGCTAAGGAAACCCCTTAGTGATCAACAATAATCGATTACATAGATTTCCTGCAAAATGGTCTTGTCATCATCTAAGAGCAGCCTGCCTCCCACTTCCCGTAGCGCGCCACTCTCGTCCCGATCGCTGAACATCCATCATCTCCGTTTTATCGTTGTGTCTGCCAGTTTTGACTTAAGTGTTAACCAAAATTGTATCAAGGTCAAATCCCAAATAAAACTATTTCTTTACGTGTATTTCAAAGTGGTTTTTTTTAAAACAAGGTTTACATGACCTCGCGTAACATTGGTGGCAGCGGTGGGATTTTAAAAAATCCTCGGATCGCCTCAATTCAGTGAAAACTAAATAAATTAAAAATACCATACTTACTTGTGTTGTGATAGTGCAAAGTGCTAATATCCGATCTTACCTCCGTGTCCTGCCGCTGTATTCTGCTGGTCTTATCAGGCCCTCACGTGCCGTGTTGGTGTAACGGGGTGTGCCCCGAATATCTATCACTCACCTTGGGTGATCTCGCCTAGCCCCGAAATGATTCGTGTTGCCGTCGTAGTCGCAGTGTTCCTGTAAGTACATCCATTCTACATCGAAACTATCCGTGTTGTGAAAATAGTGCCAGTGATATAAACTACAAAGTTTCATCGCATAGCTCCAACTTAATTCAAGCTTCAAAGTGCTAGACTTAGTAACATTCAGTTAATCGGCTCTTCCAATGTATTGTTTTATCACTCAACTCCGAGACTAGTGCAACATTCCTTTCTTATCGCAACTCCGTACCTCACGTGTTATCTTTGTTTTGACTAACTTGTCATACCCAAAGACGAGCCTAGTACCATGTCTAAAGAAACAAAAGAAATCGACATGAACTTTATAAGCAAATTTATTAACAAATTCGACGGAAACCGCGAAAAACTTAATGCGTTTTTAAATAATTGCCGAAATGCAATAAGCCTTGCGTCACCATTTCAACAAGATACAATATTAAAATATATTTTGAGCCAACTTGAAGGCCGCGCCGAAAGTGCGTGCTCTATTAAAGAATTCGAAAACTGGCAACAGCTAGAAGAATTCCTCAAAAACCATTTTGGCGAAAAAAAACATTACGCTGCACTACTCTCGGATCTCCAAGATTGCTGTCAAACTAATAGCGAAACAGTCAACCAGTTCGCACTACGCGTAGAGACATGCCTTGCCAAATTATTAACCGAAATCAATATTTCAATACCTACGAAAAAGAAAGGTGAACTGACTGGCCGTGTCGCTGCAATGCAAGACTTAGCATTGCATACATTTATTAGTGGCTTAAATTCTCGATTATCAACTGTGGTCAGATGCCGTGACCCTGAAACTTTAAATGAAGCCATTGGCTTTGCCGTGTCCGAAGAAAAAATATTACAGACTACTTCTAAGCGTAATCCATCAACAATTAATACCAACTCACCTAATCAAGGACGTTGGTCTCAGCGTCGATTCCAACAGAACCGAAACCTTACACAGCAAGGTGTTTCAAACGAGCTCAACAATCAAAGGCCATCTACTTCAGGTCTTCCAGTGTGCCGTTATTGTAAAAACGTGGGTCATACTATTGAGGAATGTAGAAAACGGGAATTCAATAATAACCGCTTCAGAGATCAAAATAATCAAAGACCACTACCAAGGCGTTACCAAAATAATCAAGTTCAAGTTCACGCAGTAAATAGCAACGAAGACGATGACTACGTGGAAGATAGTCAGGGTAACCCCAATAACGATTTAAACGAATAAAGGGCTCACGGTGGTGTCTCGTGAGACCCAAACCTCAAATTCCAAAACATTTCCATATCAAAGACACCAACTCTGTATCCTCTGTATCCCCTAACGATAGGGACTCGCGAATAAACCGCGACACTGTTTCCTCTGTATCCTCTGCATCCGCTGTATCCTCTGTATCCCCTAACGATAGGGACTCGCGAATAAACCGCAACACTGTATCCTCTGCATCCGCTGTATCCGCTGTATCCCCTAATAATAGGGACTCGCGAACTAGTCGCTCCGCTGTATCCTCTGTATCCATTGCCCGCGCAGAACGTAAAATAAATCAGCCTGTATATTCCAAGTCCACTTTAGACTCAATCACTCCTCGTTCAACTCCTGAAACAAAAATTTATGAGATTAATATTAGTCCATTTAAGAGACGCTTACCTCATATCCTTGTCCATACTCCAGTTTCAAACACTACCTTATCCCTCCTTGTAGACTCTGGCGCAACTGTAAGCCTTCTGAAAAATTCTTCCATACAGATACCAGTTGATATCACAACAGAAATAATCCTTTTGAAAGGTATTGACCCAATTGATCAAGCTTCACCAACAATAGGTCATTTTCCACTTAAAATAAAAATAGATGATAAAAACAGTATTACGCATAAATTCCACATAATACCCCGAATACACTTACCTTATGATGGTGTAATTGGCACTGATATGCTAATCGCTTTTGGCTGCACTATTGACTACACTCGCGAAACCTTGAAAATAGGTAAAAACGAAATAAAATTACATTTCAATGCGCCTATTTATGTAATTCCTCCCAGGACTGAAACTGTCATAGAATGCTCCGTCTCCAACCCTGAGGTGAAAGAAGGACTCGTACTAGACCAATGCCTTCACGAAGATTTACTGATCGCCAATTGCTTAGTCGCAGTCAAGGAAAACAAAAGAATTAATTTATCCATAATCAATACTTCTGAAACTCCTATAACCTTAAAGTCAAATTTAGATATCACACTCCTTCCCTTAAGTTCTATAATCAAACCCTTCGATCCAGTAAATGCTCATACAGTTTGTCATTTCAAAAACACCAACTCTTACCTCCGAACACAAGAAGTATTAAATCTTCTTAGAATCTCCCACCTCAATACTGAAGAAGCAAATGCTCTTCACGATGTTTGCTCTGAATACTCAGATATATTCTTTATTCCCGGTGACAAACTTTCCCACACAAATGCACTTAAGCATAACATAACCACGAGCGTTCAAAATCCAATAAATGTAAAATCTTACCGGTTCCCAGAGGTACACAAACAAGAAGTCAATAAACAAATTGAACAAATGCTCGATCAAGGAATCATAAAACCTTCAGAGTCTCCATGGTCTTCACCAATTTGGATTGTCCCAAAAAAAATCGATGCATCCGGACAACAAAAATGGCGTATAGTTATCGATTACCGAAAACTAAATGATATCACTATTGGAGATAGCTACCCTATACCGCAGATATCCGAAATTTTAGATCAGCTGGGTCAGAGTAAATACTTCTCAACTCTTGACCTTGCGTCAGGATTCCACCAAATTTTGATTAATGAGGAGGACGCTTCTAAAACGGCGTTTAATGTACCTCAAGGACATTACCAATTTACAAGAATGCCATTTGGTTTAAAGAACGCACCTGCTACTTTCCAACGGTTAATGAATACCGCTCTAACAGGCCTCCAAGGCATACGGTGTTTTGTATATCTTGATGATATAGTAATATATTCTCATGATTTAAATTCTCACATTGATAATCTTTCGTCAGTATTCCAAAGGCTTCGAGATTACAATCTAAAACTCCAACCTGACAAGTGCGAATTTCTACGACGTGAAGTCGCATATCTTGGCCATCAAATAACTAAAGACGGTGTAAAACCTAACCCTGAAAAGATTAAAGCAGTAACCCAATTTCCTACTCCCAAATCCCCGAAGGACATTAAGTCCTTCCTCGGACTTGTATCCTACTATCGCCGTTTCGTTTCTAACTTCTCAAAAACTGCCAAACCTCTAACTCAACTTTTAAAAAAGGATGTCCCCTTCCTATGGGAAAACCAACAACAAGTCGCCTTTGACGAGCTCAAGCATAAACTTACCTCTGCTCCAATCCTCATTTATCCAGATTTTTCTGCTCCTTTCATCTTAACGTGTGATGCCTCTAATTATGCCATTGGTGCCGTACTCAGTCAAGGTCCAGTTGGTAAAGATAGGCCAATAGCCTATGCCTCTCGCACCCTCAACAAGAGCGAGTCTAACTACAATACCACTGAAAAAGAACTCCTTGCTATTTTGTACGGTTGCAAAACTTTTCGCCCATATCTCTACGGACGAAAATTCCTGATCATTACTGATCATAGGCCGTTAAAATGGTTGTTTAATCATAAAGATCCTAGTAGCAAATTACAAAGATGGCGCCTGAAACTAATGGAATACGAGTACGAAATCGCTTATCAAAAGGGAAAACTTAATGCTGCGGCTGACGCCTTATCCCGATATCCTGTAAACCCAATTCAACCATCAGACTGTGATCCCATTCCATCCACTTCTAACGAAAATGCAGATAACTCCACACCTCAATTCAGCCCTCTAACCCTCGAGGATCTTGATATCCAACTACCTCCTGGTTCTCTAGATCTTGACTGCAAACTACCGTCTATAGACCTCTTAGAAAACGACGACTCACCACCAGGAATCGATAATCCTATTACACCTACCACATCTAACAAATCCCCGAATCTCACAACAAGTCCTTCTCGCGACGATAATTATAGCAAATTCCTGAAAACAATGAGCAACAAAGACTTTAATAGCAACGCTAAAATCACAGAACACAACGAAAGCATCCTGAAAACTAACTGCAAAATCATTGTCATACCTACCTCCATCGATCTCGATGATTCCAATCCTCACGTCGAAGAAACCCTGAGTAACTTCGAAAACTCTAAAGAACTCCTAGATAGGGAAAGAACTCTTTATTCTTTTATATCATTCAATAACAAAGGAAAGACAATATATTTCCTATTCACTAAAGTATATCACTTTCATAACAGTTCTTATGAAGACATTTATAAAAGTATACTAAATCTTCAATCCGATATACTACGTAATTCTAATGATTCCAACCTAGACTTAGCCATTACTGATTTCCAAAATCCTTTCGACAAGCATATCTGGGCGAAAATATACAACATGTTCTGCTATATCTTTAACAATACTCAAGTATCAGTTCATATTTATCACAATACTATAATTTTCCCAACACCCTCGGAGATACCTAGAATACTCCGCGAAAACCATGACATTCCTATTGCTGGACATTTAGGATCTACGCGAATGTTTAATCGAATAAAAGAAAGGTATTTCTGGAAAAATATGCGGACAGATATCGAAACATATGTGAGAAATTGCTCCCAGTGCCAAAGTAACAAAGCCCTAAGACAGATTAATAAATCACCAATGCAAATAACTACCACTTCCACGAAGCCATTTGAACGACTCAGCCTCGACCTTGTGGGTCCCCTTCCAGAAGCTGGCCTCACTAAGCTCAAATTCATTGTAACACTACAGGACGATCTCACCAAATATTCCCTCGCTTACCCCATCGCTAATGCGACTGCAGAGGAAACATGTGAGTGTTTAGTGCACTTTATTTCTGTTTTCGGTATCCCGAAGTCTATTTTAACCGATCAAGGCACAAATTTTACCGCAGATTTATTTAAAAGAACCTGCGACTTTCTGAAAATTAAACAAATTTGGTCTTCCCCATACCATCCTCAAACTCAAGGTGCACTTGAACGCAGTCACTCCACACTTAAGGAATACCTTAAATCTTATGTCAATGAAAATCATTCTGATTGGCATAAATATGTCTATACTGCTATGTTGGCGTATAACGCCTCTACTCATTCCACTACTAACTTCACACCGTACGAGCTTCTCTTCGGCCAAAAGCCTTTTATTCCGGACTCCGTCTACGAACTACAACCAGATCTCACATATCCAGAATATCTCAAATCCTTACATCATCGTCTAAAACTTTCACGTGAAAAAGCCATCGAAAACATACTAAGGTCTAAGGAAAGATCTAAACAGTATTATGACACCCGCTCGCGACCTGTTCAATATAAAGTAGGCGATTACGTATATCTCAAAAATCATGTACGTTTGCGTAAAGCCTTTTCGCCAATTTGGAAAGGGCCGTATAAGGTTGTAAAAGTCAACGGTAGAAACACCTTGACCCTTCTCATAAATAGACGTCATGTGACACATCACTATGATGAAGTCAAACTAGCTCCTAGATCTGAGACGTAGGCTTAGTTATAATACTTAATACTAATTTTAATTATTATATTTTATTACAGTAACTCTGCGCTGGGTCAGGAGTTCATTACGCCCTTGACGAACAGTCCTGGCATCTACTTCGACCCCTTAGGTTCTTTAAGTTTAATCGATAGTCACCTTAGTATAGTTATTCCTTATGATGTATCCTTTATTAACCCGCATATTCTAAACCTCCGTGTTATTCTCGATAAATCCAAACAAATATGTGATGATGGTAAAGTCTTTGATTATTTAGAATGCACCAATCTCTTTGAACCATTGAACACCCGTTATAATGATATAGCCCATAACAACGAAGCTATTTTTCACCTTACATCTCGTCAGATGAAAAGATCTGCACTTCTAGGATTCGTAGGCACCCTATCTAAAAAAATATTTGGCACAATGGATGAAGACGATGCCATCCGATATGACAATGCCATTAAAGAGGTAGAGACAGACCAAAAGAAACTAGCCCTTCTAATGAAAGAAAACATATTAGTCACTACTTCTTCGCTTAGATCTTTCAATGAAACTTTGCATATAATAAATCTAAATGAAAAGCATCTGAATGATGCAATGGATGAATTGTCTCACGATATTCTAAATCTGACTTATGTTTCACAAGAATTAGGTATTAGGTCAAGCATGCTAGAATTAACTTCCATGATAGAAAATAGTCTCCTAGCCTTGTCCTTCAAAGTTGAAGATATAATTAACTCTATTATGTTCAGCAAATCTAATGTCCTGTACCCCACTATCCTAACACCTAAAGAACTTTATACCGAATTAGTCGATAATTATAGATTCTTACCAGAATCTAAACAACTTCCAGTTCCTTTAAACCTCGATAACATGCATACTATTTTAAATATATCAGAAGTATCAAGCTACTTTAATAAGGAAAAAGTAGTGTTTACAGTAAACATCCCTCTTATTAATCCTATACACTTAAGTGTGTATCATAACTTACCTTCGCCGGTTCCTCATGATAAAAATAATCCAAAGTCATATTCGACCATTATTCCATCCTCCAAATATATTGGTATCAGCAGAGATAGGTCCATGTACTGTAAGTTAGATAATCTGGATTATTGTAAGATGATCAATAATGATCATTATCTTTGTGAAACATCTATAATATACTCTTCTTCAGTGACGCCTTCCTATGAAACGGAAATTATTACAAAAGTACTTACCTCAATCCCTTCGATTTGTGAAACCAAATTTATTCAAGGTCACGTTAGCATCTGGCAGCCACTACGCTATAGTAGATGGTTATATGTAATGTCAGAAACCACTAAAATAAGTATTGAATGTAATAACTCCCAATCAACTGAAATAGAATTTAGTGGAAATGGTGTATTGTACTTACCTTCCAAATGTATTGCCTACTGCAAAGACACTCGTTTAACTTCACATGAAAATAGTAAAATTCAGCTGAAAACTATTGTTTCTAATTTTAACATTATAAATGATTCATGTTGTAATATTGTAGCATATAATAACATTGTATCGAACTTACCTGTAGTTAATCTTAAGAATGTTAACTTAGATTCCTTAGCTTATGATAATCCTGAAATCCTGAAAGGCCTTAACAATATAATTGAAAAACCACATATTGTTTTATATCAAAAACACTATTCAAGTGTTATAATTGTAATTATAATTTCTATTATGTGCTTTATTATCTATAAGGTGTATAAAACTGGCATACACAAGAAAATAATGAAAATTAAGGAAAATAAAACTCCCGAAAATAATGACCCTGAGCAAGATGACATTGAACTCTCAACCGTTTACACGGGACCCTCTCTTCGAATCGGCTGACTTACATTTCATTAACTTAAACATAAACTTCACTTTAAAGGGTGTAGTTTACTCTAAATCGGGGGGCTGTTACAGTTTCCCAATGCTAAGGAAACCCCTTAGTGATCAACAATAATCGATTACATAGATTTCCTGCAAAATGGTCTTGTCATCATCTAAGAGCAGCCTGCCTCCCACTTCCCGTAGCGCGCCACTCTCGTCCCGATCGCTGAACATCCATCATCTCCGTTTTATCGTTGTGTCTGCCAGTTTTGACTTAAGTGTTAACCAAAATTGTATCAAGGTCAAATCCCAAATAAAACTATTTCTTTACGTGTATTTCAAAGTGGTTTTTTTTTAAACAAGGTTTACATGACCTCGCGTAACACCTCGAAGTCGAGGCCCGAGAGCCTCCAAGGCCAGGACCCAGGCTTTTCCAGGTAGGCCGTCGGGTCCTGGGGCGGTATTTTTGGCACTCAGCCTACGTACCGCCACTCTCAACTCTACCTCGGTCACCTCAGGAGAATCGTCGTCGTCGTCGGTTATGTGGTCCACAGTGGGCACCGCAGGAGGCGGAGCCATGGGCGGGGGAGTGTGCTCCCCTCGCGAAGGGAACAGAGCGCTCACCACGCCCTCCACGAGCTGAGGCCGGAGACTCTGCGTTAGTGGGGGAGCCCATGGGCGGAGTTTCTCCCGCACCATTTTGTATGGGCGTCCCCAAGGGTCCCTGTTCAGAGTCCCCAGCGACTCCTCACGGGCCAGTCCCCTGGCCCGCAGTATCTCCGCTCGGAGGGCGGTCTTCGCCGCTCTGTAACCCTCGTACAGCTCCGCCTGAATGGCTTCCGTATCCGGAGGACGGACACGGAGCCTGCGGTGCCTGGTGTACAGGCGTCGCGCAGCAACGCACGCCTCGCGCAGAGACGTTAGCTCCGGCGACCACCAGTACACCTGGCGCGAGGCGCGTCCAGGCTGGACCCGGGGCATTGCCACGTCACATACTTCGGACATGGCCTCCCGGAACCACTCCGCCTCGTCGTTAATATCAGCAGGCCTGTCCGGTGATGACACCCAGGCCTGCACGATCGAGGCTTCCAGGAGGAGCTCCCGGTCCAGCCGCTTCAGCGCCCACCGTGGACCACTCGGGGCCTGTCGGACCAGCGCGCTCGAGGTCTGGGCGGAGACGTCAAACCGGATGTACCGGTGGTCGGAATACGTCTCCACCCCCTCCATGACGCGCCAGTCAATGACACGCGGCGACAGAGCGGGGCTGGCGAACGAAATGTCCACCACTGACTCACCCCGCATCCGCACACACGTGGGGACAGAACCCCGGTTTAGGACGACTAGGCCTGTCTCCAGAGCCCAGTCCTCCACCATCCTACCCCGCGCGTCAGTATACCGGGAACCCCAAGCCGTGTTCTTGGCATTGAAGTCCCCGAGCACGAGCACGGGGAGGGAATGGTACCCGACGACGACGACTCTCAACTCCGCAAGGGAGTTGTGGAACTCGGCGAGAGTTCGGTTCGGGGAGAAGTACACCCCTACGACAACAATCTCCCCGAACCGTGCTGCCACGCAACCCCGTCCCCTCTTAACTGCCTCGAGCGACGGGGTACCGGCGGCGGCCGACGAAATTAGGGTCACTGAGCCGCTCAGGTCCTCCACCCAGTCATCCCTGGGCGGGACAAAGTACGGCTCAGCGACCACGGCGATATTAATCGACCACTGCGCCATGCTCTGGAGCAACAGATCCTGAGCGGCGACGCAGTGGTTGATGTTCGCCTGGAGGAGGCGTAATGGGGCCATTAGTGGCACTCCATTTCAGCCCCCTCCCGAGGCCCTTGTGAGGGCCCTGCCGCGGTTTCAGCGGCGGTGACGACTGTGGAGGCAGCAGCGGCGATGGCAGTGGCGGCGGGTGCGGCAGTGACGGCGGTTGCGGAGAGCTTACCCCTGCCCCTGGCTTTGGCGGGTGGGGCGCAGGCCTTACTCCCAGCCCGGTGATCGGCCGGCTTGCCAGCTGCCGCACATAAAAAGCAGTGCGGCGTGGCATTGCACGAGCCGGCCTTGTGCCCGGGCTGACCGCAGCGGAAACAGTGATCGCTGCGGTCCACCTCCGAGGTGCATTGCACTCCCACGTGGTTGCCCACCTGGCAGCGGAAGCACCTCAGAGGTCTGGGTTCCAGCAGTTTCACCTGCGCGGAAACCCAGCCCACCAGGAGCCTTCGGCCCTCCCCGGCGACTTTCCGGGCCGCCGTCACGGGGCAGCTCACCGTCACGGCTCGCATCCCCGTGTGGTCAGGACGAATGGTGCCCGCCCTCACCTGCTCGGCAGAGCACCCCCCAGTCCTGACGACGGCGGCGACTACCTCAGCCTCCGTCACACAGTCGTCCAGGCCCAGGATGCGCATGTCAATGCACTTGCAGGGCCTGGAGACTCGGGCCTCGTCCGCATTTAGGGACGCCCTAAGCCTTTCGGCCAGGGCGTCAGCGGTCGGGCCGCTGGCCGCACCAGGAACCTCCAGCATCCGGGCCCCAGTCGCAGTGATCTTCACCCGGATGCCATTGGCGACGCCTAACTCCTCTAGGTTCACGGCCGCCCTAGCCTTGGCGAGCACGTCGCGGTAGGACACGCCCTTCTTCTCCGCTTCCGGCTGTAGTGTGATCACTACAGCTGCGGACTTCGGGGCGCGGAGCCTAGCCGCGACGCTTCGCTCCTTGCGCCGCTGCCGCCTCTCTTTACGTTTGGCCGCCCTTGCTGCCTTGCCCACCTTCTTCCTCGACCCAGCCACTTGCCATTCGGCGTCGGACGGAGGAGAATTAGGAGGTGGGGGGGCCGGCTGACTTGCCGCCAAGGCTGGCGCCCTCGCCGCCTGCGCAGCCACCCCGCCCTTCTTGGTCTTGGGTGGCGCCGACTTCGCCGGGTGCGGCCCCACGGGTTTCGGCACGGACCCGCCTTTAGTCCGCTCTGCTGATCCTGGCTTGGCCGCAGCGGCAGCAAAAGAGACCTGCCGGCTCGCCGCTAGCGGGGGGCGCAGGACAATGGCCTCCAGAGCGGAAAACCGGCTCTGAAAGGCAGCAAGCTCCCGCCGCACCAGGGTCAGAACCCGGTCCTCAGCAGGTTCCGGCACTGGCCGGGCTTGCCCATGTTGCACCCTCTCCTGTGGTACTTCCCGGGGGCCGGCTGCCCGAAGGCCGGCCAGGTCCGCTCGGAGCTCCTCGTTCTCCTTTCGGAGAAGCTCCATTGCGGCTGTCAAGCGGCTGACCTCCGCCCGCATCTCAGACATGCCGTCCAATGGAGGCATGAGTTGGATGGCCTGCACTGCCTCCATAATGGAAGCCGCGGCAGCGGGTATGGCCTTGTCTTTAGAGGACTGAATCCTCTTCAAGGCCACACCCTTTAGCGCAGCTACCACGGCTACCTCCAGCCTGGCCAATTGCTCCGACTTAGAGCCGCCAGCGGCGTCCGGCTCACCACCTGACGACTCCGAGTGGGTCGCCCTGCCACTGGTCGCTCCGCAATGGTGCCCTTCCGTGTCGAGCCCTTCGGCGGGCTGAGACGGATCGTCTGGGCTGGTGAGGCCTCTGCCCGCACCCCTATCCCAAACTCCACTCCGCCGACTGGTCTTGCCGATTTTTCGGGTGGAGCTCCTCCCACCATCAGAGGATGACCCCTGGCCATCCCCTGGTTTGGGGCGCTTCTGGAAGCGCCTTTGGTTCTTCGCAGAAGCCCCCACCACTACGCACTCCGGGCTCTTGAAAAAGCCCTTCGCGCCAGATGCGGCGTCGGACCCCGACCCCGCGTCACTCCCCTCCTCTTCGCTGCTATTGTTTTGGTTCAATTTTTCCATATTGTTCCCACGAGTGTGGGGGATCTAAAATGTCCATCCTAGGTTCACCCCCTGTCCCTAGGCAAGTGTTCATTTATAACCCAACCAGAGGGTCCACTGGTACTCTGGCTGGGGGTGCGCTAGCGACTGATGCGCCACCTACAACTACAAAGTTGTAGATGACACTACTCCTCAGCCATTCATATCCTCGCCGCGCACCAAAACTTGATATTAGAGGAATTTTTTATAGAGGTTATCTTCCTCGCGGCCCGGGCGGTTAAGCCAAGACCCTCGACCCCCGTCAAAAGTCAGAGACATAACCTTGACAATCTTCGGGGCTACGAGACTAACGGTGGCATAAGGAGAATACTCCTTCCTGCCTGCCCGGCGGCAGAGTTAGTGCACACCGAGCCCGCTCTTACTCCGCCGCTGTGCGTCTCTGCTTAAACAGAGAGACACACGTTGGAGCGTTCCTCCGACAGGATATTAGCGTACGGGCAACTAGACCCATTAGGCACACAGTACCTAATGGGGAGTAATTGCCCGCACCCCAGGGTACACCGTCCCGGGGACTGGCCTTTCCCCCAGACGCATCCAAGGGAAACTCCAGCCCACGGGCACACGGGGAGGTTTCCTGTCCTAGCACCCCAATTGCTGCCTGACTAAGGTGGATTTCGTGGATATATGAATTTACTTGTTAATATTGTTTTTGAATTTCTATGTACGCTAGGCGCACGTGCGAGGTGTCAAAAGACGCGTCTCCGCGCGGGCTAGCGACCTATAGAGTGACTGAAATTTCCGCTGAACAAAAATTTGGAAGTTTGATCGAAAAACGTGTTTTTCGGCTGAAAAACGTGTAAAAACCTGAAATTGCGGCTACCAAACGGGACTCGAGCACGCGGATCGCGCACCAGAACACAGGTAAGGCAGGTATGTATGTATTAAAATTATGACTAAGCGGATTTTGAAGATGGATTTTGAAATAAAAAATGTTATTTAGTTTTCTTTAGAAAAATATTGAAGATTTCTCTAAGTCGATGAGTGAAAAAATTTTTTCACGTTTTTGTCAATTTAAAGTTGTCGAATAGTAGGACGGAGCCTATTTAAAATCAAAATGGCTGAAAACAGCTTGAAAATGCGTCACCTGGATGCAAAGTTATAATGATTTTATGTAATTGCTGCCTGACTAAGGTGGATTTCGTGGATATATGAATTTACTTGTTAATATTGTTTTTGAATTTCTATGTACGCTAGGCGCACGTGCGAGGTGTCAAAAGACGCGTCTCCGCGCGGGCTAGCGACCTATAGAGTGACTGAAATTTCCGCTGAACAAAAATTTGGAAGTTTGATCGAAAAACGTGTTTTTCGGCTGAAAAACGTGTAAAAACCTGAAATTGCGGCTACCAAACGGGACTCGAGCACGCGGATCGCGCACCAGAACACAGGTAAGGCAGGTATGTATGTATTAAAATTATGACTAAGCGGATTTTGAAGATGGATTTTGAAATAAAAAATGTTATTTAGTTTTCTTTAGAAAAATATTGAAGATTTCTCTAAGTCGATGAGTGAAAAAATTTTTTCACGTTTTTGTCAATTTAAAGTTGTCGAATAGTAGGACGGAGCCTATTTAAAATCAAAATGGCTGAAAACAGCTTGAAAATGCGTCACCTGGATGCAAAGTTATAATGATTTTATGTAATTGCTGCCTGACTAAGGTGGATTTCGTGGATATATGAATTTACTTGTTAATATTGTTTTTGAATTTCTATGTACGCTAGGCGCACGTGCGAGGTGTCAAAAGACGCGTCTCCGCGCGGGCTAGCGACCTATAGAGTGACTGAAATTTCCGCTGAACAAAAATTTGGAAGTTTGATCGAAAAACGTGTTTTTCGGCTGAAAAACGTGTAAAAACCTGAAATTGCGGCTACCAAACGGGACTCGAGCACGCGGATCGCGCACCAGAACACAGGTAAGGCAGGTATGTATGTATTAAAATTATGACTAAGCGGATTTTGAAGATGGATTTTGAAATAAAAAATGTTATTTAGTTTTCTTTAGAAAAATATGGAAGATTTCTCTAAGTCGATGAGTGAAAAAATTTTTTCACGTTTTTGTCAATTTAAAGTTGTCGAATAGTAGGACGGAGCCTATTTAAAATCAAAATGGCTGAAAACAGCTTGAAAATGCGTCACCTGGATGCAAAGTTATAATGATTTTATGTAATTGCTGCCTGACTAAGGTGGATTTCGTGGATATATGAATTTACTTGTTAATATTGTTTTTGAATTTCTATGTACGCTAGGCGCACGTGCGAGGTGTCAAAAGACGCGTCTCCGCGCGGGCTAGCGACCTATAGAGTGACTGAAATTTCCGCTGAACAAAAATTTGGAAGTTTGATCGAAAAACGTGTTTTTCGGCTGAAAAACGTGTAAAAACCTGAAATTGCGGCTACCAAACGGGACTCGAGCACGCGGATCGCGCACCAGAACACAGGTAAGGCAGGTATGTATGTATTAAAATTATGACTAAGCGGATTTTGAAGATGGATTTTGAAATAAAAAATGTTATTTAGTTTTCTTTAGAAAAATATTGAAGATTTCTCTAAGTCGATGAGTGAAAAAATTTTTTCACGTTTTTGTCAATTTAAAGTTGTCGAATAGTAGGACGGAGCCTATTTAAAATCAAAATGGCTGAAAACAGCTTGAAAATGCGTCACCTGGATGCAAAGTTATAATGATTTTATGTAATTGCTGCCTGACTAAGGTGGATTTCGTGGATATATGAATTTACTTGTTAATATTGTTTTTGAATTTCTATGTACGCTAGGCGCACGTGCGAGGTGTCAAAAGACGCGTCTCCGCGCGGGCTAGCGACCTATAGAGTGACTGAAATTTCCGCTGAACAAAAATTTGGAAGTTTGATCGAAAAACGTGTTTTTCGGCTGAAAAACGTGTAAAAACCTGAAATTGCGGCTACCAAACGGGACTCGAGCACGCGGATCGCGCACCAGAACACAGGTAAGGCAGGTATGTATGTATTAAAATTATGACTAAGCGGATTTTGAAGATGGATTTTGAAATAAAAAATGTTATTTAGTTTTCTTTAGAAAAATATTGAAGATTTCTCTAAGTCGATGAGTGAAAAAATTTTTTCACGTTTTTGTCAATTTAAAGTTGTCGAATAGTAGGACGGAGCCTATTTAAAATCAAAATGGCTGAAAACAGCTTGAAAATGCGTCACCTGGATGCAAAGTTATAATGATTTTATGTAATTGCTGCCTGACTAAGGTGGATTTCGTGGATATATGAATTTACTTGTTAATATTGTTTTTGAATTTCTATGTACGCTAGGCGCACGTGCGAGGTGTCAAAAGACGCGTCTCCGCGCGGGCTAGCGACCTATAGAGTGACTGAAATTTCCGCTGAACAAAAATTTGGAAGTTTGATCGAAAAACGTGTTTTTCGGCTGAAAAACGTGTAAAAACCTGAAATTGCGGCTACCAAACGGGACTCGAGCACGCGGATCGCGAACCAGAACACAGGTAAGGCAGGTATGTATGTATTAAAATTATGACTAAGCGGATTTTGAAGATGGATTTTGAAATAAAAAATGTTATTTAGTTTTCTTTAGAAAAATATTGAAGATTTCTCTAAGTCGATGAGTGAAAAAATTTTTTCACGTTTTTGTCAATTTAAAGTTGTCGAATAGTAGGACGGAGCCTATTTAAAATCAAAATGGCTGAAAACAGCTTGAAAATGCGTCACCTGGATGCAAAGTTATAATGATTTTATGTAATTGCTGCCTGACTAAGGTGGATTTCGTGGATATATGAATTTACTTGTTAATATTGTTTTTGAATTTCTATGTACGCTAGGCGCACGTGCGAGGTGTCAAAAGACGCGTCTCCGCGCGGGCTAGCGACCTATAGAGTGACTGAAATTTCCGCTGAACAAAAATTTGGAAGTTTGATCGAAAAACGTGTTTTTCGGCTGAAAAACGTGTAAAAACCTGAAATTGCGGCTACCAAACGGGACTCGAGCACGCGGATCGCGCACCAGAACACAGGTAAGGCAGGTATGTATGTATTAAAATTATGACTAAGCGGATTTTGAAGATGGATTTTGAAATAAAAAATGTTATTTAGTTTTCTTTAGAAAAATATTGAAGATTTCTCTAAGTCGATGAGTGAAAAAATTTTTTCACGTTTTTGTCAATTTAAAGTTGTCGAATAGTAGGACGGAGCCTATTTAAAATCAAAATGGCTGAAAACAGCTTGAAAATGCGTCACCTGGATGCAAAGTTATAATGATTTTATGTAATTGCTGCCTGACTTTTTTTTTTTTTTTTTTTTTTTTTTGGATGGGAAATCATCAAATGACCTCTCCCGCTCTGGGCGGAGCGGAAGGGCGTGTCAGACTCTTACTGACTAAAACCCACCCGTGTTCCTTCAGTTGCCTGTGCGCCAGGGCCACGGTAACTCTTTCGAACAATCCGCGACCCCGGCAGGCATCGGCCCTATCGGACCCCGTCAATTATGCTGACAACTCTTTGAGGCGCGCGTGGAACACAACGCGCCGTCGACCCGGGCCTGGTCCTTACCGGACGGCGAGCTGCCCATTGCTCGCCGTCCGCAGGCCCGCGCCTACGGTGGCCGGGAGTCGGCTATGGACTCCCGACGCCCAGGGTGTCTCCTCCTGCGGCGACTAGGGGCGTGAGGGCGCAATGATTGCCTCTCCCTCACGCGCTCCGCCTCCTCCTTCGCGAGCATTACTGCTTCGCAGAAGGAGGTGACTGCTTCCCATTCTCTCTCGCTCCGTACTATGGCCCGAACCAGGGCCGGACGCGAGAGATCGCCGCCGCCGATCACCGCCACGAGGACACGGCGGTGCTCCGCCCAAGCCGGGCAGACCTCCACCGTATGCTCCACCGTGTCCTCCGGTCGATCCCCACAATGCCAACACCCGGGCGTTTCCTCCCGCCTTATCCGAAACAGGAACCTCCCGAAACAGCCATGTCCGGTGAGGACCTGCGTCAGGCGGAAGGTGAGGACGCCGTGGCGCCTCTCAAGCCACTCCTCAAAGAGGGGACTTACCGCCGCAATTGTGGCGTGCCCAGATTGCTGCCTGACTAAGGTGGATTTCGTGGATATATGAATTTACTTGTTAATATTGTTTTTGAATTTCTATGTACGCTAGGCGCACGTGCGAGGTGTCAAAAGACGCGTCTCCGCGCGGGCTAGCGACCTATAGAGTGACTGAAATTTCCGCTGAACAAAAATTTGGAAGTTTGATCGAAAAACGTGTTTTTCGGCTGAAAAACGTGTAAAAACCTGAAATTGCGGCTACCAAACGGGACTCGAGCACGCGGATCGCGCACCAGAACACAGGTAAGGCAGGTATGTATGTATTAAAATTATGACTAAGCGGATTTTGAAGATGGATTTTGAAATAAAAAATGTTATTTAGTTTTCTTTAGAAAAATATTGAAGATTTCTCTAAGTCGATGAGTGAAAAAATTTTTTCACGTTTTTGTCAATTTAAAGTTGTCGAATAGTAGGACGGAGCCTATTTAAAATCAAAATGGCTGAAAACAGCTTGAAAATGCGTCACCTGGATGCAAAGTTATAATGATTTTATGTAATTGCTGCCTGACTAAGGTGGATTTCGTGGATATATGAATTTACTTGTTAATATTGTTTTTGAATTTCTATGTACGCTAGGCGCACGTGCGAGGTGTCAAAAGACGCGTCTCCGCGCGGGCTAGCGACCTATAGAGTGACTGAAATTTCCGCTGAACAAAAATTTGGAAATTTGATCGAAAAACGTGTTTTTCGGCTGAAAAACGTGTAAAAACCTGAAATTGCGGCTACCAAACGGGACTCGAGCACGCGGATCGCGCACCAGAACACAGGTAAGGCAGGTATGTATGTATTAAAATTATGACTAAGCGGATTTTGAAGATGGATTTTGAAATAAAAAATGTTATTTAGTTTTCTTTAGAAAAATATTGAAGATTTCTCTAAGTCGATGAGTGAAAAAATTTTTTCACGTTTTTGTCAATTTAAAGTTGTCGAATAGTAGGACGGAGCCTATTTAAAATCAAAATGGCTGAAAACAGCTTGAAAATGCGTCACCTGGATGCAAAGTTATAATGATTTTATGTAATTGCTGCCTGACTAAGGTGGATTTCGTGGATATATGAATTTACTTGTTAATATTGTTTTTGAATTTCTATGTACGCTAGGCGCACGTGCGAGGTGTCAAAAGACGCGTCTCCGCGCGGGCTAGCGACCTATAGAGTGACTGAAATTTCCGCTGAACAAAAATTTGGAAATTTGATCGAAAAACGTGTTTTTCGGCTGAAAAACGTGTAAAAACCTGAAATTGCGGCTACCAAACGGGACTCGAGCACGCGGATCGCGCACCAGAACACAGGTAAGGCAGGTATGTATGTATTAAAATTATGACTAAGCGGATTTTGAAGATGGATTTTGAAATAAAAAATGTTATTTAGTTTTCTTTAGAAAAATATTGAAGATTTCTCTAAGTCGATGAGTGAAAAAATTTTTTCACGTTTTTGTCAATTTAAAGTTGTCGAATAGTAGGACGGAGCCTATTTAAAATCAAAATGGCTGAAAACAGCTTGAAAATGCGTCACCTGGATGCAAAGTTATAATGATTTTATGTAATTGCTGCCTGACTAAGGTGGATTTCGTGGATATATGAATTTACTTGTTAATATTGTTTTTGAATTTCTATGTACGCTAGGCGCACGTGCGAGGTGTCAAAAGACGCGTCTCCGCGCGGGCTAGCGACCTATAGAGTGACTGAAATTTCCGCTGAACAAAAATTTGGAAATTTGATCGAAAAACGTGTTTTTCGGCTGAAAAACGTGTAAAAACCTGAAATTGCGGCTACCAAACGGGACTCGAGCACGCGGATCGCGCACCAGAACACAGGTAAGGCAGGTATGTATGTATTAAAATTATGACTAAGCGGATTTTGAAGATGGATTTTGAAATAAAAAATGTTATTTAGTTTTCTTTAGAAAAATATTGAAGATTTCTCTAAGTCGATGAGTGAAAAAATTTTTTCACGTTTTTGTCAATTTAAAGTTGTCGAATAGTAGGACGGAGCCTATTTAAAATCAAAATGGCTGAAAACAGCTTGAAAATGCGTCACCTGGATGCAAAGTTATAATGATTTTATGTAATTGCTGCCTGACTAAGGTGGATTTCGTGGATATATGAATTTACTTGTTAATATTGTTTTTGAATTTCTATGTACGCTAGGCGCACGTGCGAGGTGTCAAAAGACGCGTCTCCGCGCGGGCTAGCGACCTATAGAGTGACTGAAATTTCCGCTGACCAAAAATTTGGAAATTTGATCGAAAAACGTGTTTTTCGGCTGAAAAACGTGTAAAAACCTGAAATTGCGGCTACCAAACGGGACTCGAGCACGCGGATCGCGCACCAGAACACAGGTAAGGCAGGTATGTATGTATTAAAATTATGACTAAGCGGATTTTGAAGATGGATTTTGAAATAAAAAATGTTATTTAGTTGTCTTTAGAAAAATATTGAAGATTTCTCTAAGTCGATGAGTGAAAAAATTTTTTCACGTTTTTGTCAATTTAAAGTTGTCGAATAGTAGGACGGAGCCTATTTAAAATCAAAATGGCTGAAAACAGCTTGAAAATGCGTCACCTGGATGCAAAGTTATAATGATTTTATGTAATTGCTGCCTGACTAAGGTGGATTTCGTGGATATATGAATTTACTTGTTAATATTGTTTTTGAATTTCTATGTACGCTAGGCGCACGTGCGAGGTGTCAAAAGACGCGTCTCCGCGCGGGCTAGCGACCTATAGAGTGACTGAAATTTCCGCTGAACAAAAATTTGGAAATTTGATCGAAAAACGTGTTTTTCGGCTGAAAAACGTGTAAAAACCTGAAATTGCGGCTACCAAACGGGACTCGAGCACGCGGATCGCGCACCAGAACACAGGTAAGGCAGGTATGTATGTATTAAAATTATGACTAAGCGGATTTTGAAGATGGATTTTGAAATAAAAAATGTTATTTAGTTTTCTTTAGAAAAATATTGAAGATTTCTCTAAGTCGATGAGTGAAAAAATTTTTTCACGTTTTTGTCAATTTAAAGTTGTCGAATAGTAGGACGGAGCCTATTTAAAATCAAAATGGCTGAAAACAGCTTGAAAATGCGTCACCTGGATGCAAAGTTATAATGATTTTATGTAATTGCTGCCTGACTTTTTTTTTTTTTTTTTTTTTTTTGGGTGGGAAATCATCAAATGACCTCTCCCGCTCTGGGCGGAGCGGTAGGGCGTGTCAGACTCTTACTGACTAAAACCCACCCGTGTTCCTTCAGTTGCCTGTGCGCCAGGGCCACGGTAACTCTTTCGAACAATCCGCGACCCCGGCAGGCATCGGCCCTGTCGGACCCCGTCAATTATGCTGACATCTCTTTGAGGCGCGCGTGGAACACAACGCGCCGTCGACCCGGGCCTGGTCCTTGCCGGACGGCGAGCTGCCCATTGCTCGCCGTCCGCAGGCCCGCGCCTACGGTGGCCGGGAGTCGGCTATCGACTCCCGACGCCCAGGGTGTCTCCTCCTGCGGCGACTAGGGTCGTGAGGGCGCAACGATTGCCGCACCCTCACGCGCTCCGCCTCCTCCTTCGCGAGCATTACTGCTTCACAGAAGGAGGTGACGGCTTCCCATTCCCTCTCGCTCCGTACCATGGCCTGTACCAGGACCGGACGCGAGAGATCGCCGCCGCCGATCGCCGCCACGAGGACACGGCGGTGCTCCACCCAAGCTGGGCAGACCTCCACCGTATGCTCCACCGTGTCCTCCGGTCGATCCACACAATGCCAACACCCGGGCGTTTCCTCCCGCCTTATCCGAAACAGGAACCTCCCGAAACAGCCATGTCCGGTGAGGACCTGCGTCAGGCGGAAGGTGAGGACGCCGTGGCGCCTCTCAAGCCACTCCTCAAAGAGGGGACTTACCGCCGCAATTGTGGCGTGCCCAGCGCTGGGTTGCGACAGTCGCACTCTCCATGCCGCCATGAGATCCCGCCGGAGCTCTGTCCGCTGTGCCGCGATTTCTCGCGGCAGCGGAGTAACGCCCCGGCGTTTCGCCTCCTCGCGCCACTCCCAAATGTGCGCGAGGACTTTTGCCTCCAGATCCCATGGCGGCAATCCGGCAAGGAGGCTCGCCGCCTCGCAGGAGACCGTGCGGTATCCTCGGACCAGCCGGATGGCCATGACCCTTTGGGACGCGTTCAACCGGCGTGCTGGTCGGAGCCTCAATGAACGCGCCCACACCGGTGCCCCGTAAAGGGCCATGGACCGCACGACCCCCGCGTAGAGCCTCCGGCAGGAGGCGTTTGGACCCCCTAGATTGGGCAGGAGCCGCTTCAAGGCAGCCCCGGCCCGGTCCAGTCTGGGAGCCAAACGTCGGAAATGCTCAACGAAGTTCCACCGGCTGTCGAGGACGAGTCCCAGGTACCTCATCGTCGACTCGACGCCGATGTGAACCCCTCCCGCCATTATTTGGGAACCCGACAGTGGCGCGTTCCGAGGGCCATGAAAACACATGGCCTCGGACTTGTGCAGTGCCACCTCGAGTCCCAATCGCCGGATCCTCTCAATGACTGTCGCAACCCCGCGTGTCATTAATTCGGCCGCCGCCTGGTGCGACCTCCCCTGCGCCAGGACCAGCGTGTCGTCAGCGTAACAAACGACGCTGACGCCGCTAGGGAGGTCGGCGCGCAGCACCCAGTCGTACCCGATGTACCACAGATGCGGCCCCAGGACCGATCCCTGTGGGACACCGCACGACATCTCTCGCCGGTTCCATTCTCCCTGGTGACCGGGGTAGATGACGGCCCTGTCCGTCAGATAGGCCTCGACTATGCGACAGAGGTAGGTCGGCATCCGGTGATACCAGAGTGCCTCCCTGATGCAACTCCAGGGCAGGGTATTGAAGGCATTGGCGATGTCTAGAGACACCGCCAAGACGACCCCACCCCGGGCCACAGCATCCCCCGTCGTGAGGGCTCGCACGCGCATGATGGCGTCCACCGTAGAGCGCCCCCTGCGGAAACCAAACTGGCTGTCCGCCAAATCCGGCCCCACCCGCACCAGCCGCCCGACGAGGCGGTCTGCAATGACTCTTTCAAAGAGTTTGCCCACCTCGTCGAGCAGCACGATGGGCCGGTAAGCGGACGGAGAGTCCGCAGGGCGCCCCGTCTTTTTAATGAGGACCAGTTTCCCCGTCTTCCAACGAATTGGAAACTGGCCCCCCTCCAAGCACGCGCTTAGGAGCCCTCTAAGTCGAGGCCCGAGAGCCTCCAAGGCCAGGACCCAGGCTTTTCCAGGTAGCCCGTCGGGTCCTGGGGCGGTATTTTTGGCGCTCAGCCTACGTACCGCCACTCTCAACTCTACCTCGGTCACCTCAGGAGCATCGTCGTCGTCGTCGGTTACGTGGTCCACAGTTGGCACCGCAGGAGGCGGAGCCATGGGCGGAGGAGTATGCTCCCCTCGCGAAGGGAACAGAGCGCTCACCACGCCCTCTACAAGCTGAGGCCGGAGACTCTGCGTCAGGGGGGGAGCCCATGGGCGAAGTTTCTCCCGCACCATTTTGTATGGGCGTCCCCACGGGTCCCTGTTCAGAGTCCCCAGTGACTCCTCACGGGCCAGTCCCCTGGCCCGCAGTATCTCCGCTCGGAGGGCGGTCTTCGCCGCTCTGTAACCCTCATACAGCTCCGCCTGAATGGCTTCCGTATCCGGAGGGCGGATACGGAGCCTGCGGTGCCTGGTGTACAGGCGTCGCGCAGCAACGCACGCCTCGCGTAGAGTTGTTAACTCCGGCGACCACCAGTACACCTGGCGCCAGGCGCGTCCAGGCTGGACACGGGGCATTGCCACGTCACATATTTCAGACATGGCCTCCCGGAACCACTCCGCCTCGTCGTTAATATCAGCAGGCCTGTCCGGTGATGACACCCAGGCCTGCACGATCGAGGCTTCCAGGAGGAGCTCCCGGTCCAGCCGCTTCAGCGCCCACCGCGGACCACTCGGGGCCTGTCGGACCAGCGCGCTCGAGGTCTGGGTGGAGACGTCAAACCGGATGTACCGGTGGTCGGAGTGCGTCTCCACCCCCTCCATGACGCGCCAGTCAATGACACGCGGCGACAGAGCGGGGCTGGCGAACGAGATGTCCACCACTGACTCACCCCGCATCCGCACACACGTGGGGACAGAACCCCGGTTTAGGACGACCAGGCCTGTCTCCAGAGCCCAGTCCTCCACCATCCTGCCCCGCGTGTCCGTATACCGGGAACCCCAAGCCGTGTTCTTGGCATTGAAGTCCCCGAGCACGAGCACGGGGAGGGAATGGTACCCGACGACGACGACTCTCAACTCCGCAAGGGAGTTGTGGAACTCGGCGAGAGTTCTGTTCGGGGAGAAGTATACCCCTACGACAACAATCTCCCCGAACCGTGCTGCCACGCAACCCCGTCCCCTCTTGACTGCCTCGAGCGACGGGGTACCGGCGGCGGCCGACGAAATTAGGGTCACTGAGCCGCTCAGGTCCTCCACCCAGTCATCCCTGGGCGGGACAAAGTACGGCTCAGCGACCACGGCGATGTTAATCGACCACTGCGCCATGCTCTGGAGCAACAGATCCTGAGCAGCGACGCAGTGGTTGATGTTCGCCTGGAGGAGGCGTAATGGGGCCATTATTGGCACTCCATATTAGCCCCCTCCCGAGGCCCTTGTGAGGGCCCTGCCGCGGTTTCTGCGGCGGTGACGACGATGGAGGCGGCAGCGGCTGCGGCAGTGGCGGCGGGTGCGGCGGTGACGGCGGTTGCGGAGGGTTTACCTCTGCCCCTGGCTTTGGCGGGTGGGGCGCAGGCCTTACTCCCAGCCCGGTGATCGGCCGGCTTGCCAGCTGCCGCACATAAAAAGCAGTGCGGCGTGGCATTGCACGAGCCGGCCTTGTGTCCGGGCTCTCGGGGCATGGTTGCTTTGGGAAGTACCTGTGTCGCATAAACAGGGAGCCGGACGCCCGGTGTCACCACTGCGTCGACTGTCGGGAGGACACGGCGCGGCATACGCTGGCAGAGTGTGCCGCTTGGGAGGAGCCGCGCCGTGCCCTCATCTCAGGAGTAGGCAGTGACCTGTCGCTGCCGGCCGTAGTGAACGCTATGGTCGGCGGCGACGAGTCCTGGGACGCGGTGGTATCCTTCTGCGAAACAGTTATCTCGCAAAAGGAGGCTGCGGAATGGGAGCGAGAGATCTCATCCTCTCACCCGGCCCGCAGCAGGCGCACCGGGCGTCGGCGGAGGGCGGACAACGCCCTCTTCCAGCCCCCCTAAATGGGTCCAGGGACGACGGACTTGGGGACGTCCGTCGCCCCCCATACATCAGGACCCGAGGCGGCGGCGCGTAGTGTTCCACGCGCGCCCCTCTTAGACGTCGCGGGGGGAGTCAAACACCTCACTCCCCCCGCTCGACCGGACGGGGCCCGCAGAGGCGGGCCGGCACCAGTCGGGGGTTGCGGAAGATTCGTATGTTCCCGCGACCCCCGACGCAGGTGTGAGATGGAACACCGGGGTGGTTTTTAGTCAGTAAGAGTCTGACAGACCCCTCCGCCCCCCCAGGGCGGGGGCCATCCATGAGGATTTTCCACCCCGGATCAAAAAAAAAAAAAAAAAAAAAAAAGGTTAGGTTGGGGTGTGGCCGAGACCCTGGAGCCCTCATTCCTGGATGGGGTGGTTCAGTCCCTATTCCCGTGCAGGGACAACTTCACCCCACCAGTGATGGGCGCACCGCTAGGGATAGCTCCGCCAGCTGAGGAAGAAGAGGAGGCCCCCCCTGTCACGGAGTTGGAACTCCGCGCGGCGATTGTCCACATCCGCGCCAAGAAGACGGCTCCGGGCCCCGACGGTGTTCCGGCAAGAGTGGTGGCGATCGCTGCCACTCAAATGGAGGAGAGGTTTCGGGACCTCTTCAGCGCATGTCTTGCGTGTGGGAGGTTCCCGAAACCGTGGAAGGAGGGGCAGTTGTGCCTCCTTCGCAAGGAGGGCCGCCCGGCGGACTCCCCCTCGGCATTCCGGCCCATCGTTCTGCTCGATGAGGTCGGCAAAATGTTCGAGGGGATAATCGCTGGCCGCCTAAACAGGCACCTGCGGAGTATCGGGCCGGACTTGTCGGACGCTCAGTTCGGTTTTCGGGCTGAACGCTCCACGGTGGACGCGCTGGCCCGCCTCAAGGGCCAGGTGAAGGGGGCGATGGAGGCGAGGGACGGATTGTTGGCTGTATCATTCGATATAGCCAATGCCTTCAACTCCGTTCCCCACTCCACCATCCTAGAGGCACTCCGATTCCACGGAGTGCCCCTATACATGCGTCGTCTGCTGGCCAGCTACCTAGAGGATCGGACGATCGTCCTCGTTAATAGGGCTGGCCAAGTCCGGCGGTACGCCGTCGAAGCCGGCGTTCCGCAGGGGTCAGTCATAGGACCTGTCCTCTGGAATATCGCCTATGATTGGCTCTTGCGGGGAACTCTCCTTCGGGGCACGAGTGTCATCTGCTACGCGGATGACACTCTCCTCACCGCCCGGGGGGGGAGTTTTAGGGAGGCGGCCAATCTAGCCTCGGCGGGTGGATCCTTGGTCGCGGGGAGGATCCGCCGCCTAGGTTTAACGGTGGCGCTGCACAAGACCGAGGCCGTGTTCTTCCACGGGCCTCGGCGGCGCCCCCCACCTGATGCCCACATTTTCGTGGAGGGCATCAGAATTGAGGTGAAGGCCCAGATGAAATATCTGGGCCTTGTACTCGACAGCAGGTGGCGCTTCAGTCCGCATTTTAGCGGGCTGTCGTCGCGCCTGCTGAAGGCCGCAGGCGCGCTCTCGTGGCTGCTACCCAACTTGGGGAGGCCCAGCGCGCGATGCCGGCAACTTTACGCCGGCATCTTGAGGAGTATGGCCCTTTACGGGGCTCCTATCTGGGAGGACTCCCTCCAAAGGAGGGAGAACGCCGCCGCATTGCGGGCGCCCCAAAGGGCCATAGCCCAGCGGGCGGCGCGGGCCTACCGCACAGTGGGCTTCGCGGCAGCATGTGCTCTGGCCGGCACCCCTCCTTGGGAACTCGAGGCGTGGGTGCTCGCCAGAGTATATGAATGGACGGCGGGGCGGAGAGCGGGAGGAGAACGCCCAGCCCCGGAAGAGCGGGAGGCCGTCCGGCGGGAGGCGAGGGATGCCATCGTCCTCCATTGGACGGGGGAGCTCGCCACCGCAGCTTTTGGCCGCCGAACCCTAGACGCGATTGGGTCAGTGTTGCGAGACTGGCTCGAGCGGTCGCATGGGTTCCTCTCGTTCCGTCTGGTGCAGGTGCTGTCCGCACACGGTTGCTTCGGATCTTACCTGCACCGGATAGGACGGGAGGAGACGCCGTCGTGCCACGACTGTGGCGCGGCGGACGACACGGCGCAGCACACCCTCGAGGTGTGCCCGTCGTGGTCCGAGACGCGCCGCAGTCTCATCGCGGTGATCGGACCGGACCTCTCACTTCCCGGCTTGGTTAATGCCATGCTGCAGGATGAGAGGTCCTGGGCGGCAGTCGCCTCTTTCTGCGAACACGTCATGTCCCAGAAGGAGGCGGCTGAGCGCGCGCGGGAGGACGATCCTCACGCGGCGTCGCTCCGAAGGCGGAGGAGGGGTCGAAGAAGACGTCAGTTTGATAGTCATCTCCGACTCCTCCCAGGTGGAGGCCAGCAGGCAGCGGGTGCGGGGGCGCCCTTGCCTGTATTGCACAGGCCTCCACCAGTGTCGGACGGGAATGGCCAGGTATTCCCGGCCATTCCCGTAGCCCCCCAAGCTGGGGGGAATGCGGGGCCCGCCAGCTAGGCGGGCACGCGCCGGGAGGGTTGTGGATGCAAAGGCTGAGCCGGATTCCCATGGCCTTCCCATCACGGCGATGTGGGAACACCGCTGAGTTTTAGTGGGTATACTGTCATTCCGACAGGAGTCCCACATATCCCGTCTCGTCCCCCCACGAGCGGGAATGCATAAAGCATTTCTCAGCGAAAAAAAAAAAAAAAAAAAAAAAAAGGTTAGGTTGGGGTGCATGTTGAAGAGCCTCCTCGTGGCGCACCCTGGGCAACGTCAGGTCCAATTGCCCACCTGCTCTTGGTGGTGGACAATTGGGGCTGGCGGCTAATCTTTAACAGACGGGGAAGGGTCATGGTTCCAATCACCCATCATCCTTGTTGGTCGGTGATGGGAACCGGGCTAGGGGCGGGACGGCTTGTCCGTCATAGGGGTCATCTAACGTCTACACCTCCTCTGGTTGCAGAGGGTAGGTCGTAGGCGTATAGTGGGAGAGGGAGAGGAAGACAACCTCTTTAAAAAATTACCTCAATCCCTGCTTAGGGGATGAATGGCCGGTAAGGCCTGGTGGCCAACAGACGTCTACACCCCCTCTGGTTGCAGAGGGGTGGTCGTAGGCGTATATTGGGAGAAGGAGAGGAAGACAACCTCTGTAAAAAATTACCTCAATCCCAAGGTCGAGCGTGCCGAGGAGATGGATGGCCGGAGAGGTTCCGGTCGCTAGCGCTGGGGGGGTTCATCGGGGAGAATAGGGACCATACCCTTCACAGGAACAAAAAAAAAAATGGACAAACAGACAGAGGGAAATAAACTACCCCAGGGCGGTACCGGCTGCTCAGCAGCCGGAGAATCCGTCACGTTCTCTTCAGGAACGTCAAGCCCCCAATCGTATTCTGGGGGGGGCAACCAATGTCTTCCATCAGGTTCTCGAACATTCGAGGACTTGATCAGTTTTAATTTTAATGCCGAAACCACCGGCCAGCGAGAAAAGGAGCTTAAGAAGTTCCTGAAGCCCCTGCGCGTCGTGGTCACGCCGATTGTTGTCTCCGACAGCAACAAGAGCCGAGGAGGCTCAAGTCCTGAAAGGGACCGGTCCGACAGAGAGGACTCTAGGAGGAAGCGCAGTCTCTCCTCTAGTGAGGAGAACCTGTCGGCCGCGAAGGTGCCAACGGCACAGAGAGGGCGAGGTCGTGCGGTGGCGGGCGGAGTCCCCGCTCGGGTGACGGAGCGTGACGGGCGCGGTCGCTCTGCACTGATACGCAGGAGCACTACGCCAGCTCCAGTGGAGCGCGTGGAAAGTGCGGAGAGCGGCCCCGAGCCCATGGAGGCGGACCTGAGCGGGGGCTCCACCGTGTCCCTGCTGGGATCTAATAAAGCGGAGGCGAATGCTGCAAAACGGGCGCAGCGAAAAACTGTTGCGGCTGACGAAGTCAGCGAGTTGGCCCGACAGGCCCGTGAGCGGCGCTCTGCTCGGATGGCTGCCGGGGGAGGCATCACAGCGGTAGCACTCAGTCGCCAAGTTTTGGACGGCGTGGATGTCGTCCTGAAGGTTGCCACCAAATCGGGCAACCTGAAGGGCACATTCACCCGTGCCCTGAAAGAGGCGGCTGACGGAATTAAGGAGGCAGTTGAGGTCCTCGTTAACCGCACTAGCACGGAGGAGACGGCGAAGCTATGGGAGGAGAATGGCCGTCTCCGATCCGAGTTGGAGGACCTCAAGCGGCAGTTTGCCGCCCTGAAGGCAGCACCCGCGGACACGGGCTCGTCTTCCGTCGCGGTCCAGTCATCGGTTCCATTGCCGGTCCCGTCGTCGGCCCCTGCACTTGCGGATGCCGAGATTGAGAAGATCGCGCGTGTGAGAGTATTCATATTTATAGGCGAATAACTGATTGATTATTGATCACAAATATTGATGTTGTTTAATGATCTTTAATCTAGAATCACATTATGAACGTCAGCTGTCAGATGACAAAGACATTGACGTATGGAAACGTTCCATTTCAACTATATTTTACTAAACGTAAATTATTATTTTATAAATAGGAAGGTCTTAATTTAAAATATATGTTATCAGCATTTATTTAATTGATATTTCATAGATAGAAGTATTTAATGTAAATGGTATTTATTCTGATTTAAAAGGTCGCTTCACAAACAATGATTCTAGAGTTTTCAAACAAGTTATGTTTGGTGGTTTTACTTAATCAAAACAAATGTATATTATCTTAGTATTAAAATAAATGATTAAATAATAATTAATATGATACTAGTAATATTTCTCATGATTTAATATTGCAATTTAAAAGTAACAAGTTGTTATAGACGATTCTCAGATCTTAAAGATGATGGTAATATAATATAAGATTTTACTTAAAGATTACAAATAAATACATACTAAATTGCTAAATAATCTTATGAAGTTTTAAAATAGTTCCACTATACTAGATTTGTTAATTAAAACCTTTATTAGAAGATATTAAGCAATTATGTACAACCATCTCTGATTGGTCTAAAAAGGCGGCAGAATGGGCGGCAATGTTTGTGGTATTGACTGGTATTAAGGAGGGATTTTAATGAGTTACCGCCAAATTTCGAAGGGGATCTTGGATCGGATGGTTTGACGAGAGAGGACAGACTCACAGATCCTGAGTGGTGTCCAATGTCCTTAATATTAATTTGTTAAAAGCCAATGTACCTAAGGAAATCACGCTGCATAGCGAAGTTCTTCCTATATTGTAAAATGGATTGAATTATGATCATCATATCATCACTTCTAGTGAAAGATCGACTGACCACAATGTTCATGTAAGTTAAGTATATAATTGATATTATAATATTGATTAGTATTGCTGATCTATGTTGTTATGTATGTGTTATACATATAGCTAATATTGCTTATGTGTGTTAAATCGAATTAAGGAATATTCATGTTCTTTCTTTACATTGACAAAGTTGCTAACTTTGAGAAACGGACCTTGTGTTAACAATAATGATAAGCTAATGTGAAAATGTTTTGACAAAAGACTAAAACAAGCTGCCATGGAGTTTCTTATCCTTCTTCTCCATGAAGACCTAGTTTTGGAACGGATAATAGCTTTCTCACTAACGTTACCTACATATATTTATTGACAAGCCTAATTGAAATAAATGCCTGGTCTTGTCTTTCTGTGCTTTTCTTCATAAAATCCCTTCCCGACACACCATAATCATAGATACTTTCTTGCATATTAAATAACTAGCCATTCTGACACTCAAAGCTTACTAATTAAGTGGATGCCAATACCTATAAATGTAGTGTTTCATCCACTTTCTAACACGCGTGTGAGAGTATTCTTATTTAGAGGCGAATAACTGATTGATTATTGATCACAATTATTGATGTTGTGTTGATCTATATCTAGAATCACAATAAGAACGTCAGCTGTCAGATGACAAAGACATTGACGTATGGAAACGTTCCATTTCAACTATATTTTATTAAACGTAAATTATTATTTTATAAATAGGAAGGTCTTAATTTAAAATATATGTTATTAGCATTTCTTTAATTGATATTTCATAGACAGAAGTATTTAATGTAAATGGTATTTATTCTGACTTAAAAGGTCGCTTCACAAACAACGATTCTAGAGTTTTCAAACAAGTCATGTTTGGTGGTTTTACTTAATCAAAACAAATGTATATTATCTTAGTATTAAAATAAATGATTAAATAATAATAAATATGATACTAGTAATATTTCACATGATTTAATATTGCAATTTAAAAGTAACAAGTTGTTTTAGACGATTCTCAGATCTTAAAGATGATTGTAATATAATATAAGATTTTACTTAAAGATTACAAATAAATACATACTAAATTGCTAAATAATCTTATGAAGTTTTAAAATAGTTCCATTATACTAGATTTGTTAATTAAAACCTTTAATACAAGATATTAAGCAATTATGTACAACCATCTCTGATTGGTCTAAAAAGGCGGCAGAATGGGCGGCAATGTTTGTGGTATTGACTGGTATTATGGAGGGATTTTAATGAGTTACCGCCAATTTTCGAAGGGGATCTTGGTTCGAACGGTTTGACGAGAGAGGACAGACTCACAGATCCTGAGTGGTGTCCAATGTCCATAATATTAATTTGTTAAAAGCCAATGTACCTATGGAAATCACGCTGCATAGCGAAGTTCTTCCTATATTGTAAAATGGATTGAATTAAGATCATCATATCATCACTTCTACTGAAAGATCGACTGACCACAATGTTCATGTAAGTTAAGTATATAATTGATATTATAATATTGATTAGTATTGCTCTGATCTATGTTGTTATGTATGTGTTATACATATAGCTAATATTGCTTATGTGTGTTAAATCGAATTAAGAAATATTCATGTTCTTTCCTTACATTGACAAAGTTGCTAACTTTGAGAAACGGACCTTGTGTTAACAATAATAATATGCTAATGTGAAAATGTGTTGACAAAAGACTAAAACAAGCTGCCATGGAGTTTCTTATCCTTCTTCTCCATGAAGACCTAGTTTTGGAACGGATAATAGCTTTCTCACTAACGTTACCAACATATATTTATTGACAAGCCTAATTGAAATAAATGCCTGGTCTTGTCTTTCTGTGCTTTTCTTCATAAAATCCCTTCCCGACACACCATAATCATAGATACTTTCTTACATATTAAATAACTAGCCATTCTGACACTCAAAGCTTACTAATTAAGTGGATGCCAATACCTATAAATGTAGTGTTTCATCCACTTTCTAACATCAGAAGTGGGATAGTGCTCTGTCTTACAAAAGAGATTTCTAATGAATTTTATTTTACTATTTTCATGACAAATTTTGGAGCAATCGGTGTTCTGCTGGAAGCCATTGGTGTCGGTGGGTCGCTGACTCAACTCTCACCATAACGATGACATCGTGCTGTAAACTCTAAGAGCGAGATTTCGGATCTACAAGTTGCTGTTACATCTTAGAAAACCATTCCAAGGATTACCTAACCGGAGCAACAGTAACTACGAATTAGTTTTAAAGTCGGTAAGACCTTTAGAGACTCTGCTTTGGTATTATTTTGAAATCTGAGACCATCGCTAGCTGATGGTGCATCATAGGAAAACTTTTGTAACCTATACACCTTCAATATTAAAACAAAAAGTTTGTAATTAAAAAGTTAAGCTTCAACTGGTATTTTAACCAACCTCAAATAAAGGAGGTCCTGTTATTACAAAATTATGATAGCTATTTGCGTAGAAAGATTCCTATTGGTATTAAAAAAAGTACCTAGGTACAATGATTAAATAAGACAAGTTGAAAGATCATTAATTACTTTCCTAAAATTAGCTTGTGAACATTTCATTGAAGCTTAGCTTACAAAACCAATAGTTATTATGTTGTTACTGTGTTATTTATACTAGAATATTATTAATACTAGTTCTCACAAAGATGGGATTAAGAATAAAATACAAGTGTTCACGTAGGATGAAACTTGGCATGAAAGATTAAAGATTGTAGTTCTCACTAACCTGAGGCTGACAATAAAATGCAAGTGTTCACGTAGGATGAAACTTGGCATGAAAGATTAAAGATTGTAGTTCTCACTAACCTGAGGCTGACAATAAAATGCAAGTGTTCACGCAGGATGAAACTTGGCATGAAAGATTAAAGATTGTAGTTCTCACTAACATGAGGCTGACAATAAAATGCAAGTGTTCACGCAGGATGAAACTTTGCATGAAAGATTTAAGATTGTAGTTCTCACTAACATGAGGCTGACAATAAAATGCAAGTCTTCACATAGGATGGAGCTTAGCATTACAAAAAGATTCTTGTGCTCACATAGATGAGGCAGAGAATAAAATGCAAGTGTTCACATATGATGGAACTTGGCATTACATAAGCAAAATAATAGTTCACATAAGTTGAAACTTTGCATATCAAAGATTCTAGTATTAAAAAGATAAGGTTGAGAATAAATTACAAGTTTTCAGAAATGAAACTCACCTGTTACTGAAATACTGATGTTATATTCTGGTTTATTAATATTTTTATTTTAAAGATTCATTTTGAGGAAAACTGGAAAACTGATTAACATGACTAAAATATTTCATAATGTAGTAGTAACCCCAGAATTTAAAGTTGGTAGGTACTTTGTCATTGAGTAAATGAAACATTAATTTATCTTTGATCTGATAAATAGGTAAAAACTTTTGTGAATTATGATTTAAATTGTTCATACTTAAACAAATATGACAAAGTCAAAGGTTATTAGTAATTCTCTTTGTTTTATTGTTTTTCATTTTCAAAGTGCTTACTGGTAGTATTGTTAAAATAAACTTTTAATTTGATCTGAACCGCTACCCCAGTTCTTGATAATTTTTCTTGTACAGTATAACCTTTTACTTTAAGAGTAAAGTAGGTGTCAACTGTTCAGTGACCATGTCAAAAACTAAATTATTTGACAGAAAATGTAATATAGGTGATAAATACAATTTGCAATGATTTGTCAGATTGGCCGAGCGATGTATTGTTTTGATTATCCATATAATAAATACTGGTTAATGTTTCAAATCTGGTAAATGTAAGTAGGTATTATTGTTTTTCAGTTAATTTGTTAACTGACTATTAGGTATTGTGCTAAAATTATTATTTGTTTGATATAAGTTACACCAGTGGTTGGTGGTTGGTGCTATTTACTTGATGCAATTCGTTGTCACCAGCAGCAGATCAGTTGTTTAGAAACATAGTAATTGTTATTGACGTGTAATCTGATCAATTAAACTAGAAACTTAACATGAAAAGTTGAAACGTTTGAACTGGTTACTATCACTTATTGTTGTTTTTGGTCTTGCTAAGTACATACTTCGAGAACGAAGTATTGGTCAGTATGGCCGTGTGAGAGTATTCTTATTTAGAGGCGAATAACTGATTGATTATTGATCACAATTATTGATGTTGTGTTGATCTATATCTAGAATCACAATAAGAACGT
The DNA here is from genome assembly GCA_916610205.1 of Griposia aprilina. NCBI lineage: Eukaryota > Metazoa > Arthropoda > Insecta > Lepidoptera > Noctuidae > Griposia > Griposia aprilina. The sequence goes on along the minus strand of CAKAIV010000010.1, from coordinate 54,588 downwards.
CAGCTGTCAGATGACAAAAACATTGACGTATGGAAACGTTCCATTTCAACTATATTTTATTAAACGTAAATTATTATTTTATAAATAGGAAGGTCTTAATTTAAAATATATGTTATTAGCATTTCTTTAATTGATATTTCATAGACAGAAGTATTTAATGTAAATGGTATTTATTCTGACTTAAAAGGTCGCTTCACAAACAACGATTCTAGAGTTTTCAAACAAGTCATGTTTGGTGGTTTTACTTAATCAAAACAAATGTATATTATCTTAGTATTAAAATAAATGATTAAATAATAATAAATATGATACTAGTAATATTTCACATGATTTAATATTGCAATTTAAAAGTAACAAGTTGTTTTAGACGATTCTCAGATCTTAAAGATGATTGTAATATAATATAAGATTTTACTTAAAGATTACAAATAAATACATACTAAATTGCTAAATAATCTTATGAAGTTTTAAAATAGTTCCATTATACTAGATTTGTTAATTAAAACCTTTAATACAAGATATTAAGCAATTATGTACAACCATCTCTGATTGGTCTAAAAAGGCGGCAGAATGGGCGGCAATGTTTGTGGTATTGACTGGTATTATGGAGGGATTTTAATGAGTTACCGCCAATTTTCGAAGGGGATCTTGGTTCGAACGGTTTGACGAGAGAGGACAGACTCACAGATCCTGAGTGGTGTCCAATGTCCATAATATTAATTTGTTAAAAGCCAATGTACCTATGGAAATCACGCTGCATAGCGAAGTTCTTCCTATATTGTAAAATGGATTGAATTAAGATCATCATATCATCACTTCTACTGAAAGATCGACTGACCACAATGTTCATGTAAGTTAAGTATATAATTGATATTATAATATTGATTAGTATTGCTCTGATCTATGTTGTTATGTATGTGTTATACATATAGCTAATATTGCTTATGTGTGTTAAATCGAATTAAGAAATATTCATGTTCTTTCCTTACATTGACAAAGTTGCTAACTTTGAGAAACGGACCTTGTGTTAACAATAATAATATGCTAATGTGAAAATGTGTTGACAAAAGACTAAAACAAGCTGCCATGGAGTTTCTTATCCTTCTTCTCCATGAAGACCTAGTTTTGGAACGGATAATAGCTTTCTCACTAACGTTACCAACATATATTTATTGACAAGCCTAATTGAAATAAATGCCTGGTCTTGTCTTTCTGTGCTTTTCTTCATAAAATCCCTTCCCGACACACCATAATCATAGATACTTTCTTACATATTAAATAACTAGCCATTCTGACACTCAAAGCTTACTAATTAAGTGGATGCCAATACCTATAAATGTAGTGTTTCATCCACTTTCTAACACACGCATCTGCATGATGCAGTGTGGGACGATGGTGGGTGCCCGCATGGAGGCCATAGAGGCAAGGCTCCTGCCGGCGGAAACCCTCCGCTTACCGCTCGCTGCGGACAGGCGGAGGAAGGAGGGGCCTGCTAAGCGGGGGCCGGTAACGGCCGCGACGGCAGAGGCAAGCCGGTCCGGGAAGGGGACTAAAAAGCCCACCGAGGGTACGTCCGCGTCCACTTCCGGGGCGGCTGTACCGGCGGCGGCCGCGCCGGGCCCTACCTCGGAGGCCTGGACGACGGTAGTCAAAAAGGGCCGCCGTCACGGGAAGAAGACGGCGCCACCGGCACCCGCTGGAGCTCCGGCACCGGCAGCCAAGAAGGCCCAGGGACCGCCTAGGGTCAGAGCCCCACGCTCCGCGGCTGTAGTGATTACGCTGCAGCCCGGAGCCGTCGAAAGGGGCATCACCTACAAGGCGGTCCTGACTGAGGCAAAAGCCAAAGTCGCGTTCCCCGACCTTGGCACACCGTCCGGCTTCAGAATGAAGCCGGCGATTACGGGGGCGCGGCTGCTCGAGGTGTCGGGTGCCTCTAGCGGCGAGAAGGCGGATATCCTGGCTGCCAAGCTACGTGAGGTCCTCAACCCGGAGGACGTCCGGGTGTCCAGGCCAATGAAGACCGCTGAGCTGCGCGTCGGTGGCCTGGACGACTCGACGACCACGGCCGAGGTCGCGGCGGCCGTCGCCAGTGTCGGTGGATGTCCGCCCGACGACGTGCGGACGGGCGAGATTCGCGCTGACGCTTCCGGGCTCGGCACGATTTGGGTACGGTGCCCGGTGGTGGCGGCGAACAAGGTCGCTGACGGTGGGCGTCTGTTGGTGGGATGGGTTGCAGCGAGTGTCAAGCTGCTGCAGCCCAGGGCCATGCGGTGCTACCGGTGCCTTGACATTGGGCATGTTAAGGCACGGTGCACCGCCGAAGTGGACCGCAGCGAGCAGTGCTATCGCTGCGGCCAGCCCGGCCACAAGGCGGCCCAGTGCTCCGCGGCGCCAAACTGCAGCCTCTGTACAGCTGCAGGGAGGCCCGCCGGGCACAGAGCGGGCGGAAAAGCCTGTGGCGCCCCCGCCAGCAAGAGGAAAAGGGGTGCCAAGGCTGCGGGGGGCTCTTTACCCCCCCCTCAGCCTGGCTGCCCTTCGGTCGACTCCCGGCCTAGGAATGGTGCGGAGGGAATGGATTGCGCCTAATGGCGCTCTACCATTTCCTCCAGGGCAATCTCAACCACTGTGCCAGAGCTCAGGATCTCTTGCTCCAGAGCATGGCGGAGTGGTTGATTCGCGTGGCTGTGGTCGCTGAGCCGTACTTTGTCCCCCCCCGGGATAACTGGGTGGGGGACCTGGACGGCTTGGTGGCCATCATCGGCGGGGCTCTCGTCAACCCGTCCCGAGGACACGGCTGGGTGGCCGCCCTCGCGGACGGCATTGGCGTGGTTGGGGCGTATTTTTCGCCCAACAAGAGTCTCGCCGACTTCGAAAGCTTCCTTGTCGAGTTGGGTGCCGTCGTGGGCCGACTCCACCCTCGCCCCGTGCTGTTGCTAGGGGATCTCAACGCCAAGTCTGCGGCGTGGGGATCTCCGGTGTCCGATGCTAGGGGTGAGGCGCTGGAGGAGTGGGCGGTCACGACTGGCCTGGTCGTCCTGAACGTGGGCTCGGTCCACACGTGCGTGCGGCAGCGGGGCGGGTCAATAGTGGACGTCTCGTTCGCTAGCCCTGCTGTTGCGAGCCGTGTTCGCGGCTGGCGTGTTGCCGCGGAGGTGGAGACGTTGTCGGATCACCGATACATCCGTTTCGACGTCTCCGCCCAGACCGCCGGCGGCCGCAGTTCATCGGGCCTGCGAACGGATGGCCCGCGCTGGGCGCTCAAGCGCATCGACAGGGAGCTTCTCGAGGAGGCCGCTATTGTCCAGGCCTGGATCCGGGAGTCGGCAATGAGCGGACCCATCGACGTCGAACAGGAGGCGCTGTGGTTCCGCGGGGCGATGACGCAAATCAGCGACGCGTCCATGCCCCGCGTCCACACACAGTCAGCAAGGCGCCAGGTGTACTGGTGGTCCGCCGCGATTGCGCAATTACGCATCGCGTGTGTGACGGTGAGACGCCAGTACACCCGTTACCGGAGGAGACGTCGTCGGGTCCCTGACGAAGAAGCCGCGCTGTATGAGGTGTACCGCGCGGCTAAAGAGACTCTGTGGCTGGCCGTCGGCGAGGCGAAAACGCGAGCCAGGGAGGAGATGCTGGAGACTCTGGACGGGAATCCGTGGGGGCGCCCTTATCGAGCGGTTCGAGGGAAACTTCGAGCCGCAGCGCCTCCACTTACGGAGAGTCTTCAGCCCGAGCTGCTGGAGGAGGTAGTTGCAGCCCTCTTCCCGGCAAGAGCGGAGCATACTCCGCCGCCGATGGCTTTGCCCACAGCTGCAGAGTCTACAGAGGAGAACGCCATTACCGTCCCAGAGGTGACACAGGCAGAGATGAGGGCGGCCGTGATGAGGCTCCGGGCCAAGAAAGTGGCTCCGGGGCCCGACGGGATCCACGGCCGAGCGTTAGCCCTCGCTCTGAAGGAGCTGGAGCCCCAGCTGAGAGGACTCTACACAGCGTGCCTTGAGCGGGGCCAGTTTCCCACTTTGTGGAAGACTGGTCGTCTGGTCCTGCTCAGGAAGGTGGGGCGCCCTGCGGACTCGCCGTCCGCGTACCGGCCCATAGTGCTGCTAGACGAGGTGGGGAAGCTGCTGGAGCGGATACTCGCAGCCCGCCTCGTCGGCCACTTGTGCAGAGAAGGGCCGGACCTGGACGAGAGCCAGTTCGGCTTTCGGCATGGGCGCTCCACCATCCACGCGATATCGCGGGTGAGAGTCCTGGCGGAGGAAACGGTGTCCCGGGGTGGGGTGGTGGTGGCAGTGTCCTTGGACATCTCCAACGCATTCAACACCCTGCCCTGGAGTTGTATTCGGGAGGCACTGCGGTATCATCGGGTGCCTCTCTACCTCCGCCGCATCGTTGGGGCTTATTTGGCGGAGAGGTGTGTCACCTACATGGGAGGCGATGGCGTCAGCCAGCGCCACATGTCGTGCGGTGTTCCACAGGGCTCGGTCCTGGGCCCGCTCCTGTGGAACCTCGGGTACGACTGGGTGCTGAGAGGCGAACTCCAACCGGGCGTCGACCTGAAGTGCTATGCGGACGACACGCTGGTCACGGCCCGGGGGAGTTCGCACAGGGAGGCAGCGTTGCTGGCGACGGCTGCGGTTTCACAGACGGTGAGCCGCATACGGCGCCTCGGCCTGGAGGTGGCCCTCAACAAGTCGGAGGCCATGGTGTTTCATGGTCCCCGGCGGGCGCCACCGTCCGGATCCCACATTGTGGTGGGAGGGGTACGAATCGCTGTCGAGCCCACCATGAAGTACCTGGGCTTGGTGCTCGACAGTCGGTGGGATTTCGGCCCCCACTTCCGGCGGCTGGCGCCCAAGTTGTTGGGGGCGGCTGGGGCGCTGTCAACGCTGCTTCCCAATCTGGGGGGCCCGAGCGCCGCTTGTAGGCGGCTCTACGTAGGGATCGTGCGATCGATGGCCCTTTACGGGGCCCCGATCTGGGCGGCTGACCTGACGGCCGGCAGCATTGCTGTTCTGCGAAAGCCGCAGAGAGCGATGGCCGTCAGAGTCATAAGGGGGTACCGCACGATCTCCTACGAAGCGGCTTGTGCACTGGCCGGATCCCCGCCCTGGGACCTGGAGGCGAAGGTGCTCGCGTCACTGTACCGGTGGCGCGAGGAATGGCGGGCGCGGGGTGAGCGACCGATGCAGCGACATATGGAGCAGCGTCGGTCGCAGCTCCGCGAGGTCCTGGTGGCGGAATGGCGGGACAGGCTCTCACGCCCTACCGCCGGCCTCGTCACTATCGAGGCGGTCCGGCCGGTGCTCGACCTCTGGCTCGGGAGGAGGCACGGCTCCCTGTCGTTTCGGGTGACGCAGGTGCTCTCGGGGCATGGTTGCTTTGGGAAGTACCTGTGTCGCATAAACAGGGAGCCGGACGCCCGGTGTCACCACTGCGTCGACTGTCGGGAGGACACGGCGCGGCATACGCTGGCAGAGTGTGCCGCTTGGGAGGAGCCGCGCCGTGCCCTCATCTCAGGAGTAGGCAGTGACCTGTCGCTGCCGGCCGTAGTGAATGCTATGGTCGGCGGCGACGAGTCCTGGGACGCGGTGGTATCCTTCTGCGAAACAGTTATCTCGCAGAAGGAGGCTGCGGAAAGGGAGCGAGAGATCTCATCCTCTCACCCGGCCCGCAGCAGGCGCACCGGGCGTCGGCGGAGGGCGGACAACGCCCTCTTCCAGCCCCCCTAAATGGGTCCAGGGACGACGGACTTGGGGACGTCCGTCGCCCCCCATACATCAGGACCCAAGGCGGCGGCGCGTAGTGTTCCACGCGCGCCCCTCTTAGACGTCGCGGGGGGAGTCAAACACCTCACTCCCCCCGCTCGACCGAACGGGGCCCGCAGAGGCGGGCCGGCACCAGTCGGGGGTTGCGGAAGATTCGTATGTTCCCGCGACCCCCGGCGCAGGTGTGAGATGGAACACCGGGGTGGTTTTTAGTCAGTAAGAGTCTGACAGACCCCTCCGCCCCCCCAGGGCGGGGGACATCCATGAGGATTTTCCACCCCGGATCAAAAAAAAAAAAAAAAAAAGGTTTCGCGACCGAGATCACCGGTTTGAAGACAAACATTTTCTTGGTAGAAATCAATTTTTTTCATCTTAAATTCATTATAAAAAAAAAATGCACTTACCTCAGATTACTTTCTTGTCCATCAGCCCGCGAACAGGCGCGGCTTTCTACCCCTCGCTTGCCTGGTTTGTTCTGAAAAAAGATAAAAAATTGATCGGGATAGTGTTTCGCGACCGAGATCACCGGTTTGAAGACAAACATTTTCTTGGTAAAAATCAATTTTTTTCATCTGAAATTCATTATAAAAAAAAATGCACTTACCTCAGATTACTTTCTTGTCCATCAGCCCGCGAACAGGCGCGGCTTTCTACCCCTCGCTTGCCTGGTTTGTTCTGAAAAAAGAAAAAAAAATTGATCGGGATAGTGTTTCGCGACCGAGACCACGGGTTTGAAGACAAACATTTTCTTAGTAAAAATCATTTTTTTCATCTGAAATTCATAATAAAAAAAAACTGCACTTACCTCAGATTACTTTCTTGTCCATCAGCCCGCGAACAGACGCGGCTTTCTATCCCTCGCTTGCCTGGATTGCTCTGAAAAAAGGAAAAAAAAAATAGTCCTGATAGTGTTTCGCGACCGAGATCACCGGTTTGAAGACAAACAATTTCTTAGTAAAAATATATTTTTTTCATATGAAATTCATAATAAAAAAAAAAACTGCACTTACCTCAGATTACTTTCTTGTCCATCAGCCCGCGAACAGGCGCGGCTTTCTACCCCTCGCTTGCCTGGTTTGTGCTGAAAAAAGAAAAAAAAATGATCGGGATAGTGTTTCGCGACCGAGATCACCGGTTTGAAGACAAACATTTTCTTGGTAAAAATCAATTTTTTTCATCTGAAATTCATTATAAAAAAAAATGCACTTACCTCACATTACTTTCTTGTCCATCAGCCCGCGAACAGGCGCGGCTTTCTACCCCTCGCTTGCCTGGTTTGTTCTGAAAAAAGATAAAAAATTGATCGGGATAGTGTTTCGCGACCGAGATCACCGGTTTGAAGACAAACATTTTCTTGGTAAAAATCAATTTTTTTCATCTGAAATTCATTATAAAAAAAAATGCACTTACCTCAGATTACTTTCTTGTCCATCAGCCCGCGAACAGGCGCGGCTTTCTACCCCTCGCTTGCCTGGTTTGTTCTGAAAAAAGATAAAAAATTGATCGGGATAGTGTTTCGCGACCGAGATCACCGGTTTGAAGACAAACATTTTCTTGGTAAAAATCAATTTTTTTCATCTGAAATTCATTATAAAAAAAAATGCACTTACCTCACATTACTTTCTTGTCCATCAGCCCGCGAACAGGCGCGGCTTTCTACCCCTCGCTTGCCTGGTTTGTTCTGAAAAAAGAAAAAAAAATTGATCGGGATAGTGTTTCGCGACCGAGACCACGGGTTTGAAGACAAACATTTTCTTGGTAAAAATCAATTTTTTTCATCTGAAATTCATTATAAAAAAAAATGCACTTACCTCAGATTACTTTCTTGTCCATCAGCCCGCGAACAGGCGCGGCTTTCTACCCCTCGCTTGCCTGGTTTGTTCTGAAAAAAGAAAAAAAAAATTGATCGGGATAGTGTTTCGCGACCGAGACCACGGGTTTGAAGACAAACATTTTCTTGGTAAAAATCAATTTTTTTCATCTGAAATTCATAATAAAAAAAAACTGCACTTACCTCAGATTACTTTCTTGTCCATCAGCCCGCGAACAGACGCGGCTTTCTATCCCTCGCTTGCCTGGATTGCTCTGAAAAAAGGAAAAAAAAAATAGTCCTGATAGTGTTTCGCGACCGAGATCACCGGTTTGAAGACAAACAATTTCTTAGTAAAAATATTTTTTTTTCATATGAAATTCATAATAAAAAAAAAAACTGCACTTACCTCAGATTACTTTCTTGTCCATCAGCCCGCGAACAGGCGCGGCTTTCTACCCCTCGCTTGCCTGGTTTGTGCTGAAAAAAGAAAAAAAAATGATCGGGATAGTGTTTCGCGACCGAGATCACCGGTTTGAAGACAAACATTTTCTTGGTAAAAATCAATTTTTTTCATCTGAAATTCATTATAAAAAAAAATGCACTTACCTCACATTACTTTCTTGTCCATCAGCCCGCGAACAGGCGCGGCTTTCTTCCCCTCGCTTGCCTGGCTTGCTCTGATAAAAGAAAAAAAAATTAAGTCGGTATAGTGTTTCGCGACCGAGATCACCGGTTTGAAGACAAACATTTTGTTGGTAAAAATCAATTTTTTTCATCTGAAATCCATAATAAAAAAAAAACTGCACTTACCTCAGATTACTTTCTTGTCCATCAGCCCGCGAACAGGCGCGGCTTTCTACCCCTCGCTTGCCTGGTTTGTTCTGAAAAAAGAAAAAAAAATTGATCGGGATAGTGTTTCGCGACCGAGATCACCGGTTTGAAGACAAACATTTTCTAAATAAAAATATTTTTTTTTCATATGAAATTCATAATAAAAAAAAAAACTGCACTTACCTCAGATTACTTTCTTGTCCATCAGCCCGCGAACAGGCGCGGCTTTCTACCCCTCGCTTGCCTGGTTTGTTCTGAAAAAAGAAAAAAAAATTGATCGGGATAGTGTTTCGCGACCGAGATCACCGGTTTGAAGACAAACATTTTCTTAGTAAAAATCATTTTTTTCATCTGAAATTCATAATAAAAAAAAAACTGCACTTACCTCAGATTACTTTCTTGTCCATCAGCCCGCGAACAGACGCGGCTTTCTATCCCTCGCTTGCCTGGATTGCTCTGAAAAAAGGAAAAAAAAAATAGTCCTGATAGTGTTTCGCGACCGAGATCACCGGTTTGAAGACAAATATTTTCTTAGTATAAAATCACGTTTTTTCATCTGAAATTCATAATTTTGGTCTGCACTTACCACAGATTACTTTCTTGTCCATCAGACCGCGAACAGGTGCAGCTTTCTAACCCTCGCTTGCCTGGATTGCTCAGAAAAAAGAAAAAAAAATAGAACTGATAGTGTTTCGCGACCGAGATCACCGGTTTGAAGACAAACATTTTCTTAGTAAAAATCAATTTTTTCATCTGAAATCCATAATAAAAAAAAAAACTGCACTTACCTCAGATTACTTTCTTGTCCATCAGACCGCGAACAGGTGCGGCTTTCTACCCCTCGCTTGCCTGGATTGCTCTTAAAAAAGAAAAAAAAATAGACCTGATAGTGTTTCGCGACCGAGATCACCGGTTTGAAGACAAACAATTTCTTAGTAAAAATATTTTTTTTTCATATGAAATTCATAATAAAAAAAAAAACTGCACTTACCTCAGATTACTTTCTTGTCCATCAGCCCGCGAACAGGCGCGGCTTTCTACCCCTCGCTTGCCTGGTTTGTGCTGAAAAAAGAAAAAAAAATGATCGGGATAGTGTTTCGCGACCGAGATCACCGGTTTGAAGACAAACATTTTCTTGGTAAAAATCAATTTTTTTCATCTGAAATTCATTATAAAAAAAAATGCACTTACCTCACATTACTTTCTTGTCCATCAGCCCGCGAACAGGCGCGGCTTTCTTCCCCTCGCTTGCCTGGCTTGCTCTGAAAAAAGAAAAAAAAATTGATCGGGATAGTGTTTCGCGACCGAGATCACCGGTTTGAAGACAAACATTTTCTTGGTAAAAATCAATTTTTTTCATCATAAATTCATTATAAAAAAAAACTGCACTTACCTCAGATTACTTTCATGTCCATCAGCCCGCGAACAGACGCGGCTTTCTATCCCTCGCTTGCATGGATTGCTCTGAAAAAAGGAAAAAAAAATAGTCCTGATAGTGTTTCACGACCGAGATCACCGGTTTGAAGACAAATATTTTCTTAGTATAAAATCACGTTTTTCATCTGAAATTCATAATTTTGGTCTGCTCTTACCACAGATTACTTTCTTGTCCATCAGACCGCGAACAGGTGCGGCTTTCTAACCCTCGCTTGCCTGGATTGCTCTGAAAAAAGAAAAAAAAATAGACCTGATAGTGTTTCGCGACCGAGATCACCGGTTTGAAGACAAACATTTTCTTAGTAAAAATCAAATTTTTCATCTGAAATCCATAATAAAAAAAAAAACTGCACTTACCTCAGATTACTTTCTTGTTCATCAGCCCGCGAACAGGCGCGGCTTTCTACCCCTCGCTTGCCTGGTTTGTGCTGAAAAAAGAAAAAAAAAATGATCGGGATAGTGTTTCGCGACCGAGATCACCGGTTTGAAGACAAACATTTTCTTGGTAAAAATATTTTTTTTTCATCTGAAATTCATTATAAAAAAAAAACTGCACTTTCCTCAGATTACTTTCTTGTCCATCAGCCTGCGAACAGACGTGGCTTTCTACCCCTCGCTTGCCTGGATTGCACAGAAAAAAGAAAAAAAAATAGTCCTGATAGTGTTTCGCGACCGAGATCACCGGTTTGAAGACAAACATTTTCTTAGTAATAATCAATTTTTTTCATCTGAAATTCATTATAAAAAAAACTGCACTTACCTCAGATTACTTTCTTGTCCATCAGCCCGCGAACAGGCGCGGCTTTCTACCCCTCGCTTGCCTGGTTTGTTCTGAAAAAAGAAAAAAAAATTGATCGGGATAGTGTTTCGCGACCGAGACCACGGGTTTGAAGACAAACATTTTCTTGGTAAAAATCAATTTTTTTCATCTGAAATTCATAATAAAAAAAAACTGCACTTACCTCAGATTACTTTCTTGTCCATCAGCCCGCGAACAGACGCGGCTTTCTATCCCTCGCTTGCCTGGATTGCTCTGAAAAAAGGAAAAAAAAAATAGTCCTGATAGTGTTTCGCGACCGAGATCACCGGTTTGAAGACAAACAATTTCTTAGTAAAAATATTTTTTTTTCATATGAAATTCATAATAAAAAAAAAAACTGCACTTACCTCAGATTACTTTCTTGTCCATCAGCCCGCGAACAGGCGCGGCTTTCTACCCCTCGCTTGCCTGGTTTGTGCTGAAAAAAGAAAAAAAAATGATCGGGATAGTGTTTCGCGACCGAGATCACCGGTTTGAAGACAAACATTTTCTTGGTAAAAATCAATTTTTTTCATCTGAAATTCATTATAAAAAAAAATGCACTTACCTCACATTACTTTCTTGTCCATCAGCCCGCGAACAGGCGCGGCTTTCTTCCCCTCGCTTGCCTGGCTTGCTCTGATAAAATAAAAAAAAATTAAGTCGGTATAGTGTTTCGCGACCGAGATCACCGGTTTGAAGACAAACATTTTGTTGGTAAAAATCAATTTTTTTCATCTGAAATCCATAATAAAAAAAAAACTGCACTTACCTCAGATTACTTTCTTGTCCATCAGCCCGCGAACAGGCGCGGCTTTCTACCCCTCGCTTGCCTGGATTGTTCTGAAAAAAGAAAAAAAAATTGAACGGGATAGTGTTTCGCGACCGAGATCACCGGTTTGAAGACAAACATTTTCTAAATAAAAATATTTTTTTTTCATATGAAATTCATAATAAAAAAAAAAACTGCACTTACCTCAGATTACTTTCTTGTCCATCAGCCCGCGAACAGGCGCGGCTTTCTACCCCTCGCTTGCCTGGTTTGTTCTGAAAAAAGAAAAAAAAATTGATCGGTATAGTGTTTCGCGACCGAGATCACCGGTTTGAAGACAAACATTTTCTTAGTAAAAATCATTTTTTTCATCTGAAATTCATAATAAAAAAAAAACTGCACTTACCTCAGATTACTTTCTTGTCCATCAGCCCGCGAACAGACGCAGCTTTCTATCCCTCGCTTGCCTGGATTGCTCTGAAAAAAGGAAAAAAAAAATAGTCCTGATAGTGTTTCGCGACCGAGATCACCGGTTTGAAGACAAATATTTTCTTAGTATAAAATCACGTTTTTTCATCTGAAATTCATAATTTTGGTCTGCACTTACCACAGATTACTTTCTTGTCCATCAGACCGCGAACAGGTGCAGCTTTCTAACCCTCGCTTGCCTGGATTGCTCAGAAAAAAGAAAAAAAAATAGAACTGATAGTGTTTCGCGACCGAGATCACCGGTTTGAAGACAAACATTTTCTTAGTAAAAATCAATTTTTTCATCTGAAATCCATAATAAAAAAAAAAACTGCACTTACCTCAGATTACTTTCTTGTCCATCAGACCGCGAACAGGTGCGGCTTTCTACCCCTCGCTTGCCTGGATTGCTCTTAAAAAAGAAAAAAAAATAGACCTGATAGTGTTTCGCGACCGAGATCACCGGTTTGAAGACAAACAATTTCTTAGTAAAAATATTTTTTTTTCATATGAAATTCATAATAAAAAAAAAAACTGCACTTACCTCAGATTACTTTCTTGTCCATCAGCCCGCGAACAGGCGCGGCTTTCTACCCCTCGCTTGCCTGGTTTGTGCTGAAAAAAGAAAAAAAAATGATCGGGATAGTGTTTCGCGACCGAGATCACCGGTTTGAAGACAAACATTTTCTTGGTAAAAATCAATTTTTTTCATCTGAAATTCATTATAAAAAAAAATGCACTTACCTCACATTACTTTCTTGTCCATCAGCCCGCGAACAGGCGCGGCTTTCTTCCCCTCGCTTGCCTGGCTTGCTCTGAAAAAAGAAAAAAAAATTGATCGGGATAGTGTTTCGCGACCGAGATCACCGGTTTGAAGACAAACATTTTCTTGGTAAAAATCAATTTTTTTCATCTTAAATTCATTATAAAAAAAAACTGCACTTACCTCAGATTACTTTCATGTCCATCAGCCCGCGAACAGACGCGGCTTTCTATCCCTCGCTTGCATGGATTGCTCTGAAAAAAGGAAAAAAAAATAGTCCTGATAGTGTTTCACGACCGAGATCACCGGTTTGAAGACAAATATTTTCTTAGTATAAAATCACGTTTTTCATCTGAAATTCATAATTTTGGTCTGCTCTTACCACAGATTACTTTCTTGTCCATCAGACCGCGAACAGGTGCGGCTTTCTAACCCTCGCTTGCCTGGATTGCTCTGAAAAAAGAAAAAAAAATAGACCTGATAGTGTTTCGCGACCGAGATCACCGGTTTGAAGACAAACATTTTCTTAGTAAAAATCAAATTTTTCATCTGAAATCCATAATAAAAAAAAAAACTGCACTTACCTCAGATTACTTTCTTGTTCATCAGCCCGCGAACAGGCGCGGCTTTCTACCCCTCGCTTGCCTGGTTTGTGCTGAAAAAAGAAAAAAAAAATGATCGGGATAGTGTTTCGCGACCGAGATCACCGGTTTGAAGACAAACATTTTCTTGGTAAAAATATTTTTTTTTCATCTGAAATTCATTATAAAAAAAAAACTGCACTTTCCTCAGATTACTTTCTTGTCCATCAGCCTGCGAACAGACGTGGCTTTCTACCCCTCGCTTGCCTGGATTGCACAGAAAAAAGAAAAAAAAATAGTCCTGATAGTGTTTCGCGACCGAGATCACCGGTTTGAAGACAAACATTTTCTTAGTAATAATCAATTTTTTTCATCTGAAATTCATTATAAAAAAAACTGCACTTACCTCAGATTACTTTCTTGTCCATCAGCCCGCGAACAGGCGCGGCTTTCTTCCCCTCGCTTGCCTGGCTTGCTCTGAAAAAAGAAAAAAAAATTAAGTCGGGATAGGGTTTCGCGACCGAGATCACCGGTTTGAAGACAAACATTTTCTTGGTATTCATTATAAAAAAAAACTGCACTTACCTCAGATTACTTTCTTGTCCATCAGCCCGCGAACAGACGCGGCTTTCTACCCCTCGCTTGCCTGGATTGCTCTGAAAAAAGGAAAAAAAAATAGTCCTGATAGTGTTTCGCGACCGAGATCACCGGTTTGAAGACAAATATTTTCTTAGTATAAAATCACGTTATTTCATCTGAAATTCATAATTTTGGTCTGCACTTACCACAGATTACTTTCTTGTCCATCAGACCGCGAACAGGTGCGGCTTTCTACCCCTCGCTTGCCTTTGTTGCTCTGAAAAAAGAAAAAAAAATAGACCTGATAGTGTTTCGCGACCGAGATCACCGGTTTGAAGACAAACATTTTCTAAATAAATTTTTTTTTTTTTCATATGAAATTCATAATAAAAAAAAAAACTGCACTTACCTCAGATTACTTTCTTGTCCATCAGCCCGCGAACAGGCGCGGCTTTCTACCCCTCGCTTGCCTGGATTGTGCTGACAAAAGAAAAAAGAAATGATCGGGATAGTGTTTCGCGACCGAGATCACCGGTTTGAAGACAAACATTTTCTTGGTAAAAATCAATTTTTTTCATCTTAAATTCATTATAAAAAAAAACTGCACTTACCTCAGATTACTTTCTTGTCCATCAGCCCGCGATCAAAAGCGGCTTTCTACCCCTCGGTCTCCTGGATTGCTCTGAAAAAAGAAAAAAAAATTAAGTCGGTATAGTGTTTGGCGACCGAGATCAGCGGTTTGAAGACAAATATTTTCTTAGTATAAAATCACCTTATTTCATCTGAAATTCATAATTTTGGTCTGCACTTAACACAGATTACTTTCTTGTCCATCAGACCGCAAACAGGTGCGGCTTTCTACCCCTCGCTTGCCTGGATTGCTCTGAAAAAAGAAAAAACAATAGACCTGATAGTGTTTCGCGACCGAGATCACCGGTTTGAAGACAAACATTTTCTTAGTAAACATATTTTTTTTCATCTGAAATTCATAATAAAAAAAAAACTGCACTTACCTCAGATTACTTTCTTGTCCATCAGCCCGCGAACAGGCGCGGCTTTCTACCCCTCGCTTGCCTGGTTTGTGCTGAAAAAAGAAAAAAAAATTGATCGGGATAGTGTTTCGCGACCGAGATCACCGGTTTGAAGACAAACATTTTCTTGGTAAAAATATTTTTTTTTCATCTTAAATTCATTATAAAAAAAAACTGCACTTATCTCAGATTACTTTCTTGTCCATCAGCCCGCGATCAAAAGCGGCTTTCTACCCCTCGGTCTCCTGGATTGCTCTGAAAAAAGAAAAAAAAATTAAGTCGGTATAGTGTTTGGCGACCGAGATCAGCGGTTTGAAGACAAATATTTTCTTAGTATAAAATCACCTTATTTCATCTGAAATTCATAATTTTGGTCTGCACTTAACACAGATTACTTTCTTGTCCATCAGACCGCAAACAGGTGCGGCTTTCTACCCCTCGCTTGCCTGGATTGCTCTGAAAAAAGAAAAAACAATAGACCTGATAGTGTTTCGCGACCGAGATCACCGGTTTGAAGACAAACATTTTCTAAGTAATTTTTTTTTTTTTCATATGAAATTCATAATAATAAAAAAAACTGCACTTACGTCAGATTACTTTCTTGTCCATCAGCCCGCGAACAGGCGCGGCTTTCTACCCCTCGCTTGCCTGGTTTGTGCTGAAAAAAGAAAAAAAAATTGATCGGGATAGTGTTTCGCGACCGAGATCACCGGTTTGAAGACAAACATATTCTTGGTAAAAATCAATTTTTTTCATCTTAAATTCATTATAAAAAAAAACTGCACTTACCTCAGATTACTTTCTTGTCCATCAGCCCGCGATCAGACGCGGCTTTCTAGCCCTCGCTTGCCTGGATTATTCTTAAAAAAGGAAAAAAAATAGTCCTGATAGTGTTTCGCGACCGAGATCACCGGTTTGAAGACAAACATTTTCTTAGTAAAAATCAATTTTTTCATCTGAAATCCATAATAAAAAAAAAACTGCACTTACCTCAGATTACTTTCTTGTCCATCAGCCCGCGAACAGGCGCGGCTTTCTACCCCTCGCTTGCCTGGTTTGTTCTGAAAAAAGAAAAAAAAAATGATCGGGATAGTGTTTCGCGACCGAGATCACCGGTTTGAAGACAAACATTTTCTTGGTAAAAATCAATTTTTTTCATCTTAAATTCATAATAAAAAAAAAAACTGCACTTACCTCAGATTACTTTCTTGTCCATCAGCCCGCGATCAAAAGCGGCTTTCTACCCCTCGGTCTCCTGGATTGCTCTGAAAAAAGAAAAAAAAATTAAGTCGGTATAGTGTTTGGCGACCGAGATCAGCGGTTTGAAGACAAATATTTTCTTAGTATAAAATCACCTTATTTCATCTGAAATTCATAATTTTGGTCTGCACTTAACACAGATTACTTTCTTGTCCATCAGACCGCAAACAGGTGCGGCTTTCTACCCCTCGCTTGCCTGGATTGCTCTGAAAAAAGAAAAAACAATAGACCTGATAGTGTTTCGCGACCGAGATCACCGGTTTGAAGACAAACATTTTCTTAGTAAAAATATTTTTTTTCATCTGAAATTCATAATAAAAAAAAAACTGCACTTACCTCAGATTACTTTCTTGTCCATCAGACCGCAAACAGGTGCGGCTTTCTACCCCTCGCTTGCCTGGATTGCTCTGAAAAAAGAAAAAACAATAGACCTGATAGTGTTTCGCGACCGAGATCACCGGTTTGAAGACAAACATTTTCTAAGTAATTTTTTTTTTTTTCATATGAAATTCATAATAATAAAAAAAACTGCACTTACGTCAGATTACTTTCTTGTCCATCAGCCCGCGAACAGGCGCGGCTTTCTACCCCTCGCTTGCCTGGTTTGTGCTGAAAAAAGAAAAAAAAATTGATCGGGATAGTGTTTCGCGACCGAGATCACCGGTTTGAAGACAAACATATTCTTGGTAAAAATCATTTTTTTTCATCTTCAATTCATTATAAAAAAAAACTGCACTTACCTCAGATTACTTTCTTGTCCATCAGCCCGCGATCAGACGCGGCTTTCTACCCCTCGCTTGCCTGGATTATTCTGAAAAAAGGAAAAAAAATAGTCCTGATAGTGTTTCGCGACCGAGATCACCGGTTTGAAGACAAACATTTTCTTGGTAAAAATCAATTTTTTTCATCTGAAATTCATTATAAAAAAAATGCACTTACCTCAGATTACTTTCTTGTCCATCAGCCCGCGAACAGGCGCGGCTTTCTACCCCTCGCTTGCCTGGCTTGCTCAGAAAAAAGGAAATAAAATTAAGTCGGGATAGTGTTTTGCGACCGAGATCAGCGGTTTGAAGACAAATATTTTCTTAGTATAAAATCACGTTTTTTCATCTGAAATTCATAATAAAAAAAAAAACTGCACTTACCTCAGAATACTTTCTTGTCCATCAGCTCGCGAACAGGCGCGGCTTTCTACCCCTCGTTTGCCTGGTTTTTTCTGAAAAAAGAAAAAAAAATTGATCGGGATAGTGTTTCGCGACCGAGATCACCGGTTTGAAGACAAACATTTTCTTAGTAAAAATCATTTTTTTCATCTGAAATTCATAATAAAAAAAAAACTGCACTTACCTCAGATTACTTTTTTGTCCATCAGCCCGCGAACAGGCGCGGCTTTCTACCTCTCGCTTGCCTGGTTTGTTCTGAAAAAAGAAAAAAAAATTGATCGGGATAGTGTTTCGCGACCGAGATCACCGGTTTGAAGACAAACATTTTCTTGGTAAAAATCAATTTTTTTCATCATAAATTCATTATAAAAAAAAACTGCACTTACCTCAGATTACTTTCTTGTCCATCAGCCCGCGAACAGACGCGGCTTTCTATCCCTCGCTTGCCTGGATTGCTCTGAAAAAAGGAAAAAAAAATAGTCCTGATAGTGTTTCGCGACCGAGATAACCGGTTTGAAGACAAATATTTTCTTAGTATAAAATCACGTTTTTTCATCTGAAATTCATAATTTTGGTCTGCACTTACCACAGATTACTTTCTTGTCCATCAGCCCGCAAACAGGCGCGGCTTTCTACCCCTCGCTTGCCTGGTTTGTGCTGAAAAAGAAAAAAAAAATGATCGGGATAGTGTTTCGCGACCGAGATCACCGGTTTGAAGACAAACATTTTCTAAGTAAAAATTTTTTTTTTCATATGAAATTCATAATAAAAAAAAAAACTGCACTTACCTCAGATTACTTTCTTGTCCATCAGCCCGCGAACAGGCGCGGCTTTCTACCCCTCGCTTGCCTGGTTTGTGCTGAAAAAAGAAAAAAAAAATTATCGGGATAGTGTTTCGCGACCGAGATCACCGATTTGAAGACAAACATTTTCTTGGTAAAAATCAATTTTTTTCATCTTAAATTCATTATAAAAAAAACTGCACTTACCTCAGATTACTTTCTTGTCCATCAGACCGCGAACAGGTGCGACTTTCTACCCCTCGCTTGCCTGGATTGCTCTTAAAAAAAAAAAAAAAATTGACCTGATAGTGTTTCGCGACCGAGATCACCGGTTTGAAGACAAACATTTTCTTAGTAAAAATCAATTTTTTCATCTGAAATCCATAATAAAAAAAAAAACTGCACTTACCTCAGATTACTTTCTTGTCCATCAGCCCGCGAACAGGCGCGGCTTTCTACCCCTCGCTTGCCTGGTTAGTTCTGAAAAAAGAAAAAAAAATTGATCGGGATAGTGTTTCGCGACCGAGATCACCGGTTTGAAGACAAACATTTTCTTAGTAAAAATATTTTTTTTTCATATGAAATTCATAATAAAAAAAAAACTGCACTTACCTCAGATTACTTTCTTGTCCATCAGCCCGCGAACAGGCGCGGCTTTCTACCCCTCGCTTGCCTGGTTTGTGCTGAAAAAAGAAAAAAAAAATGATCGGGATAGTGTTTCGCGACCGAGATCACCGGTTTGAAGACAAACATTTTCTTGGTAAAAATCATTTTTTTTCATCTGAAATTCATTATAAAAAAAAATGCACTTACCTCAGATTACTTTCTTGTCCATCAGTCCGCGAACAGGCGCGGCTTTCTTACCCTCGCTTGCCTGACTTGCTCTGATAAAAGAAAAAAAAATTAAGTCGGTATAGTGTTTGGCGACCGAGATCACCGGTTTGAAGACAAACATTTTCTTAGTAAAATTATTTTTTTTCATCTGAAATTCATTAAAAAAAAAACAGCAGTTACCTCAGATTACTTTCTTGTCCATCAGCCCGCGAACAGGCGCGGCTTTCTACCGCGCGCTTGCCTGGTTTGTGCTGAAAAAAGAAAAAAAAATTGATCGGGATAATGTTTCGCGACCGAGATCACCGGTTTGAAGACAAACATTTTCTTAGTAAAAATATTTTTTTTCATCTGAAATTCATAATAAAAAAAAAACTGCACTTACCTCAGATTACTTTCTTGTCCATCAGCCCGCGAACAGGCGCGACTTTCTACCCCTCGCTTGCCTGGTTTGTGCTGAAAAAAGAAAAAAAAATTGATCGGGATAGTGTTTCGCGACCGAGATCACCGGTTTGAAGACAAACATTTTCTTGGTAAAAATCAATTTTTTTCATCTTAAATTCATTATAAAAAAAAACTGCACTTACCTCAGATTACTTTCTTGTCCATCAGCCCGCGATCAAAAGCGGCTTTCTACCCCTCGGTCTCCTGGATTGCTCTGAAAAAAGAAAAAAAAATTAAGTCGGTATAGTGTTTGGCGACCGAGATCAGCGGTTTGAAGACAAATATTTTCTTAGTATAAAATCACCTTATTTCATCTGAAATTCATAATTTTGGTCTGCACTTTACACAGATTACTTTCTTGTCCATCAGACCGCAAACAGGTGCGGCTTTCTACCCCTCGCTTGCCTGGATTGCTCTGAAAAAAGAAAAAACAATAGACCTGATAGTGTTTCACGACCGAGATCACCGGTTTGAAGACAAACATTTTCTAAGTATTTTTTTTTTTTTTCATATGAAATTCATAATAATAAAAAAAACTGCACTTACGTCAGATTACTTTCTTGTCCATCAGCCCGCGAACAGGCGCGGCTTTCTACCCCTCGCTTGCCTGGTTAGTTCTGAAAAAAGAAAAAAAAATTGATCGGGATAGTGTTTCGCGACCGAGATCACCGGTTTGAAGACAAACATTTTCTTAGTAAAAATATTTTTTTTTCATATGAAATTAATAATAAAAAAAAAACTGCACTTACCTCAGATTACTTTCTTGTCCATCAGCCCGCGAACAGGCGCGGCTTTCTACCCCTCGCTTGCCTGGTTTGTGCTGAAAAAAGAAAAAAAAAATGATCGGGATAGTGTTTCGCGACCGAGATCACCGGTTTGAAGACAAACATTTTCTTGGTAAAAATCATTTTTTTTCATCTGAAATTCATTATAAAAAAAAATGCACTTACCTCAGATTACTTTCTTGTCCATCAGTCCGCGAACAGGCGCGGCTTTCTTACCCTCGCTTGCCTGGCTTGCTCTGATAAAAGAAAAAAAAATTAAGTCGGTATAGTGTTTGGCGACCGAGATCAGCGGTTTGAAGACAAATATTTTCTTAGTATAAAATCACCTTATTTCATCTGAAATTCATAATTTTGGTCTGCACTTAACACAGATTACTTTCTTGTCCATCAGACCGCAAACAGGTGCGGCTTTCTACCCCTCGCTTGCCTGGATTGCTCTTAAAAAAGAAAAAACAATAGACCTGATAGTGTTTCGCGACCGAGATCACCGGTTTGAAGACAAACATTTTCTAAGTAATTTTTTTTTTTTTCATATGAAATTCATAATAATAAAAAAAACTGCACTTACGTCAGATTACTTTCTTGTCCATCAGCCCGCGAACAGGCGCGGCTTTCTACCCCTCGCTTGCCTGGTTTGTGCTGAAAAAAGAAAAAAAAATTGATCGGGATAGTGTTTCGCGACCGAGATCACCGGTTTGAAGACAAACATATTCTTGGTAAAAATCAATTTTTTTCATCTTAAATTCATTATAAAAAAAAACTGCACTTACCTCAGATTACTTTCTTGTCCATCAGCCCGCGATCAGACGCGGCTTTCTAGCCCTCGCTTGCCTGGATTATTCTTAAAAAAGGAAAAAAAATAGTCCTGATAGTGTTTCGCGACCGAGATCACCGGTTTGAAGACAAACATTTTCTTAGTAAAAATCAATTTTTTCATCTGAAATCCATAATAAAAAAAAAACTGCACTTACCTCAGATTACTTTCTTGTCCATCAGCCCGCGAACAGGCGCGGCTTTCTACCCCTCGCTTGCCTGGTTTGTTCTGAAAAAAGAAAAAAAAAATGATCGGGATAGTGTTTCGCGACCGAGATCACCGGTTTGAAGACAAACATTTTCTAAATAAAAATATTTTTTTTTCATATGAAATTCATAATAAAAAAAAAAACTGCACTTACCTCAGATTACTTTCTTGTCCATCAGCCCGCGAACAGGCGCGGCTTTCTACCCCTCGCTTGCCTGGATTGTGCTGAAAAAAGAAAAAAGAAATGATCGGGATAGTGTTTCGCGACCGAGATCACCGGTTTGAAGACAAACATTTTCTTGGTAAAAATCAATTTTTTTCATCTTAAATTCATTATAAAAAAAAACTGCACTTACCTCAGATTACTTTCTTGTCCATCAGCCCGCGATCAAAAGCGGCTTTCTACCCCTCGGTCTCCTGGATTGCTCTGAAAAAAGAAAAAAAAATTAAGTCGGTATAGTGTTTGGCGACCGAGATCAGCGGTTTGAAGACAAATATTTTCTTAGTATAAAATCACCTTATTTCATCTGAAATTCATAATTTTGGTCTGCACTTAACACAGATTACTTTCTTGTCCATCAGACCGCAAACAGGTGCGGCTTTCTACCCCTCGCTTGCCTGGATTGCTCTGAAAAAAGAAAAAACAATAGACCTGATAGTGTTTCGCGACCGAGATCACCGGTTTGAAGACAAACATTTTCTTAGTAAAAATATTTTTTTTCATCTGAAATTCATAAAAAAAAAAAAACTGCACTTACCTCAGATTACTTTCTTGTCCATCAGCCCGCGAACAGGCGCGGCTTTCTACCCCTCGCTTGCCTGGTTTGTGCTGAAAAAAGAAAAAAAAATTGATCGGGATAGTGTTTCGCGACCGAGATCACCGGTTTGAAGACAAACATTTTCTTGGTAAAAATATTTTTTTTTCATCTTAAATTCATTATAAAAAAAAACTGCACTTACCTCAGATTACTTTCTTGTCCATCAGCCCGCGATCAAAAGCGGCTTTCTACCCCTCGGTCTCCTGGATTGCTCTGAAAAAAGAAAAAAAAATTAAGTCGGTATAGTGTTTGGCGACCGAGATCAGCGGTTTGAAGACAAATATTTTCTTAGTATAAAATCACCTTATTTCATCTGAAATTCATAATTTTGGTCTGCACTTAACACAGATTACTTTCTTGTCCATCAGACCGCAAACAGGTGCGGCTTTCTACCCCTCGCTTGCCTGGATTGCTCTGAAAAAAGAAAAAACAATAGACCTGATAGTGTTTCGCGACCGAGATCACCGGTTTGAAGACAAACATTTTCTAAGTAATTTTTTTTTTTTTCATATGAAATTCATAATAATAAAAAAAACTGCACTTACGTCAGATTACTTTCTTGTCCATCAGCCCGCGAACAGGCGCGGCTTTCTACCCCTCGCTTGCCTGGTTTGTGCTGAAAAAAGAAAAAAAAATTGATCGGGATAGTGTTTCGCGACCGAGATCACCGGTTTGAAGACAAACATATTCTTGGTAAAAATCATTTTTTTTCATCTTAAATTCATTATAAAAAAAAACTGCACTTACCTCAGATTACTTTCTTGTCCATCAGCCCGCGATCAGACGCGGCTTTCTACCCCTCGCTTGCCTGGATTATTCTGAAAAAAGGAAAAAAAATAGTCCTGATAGTGTTTCGCGACCGAGATCACCGGTTTGAAGACAAACATTTTCTTGGTAAAAATCAATTTTTTTCATCTGAAATTCATTATAAAAAAAATGCACTTACCTCAGATTACTTTCTTGTCCATCAGCCCGCGAACAGGCGCGGCTTTCTACCCCTCGCTTGCCTGGCTTGCTCAGAAAAAAGGAAATAAAATTAAGTCGGGATAGTGTTTTGCGACCGAGATCAGCGGTTTGAAGACAAATATTTTCTTAGTATAAAATCACGTTTTTTCATCTGAAATTCATAATAAAAAAAAAAACTGCACTTACCTCAGAATACTTTCTTGTCCATCAGCTCGCGAACAGGCGCGGCTTTCTACCCCTCGTTTGCCTGGTTTTTTCTGAAAAAAGAAAAAAAAAATTGATCAGGATAGTGTTTCGCGACCGAGATCACCGGTTTGAAGACAAACATTTTCTTAGTAAAAATCATTTTTTTCATCTGAAATTCATAATAAAAAAAAAACTGCACTTACCTCAGATTACTTTTTTGTCCATCAGCCCGCGAACAGGCGCGGCTTTCTACCTCTCGCTTGCCTGGTTTGTTCTGAAAAAAGAAAAAAAAATTGATCGGGATAGTGTTTCGCGACCGAGATCACCGGTTTGAAGACAAACATTTTCTTGGTAAAAATCAATTTTTTTCATCATAAATTCATTATAAAAAAAAACTGCACTTACCTCAGATTACTTTCTTGTCCATCAGCCCGCGAACAGACGCGGCTTTCTATCCCTCGCTTGCCTGGATTGCTCTGAAAAAAGGAAAAAAAAATAGTCCTGATAGTGTTTCGCGACCGAGATAACCGGTTTGAAGACAAATATTTTCTTAGTATAAAATCACGTTTTTTCATCTGAAATTCATAATTTTGGTCTGCACTTACCACAGATTACTTTCTTGTCCATCAGCCCGCAAACAGGCGCGGCTTTCTACCCCTCGCTTGCCTGGTTTGTGCTGAAAAAGAAAAAAAAAATGATCGGGATAGTGTTTCGCGACCGAGATCACCGGTTTGAAGACAAACATTTTCTAAGTAAAAATTTTTTTTTTCATATGAAATTCATAATAAAAAAAAAAACTGCACTTACCTCAGATTACTTTCTTGTCCATCAGCCCGCGAACAGGCGCGGCTTTCTACCCCTCGCTTGCCTGGTTTGTGCTGAAAAAAGAAAAAAAAAATTATCGGGATAGTGTTTCGCGACCGAGATCACCGATTTGAAGACAAACATTTTCTTGGTAAAAATCAATTTTTTTCATCTTAAATTCATTATAAAAAAAACTGCACTTACCTCAGATTACTTTCTTGTCCATCAGACCGCGAACAGGTGCGACTTTCTACCCCTCGCTTGCCTGGATTGCTCTTAAAAAAAAAAAAAAAATAGACCTGATAGTGTTTCGCGACCGAGATCACCGGTTTGAAGACAAACATTTTCTTAGTAAAAATCAATTTTTTCATCTGAAATCCATAATAAAAAAAAAACTGCACTTACCTCAGATTACTTTCTTGTCCATCAGCCCGCGAACAGGCGCGGCTTTCTACCCCTCGCTTGCCTGGTTAGTTCTGAAAAAAGAAAAAAAAATTGATCGGGATAGTGTTTCGCGACCGAGATCACCGGTTTGAAGACAAACATTTTCTTAGTAAAAATATTTTTTTTTCATATGAAATTCATAATAAAAAAAAAACTGCACTTACCTCAGATTACTTTCTTGTCCATCAGCCCGCGAACAGGCGCGGCTTTCTACCCCTCGCTTGCCTGGTTTGTGCTGAAAAAAGAAAAAAAAAATGATCGGGATAGTGTTTCGCGACCGAGATCACCGGTTTGAAGACAAACATTTTCTTGGTAAAAATCATTTTTTTTCATCTGAAATTCATTATAAAAAAAAATGCACTTACCTCAGATTACTTTCTTGTCCATCAGTCCGCGAACAGGCGCGGCTTTCTTACCCTCGCTTGCCTGGCTTGCTCTGATAAAAGAAAAAAAAATTAAGTCGGTATAGTGTTTGGCGACCGAGATCACCGGTTTGAAGACAAACATTTTCTTAGTAAAATTATTTTTTTTCATCTGAAATTCATTAAAAAAAAAACCGCAGTTACCTCAGATTACTTTCTTGTCCATCAGCCCGCGAACAGGCGCGGCTTTCTACCGCGCGCTTGCCTGGTTTGTGCTGAAAAAAGAAAAAAAAATTGATCGGGATAATGTTTCGCGACCGAGATCACCGGTTTGAAGACAAACATTTTCTTAGTAAAAATATTTTTTTTCATCTGAAATTCATAATAAAAAAAAAACTGCACTTACCTCAGATTACTTTCTTGTCCATCAGCCCGCGAACAGGCGCGGCTTTCTACCCCTCGCTTGCCTGGTTTGTGCTAAAAAAAGAAAAAAAAATTGATCGGGATAGTGTTTCGCGACCGAGATCACCGGTTTGAAGACAAACATATTCTTGGTAAAAATCAATTTTTTTCATCTTAAATTCATTATAAAAAAAAACTGCACTTACCTCAGATTACTTTCTTGTCCATCAGCCCGCGATCAGACGCGGCTTTCTACCCCTCGCTTGCCTGGATTATTCTGAAAAAAGGAAAAAAAATAGTCCTGATAGTGTTTCGCGACCGAGATCACCGGTTTGAAGACAAACATTTTCTTAGTAAAAATATTTTTTTTCATCTGAAATTCATAATAAAAAAAAAACTGCACTTACCTCAGATTACTTTCTTGTCCATCAGCCCGCGAACAGGCGCGACTTTCTACCCCTCGCTTGCCTGGTTTGTGCTGAAAAAAGAAAAAAAAATTGATCGGGATGGTGTTTCGCGACCGAGATCACCGGTTTGAAGACAAACATTTTCTTGGTAAAAATCAATTTTTTTCATCTTAAATTCATTATAAAAAAAAACTGCACTTACCTCAGATTACTTTCTTGTCCATCAGCCCGCGATCAAAAGCGGCTTTCTACCCCTCGGTCTCCTGGATTGCTCTGAAAAAAGAAAAAAAAATTAAGTCGGTATAGTGTTTGGCGACCGAGATCAGCGGTTTGAAGACAAATATTTTCTTAGTATAAAATCACGTTATTTCATCTGAAATTCATAATTTTGGTCTGCACTTACCACAGATTACTTTCTTGTCCATCAGACCGCGAACAGGTGCGGCTTTCTACCCCTCGCTTGCCTGGATTGCTCTGAAAAAAGAAAAAACAATAGACCTGATAGTGTTTCGCGACCGAGATCACCGGTTTGAAGACAAACATTTTCTAAGTAATTTTTTTTTTTTTCATATGAAATTCATAATAATAAAAAAAACTGCACTTACGTCAGATTACTTTCTTGTCCATCAGCCCGCGAACAGGCGCGGCTTTCTACCCCTCGCTTGCCTGGTTTGTGCTGAAAAAAGAAAAAAAAATTGATCGGGATAGTGTTTCGCGACCGAGATCACCGGTTTGAAGACAAACATATTCTTGGTAAAAATCATTTTTTTTCATCTTAAGTTCATTATAAAAAAAAACTGCACTTACCTCAGATTACTTTCTTGTCCATCAGCCCGCGATCAGACGCGGCTTTCTACCCCTCGCTTGCCTGGATTATTCTGAAAAAAAAAAAAAAATAGTCCTGATAGTGTTTCGCGACCGAGATCACCGGTTTGAAGACAAACATTTTCTTAGTAAAAATAATTTTTTTTCATATGAAATTCATAATAAAAAAAAAACTGCACTTACCTCAGATTACTTTCTTGTCCATCAGCCCGCGAACAGGCGCGGCTTTCTACCCCTCGCTTGCCTGGTTTGTTCTGAAAAAAGAAAAAAAAATTGATCGGGATAGTGTTTCGCGACCGAGATCACCGGTTTGAAGACAAACATTTTCTTGGTAAAAATCATTTTTTTTCATCTGAAATTCATAATAAAAAAAAAACTGCACTTTCCTCAGATTACTTTCTTGTCCATCAGCCTGCGAACAGACGCGGCTTTCTACCCCTCGCTTGCCTGGATTGCACTGAAAAAAGAAAAAAAAATAGTCCTGATAGTGTTTCGCGACCGAGATCACCGGTTTGAAGACAAACATTTTCTTAGTAATAATCAATTTTTTTCATCTGAAATTCATTATAAAAAAAACTGCACTTACCTCAGATTACTTTCTTGTCCATCAGCCCGCGAACAGGCGCGGCTTTCTTCCCCTCGCTTGCCTGGCTTGCTCAGAAAAAAGGAAAAAAAAATAAGTCGGGATAGTGTTTTGCGACCGAGATCAGCGGTTTGAAGACAAATATTTTCTTAGTATAAAATCACGTTTATTCATCTGAAATTCATAATTTTGGTCTGCACTTCGCACATAATACTTTCTTGTCCATCAGCCCGCGAACAGACGCGGATTTCTATCCCTCGCTTGCCTGGCTTGCTCTGAAAAAAGAAAAAAATATTGAGTCGGGATAGTGTTTCGCGACCGAGATCACCGGTTTGAAGACAAACATTTTCTTGGTAAAAATATTTTTTTTTCATCTGAAATTCATTATAAAAAAAAAACTGCACTTACCTCAGATTACTTTCTTGTCCATCAGCCCGCGAACAGACGCGGCTTTCTACCCCTCGCTTGCCTGGATTGCACTGAAAAAAGAAAAAAAAATAGTCCTGATAGTGTTTCGCGACCGAGATCACCGGTTTGAAGACAAACATTTTCTTAGTAAAAATCAATTTTTTACATCTGAAATTCATTATAAAAAAAAACTGCACTTACCTCAGATTACTTTCTTGTCCATCAGCCCGCGAACAGGCGCGGCTTCCTTCCCCTCGCTTGCCTGGCTTGCTCTAAAAAAGAAAAAAAATTAAGTCGGTATAGTGTTTGGCGACCGAGATCAGCGGTTTGAAGACAAATATTTTCTTAGTATAAAATCACGTTATTTCATCTGAAATTCATAATTTTGGTCTGCACTTACCACAGATTACTTTCTTGTCCATCAGACCGCGAACAGGTGCGGCTTTCAACCCCTCGCTTGCCTGGATTGCTCTGAAAAAAGAAAAAAAAATAGAACTGATAGTGTTTCGCGACCGAGATCACCGGTTTGAAGACAAACATTTTCTTGGTAAAAATCAATTTTTTTCATCTTAAATTCATTATAAAAAAAAATGCACTTAACTCAGATTACTTTCTTGTCCATCAGCCCGCGAACAGGCGCGGCTTTCTTCCCCTCGCTTGCCTGGCTTGCTCTGAAAAAAGAAAAAAAAATTAAGTCGGGATAGTGTTTCGCGACCGAGATCACCGGTTTGTAGACAAAAATTTTCTTGGTAAAAATCATTTTTTTTCATTTTAAATTCATTATAAAAAAAAACTGCACTTACCTCAGATTACTTTCTTGTCCATCAGCCCGCGAACAGACGCGGCTTTCTACCCCTCGCTTGCCTGGATTGCTCTGAAAAAAGGAAAAAAAAATAGTCCTGATAGTGTTTCGCGACCGAGATCACCGGTTTGAAGACAAATATTTTCTTAGTATAAAATCACGTTTTTTCATCTGAAATTCATAATTTTGGTCTGCACTTACCACAGATTACTTTCTTGTCCATCAGACCGCGAACAGGTGCGGCTTTCTACCGCTCGCTTGCCTGGATTGCTCTGAAAAAAGAAAAAAAAATAGACCTGATAGTGTTTCGCGACCGAGATCACCGGTTTGAAGACAAACATTTTCTTAGTAAAAATCAATTTTTTCATCTGAAATCCATAATAAAAAAAAAAACTGCACTTACCTCAGATTACTTTCTTGTCCATCAGCCCGCGAACAGGCGCGGCTTTCTACCCCTCGCTTGCCTGGTTTGTTCTGAAAAAAAAAAAAAAAATTGATCGGGATAGTGTTTCGCGACCGAGATCACCGGTTTGAAGACAAATATTTTCTTGGTAAAAATCATTTTTTTTCATCTGAAATTCATTATAAAAAAAAACTGCACTTACCTCAGATTACTTTCTTGTCCATCAGCCCGCGATCAGACGCGGCTTTCTACCCCTCGCTTGCCTGGATTGCTCTGAAAAAAGGAAAAAAAATAGTCCTGATAGTGTTTCGCGACCGAGATCACCGGTTTGAAGACAAACATTTTCTTAGTAAAAATATTTTTTTTTCATATGAAATTCATAATAATAAAAAAAACTGCACTTACCTCAGATTACTTTCTTGTCCATCAGCCCGCGAACAGGCGCGGCTTTCTACCGCTCGCTTGCCTGGTTTGTGCTGAAAAAAGAAAAAAAAATTGATCGGGATAGTGTTTCGCGACCGAGATCACCGGTTTGAAGACAAACATTTTCTTGGTAAAAATCAATTTTTTTCATCTTAAATTCATTATAAAAAAAAAATGCACTTACCTCAGATTACTTTCTTGTCCATCAGCCCGCGAACAGGCGCGGCTTTCTACCGCTCGCTTGCCTGGTTTGTGCTGAAAAAAGAAAAAAAAATTGATCGGGATAGTGTTTCGCGACCGAGATCACCGGTTTGAAGACAAACATTTTCTTGGTAGAAATCAATTTTTTTCATCTTAAATTCATTATAAAAAAAAAATGCACTTACCTCAGATTACTTTCTTGTCCATCAGCCCGCGAACAGTCGCGGCTTTCTACCCCTCGCTTGCCTGGCTTGCTCTGAAAAAAGAAAAAAAAATTAAGTCGGGATAGTGTTTCGCGACCGAGATCACCGGTTTGTAGACAAAAATTTTCTTGGTAAAAATCATTTTTTTTCATTTTAAATTCATTATAAAAAAAAACTGCACTTACCTCAGATTACTTTCTTGTCCATCAGCCCGCGAACAGACGCGGCTTTCTACCCCTCGCTTGCCTGGATTGCTCTGAAAAAAGGAAAAAAAAATAGTCCTGATAGTGTTTCGCGACCGAGATCACCGGTTTGAAGACAAATATTTTCTTAGTATAAAATCACGTTTTTTCATCTGAAATTCATAATTTTGGTCTGCACTTACCACAGATTACTTTCTTGTCCATCAGACCGCGAACAGGAGCGGCTTTCTACCGCTCGCTTGCCTGGATTGCTCTGAAAAAAGAAAAAAAAATAGACCTGATAGTGTTTCGCGACCGAGATCACCGGTTTGAAGACAAACATTTTCTTAGTAAAAATCAATTTTTTCATCTGAAATCCATAATAAAAAAAAAAACTGCACTTACCTCAGATTACTTTCTTGTCCATCAGCCCGCGAACAGGCGCGGCTTTCTACCCCTCGCTTGCCTGGTTTGTTCTGAAAAAAAAAAAAAAAATTGATCGGGATAGTGTTTCGCGACCGAGATCACCGGTTTGAAGACAAATATTTTCTTGGTAAAAATCATTTTTTTTCATCTGAAATTCATTATAAAAAAAAACTGCACTTACCTCAGATTACTTTCTTGTCCATCAGCCCGCGATCAGACGCGGCTTTCTACCCCTCGCTTGCCTGGATTGCTCTGAAAAAAGGAAAAAAAATAGTCCTGATAGTGTTTCGCGACCGAGATCACCGGTTTGAAGACAAACATTTTCTTAGTAAAAATATTTTTTTTTCATATGAAATTCATAATAATAAAAAAAACTGCACTTACCTCAGATTACTTTCTTGTCCATCAGCCCGCGAACAGGCGCGGCTTTCTACCGCTCGCTTGCCTGGTTTGTGCTGAAAAAAGAAAAAAAAATTGATAGGGATAGTGTTTCGCGACCGAGATCACCGGTTTGAAGACAAACATTTTCTTGGTAAAAATCAATTTTTTTCATCTTAAATTCATTATAAAAAAAAAATGCACTTTCCTCAGATTACTTTCTTGTCCATCAGCCCGCGAACAGGCGCGGCTTTCTACCGCTCGCTTGCCTGGTTTGTGCTGAAAAAAGAAAAAAAAATTGATCGGGATAGTGTTTCGCGACCGAGATCACCGGTTTGAAGACAAACATTTTCTTGGTAGAAATCAATTTTTTTCATCTTAAATTCATTATAAAAAAAAAATGCACTTACCTCAGATTACTTTCTTGTCCATCAGCCCGCGAACAGGCGCGGCTTTCTTCCCCTCGCTTGCCTGGCTTGCTCTGAAAAAAGAAAAAAAAATTAAGTCGGTATAGTGTTTGGCGACCGAGATCAGCGGTTTGAAGACAAATATTTTCTTAGTATAAAATCACGTTTTTTCATCTGAAATTCATAGTTTTGGTCTGCACTTCCCACATAATACTTTCTTGTCCATCAGCCCGCGAACAGACGCGGTTTTCTATCCCTCGCTTGCCTGGATTGCTCTGAAAAAAGGAAAAAAAAATAGTCCTGATAGTGTTTCGCGACCGAGATCACCGGTTTGAAGACAAATATTTTCTTAGTATAAAATCACGTTTTTCATCTGAAATTCATAATTTTGGTCTGCACTTACCACAGATTACTTTCTTGTCCATCAGCCCGCGAACAGGTGCGGCTTTCTAACCCTCGCTTGCCTGGATTGCTCTGAAAAAATAAAAAAAAATAGACCTGATAGTGTTTCCCGACCGAGATCACCGGTTTGAAGACAAACATTTTCTTAGTAAAAATCAATTTTTTCATCTGAAATCCATAATAAAAAAAAAAACTGCACTTACCTCAGATTACTTTCTTGTTCATCAGCCCGCGAACAGGCGCGGCTTTCTACCCCTCGCTTGCCTGGTTTGTGCTGAAAAAAGAAAAAAAAATGATCGGGATAGTGTTTCGCGACCGAGATCACCGGTTTGAAGACAAACATTTTCTTAGTAAAAATCAATTTTTTCATCTGAAATCCATAATAAAAAAAAAAACTGCACTTACCTCAGATTACTTTCTTGTTCATCAGCCCGCGAACAGGCGTGGCTTTCTTCCCCTCGCTTGCCTGGCTTGCTCTGAAAAAAGAAAAAAAAATTAAGTCGGTATAGTGTTTGGCGACCGAGATCAGCGGTTTGAAGACAAATATTTTCTTAGTATAAAATCACGTTATTTCATCTAAAATTCATAATTTTGGTCTGCACTTCCCACATAATACTTTCTTGTCCATCAGCCCGCGAACAGACGCGGTTTTCTACCCCTCGCTTGCCTGGATTGCACTGAAAAAAGAAAAAAAAATAGTCCTGATAGTGTTTCGCGACCGAGATCACCGGTTTGAAGACAAACATTTTCTTGGTAAAAATCAATTTTTTTCATTATAAATTCATTATAAAAAAAAACTGCACTTACCTCAGATTACTTTCTTGTCCATCAGCCCGCGAACAGACGCGGCTTTCTATCCCTCGCTTGCCTGGATTGCTCTGAAAAAAGGAAAAAAAAATAGTCCTGATAGTGTTTCGCGACCGAGATCACCGGTTTGAAGACAAATATTTTCTTAGTATAAAATCACGTTTTTTCATCTGAAATTCATAATTTTGGTCTGCACTTACCACAGATTACTTTCTTGTCCATCAGCCCGCGAACAGGCGCGGCTTTCTACCCCTCGATTGCCTGGTTTTTTCTGAAAAGAGAAAAAAAAATTGATCGGGATAGTGTTTCGCGACCGAGATCACCGGTTTGAAGACAAACATTTTCTTAGTAAAAATCATTTTGTTCATCTGAAATTCATAATAAAAAAAAAACTGCACTTACCTCAGATTACTTTTTTGTCCATCAGCCCGCGAACAGGCGCGGCTTTCTACCCCTCGCTTGCCTGGATTGTTCTGAAAAAAGAAAAAAAAATTGATCGGGATAGTGTTTCGCGACCGAGATCACCGGTTTGAAGACAAACATTTTCTTGGTAAAAATCAATTTTTTTCATCATAAATTCATTATAAAAAAAAACTGCACTTACCTCAGATTACTTTCATGTCCATCAGCCCGCGAACAGACGCGGCTTTCTATCCCTCGCTTGCCTGGATTGCTCTGAAAAAAGGAAAAAAAAATAGTCCTGATAGTGTTTCGCGACCGAGATCACCGGTTTGAAGACAAATATTTTCTTAGTATAAAATCACGTTTTTCATCTGAAATTCATAATTTTGGTCTGCACTTACCACAGATTACTTTCTTGTCCATCAGACCGCGAACAGGTGCGGCTTTCTACCCCTCGCTTGCCTGGATTGCTCTGAAAAAATAAAAAAAAATAGACCTGATAGTGTTTCGCGACCGAGATCACCGGTTTGAAGACAAACATTTTCTTAGTAAAAATCAATTTTTTCATCTGAAATCCATAATAAAAAAAAAAACTGCACTTACCTCAGATTACTTTCTTGTTCATCAGCCCGCGAACAGGCGCGGCTTTCTACCCCTCGCTTGCCTGGTTTGTGCTGAAAATAGAAAAAAAAATGATCGGGATAGTGTTTCGCGACCGAGATCACCGGTTTGAAGACAAACATTTTCTTGGTAAAAATCATTTTTTTTCATCTTAAATTCATTATAAAAAAAAACTGCACTTACCTCAGATTACTTTCTTGTCCAGCAGCCCGCGATCAGACGCGGCTTTCTACCCCTCGCTTGCCTGGATTGCTCTGAAAAAAGGAAAAAAAATAGTCCTGATAGTGTTTCGCGACCGAGATCACCGGTTTGAAGACAAACATTTTCTTAGTAATAATCAATTTTTTTCATCTGAAATTCATTATAAAAAAAACTGCACTTACCTCAGATTACTTTCTTGTCCATCAGCCCGCGAACAGGCGCGGCTTTCTACCCCTCGCTTGCCTGGCTTGCTCAGAAAAAAGGAAAAAAAATTAAGTCGGGATAGTGTTTTGCGACCGAGATCAGCGGTTTGAAGACAAATATTTTCTTAGTATAAAATCACGTTTTTTCATCTGAAATTCATAGTTTTGGTCTGCACTTCCCACATAATACTTTCTTGTCCATCAGCCCGCGAACAGACGCGGTTTTCTATCCCTCGCTTGCCTGGATTGCTCTGAAAAAAGGAAAAAAAAATAGTCCTGATAGTGTTTCGCGACCGAGATCACCGGTTTGAAGACAAATATTTTCTTAGTATAAAATCACGTTTTTCATCTGAAATTCATAATTTTGGTCTGCACTTACCACAGATTACTTTCTTGTCCATCAGCCCGCGAACAGGTGCGGCTTTCTACCCCTCGCTTGCCTGGATTGCTCTGAAAAAATAAAAAAAAATAGACCTGATAGTGTTTCCCGACCGAGATCACCGGTTTGAAGACAAACATTTTCTTAGTAAAAATCAATTTTTTCATCTGAAATCCATAATAAAAAAAAAAACTGCACTTACCTCAGATTACTTTCTTGTTCATCAGCCCGCGAACAGGCGCGGCTTTCTACCCCTCGCTTGCCTGGTTTGTGCTGAAAAAAGAAAAAAAAATGATCGGGATAGTGTTTCGCGACCGAGATCACCGGTTTGAAGACAAACATTTTCTTGGTAAAAATCATTTTTTTTCATCTTAAATTCATTATAAAAAAAAACTGCACTTACCTCAGATTACTTTCTTGTCCAGCAGCCCGCGATCAGACGCGGCTTTCTACCCCTCGCTTGCCTGGATTGCTCTGAAAAAAGGAAAAAAAATAGTCCTGATAGTGTTTCGCGACCGAGATCACCGGTTTGAAGACAAACATTTTCTTAGTAATAATCAATTTTTTTCATCTGAAATTCATTATAAAAAAAACTGCACTTACCTCAGATTACTTTCTTGTCCATCAGCCCGCGAACAGGCGCGGCTTTCTACCCCTCGCTTGCCTGGCTTGCTCAGAAAAAAGGAAAAAAAATTAAGTCGGGATAGTGTTTTGCGACCGAGATCAGCGGTTTGAAGACAAATATTTTCTTAGTATAAAATCACGTTTTTTCATCTGAAATTCATAGTTTTGGTCTGCACTTCCCACATAATACTTTCTTGTCCATCAGCCCGCGAACAGACGCGGTTTTCTATCCCTCGCTTGCCTGGATTGCTCTGAAAAAAGGAAAAAAAAATAGTCCTGATAGTGTTTCGCGACCGAGATCACCGGTTTGAAGACAAATATTTTCTTAGTATAAAATCACGTTTTTCATCTGAAATTCATAATTTTGGTCTGCACTTACCACAGATTACTTTCTTGTCCATCAGACCGCGAACAGGTGCGGCTTTCTAACCCTCGCTTGCCTGGATTGCTCTGAAAAAATAAAAAAAAATAGACCTGATAGTGTTTCGCGACCGAGATCACCGGTTTGAAGACAAACATTTTCTTGGTAAAAATCAATTTTTTTCATCTTAAATTCATTATAAAAAAAAACTGCACTTACCTCAGATTACTTTCTTGTCCAGCAGCCCGCGATCAGACGCGGCTTTCTACCCCTCGCTTGCCTGGATTGCTCTGAAAAAAGGAAAAAAAATAGTCCTGATAGTGTTTCGCGACCGAGATCACCGGTTTGAAGACAAACATTTTCTTGGTAAAAATCATTTTTTTTCATCTGAAATTCATTATAAAAAAAAATGCACTTACCTCAGATTACTTTCTTGTCCATCAGCCCGCGAACAGGCGCGGCTTTCTTCCCCTCGCTTGCCTGGCTTGCTCTGAAAAAATAAAAAAATATTGAGTCGGGATAGTGTTTCGCGACCGAGATCACCGGTTTGAAGACAAACATTTTCTTGGTAAAAATATTTTTTTTTCATCTGAAATTCATTATAAAAAAAAAACTGCACTTTCCTCAGATTACTTTCTTGTCCATCAGCCTGCGAACAGACGCGGCTTTCTACCCCTCGCTTGCCTGGATTGCACTGAAAAAAGAAAAAAAAATAGTCCTGATAGTGTTTCGCGACCGAGATCACCGGTTTGAAGACAAACATTTTCTTAGTAAAAATCAATTTTTTTCATTTGAAATTCATTATAAAAAAAAACTGCACTTACCTCAGATTACTTTCTTGTCAATCAGCCCGCGAACAGGCGCGGCTTCCTACCCCTCGCTTGCCTGGCTTGCTCTAAAAAAAGAAAAAAAAATTAATTCGGTATAGTGTTTGGCGACCGAGATCAGCGGTTTGAAGACAAATATTTTCTTAGTATAAAATCACGTTATTTCATCTGAAATTCATAATTTTGGTCTGCACATACCACAGATTACTTTCTTGTCCATCAGACCGCGAACAGGTGTGGCTTTCAACCCCTCGCTTGCCTGGATTGCTCTGAAAAAAGTAAAAAAAATAGACCTGATAGTGTTTCGCGACCGAGATCACCGGTTTGAAGACAAACATTTTCTTGGTAAAAATCATTTTTTTTCATCTTAAATTCATTATAAAAAAAAACTGCACTTACCTCAGATTACTTTCTTGTCCAGCAGCCCGCGATCAGACGCGGCTTTCTACCCCTCGCTTGCCTGGCTTGCTCAGAAAAAAGGAAAAAAAATTAAGTCGGGATAGTGTTTTGCGACCGAGATCAGCGGTTTGAAGACAAATATTTTCTTAGTATAAAATCACGTTTTTTCATCTGAAATTCATAGTTTTGGTCTGCACTTCCCACATAATACTTTCTTGTCCATCAGCCCGCGAACAGACGCGGTTTTCTATCCCTCGCTTGCCTGGATTGCTCTGAAAAAAGGAAAAAAAAATAGTCCTGATAGTGTTTCGCGACCGAGATCACCGGTTTGAAGACAAATATTTTCTTAGTATAAAATCACGTTTTTCATCTGAAATTCATAATTTTGGTCTGCACTTACCACAGATTACTTTCTTGTCCATCAGACCGCGAACAGGTGCGGCTTTCTAACCCTCGCTTGCCTGGATTGCTCTGAAAAAATAAAAAAAAATAGACCTGATAGTGTTTCGCGACCGAGATCACCGGTTTGAAGACAAACATTTTCTTGGTAAAAATCAATTTTTTTCATCTTAAATTCATTATAAAAAAAAACTGCACTTACCTCAGATTACTTTCTTGTCCAGCAGCCCGCGATCAGACGCGGCTTTCTACCCCTCGCTTGCCTGGATTGCTCTGAAAAAAGGAAAATAAATAGTCCTGATAGTGTTTCGCGACCGAGATCACCGGTTTGAAGACAAACATTTTCTTGGTAAAAATCATTTTTTTTCATCTGAAATTCATTATAAAAAAAAATGCACTTACCTCAGATTACTTTCTTGTCCATCAGCCCGCGAACAGGCGCGGCTTTCTTCCCCTCGCTTGCCTGGCTTGCTCTGAAAAAAGAAAAAAATATTGAGTCGGGATAGTGTTTCGCGACCGAGATCACCGGTTTGAAGACAAACATTTTCTTGGTAGAAATCAATTTTTTTCATCTTAAATTCATTATAAAAAAAAAATGCACTTACCTCAGATTACTTTCTTGTCCATCAGCCCGCGAACAGGCGCGGCTTTCTACCCCTCGCTTGCCTGGTTTGTTCTGAAAAAAGATAAAAAATTGATCGGGATAGTGTTTCGCGACCGAGATCACCGGTTTGAAGACAAACATTTTCTTGGTAAAAATCAATTTTTTTCATCTGAAATTCATTATAAAAAAAATGCACTTACCTCAGATTACTTTCTTGTCCATCAGCCCGCGAACAGGCGTGGCTTTCTTCCCCTCGCTTGCCTGGCTTGCTCTGAAAAAAGAAAAAAAAATTAAGTCGGTATAGTGTTTGGCGACCGAGATCAGCGGTTTGAAGACAAATATTTTCTTAGTATAAAATCACGTTATTTCATCTGAAATTCATAATTTTGGTCTGCACTTCCCACATAATACTTTCTTGTCCATCAGCCCGCGAACAGACGCGGTTTTCTACCCCTCGCTTGCCTGGATTGCACTGAAAAAAGAAAAAAAAATAGTCCTGATAGTGTTTCGCGACCGAGATCACCGGTTTGAAGACAAACATTTTCTTGGTAAAAATCAATTTTTTTCATTATAAATTCATTATAAAAAAAAACTGCACTTACCTCAGATTACTTTCTTGTCCATCAGCCCGCGAACAGACGCGGCTTTCTATCCCTCGCTTGCCTGGATTGCTCTGAAAAAAGGAAAAAAAAATAGTCCTGATAGTGTTTCGCGACCGAGATCACCGGTTTGAAGACAAATATTTTCTTAGTATAAAATCACGTTTTTTCATCTGAAATTCATAATTTTGGTCTGCACTTACCACAGATTACTTTCTTGTCCATCAGCCCGCGAACAGGCGCGGCTTTCTACCCCTCGATTGCCTGGTTTTTTCTGAAAAGAGAAAAAAAAATTGATCGGGATAGTGTTTCGCGACCGAGATCACCGGTTTGAAGACAAACATTTTCTTAGTAAAAATCATTTTGTTCATCTGAAATTCATAATAAAAAAAAAACTGCACTTACCTCAGATTACTTTTTTGTCCATCAGCCCGCGAACAGGCGCGGCTTTCTACCCCTCGCTTGCCTGGATTGTTCTGAAAAAAGAAAAAAAAATTGATCGGGATAGTGTTTCGCGACCGAGATCACCGGTTTGAAGACAAACATTTTCTTGGTAAAAATCAATTTTTTTCATCATAAATTCATTATAAAAAAAAACTGCACTTACCTCAGATTACTTTCATGTCCATCAGCCCGCGAACAGACGCGGCTTTCTATCCCTCGCTTGCCTGGATTGCTCTGAAAAAAGGAAAAAAAAATAGTCCTGATAGTGTTTCGCGACCGAGATCACCGGTTTGAAGACAAATATTTTCTTAGTATAAAATCACGTTTTTCATCTGAAATTCATAATTTTGGTCTGCACTTACCACAGATTACTTTCTTGTCCATCAGACCGCGAACAGGTGCGGCTTTCTAACCCTCGCTTGCCTGGATTGCTCTGAAAAAATAAAAAAAAATAGACCTGATAGTGTTTCGCGACCGAGATCACCGGTTTGAAGACAAACATTTTCTTAGTAAAAATCAATTTTTTCATCTGAAATACATAATAAAAAAAAAAACTGCACTTACCTCAGATTACTTTCTTGTTCATCAGCCCGCGAACAGGCGCGGCTTTCTACCCCTCGCTTGCCTGGTTTGTGCTGAAAATAGAAAAAAAAAATGATCGGGATAGTGTTTCGCGACCGAGATCACCGGTTTGAAGACAAACATTTTCTTGGTAAAAATCATTTTTTTTCATCTTAAATTCATTATAAAAAAAAACTGCACTTACCTCAGATTACTTTCTTGTCCAGCAGCCCGCGATCAGACGCGGCTTTCTACCCCTCGCTTGCCTGGATTGCTCTGAAAA
The DNA here is from genome assembly GCA_916610205.1 of Griposia aprilina. NCBI lineage: Eukaryota > Metazoa > Arthropoda > Insecta > Lepidoptera > Noctuidae > Griposia > Griposia aprilina. Next base: position 15,714 of record CAKAIV010000010.1, on the reverse strand, counting down.
AAGGAAAAAAAATAGTCCTGATAGTGTTTCGCGACCGAGATCACCGGTTTGAAGACAAACATTTTCTTAGTAATAATCAATTTTTTTCATCTGAAATTCATTATAAAAAAAACTGCACTTACCTCAGATTACTTTCTTGTCCATCAGCCCGCGAACAGGCGCGGCTTTCTACCCCTCGCTTGCCTGGCTTGCTCAGAAAAAAAGAAAAAAAATTAAGTCGGGATAGTGTTTTGCGACCGAGATCAGCGGTTTGAAGACAAATATTTTCTTAGTATAAAATCACGTTTTTTCATCTGAAATTCATAGTTTTGGTCTGCACTTCCCACATAATACTTTCTTGTCCATCAGCCCGCGAACAGACGCGGTTTTCTATCCCTCGCTTGCCTGGATTGCTCTGAAAAAAGGAAAAAAAAATAGTCCTGATAGTGTTTCGCGACCGAGATCACCGGTTTGAAGACAAATATTTTCTTAGTATAAAATCACGTTATTCATCTGAAATTCATAATTTTGGTCTGCACTTACCACAGATTACTTTCTTGTCCATCAGCCCGCGAACAGGTGCGGCTTTCTAACCCTCGCTTGCCTGGATTGCTCTGAAAAAATAAAAAAAAATAGACCTGATAGTGTTTCCCGACCGAGATCACCGGTTTGAAGACAAACATTTTCTTAGTAAAAATCAATTTTTTCATCTGAAATCCATAATAAAAAAAAAAACTGCACTTACCTCAGATTACTTTCTTGTTCATCAGCCCGCGAACAGGCGCGGCTTTCTACCCCTCGCTTGCCTGGTTTGTGCTGAAAAAAGAAAAAAAAATGATCGGGATAGTGTTTCGCGACCGAGATCACCGGTTTGAAGACAAACATTTTCTTAGTAAAAATCAATTTTTTCATCTGAAATCCATAATAAAAAAAAAAACTGCACTTACCTCAGATTACTTTCTTGTTCATCAGCCCGCGAACAGGCGTGGCTTTCTTCCCCTCGCTTGCCTGGCTTGCTCTGAAAAAAGAAAAAAAAATTAAGTCGGTATAGTGTTTGGCGACCGAGATCAGCGGTTTGAAGACAAATATTTTCTTAGTATAAAATCACGTTATTTCATCTGAAATTCATAATTTTGGTCTGCACTTCCCACATAATACTTTCTTGTCCATCAGCCCGCGAACAGACGCGGTTTTCTACCCCTCGCTTGCCTGGATTGCTCTGAAAAAAGAAAAAAAAATAGTCCTGATAGTGTTTCGCGACCGAGATCACCGGTTTGAAGACAAACATTTTCTTGGTAAAAATCAATTTTTTTCATTATAAATTCATTATAAAAAAAAACTGCACTTACCTCAGATTACTTTCTTGTCCATCAGCCCGCGAACAGACGCGGCTTTCTATCCCTCGCTTGCCTGGATTGCTCTGAAAAAAGGAAAAAAAAATAGTCCTGATAGTGTTTCGCGACCGAGATCACCGGTTTGAAGACAAATATTTTCTTAGTATAAAATCACGTTTTTTCATCTGAAATTCATAATTTTGGTCTGCACTTACCACAGATTACTTTCTTGTCCATCAGCCCGCGAACAGGCGCGGCTTTCTACCCCTCGATTGCCTGGTTTTTTCTGAAAAGAGAAAAAAAAATTGATCGGGATAGTGTTTCGCGACCGAGATCACCGGTTTGAAGACAAACATTTTCTTAGTAAAAATCATTTTGTTCATCTGAAATTCATAATAAAAAAAAAACTGCACTTACCTCAGATTACTTTTTTGTCCATCAGCCCGCGAACAGGCGCGGCTTTCTACCTCTCGCTTGCCTGGATTGTTCTGAAAAAAGAAAAAAAAATTGATCGGGATAGTGTTTCGCGACCGAGATCACCGGTTTGAAGACAAACATTTTCTTGGTAAAAATCAATTTTTTTCATCATAAATTCATTATAAAAAAAAACTGCACTTACCTCAGATTACTTTCATGTCCATCAGCCCGCGAACAGACGCGGCTTTCTATCCCTCGCTTGCCTGGATTGCTCTGAAAAAAGGAAAAAAAAATAGTCCTGATAGTGTTTCGCGACCGAGATCACCGGTTTGAAGACAAATATTTTCTTAGTATAAAATCACGTTTTTCATCTGAAATTCATAATTTTGGTCTGCACTTACCACAGATTACTTTCTTGTCCATCAGACCGCGAACAGGTGCGGCTTTCTAACCCTCGCTTGCCTGGATTGCTCTGAAAAAATAAAAAAAAATAGACCTGATAGTGTTTCGCGACCGAGATCACCGGTTTGAAGACAAACATTTTCTTAGTAAAAATCAATTTTTTCATCTGAAATCCATAATAAAAAAAAAAACTGCACTTACCTCAGATTACTTTCTTGTTCATCAGCCCGCGAACAGGCGCGGCTTTCTACCCCTCGCTTGCCTGGTTTGTGCTGAAAATAGAAAAAAAAATGATCGGGATAGTGTTTCGCGACCGAGATCACCGGTTTGAAGACAAACATTTTCTTGGTAAAAATCATTTTTTTTCATCTTAAATTCATTATAAAAAAAAACTGCACTTACCTCAGATTACTTTCTTGTCCAGCAGCCCGCGATCAGACGCGGCTTTCTACCCCTCGCTTGCCTGGATTGCTCTGAAAAAAGGAAAAAAAATAGTCCTGATAGTGTTTCGCGACCGAGATCACCGGTTTGAAGACAAACATTTTCTTAGTAATAATCAATTTTTTTCATCTGAAATTCATTATAAAAAAAACTGCACTTACCTCAGATTACTTTCTTGTCCATCAGCCCGCGAACAGGCGCGGCTTTCTACCCCTCGCTTGCCTGGCTTGCTCAGAAAAAAGGAAAAAAAATTAAGTCGGGATAGTGTTTTGCGACCGAGATCAGCGGTTTGAAGACAAATATTTTCTTAGTATAAAATCACGTTTTTTCATCTGAAATTCATAGTTTTGGTCTGCACTTCCCACATAATACTTTCTTGTCCATCAGCCCGCGAACAGACGCGGTTTTCTATCCCTCGCTTGCCTGGATTGCTCTGAAAAAAGGAAAAAAAAATAGTCCTGAAAGTGTTTCGCGACCGAGATCACCGGTTTGAAGACAAATATTTTCTTAGTATAAAATCACGTTTTTCATCTGAAATTCATAATTTTGGTCTGCACTTACCACAGATTACTTTCTTGTTCATCAGCCCGCGAACAGGTGCGGCTTTCTAACCCTCGCTTGCCTGAATTGCTCTGAAAAAATAAAAAAAAATAGACCTGATAGTGTTTCCCGACCGAGATCACCGGTTTGAAGACAAACATTTTCTTAGTAAAAATCAATTTTTTCATCTGAAATCCATAATAAAAAAAAAAACTGCACTTACCTCAGATTACTTTCTTGTTCATCAGCCCGCGAACAGGCGCGGCTTTCTACCCCTCGCTTGCCTGGTTTGTGCTGAAAAAAGAAAAAAAAATGATCGGGATAGTGTTTCGCGACCGAGATCACCGGTTTGAAGACAAACATTTTCTTGGTAAAAATCATTTTTTTTCATCTTAAATTCATTATAAAAAAAAACTGCACTTACCTCAGATTACTTTCTTGTCCAGCAGCCCGCGATCAGACGCGGCTTTCTACCCCTCGCTTGCCTGGATTGCTCTGAAAAAAGGAAAAAAAATAGTCCTGATAGTGTTTCGCGACCGAGATCACCGGTTTGAAGACAAACATTTTCTTAGTAATAATCAATTTTTTTCATCTGAAATTCATTATAAAAAAAACTGCACTTACCTCAGATTACTTTCTTGTCCATCAGCCCGCGAACAGGCGCGGCTTTCTACCCCTCGCTTGCCTGGCTTGCTCAGAAAAAAGGAAAAAAAATTAAGTCGGGATAGTGTTTTGCGACCGAGATCAGCGGTTTGAAGACAAATATTTTCTTAGTATAAAATCACGTTTTTTCATCTGAAATTCATAGTTTTGGTCTGCACTTCCCACATAATACTTTCTTGTCCATCAGCCCGCGAACAGACGCGGTTTTCTATCCCTCGCTTGCCTGGATTGCTCTGAAAAAAGGAAAAAAAAATAGTCCTGATAGTGTTTCGCGACCGAGATCACCGGTTTGAAGACAAATATTTTCTTAGTATAAAATCACGTTTTTCATCTGAAATTCATAATTTTGGTCTGCACTTACCACAGATTACTTTCTTGTCCATCAGACCGCGAACAGGTGCGGCTTTCTAACCCTCGCTTGCCTGGATTGCTCTGAAAAAATAAAAAAAAATAGACCTGATAGTGTTTCGCGACCGAGATCACCGGTTTGAAGACAAACATTTTCTTGGTAAAAATCAATTTTTTTCATCTTAAATTCATTATAAAAAAAAACTGCACTTACCTCAGATTACTTTCTTGTCCAGCAGCCCGCGATCAGACGCGGCTTTCTACCCCTCGCTTGCCTGGATTGCTCTGATAAAAGAAAAAAAAATAGTCCTGATAGTGTTTCGCGACCGAGATCACCGGTTTGAAGACAAACATTTTTTTTGGTAAAAATCATTTTTTTTCATCTGAAATTCATTATAAAAAAAAATGCACTTACCTCAGATTACTTTCTTGTCCATCAGCCCGCGAACAGGCGCGGCTTTCTTCCCCTCGCTTGCCTGGCTTGCTCTGAAAAAAGAAAAAAATATTGAGTCGGGATAGTGTTTCGCGACCGAGATCACCGGTTTGAAGACAAACAATTTCTTGGTTAAAAATATTTTTTTTTCATCTGAAATTCATTATAAAAAAAAAAACTGCACTTTCCTCAGATTACTGTTCTTGTCCATCAGCCTGCGAACAGACGCGGCTTTCTACCCCTCGCTTGCCTGGATTGCACTTAAAAAATAAAAAAAAATAGTCCTGATAGTGTTTCGCGACCGAGATCACCGGTTTGAAGACAAACATTTTCTTAGTAAAAATCAATTTTTTTCATTTGAAATTCATTATAAAAAAAAACTGCACTTACCTCAGATTACTTTCTTGTCAATCAGCCCGCGAACAGGCGCGGCTTCCTACCCCTCGCTTGCCTGGCTTGCTCCTGAAAAAAGAAAAAAAAATTAATTCGGTATAGTGTTTGGCGACCGAGATCAGCGGTTTGAAGACAAATATTTTCTTAGTATAAAATCACGTTATTTCATCTGAAATTCATAATTTTGGTCTGCACATACCACAGATTACTTTCTTGTCCATCAGACCGCGAACAGGTGTGGCTTTCAACCCCTCGCTTGCCTGGATTGCTCTGAAAAAAGTAAAAAAAATAGACCTGATAGTGTTTCGCGACCGAGATCACCGGTTTGAAGACAACATTTTCTTGGTAAAAATCATTTTTTTTCATCTTAAATTCATTATAAAAAAAAACTGCACTTACCTCAGATTACTTTCTTGTCCAGCAGCCCGCGATCAGACGCGGCTTTCTACCCCTCGCTTGCCTGGCTTGCTCAGAAAAAAGGAAAAAAAATTAAGTCGGGATTGTGTTTTGCGACCGAGATCAGCGGTATGAAGACAAATATTTTCTTAGTATAAAATCACGTTTTTTCATCTGAAATTCATAGTTTTGGTCTGCACTTCCCACATAATACTTTCTTGTCCATCAGCCCGCGAACAGACGCGGTTTTCTATCCCTCGCTTGCCTGGATTGCTCCTGAAAAAAAGGAAAAAAAAATAGTCCTGATAGTGTTTCGCGACCGAGATCACCGGTTTGAAGACAAAAATTTTCTTAGTATAAAATCACGTTTTTTCATCTGAAATTCATAATTTTGGTCTGCACTTACCACAGATTACTTTCTTGTCCATCAGACCGCGAACAGGTGCGGCTTTCTACCCCTCGCTTGCCTGGATTGCTCTGAAAAAATAAAAAAAATAGACCTGATAGTGTTTCGCGACCGAGATCACCGGTTTGAAGACAAACATTTTCTTGGTAAAAATCAATTTTTTTCATCTTAAATTCATTATAAAAAAAACTGCACTTACCTCAGATTACTTTCTTGTCCAGCAGCCCGCGATCAGACGCGGCTTTTCTACCCCTCGCTTGCCTGGATTGCTCTGAAAAAAGGAAAAAAAATAGTCCTGATAGTGTTTCGCGACCGAGATCACCGGTTTGAAGACAAACATTTTCTTGGTAAAAATCATTTTTTTTCATCTGAAATTCATTATAAAAAAAAATGCACTTACCTCAGATTACTTTCTTGTCCATCAGCCCGCGAACAGGCGCGGCTTTCTTCCCCTCGCTTGCCTGGCTTGCTCTGAAAAAAGAAAAAAATATTGAGTCGGGATAGTGTTTCGCGACCGAGATCACCGGTTTGAAGACAAACATTTTCTTGGTAAAAATATTTTTTTTTCATCTGAAATTCATTATAAAAAAAAACTGCACTTTCCTCAGATTACTTTCTTGTCCATCAGCCTGCGAACAGACGCGGCTTTCTACCCCTCGCTTGCCTGGATTGCACTGAAAAAAGAAAAAAAAATAGTCCTGATAGTGTTTCGCGACCGAGATCACCGGTTTGAAGACAAACATTTTCTTAGTAAAAATTCAATTTTTTTCATCTTAAATTCATTATAAAAAAAACTGCACTTACCTCAGATTACTTTCTTGTCCATCAGCCCGCGAACAGGCGCGGCTTCCTTCCCCTCGCTTGCCTGGCTTGCCTCTGAAAAAAGAAAAAAATAATAATTCGGTATAGTGTTTGGCGACCGAGATCAGCGGTTTGAAGACAAATATTTCTTAGTATAAAATCACGTTATTTCATCTGAAATTCATAATTTTGGTCTGCACATACCACAGATTACTTTCTTGTCCATCAGACCGCGAACAGGTGTGGCTTTCAACCCCTCGCTTGCCTGGATTGCTCTGAAAAAAGTAAAAAAAATAGACCTGATAGTGTTTCGCGACCGAGATCACCGGTTTGAAGACAAACATTTTCTTGGTAAAAATCATTTTTTTTCATCTTAAATTCATTATAAAAAAAACTGCACTTACCTCAGATACTTTCTTGTCCAGCAGCCCGCGATCAGACGCGGCTTTCTACCCCCTCGCTTGCCTGGCTTGCTCAGAAAAAAGGAAAAAAAATTAAGTCGGGATAGTGTTTTGCGACCGAGATCAGCGGTTGAAGACAAATATTTTCTAGTATAAAATCACGTTTTTTCATCTGAAATTCATAATTTTGGTCTGCACATACCACAGATTACTTTCTTGTCCATCAGACCGCGAACAGGTGTGGGCTTTCAACCCCTCGCTTGCCTGGATTGCTCTGAAAAAAGTAAAAAAAATAGACATGATAGTGTTTCGCGACCGAGATCACCGGTTTGAAGACAAACATTTTCTTGGTAAAAATCATTTTTTTTCATCTTAAATTCATTATAAAAAAAAACTGCACTTACCTCAGATTACTTTCTTGTCCAGCAGCCCGCGATCAGACGCGGCTTTCTACCCCTCGCTTGCCTGGATTGCTCTGAAAAAAGGAAAAAAAATAGTCCTGATAGTGTTTCGCGACCGAGATCACCGGTTTGAAGACAAACATTTTCTTAGTAATAATCAATTTTTTTCATCTGAAATTCATTATAAAAAAAACTGCACTTACCTCAGATTACTTTCTTGTCCATCAGCCCGCGAACAGGCGCGGCTTTCTACCCCTCGCTTGCCTGGCTTGCTCAGAAAAAAGGAAAAAAAATTAAGTCGGGATAGTGTTTTGCGACCGAGATCAGCGGTTTGAAGACAAATATTTTCTTAGTATAAAATCACGTTTTTTCATCTGAAATTCATAGTTTTGGTTTGCACTTCCCACATAATACTTTCTTGTCCATCAGCCCGCGAACAGACGCGGTTTTCTATCCCTCGCTTGCCTGGATTGCTCTGAAAAAAGGAAAAAAAAAATAGTCCTGATAGTGTTTCGCGACCGAGATCACCGGTTTGAAGACAACATTTTCTTAGTAAAAATCAATTTTTTTCATCTGAAATTCATTATAAAAAAAAACTGCACTTACCTCAGATTACTTTCTTGTCCATCAGCCCGCGATCAGACGCGGCTTTCTACCCCTCGCTTGCCTGGATTGCTCTGAAAAAAGGAAAAAAAATAGTCCTGATAGTGTTTCGCGACCGAGATCACCGGTTTGAAGACAAACATTTTCTTAGTAAAAATAAATTTTTTTCATCTGAAATTCATTATAAAAAAAACTGCACTTACCTCAGATACTTTCTTGTCCATCAGCCCGCGAACAGGCGCGGCTTTCTACCCCTCGCTTGCCTGGATTGCTCTGAAAAAAGAAAAAAAAATAGACCTGATAGTGTTTCGCGACCGAGATCACCGGTTTGAAGACAAACATTTTCTTGGTAAAAATCAATTTTTTTCATCTTAAATTCATTATTAAAAAAAATGCACTAACCTCAGATTACTTTCTTGTCCATCAGCCCGCGAACAGGCGCGGCTTTCTACCCCTCGCTTGCCTGGCTTGCTCAGAAAAAAGGAAATTAAATTAAGTCGGGATAGTGTTTTGCGACCGAGATCAGCGGTATGAAGACAAATATTTTCTTAGTATAAAATCACGTTATTTCATCTGAAATTCATAATTTTGGTCTGCACTTCCCACATAATACTTTCTTGTCCATCAGCCCGCGAACAGACGCGGTTTTCTACCCCTCGCTTGCCTGGCTTGCTCTGAAAAAAAAAAAAAATATTGAGTCGGGATAGTGTTTCGCGACCGAGATCACCGGGTTTGAAGACAAACATTTTCTTAGTAAAAATCAATTTTTTCATCTGAAATTCATAATAAAAAAAAAAAACTGCACTTACCTCAGAATACTTTCTTGTCCATCAGCCCGCCAACAGGCGCGGCTTTCTAACCCTCGCTTGCCTGGTTTTTTCTGAAAAAAGAAAAAAAAATTGATCGGGATAGTGTTTCGCGACCGAGATCACCGGTTTGAAGACAAACATTTTTCTTAGTAAAAATCATTTTGTTCATCTGAAATTCATAATAAAAAAAAAACTGCACTTACCTCAGATTACTTTCTTGTCCATCAGCCCGCGATCAGACGCGGCTTTCTACCCTCGCTTGCCTGGATTGCTCTGAAAAAAGGAAAAAAAAATAGTCCTGATAGTGTTTCGCGACCGAGATCACCGGTTTGAAGACAAACATTTTCTTGGTAAAAATCATTTTTTTTCATCTGAAATTCATTATAAAAAAAAATGCACTTACCTCAGATTACTTTCTTGTCCATCAGCCCGCGAACAGGCGCGGCTTTCTTCCCCTCGCTTGCCTGGCTTGCTCTGAAAAAGAAAAAAATATTGAGTCGGGATAGTGTTTCGCGACCGAGATCACCGGTTTGAAGACAAATATTTTCTTAGTATAAAATCACGTTTTTTCATCTGAAATTCATAGTTTTGGTCTGCACTTCCCACATAATACTTTCTTGTCCATCAGCCCGCGAACAGACGCGGTTTTCTATCCCTCGCTTGCCTGGCTTGCTCTGAAAAAAGAAAAAAATATTGAGTCGGGATAGTGTTTCGCGACCGAGATCACCGGTTTGAAGACAAACATTTTCTTGGTAAAAATATTTTTTTTTCATCTGAAATTCATTATAAAAAAAAAACTGCACTTACCTCAGATTACTTTCTTGTCCATCAGCCTGCGAACAGACGCGGCTTTCTACCCCTCGCTTGCCTGGATTGCACTGAAAAAAGAAAAAAAATAGTCCTGATAGTGTTTCGCGACCGAGATCACCGGTTTGAAGACAAACATTTTCTTAGTAAAAATCAATTTTTTTCATCTGAAATTCATTATAAAAAAAACTGCACTTACCTCAGATTACTTTCTTGTCCATCAGCCCGCGAACAGGCGTGGCTTCCTTCCCCTCGCTTGCCTGGCTTGCTCTGAAAAAAGAAAAAAAAAATAATTCGGTATAGTGTTTGGCGACCGAGATCAGCGGTTTGAAGACAAATATTTTCTTAGTATAAAATCACGTTATTTCATCTGAAATTCATAATTTTGGTCTGCACTTACCACAGATTACTTTCTTGTCCATCAGACCGCGAACAGGTGTGGCTTTCAACCCCTCGCTTGCCTGGATTGCTCTGAAAAAAGAAAAAAAAAAAGACCTGATAGTGTTTCGCGACCGAGATCACCGGTTTGAAGACAAAAATTTTCTTGGTAAAAATCAATTTTTTTCATCTTAAATTCATTATAAAAAAATATGCACTTACCTCAGATTACTTTCTTGTCCATCAGCCCGCGAACAGGCGCGGCTTTCTTCCCCTCGCTTGCCTGGCTTGCTCTGAAAAAAGAAAAAAAAATAAGTCGGGATAGGGTTTCGCGACCGAGATCACCGGTTTGAAGACAAACATTTTCTTGGTAAAAATCATTTTTTTTCATCTTAAATTCATTATAAAAAAAAACTGCACTTACCTCAGATTACTTTCATGTTCATCAGCCCGCGAACAGGCGCGGCTTTCTACCCCTCGCTTGCCCTGGTTTGTTCTGAAAAAAGAAAAAAAATATTGAGTCGGGATAGTGTTTCGCGACCGAGATCACCGGTTTGAAGACAAACATTTTCTTGGTAAAAATCAATTTTTTTCATCTGAAATTCATTATAAAAAAAAATGCACTTACCTCAGATTACTTTCTTGTCCATCAGCCCGCGAACAGTCGCGGCTTTCTACCCCTCGCTTGCCTGGCTTGCTCAGGAAAAAAGGAAATTAAATTAAGTCGGGATAGTGTTTTGCGACCGAGATCAGCGGTTGAAGACAAATATTTTCTTAGTATAAAATCACGTTATTTCATCTGAAATTCATAATTTTGGTCTGCACTTCCCACATAATACTTTCTTGTCCATCAGCCCGCGAACAGACGCGGTTTTCTACCCCTCGCTTGCCTGGCTTGCTCTGAAAAAAAAAAAAAAAATTGAGTCGGGATAGTGTTTCGCGACCGAGATCACCGGTTTGAAGACAAACATTTTCTTAGTAAAAATCAATTTTTTCATCTGAAATTCATAATAAAAAAAAAAACTGCACTTACCTCAGAATACTTTCTTGTCCATCAGCCCGCGAACAGGCGCGGCTTTCTACCCCTCGCTTGCCTGGTTTTTTCTGAAAAAAGAAAAAAAAATTGATCGGGATGTGTTTCGCGACCGAGATCACCGGATTTGAAGACAAACATTTTCTTAGTAAAAATCATTTTGTTCATCTGAAATTCATAATAAAAAAAAAACTGCACTTACCTCAGATTACTTTTTTGTCCATCAGCCCGCGAACAGGCGCGGCTTTCTACCCCTCGCTTGCCTGGTTTGTGCTGAAAAAAGAAAAAAAAATTGATCGGGATAGTGTTTCGCGACCGAGATCACCGGTTTGAAGACAAACATTTTCTTGGTAGAAATCAATTTTTTTCATCTTAAATTCATTATAAAAAAAAAATGCACTTACCTCAGATTACTTTCTTGTCCATCAGCCCGCGAACAGGCGCGGCTTTCTTCCCCTCGCTTGCCTGGCTTGCTCTGAAAAAAGAAAAAAATATTGAGTCGGGATAGTGTTTCGCGACCGAGATCAGCGGTTTGAAGACAAATATTTTCTTAGTATAAAATCACGTTTTTTCATCTGAAATTCATAGTTTTGGTCTGCACTTCCCACATAATACTTTCTTGTCCATCAGCCCGCGAACAGACGCGGTTTTCTATCCCTCGCTTGCCTGGCTTGCTCTGAAAAAAGAAAAAAATATTGAGTCGGGATAGTGTTTCGCGACCGAGATCACCGGTTTGAAGACAAATATTTTCTTAGTATAAAATCACGTTTTTTCATCTGAAATTCATAGTTTTGGTCTGCACTTCCCACATAATACTTTCTTGTCCATCAGCCCGCGAACAGGCGCGGCTTTCTACCCCTCGCTTGCCTGGTTTTTTCTGAAAAAAGAAAAAAAAATTGATCGGGATAGTGTTTCGCGACCGAGATCACCGGTTTGAAGACAAACATTTTCTTAGTAAAAATCATTTTGTTCATCTGAAATTCATAATAAAAAAAAAACTGCACTTACCTCAGATTACTTTTTTGTCCATCAGCCCGCGAACAGGTGCGGCTTTCTACCCCTCGCTTGCCTGGTTTGTGCTGAAAAAAGAAAAAAAAATTGATCGGGATAGTGTTTCGCGACCGAGATCACCGGTTTGAAGACAAACATTTTCTTGGTAGAAATCAATTTTTTTCATCTTAAATTCATTATAAAAAAAAAATGCACTTACCTCAGATTACTTTCTTGTCCATCAGCCCGCGAACAGGCGCGGCTTTCTTCCCCTCGCTTGCCTGGCTTGCTCTGAAAAAAGAAAAAAATATTGAGTCGGGATAGTGTTTCGCGACCGAGATCACCGGTTTGAAGACAAATATTTTCTTAGTATAAAATCACGTTTTTTCATCTGAAATTCATAGTTTTGGTCTGCACTTCCCACATAATACTTTCTTGTCCATCAGCCCGCGAACAGACGCGGTTTTCTATCCCTCGCTTGCCTGGCTTGCTCTGAAAAAAGAAAAAAATATTGAGTCGGGATAGTGTTTCGCGACCGAGATCACCGGTTTGAAGACAAACATTTTCTTGGTAAAATATTTTTTTTTCATCTGAAATTCATTATAAAAAAAAAACTGCACTTACCTCAGATTACTTTCTTGTCCATCAGCCTGCGAACAGACGCGGCTTTCTACCCCCTCGCTTGCCTGGATTGCACTGAAAAAAGAAAAAAAAATAGTCCTGATAGTGTTTCGCGACCGAGATCACCGGTTTGAAGACAAACATTTTCTTAGTAAAAATCAATTTTTTTCATCTGAAATTCATTATAAAAAAAACTGCACTTACCTCAGATTACTTTCTTGTCCATCAGCCCGCGAACAGGCGCGGCTTCCTTCCCCTCGCTTGCCTGGCTTGCTCTGAAAAAAGAAAAAAAAATAATTCGGTATAGTGTTTGGCGACCGAGATCAGCGGTTTGAAGACAAATATTTTCTTAGTATAAAATCACGTTATTTCATCTGAAATTCATAATTTTGGTCTGCACTTACCACAGATTACTTTCTTGTCCATCAGACCGCGAACAGGGTGTGGCTTTCAACCCCTCGCTTGCCTGGATTGCTCTGAAAAAAGAACAAAAAAAATGACCTGATAGTGTTTCGCGACCGAGATCACCGTTGGAAGAAAAACATTTTCTTGGTAAAAATCAATTTTTTTCATCTTAAATTCATTATAAAAAAAATATGCACTTACCTCAGATTACTTTCTTGTCCATCAGCCCGCGAACAGGCGCGGCTTTCTTCCCCTCGCTTGCCTGGCTTGCTCTGAAAAAAGAAAAAAAATTAAGTCGGGATAGGGTTTCGCGACCGAGATCACCGGTTTGAAGACAAACATTTTCTTGGTAAAAATCAATTTTTTTCATCTTAAAATCATTATAAAAAAAAACTGCACTTACCTCAGATTACTTTCTTGTCCATCAGCCCGCGAACAGACGCGGCTTTCTACCGCTCGCTTGCCTGGTTTGTGCTGAAAAAAGAAAAAAAAATTGATCGGGATAGGGTTTCGCGACCGAGATCACCGGTTTGAAGACAAACATTTTCTTGGTAAAAATCATATTTTTTCATCTTAAATTCATTATAAAAAAAAACTGCACTTACCTCAGATTACTTTCATGTTCATCAGCCCGCGAACAGGCGCGGCTTTCTACCCCTCGCTTGCCTGGTTTGTTCTGAAAAAAGAAAAAAATATTGAGTCGGGATAGTGTTTCGCGACCGAGATCACCGGTTTGAAGACAAACATTTTCTTGGTAAAAATCAATTTTTTTCATCTGAAATTCATTATAAAAAAAAATGCACTTACCTCAGATTACTTTCTTGTCCATCAGCCCGCGAACAGGCGCGGCTTTCTACCCCTCGCTTGCCTGGCTTGCTCAGAAAAAAGGAAATTAAATTAAGTCGGGATAGTGTTTTGCGACCGAGATCAGCGGTTTGAAGACAAATATTTTCTTAGTATAAAATCACGTTATTTCATCTGAAATTCATAATTTTGGTCTGCACTTCCCACATAATACTTTCTTGTCCATCAGCCCGCGAACAGACGCGGTTTTCTACCCCTCGCTTGCCTGGCTTGCTCTGAAAAAAAAAAAAAAAATTGAGTCGGGATAGTGTTTCGCGACCGAGATCACCGGTTTGAAGACAAACATTTTCTTAGTAAAAATCAATTTTTTCATCTGAAATTCATAATAAAAAAAAAAACTGCACTTACCTCAGAATACTTTCTTGTCCATCAGCCCGCGAACAGGCGCGGCTTTCTACCCCTCGCTTGCCTGGTTTTTTCTGAAAAAAGAAAAAAAAATTGATCGGGATAGTGTTTCGCGACCGAGATCACCGGTTTGAAGACAAACATTTTCTTAGTAAAAATCATTTTGTTCATCTGAAATTCATAATAAAATAAAAACTGCACTTACCTCAGATTACTTTTTGTCCATCAGCCCGCGAACAGGCGCGGCTTTCTACCCCTCGCTTGCCTGGTTTGTTCTGAAAAAAGAAAAAAAAATTGATCGGGATAGTGTTTCGCGACCCGAGATCACCGGTTTGAAGACAAACATTTTCTGGTAAAAATCAATTTTTTTCATCATAAATTCATTAAAAAAAAAAACTGCACTTACCTCAGATTACTTTCATGTCCATCAGCCCCGCGAACAGACGCGGCTTTCTATCCCTCGCTTGCCTGGATTGCTCTGAAAAAAGGAAAAAAAAATAGTCCTGATAGTGTTTCGCGACCGAGATCACCGGTTTGAAGACAAATATTTTCTTAGTATAAAATCACGTTTATCATCTGAAATTCATAATTTTGGTCTGCACTTACCACAGATTACTTTCTTGTCCATCAGACCGCGAACAGGTGCGGCTTTCTAACCCTCGCTTGCCTGGATTGCTCTGAAAAAATAAAAAAAAATAGACCTGATAGTGTTTCGCGACCGAGATCACCGGTTTGAAGACAAACATTTTCTTAGTAAAAATCAATTTTTTCATCTGAAATCCATAATAAAAAAAAAACTGCACTTACCTCAGATTACTTTCTTGTTCATCAGCCCGCGAACAGGCGCGGCTTTCTACCCCTCGCTTGCCTGGTTTGTGCTGAAAAAAGAAAAAAAAATGATCGGGATAGTGTTTCGCGACCGAGATCACCGTTTGAAGACAAACATTTTCTTGGTAAAAATCAATTTTTTTCATCTTAAATTCATTATAAAAAAAAACTGCACTTACCTCAGATTACTTTCTTGTCCAGCAGCCCGCGATCAGACGCGGCTTTCTACCCCTCGCTTGCCTGGATTGCTCTGAAAAAAGGAAAAAAAATAGTCCTGATAGTGTTTCGCGACCGAGATCACCGGTTTGAAGACAAACATTTTCTTGGTAAAAATCATTTTTTTTCATCTGAAATTCATTATAAAAAAAAATGCACTTACCTCAGATTACTTTCTTGTCCATCAGCCCGCGAACAGGCGCGGCTTTCTTCCCCACGCTTGCCTGGCTTGCTCTGAAAAAAGAAAAAAAAATTGAGTCGGGATAGTGTTTCGCGACCGAGATCACCGGTTTGAAGACAAATATTTTCTTAGTATAAAATCACGTTTTTTCATCTGAAATTCATAGTTTGGTCTGCACTTCCCACATAATACTTTCTTGTCCATCAGCCCGCGAACAGACGCGGTTTTCTATCCCTCGCTTGCCTGGCTTGCTCTGAAAAAAGAAAAAATATTGAGTCG